>OZ024740.1:357610368-357707868 GCA_964016885.1 Eledone cirrhosa
ACTCAAGCTAACTGCTGCCGTATCCCTTTCTCCAGTGTGTCTTACTGGTGCAAGCATTGTGGAATTAATTACTGGCATAGAATTAAAGCTCATTTTCATATGCAGATCATCTATGAATAGTGAGGACAAATGGCTAAAGTATTGAGTTTGTGTGACTAGGGCATTGATTGCTAATCTCCCATTATGGTAGCTTCAAAGCCACTTTAGCAGTTTTCTTCGAATTCCCTTGTATTCCTACTTGGTGTAAAATCCGTTGTAAAAAAACCTGTCGAAATCTTCAACCAAGCTCTGCCAAAATGTTTCATCACAACCATGAAGATACCTGCTCCCTGACCTACACCAACTTAATTGTTCCGTGGCGTGGAAAGAATACCATATCTGTTGTGCTTTACTTTGACCAGAAACCGAACTGATAAATAGATAAATAAATTGATCTTTTAGCAGATAGCTTTGCAATTATTTATGGACTGATGCTACTTATTACTTTTTGCTACTGGTACTGAGTAATAAAATACATCAATATCGTGGTGGATCTGATCTGGAGTTCCTCTTATGAATAGGAATCAAGCGGTAATCTTCGTTTGGTTTGGAAGTACATTATGAGTAAAGCAATTGTTTAGTAGGCAACTCAAGAAACAAGCTAATTCCGTACAGCATTCCTTAAGGCAGGGTTTCTCAACCTTTTCAAACACGAAACCTTTTTTGGTTCAGAAACTTTTGGGAGAATTCCGAAGTCTAATACTGTTATATGGTCGTAATGTAAATATACGCCTCTACCTTTTTTCACGGAACCCCATACAATCCTTTGTGGAACCCACTTTGGGAACCACTGCCTTAGGGATTCTGACGGAAATTTTACTACATATAAGTG
The DNA here is from genome assembly GCA_964016885.1 of Eledone cirrhosa. Taxonomy (NCBI): domain Eukaryota; kingdom Metazoa; phylum Mollusca; class Cephalopoda; order Octopoda; family Eledonidae; genus Eledone; species Eledone cirrhosa. Next base: position 357,611,240 of record OZ024740.1, read on the forward strand.
TGTGTGTGTGTGTGTGTGTGTGTATGTGTGTGTGTGTGTGTGTGTGTGTGTGTGTGTGTGTGTGACAAAATAAAATGGTAGAATTGATTTCTCAAATCATTTAATAGCTTTACAGATACTTCAACACAAACTATTCAACAAATACTTTTGTTATTACAATACAGTAAAACAAAAAGTGTACATCTTCAGATACCAGATAAATAACCACAAAATGACCTGGAAAACAACAATTCCAAAAGAAAAAGATTGTTGTGCTTACATCTTCATTACTATATTGTAATAACATAAGTATTAGTTGAATAACTTGTGTTGAAGTATTTGTAAAGCCATTAAATAATTTGTGAAATCTATTTTATGTTAATCTGTTGTATATATCCTATGATATTATGTGTCCCTTATTTCTTCATTTCTTTAACAACATCTCTGCTATATTTCTATCTTTAATGGCATAAACACATTGAGCTTGAAATACTAGTAATTGGCATTATTGATTCTTTTGGGTTAACTCCATATATATATATATATATATATATATATATATATATATATATATATATATATATATATATATATATATATATATATATGTATATATATATATTGGTAAACGGAATAGAAAATGCTGACAAATTGTTCACAGTTGAAAAATGGTTTAATTAGGAATAAAAGAGTATTAGTGATTGTATGGGTTAGTATTCAGTTGTGGTTTTAAGTTTTTAAGTTTTTACCGGTTGCGCATTTCTAAATGCTTTTCAAAAATAATTTTGAGATAGAGTAAACACACATGCTCTATGGTGCAACACAAAAAAATATATGTGCATATATATGTGTATATATATGTATATATGTATATATATATATATATGTATATAGTGAATATATGTATGTGTGTATATATATATAGTGAATATCATTTCACACCTTTTATTGTTAAGATTTTTGATGTTCCATTAAGAGAACCGATTTTACTGAAAAAATCGAATAATGTACACCATTTTACCAGGGGGAAAAAAATACTGGTCCACCCACACACACACACACATATATATACACACACACACATACACACACGTACATCAACATACAAAGAGACTTATATACACACACACACACACACACACACGCACTTCTCCGTATAAGACAAAAGCTGAAAAATATCTTTTGACATGCTAAAATACCCCCCATTGCTTTCAGACACATTCTTACTGACCATCCCTGCCACCACGAATTACTCTGCTATACACACACACACACTTATCTCAATAGCCATTTGACACACATCGCTGCTAACCATTATCATAACATCGAACACCTTACTACTACTACTACTACACACACACACACACACACACACACACACACACACACACACACACACACACACACACACACACACACACACATATTTGTTGTGAAAGAGTCATTTCTCAATCTCCGCGCAAAACCAATTTTTTATTCACATGACCTCTACCGACCAATCAAAATTGTTTTGACCACAAGAATTGTTGCTGGAGCCACTTTTTTAACATAAAAACAGTCTTGGCGCAAAATCAATTTTTTACACTCACATGACCTCTACCGACCAATCAAAATTGTTTTGACCACAAGAAATTTTGCAACACCAAAGTAACGCTGGAGCCACTTTTTTAACATAAAAACAGGTAGAATTCCCAAAACTAATCAGATCAGAGCAAACAGCACGGACACTCTATCTCAAAATTATTTTTGAAAAGCATTTAGAAATGCGCAACCGGTAAAAACTTAAAAACTTAAAACCACAACTGAATACTAACCCATACAATCACTAATACTCTTTTATTCCTAATTAAACCATTTTTCAACTGTGAACAATTTGTCAGCATTTTCTATTCCGTTTACCAATATATAATAACTTGTGTGTTACACCTCTATTCTTTTAACTATATATATATATACATACACACACACATAATCGTTTAGCCAGTGGAGGGAAAACAAAAGCCATAACCCATTTCAGAGCTATCGAGAGCGGTGGAAGGTTTCCTCTGGTTGACCAGAGACTTAACCTAACTTTTGGTAAGAGAATAGACTTCGTTAAAACCACCCGTATATCAGGTTATATTAAACTGGGCGACGAATAAAGTCTCTCAGCCATGTATATAGATAAGATAATAGATAGGATTACATATACATGGATTTCGTCTCGAGTCACTATTTCGTTTAATCAATGGGCTACACACATCTGTTCATAAAAATTAATGTGCAAGTGGATGAGCATTCCACACACACACGTATACCCTTAACGTAATTCTCAGTGAGATTCAGCACGATACTGTGTGTGACAAAGCTGATTTTTTAAATTACTAGTACAACTCATTTTTATCAGCTCAGTGGACTGAAGCAACGAGAAATAAAGTGTCTTGCTCAAGAACACAACGCGCCGTCAGGACTAAATGGAACACTCTAACTACTAAGCCATTCTTGTTGTATACAACTGTAAGCTGCACCTACCCTGAGATATCTACCTGTACAATAGTTAGATACAACTGAGATGTCTACCTGTATTAGATTGGACGAGATATCTACCTGTATTATAGTTAGATTGGACAAGAGATATCGATGTATTTGGATCATGGGTTTTAATGTTCATTGCAAGTGCAGAGAGTTGAATCAGCGTCGCTTTGATTGGTAATTTAACACACTAGCAGCTGCACCATCTGTCATGGCTCATGGTACTCTGTGTGTGTGTGTGTGTGTGTGTGTGTGTGTGTGTGTGTGTGTGTGTGTGTGTCGATGGACCTGCTCATAAAATTGTTGAGTAAGTGATCTGAGAAATCCACAGATATGTGTACTCTCAGGTCTCAAATAATAGGGTGGGGTGGAATAATCGGGGGGGGGGGGGGGTCGGTAATTGTTCTAGGTTGTCTCCGTTGATTTTTTAAAAACCAGAATTAGTCTATTAGTTTACATATTGAGATTCCAACCTATCCTATTTATTTTATAACGTGTGGGATTTCTAGTAATGTACTTTTTTGTTATGTATAATGCTTCTTTTTAATGTATAAAGAAAATTAATTGTCGCAGGAATGCAACTATTTAAAATAAAATTTCGCCGGAGATAGATTAGCAAAATTTAATAAACGGGAGGATTGGAATAAGACCGGATGGGGTGGAAAAAAATCTGAAAAATTAATAAGCGGGTTGCGGGGGTGATTATTCGGAACCCGAGGGTACCCTTATTCAAATCCCAACGAACTCATCTTTACCTTTTATCCATTTGAGTTATATAAATAAAGTACCAGTACTGTCCAGAAGCTGCGGACTGGCAGTATCTTATCTGGCCCTGTGCTTTCTGAGTTGTAATCTCACTTCTTCCTGCCAGGAGCTGTTACCGGCAGTTAGTATCAGCTTTGGAAAGGCAAATGGAAAAATTGCTGTTTCCTCGTCATATATTTGAGAGAGCTTCAACTGACTGCCGAATCGACTGGGTTGTGTTTGTTTCACTAGCGATTAAACCGCCTGAAGATCGAACTTTCATCACTAGCCCAACATTGCACTCATCAAGTCCATCCACTAAGCTATAAATAGGTAAATGTATGAGGGTGGGGTTGTGTTTGTGTGCATATGTTTGCATGCGTATACAACTGAAGCCCGGTGGTTTTTCTACCTTATTTTATTACAAAACCCTTATACTATTCTCCTAAGGTTCCGGAACAATTTTACGATTTTCTCAAAACCGAGGAACCCTTATCTTTAATTTAGAAACAAGCCCTATCAACTTATTTTGAATAAGACATTATATGAAAATGTTTTTAAAGTATTTATTCATAATAAAATCACAGGGTGCTTATAAACTTTTTTTCTTTTCATTTTGATGGATTTTAGTGCTTTGATATTATTATTCGATTTAATAAACTTTCCACTAACCCCAAAATTACTGGCCTATTAAATAAAAAAATAAACAAAAAGGGTGGTGGATTGGCAGTATAGGGAGAGGGTCAGACAACTTTCTTTGTGGCATATAGTTACGGTCCTTTCCTTTCTAAGATCAAATCCCGCCGAGGTTAGCTTTGCTTTTTATCCCTACTGGGTCGATAAAATAAAGTACCAGTAATGCGCTGTGGTCGATAATATGTAAATGCACCCCACACATATACACACAGACATACATAATTTAGGGTGAATGTACACATATCTATGAGAAAGAGAGCAATGACAGGTAGCTGAATACCACAAGATTGATTAATACATACGAGCGTTTAGACAGTTATTCAAAGTGGGGCGTGGCATATGTATACGTGTGTGGGTGTGGGTACGTATGTATCTATGTATGCACACACACACGTATATTGATATGATACCTGTATATTCATGCATTGATATTTGAATACTATATTAAAATTGGTGATTCGTGTATCTACATGAGCAGCTGTATACGTGTCTACGTTTAGCATAAGTGTATTGTTTTGTGTGTCTGATGTGCCCGAGGTTACAAACACATATTCATACACAGATATGCATGAATATGTGCAAATGTGTATGTGTGAAAGAGAGAAAGAGATAGGGGGTGAGGAAGAAAGAAGATAAAAGTAGGAGGAGAGGGGGTAGAAGGGAGAACAATTAAAAGTTGTTTTGTGTCACATTGAATAGGGTTTCCTAAGTTAGAAAGGTGCGGTCTGCTCTATAAGTAGTAATGTTCTATAATTTACTGAATTTTTTATGCGGCGGGAGGCTCTTTTTAAAAATACTCAAATATATTTCTAGGATAAAATTATATGAAAAGAAAAGAGCAAAGATTATTAAGCAACAAAAGAAAGAGAGAGGGGGAAGAAAAGGGGGTGATAGACACTACACCTATGTCAGAACGGTGTTTCGGCTACGCCCCGCGGACAAAATGGCCAGGCATTTCTGCGAACAATGGCCAGGGACACCAGCTGCAACAGCCTCACCACCTCGCGGGGCTCCTTCCTCAGACGGGCTGCTGTCATTCCGATTTTACAGAGGAAGTCAGCTGTACGGAGTTCAAAGATGCCTCAGGGCTCGACGGCGACTGGTGCAACGAGGAAGCAGTCGCTCAAGCCCCAGTGTTTTCTCGTCTTCCTCTCCTCCGCATTACGGGCCGCGGTAACAAGGTTTGTAGCCGAAGCGACTAAGCTGGAGGCGGAGAATGTATCACAGCATACCGCTTCCCAGATGGAAGATTTACCTCCATCGAATGGGAAGAGGATAATTCTGTCGGGACGTTTGCCGTCTCCGCGATCGAGGCTTGTTGGCTCCAGTAGTAACGGGAAGCCGGCTGCGTCTAGTATCCTTTTCATTATGTCGTTATGAGCGTCATGTCGGAGGAACTGGCCTGCACTCTGGCGGCATAATAAAGGGTGTATGGCGGACTCCATAACGGCATTTGTGTGACTCACACACACGGATGCCGACTTGGGCCACTTCGATGTGCGTGCACACGCCATCAAGAAGGGTACGGTTGATGAAGAGAGTACCAAATAGAGCCATGCGCCGCTGTTTGGCTGCGAAGCGGAACTGAGGCAGGCGACGCGGTATTGGTCCAAGCAAGACTCGATCCACCTGAAGGTAGATATGCACTTGATGTCGTCCCAGTTACGCTGGATATTTGTATACTGGGGACGAAGAGGCCTTCGCCGGTCCAGTGGGCCATTTAGAATACAGAACAATATGCTATGTATAATATATTATACATAGCATTACATGTATTCAATATATATATATATATATATATAGTATTACGGGTACTATTTATGGTTATGTATGCAATAAAACCTTTGATGGTAATATATTATATATACACAAACCCTAAATATTGAGAGATAGTCTTTAATTACTATCCTATTACCAGTAAGATAAATAGCTCAATGTAATAACATCAGTTGTTATACAGAGCAGTTATATAGAGATTACAGTAATCAAAGTTCAGTTTAAGTCATTTATTTGCTTACAATTGTTTCCTCCAAACCGAGGTTTGGATTCTTCGGAGCAGTTATTTATAACATACTTGACCTCCTTTTCAACCCAAGAGACACATAAAACATATGTGCATATTGATCAACAGTGGGGTGACATTCATCAAATGAAATAGCATGGCAATTTACATATAAAGTGTTACATGATAAAAATAAAAATAAAAATAAAGTGTTACATGATAAAAATAAAAATTAAAATAAAGTGTTACATGATAAAAATAAAAATAAAATAAAATAAAATAAAATAAAATAAAATAAAATAAAAGCTTTTATTTTATTTTATTTTTATTTTTATCATGTAACACTTTATTTTTATTTTTATTTTTATCATGTAACACTTTATATGTAAATTGCCATGCTATTTCATTTGATGAATGTCACCCCACTGTTGATCAATATGCACATATGTTTTATGTGTCTCTTGGGTTGAAAAGGAGGTCAAGTATGTTATAAATAACTCCTCCGAAGAATCCAAACCTCGGTTTGGAGGAAACAATTGTAAGCAAATAAATGACTTAAACTGAACTTTGATTACTGTAATCTCTCTCTCTCTATATATATATATATATATATATATATATAGGACGTATGTAGTATATTGATGTGTAATCGAAACAACACACGCCCACATTAGAATACATCGATTATATAGTCAAATCTTTAAACATTAAAAAAACCTATTTCATAAAACTTAACGCATGTATGTATAAATGTATGCATGTGTGTGCGAGGGAATATATATGTGTGAATCAGTGCCGAAGGGTAACCTGGAAAGCAGAGCATGCAGTCCAATCACCATGGCGGAAAGTGAGGCTGTGCAGCCTTACCCCCCCCCCCCCCAATTCCCTCTAAATGACCCTCGCGGTCAAAGCCGTATCTTGTGTGTGTGTGTTATCTTTTTATGTGTCTACGATTTAGCAAGCAGCCAAAATTCTGCTTGCTTCAACCGACGCTGTCGTGTATGTGTGTGTTTGTGTTTGTGTGTGTGTGTTATCTTTTTATGTGTCTACGATTTAGCAAGCAGCCAAAATTCTGCTTGCTTCAACCGAGGCAATTGATCAACTCAAGATTCTATAACGCATGCACTGCATGCGTTGCATGCACGCACCCTTCGCCCCTGGCGTGAATGTTTGTCTTTTTCTCTCAATTTCGTGTTTATTTTTGACCGGCCACATTCCCGGTGGCAAATTTGTAAAGAAAAAGAAACTTCTGTCGTCCCTTGTGAAATCGTTGATTCTTTGAACCTTAAGCTTTTAAAGGTTCCAGATATTGTGGTCATTTATAACTTATGAATTAAGGACCTGCGTTCCTTCTCCAAGAATCCAAGTTCAGTTATACATTAGTCCATGTATCCTTTTGCTACAATAATAATAGTTATGTGTCTGAACGTGTATTTGGGTACTAGATCTGCAAATTCCGTAGGTATTCTTCTTCAGTTTCTTACAAAACGTTCTTACTACACTGTCGTGGAGTGGGCAGCTGACCTCAACAACAGATGTATGTATGTATTTAAGTTATTTTCCATCGGTACACAGCTGATCCATTCCTTTTAAATAGATTTCTCTAAATAAACATTTTAGAATAATACATATATATTTATACAGGATGTCCCCCAAAAATGTATACATACTTCGACGGCATTCTAATAAATATTGCCTGTACAGGTAATCAAAATGTGTATACATTTTTGGGACACCCTGCATATATAAATGTGTGTGTGTGTGTGTTAACTTCCTCAAGTGTGTGGGGGAGTGTTTAGATGTCTTTAGATGTGTATACAAATAATTGAATATTCACAAATCAAAGTACATCACCCTACAAATAACCAATATATATGTGTGTGTGTGTACGAGGGTTGATTGAAAAGTTCATATGCTGACCAAAACATATCTAGAAACGAGTTTAAATACTTAGCCTGTTTGACACAAAGGATTTAGCGACATCTCCATTGCCCCTCCGTGTGTATGTTTAAAAGCACTAATTTAATATAGTGCATTCTCTCCATTACCTATATTGATGCTGATATAAATTGATTTGCGTTTGTGATTATACTTTTATCAGTAAATACAATGTAGAATACCTTTTTCATGGATGTGCATTTTGTGAATAATAGCGATATTCCATATATTTTTATTGATAATATCCTATTGTCATGAGAAAATTTGGGAGGTTTAAACGAACAGATAACTTCATTACATCATCATTTAATCTCCGTTTTCCCTGTTTGCAAGGGTTATATGGGTCATCACGGACCAAGTCAGTATTTATTCGGAGCCACTGATCTCTCATGTCGGCCATCTTGAGTACATTTTAGCATGACACCAGACTAGAGAGGTTGTTATGTCTTTGATACAGTTAAAGAGTCATCTCTATCCTTTTCGGCGAAAGTTTCCCAATGGATGGATGCCCTCCCTTTCCACAACCATTCGACAGAGTGTACTGTCTATATATTTTGTCATGTCTCCAACACTAGAGAGTCCTCACAACTCTTATTTCGTGTGGTTTCTACAGGTGAACGCCCTTCCTAGGTGGATTGGTGCATTTTTCATGGCACCAGCGCGAGGGAGGTTGCCATGTCGTGACTGAAAGCTCTTCTCCGCCCATTTTTTAGCATGTCTACCTAATATAGATAGTTGAAGCTGACACTATACCATAACTTTACTGCATAAATACCATGTTTAACAGTAGCTGTAGCATTATATATGTGAACCGATTATCGCGTTGAAATTAATGGAGTTGCTTCGAAGAACAAAACAAATCTTGCTTTACGCTGTAGTGAATCGTAAAATGGATGGATAAAATATGAGTGTGTATAAGGCCAATTCAGAGTCCTGTTATTTGAGGTTTCGTTGGCCTTAATAAAATCAATATTGATTTATGCTGTGGTATTGAGTACTCATTCTCGAGACCGTCAATATCTATATATATATAAAGTTGTAGTTCCTGTCTGTTTGTTTGTTTGTTTGTTCACGAACTCCTCCTATGGTGTTGGAGATAGACCCCCATAACTATATATATTCTGAAACTACATTGCCCAGAGTACTTGGATAAGTATATTTCATTTTAATCAATCCCGGGGACACACACCGGCTGAAAATCTTTTCCCTTCGATTTATATGAAATTTAAACCATAGGTAAATGACAAGATAGTATGCCTATTCACAAAATTTCAGCAAATTTCAATAATATTAAGACACCCTAATGGGGGTTAAACCCCCTATAGTGAAAATTTTGGAAGCCTATAACTTGAATATTGGAACTTTGAATTTCTAATTTGAAAATAATGCTTTACACAAATATGAAATGATCAAGTTTTGAACTGATTATTTGAAAAATATTATTTACAAGAAACAAAATAAGGATAAGATTTAATAATGTAATTTTGATTTGATATATTACAAAAAGTATTGTTTTCCAATTTTTCATGCATTACATTTTACATTGAGTAATATTGAAATGCAGAGTTTTTCTCCATAAATGATATCACTAATTTAAAATCAATCATCATTTTCTTACAAAAAAAATGTGTGAAACGCAGCAACGCGCGGGTAATTTGGCTAGTGTATATATATATATATAGAGAGAGAGAGAGAAATAGCCGTCGAAACGGCTTGAGTTCTGCCGTCGGGGTCATACTTTTTCATATATATATATATATGACAGAATAGAATTCTTTTAAATCATTATATATGCTGTGTGTCCTAGCACTCTTCTATTTTTTCATAATATAACCTCTCATCTGAATTTCGGTTTCTTAACACATTGAACTTGAAACTATTATTGCTTGACAGTATTAACTCTTCAGATTCACTCCTCATAACTCTGCTCTCTCTCTCTCTCTCTCTATATATATATATATATATATATATATATATATATATATATATATATATATATATATGATAGGAAAAGGACGAATTGTTATGCCTTCATTACATTTATTGAGTAGTGAGGCGCGTTTCACTATTGATCAGCTCAAGGTTCGATCTGGGACGCCTGAGTCAGTAACTCTTTTACTCCCTCCCACATCATGGATGGCACATAAATGTGAGGGTCACTGCTTCCGTTGCCGAACGGAATAAAATTCGAAAATACCGGGAACTATCAAACAATTATTTTTTCCATCCTGTGATATTCGAGACGTTTAATGGAGTCGGGTCATTGCCATCGAAATTCTTGTCATCTTTGGCGGCTCGTGTCAGGTGATGCCCGTGAGGGTGCCTAGTTGTTACAGCGCCTTAGCCTCACCATCATCCGTGATGATTCTGCGTGCTTATTGGCTTGCCGCAAACATTTCTGTTGGCCCTTGTGATGTGTGGCCGATTGTCGCACTTGGTGGTGAATTGATGGTCGTTTTTGTTTTCCCTTTGTTTTTCTTACTCTCGCTCTGGTCGTATATTTGGTGCGCTATATTTGTGAATTCCTAGCAATAGTTGATTGTATTTATATGTTTATATTTGTGTTTTAAATTTTCATTCTGAAAGAATTGTGATCAATGTGTAATGTTATTTATACAACTGTGAATAAAATGTAATATGATCTTTAACACGCACAGGGCGAGAGGAGATATATATATATATATCTTTTAGGTAGACACTTTAAGAGATCATTCGTGTTTATTGCCGAAATCCTGAAATGATTTATTTCGGCGCTTTGCTGTGTAGGTCATCTCTGTCGCCATCTATGTTTGTATTGTATAATTAAATATATGCAATTTACATTTGATGTGTAGGAGGTTATGCGAATAGACAGATAAATAGGTGGATAAACATATACCTACATACATTATTGGCCTGTTTAGAGCCAAGCCTCTATTTCAGGATGACTTAACTTGCTAATTGACCCACACCCAAAATAGTCAACATGAAAATGTTCAACTCTGTTGTGATTTGCCAGTTTCAAGTGTTCTCACACTGTTTTATTTATTTTTACAAAACGCGAGGTTTTCTTTTGTCTCGTTTGCTAAATTTATTGTTGCTCACAAAATTATGAATCGAGACTTTCGTTCGTTTTTCTTTCTCCTCATTGTGTTGATCCGATTTATAAATAACCCCAATTGTGACAACTGTGGTAAGAAGCGATAAACTCTCAGTGAATCGACTCTTAAAATTCGGGTTTTCACATCACAATTGAAACCATTCTGCAATAATTATATCGCTAATAGATTTTATTAATGTTGTTAACTCGAGGTTGGCCCTCAACGAACAGAACTGTGCTCAGGATGAGTCTAGCCGCGACCATTCATACTTTCTTTTTCTGTGTATATAATCCAATGTGCCCTTCCTATTTTATGATGATATGTTATGATATGAGGCATTTAACTGTTACTTCTTGCAATCGAGCAACCATATAGAGTCTATGTCTTTGGCTCATATTGTTAATTATTCTTGTGAATAGTGCAAACGTCATATAATTTCATATAGACTTTTGAGAATGTCTGCTTTAGCTAGAAATTATTTAAAGAGCCGGGTTAAATTACCTTCGAAAATTTGGCTATCTTTAATCCGCCGGGGTTATTGTTGTTGTTTAGCCCCAAGTCAGCTTTTATCGAGCAGACTCGGAGTATTGCAGGAATTAAGATCGGGTGAATGACAAACCGCAGTGCAGGATTTAGTTTCGTTGCTTTACATACTGAGCTCAAGTATCAAATACTGGGTGATGGCTTGGTGGAATTTTTTAGAGCGTCGGATAAGACGTTTTTGTAATATCTATATTAGTTCTTTAATGCCAAGATGTCTCGGTCATTGGTTTTGCTTTGACGTGATGAGGGAAGACTTGTATGTATGAATAGCTGCTCGTCTTCTTCTCACACACAACAACAAAAAATACTTGTTCAGGCCTGCACATTGGAAAGAAACGTCTCAGTTGCAAATCCATATTTTTACACGGAGACCTTCGATTTTATTCGTCGATAATTTACACACTAATCTGTTTCGCACATATACACTTGAGTGAGTGAGTGCGTGCATGCGTGTCTTTGCGTGGTATAATGAATGTCAGTGTGGATATCAATGATGAGTTAATTATTTAGTGGTGATCAGGTGTATCAGTCCACAGAAATGAGATTTGTTTTCGAGAAGCAAGAATCGACTCTTCGAGTGACGTTTGTAACGTTCCTAAGCGTGTTAGCGATCTGAAAGCAGCAAAAGTGGTATAAACTGCAATAGAAGCCGCCTCGCAGATTCAAATCGTTTCTTCGCGTGTATGAATATTGCACTAAAGTAGACCTGTTTTTATAATGTATAAGCAATATCTAAGATGCGGACTTCCAAAGGCCCTTAATACCTGATGGGGTCGTGGGAGCATCGACGTTACATGTGGTGTCTCTTCAGCAAGCCTAGCGGAGCCCATCACTCGCCAAGTCGGAACGCAACCAATGTTTTCCACAGAGAGAGAAAGAGAGAAAGAAAGAAAGAAGCAATCCCAGTATTGAGCAGGCATTATAATTATTGACCTCGAAAGGCAAAGTTTGTTTCGGCGGAATTTGAGCATAGAGAACCGAAACAAATATGGCAAAGCATTCTACCCGACATTCTAATGACTTTTTTCTCTCTGTCTCTCTCTCTTTCAACATATTGATACATTCATCTGGGTAAGGTTGCAAGTCCTTTAGTTGATTGCTCCTTTTATCCATCGTGATCAAAGGCAATGTTGACCATGGCGAGATTTCAACTTGTCAATGTCTGTAACTTAGTACTGAACGGTATTTTTGTCCGACGACCAACATATGAATAATATTTTTTGGATTCTAAAAGAAATTGTAAAACTTAGCGATGTTTATAAGAAAAAACATTATTTATTAGCTGCAGATTTCTAGTTTTAAAAAAATCTCATGGGTGTAATAACTATATTAAACGTATGCCCCAAATTCTTCAATGCGAATAAAGCATATTTTAATGCAACTACATTTATATGAAGATTAGATCTTCAATAAACAAAACAGAAAATTAATATAATACATTGTAAATATCATAAATATTTCATACTGATAAGACGTTAGACAACACTTCAGAATATTATCTTTAAAATCAAGGTGAACAAATGCAGCTCTGTCAAAAAAAATGTTGAATGCTATGCTTTCTCAATATAATAAACCAATTTATCTATCATTTACATGCACACCATATGAATTTCAGGCGGTGAATTGGCAGAGTCGTTAGAACGTCGGCTAGAATGCTTTATGGTATTCGTTCCGGCTCTCTCCTCTCGGAGTTCAAATCGCGCCGGGGTCGATTCTTCCTCTATATCTCTTTCACATTTCCTTTCTCTCGCTTTTCATTTTTCTCTTGAAGAAATCTGCTGTAGAGAGTGATGGGCTCTGCCAGGCCTAAAATGCCCAAGAAACGCCGTATGTCAGTACGGCGCCCCTACTACTCTATCAGGAGTTACGGGAACATACCATACCATATGAATTTCATGTTTTATGCTTGTTCACTGCGGGACACTATAAATACATAAATTGAGAGTTGTCCTTCAACCTTTTTGATAGCAACTCATCCAAACCTTCCACTTGCTGTATACTGATGGTTCCTATTTAAATTTAAATCTTCCAACATAATTTTATATAAAACTCTTTGTGCTCTGTAACAAATACCAACTTAATAATTTAAATAATTTTAATAAATTCCCCACATTTTTCATTGATTAATTCAAATACTGTGTATTTTATCAGAAATATGGGAGCGAAACTGTTAAATCATAAACACTCAGTCTATTCTATGAACTTAGAATACCAAAAAGCTTTTGATGTTATGCGATTTTGAACAAAGCAATGTATTTTTGCTTCATTCTACATACCCACATCCAAACGAAACACTAATATGGTCTTTGCTGTTCTTTATGGATATCATGTACGATGTTAAAAATGTTCATAAAAAGTATACAGCCAATACGTTAAAATGGTTTAATCGGCTGATACATTTATTTATTTATTTATTTTTTAGTTTTAATAGCATATCAAGGGCGGATGAGTGTACAAATCTTAATAAACGCGGTATTCATTTGAGGAGCAGCGGTGCATATGTAAGTTATAGTCGACATAAGAAAAGAAGAAAATTGCATGAATTTTTCTTCTTTGGGAGACATCACAGCAGAAAATATACCTGCTATTAAAGAACAACTCTTGACGTTCAAAGATGATTAAGTGACCCATAGTTTTCTAATTATTTGTTTCATCTCGCTTTGTCACGATTAATCATTATCTACAGTTTAAGAGGTCCACATTTAACTATATTTCCTTTGCTGAATATAATTACTTTATCATTTCAAAGTAATTTTTTAAGTATAATTTGAAGAAAATACCAAGTAAAAAAAAAAGGAAAAGATGAAAACATTCACATAATGTTAATAAATACTCTGGTTTAGCTTGGAAGTAAAATGATGAGACGAGAATGTATTTATGCAGTTGTTCGACGCGCCAGAAATAACAGCCATATCTCTCCCAAACGACATCTTAAAAATGAATGACACATTGAATAATTTGGTCTTGTGTTTAGTACCTAGGGAAAATATGTGATGGGAAATGCTGGAATACTTTTCATCACAGATCCATTCGATTGAGGCTGACCTAGAGATAACAAAGAACAATAAACATTGTTCATCTTTTAGATTTTTTCTTCATTTTGTACACGAAAGAAAACGTTTTTTGTTTTTTTTTCACTGCTCTATCCATTATGCTATAGAATTCCATTCTATGACGTAATGGATAGCTTTGGAGAAAGTGGTTTACTAGATCCTCCCAGACTAGTTAAATCGGCATGGTTAACAGTTACAAGTCAACAGCTACGAAATAAACTTTTGCAGAGTGGGATTTCCAAGGAATTGACGTTCTGCGGAGGTAAAACAGATCGTGGGTGTGGGTAGACTCTAGATTTAGGGTGAAAGCGAACACAATATACGTGACGGTAAAAGGAAAGAAACGAGGATCACTGCGTGGAGATGGCATGAGACTAGTCAACACTGAGTATCAGGGGTCCCAGTAGTAGCGGAAAAGGCATAAAGATGAGACAGTATGTCTATGATTAGGGGCTGGAGTGTGTTGGTGAACGATTTAATTCCAAGCAGGCAACTGACCTTTCTTTGGATCGAGTCTAGGATACATGTGTGTGTGTGTATCAGCAACACTATCCTAGATATGAGAACAGTACTTGTGTGGATCACACCTGGGCTTTGTAGAAGGTTAAAAGTGTCACCAATTTGTCACAAGGTAACCCAGAGCCTCTGATAGTACTCATTTTTTTCAGATGAATGAACTGAAGCAACATGAATTAATGTACTGTGTTCAAGGTCACAACGCGCCACCCACTCCAAATATAGAACCCATTACCAACGATCTTGAGAACTCCTAACTACCAGGCTGCATGGCTTGTGCTACATACTAACCAATTTAATTGAAAAAATAAAAATTCACTTGTCCTTGACTATGAACGATTATTGCGAGGATGAAACGTGACTATGAAAGGTAACAACGATAGTGACACAGTTGAAGAATCAATGAGTTACGCTCTACTTACTGACAATAATCTGGAAAGGACTGGATAATTAATATGTGGATAAAACAGAACTGAAATCGAGGTGGTAGTGATGATGTCGTCATCGTTGTTGTTGTGATGGGAGGGTAGTAGTGTTGGAGAAAGAGGGGAAGAAGGATAGTTGATAATTGGTTGGCTTGTGGAGGTGTTTAAGTGGTGGTATTTAATCCAAAGTCAATCCTTACCGAACAGGCATATGATCAGATACATTCCTCCTGTGGCTATCACGACTTTTTAAGGCCATTTAGGACTACATTATTGAATGTATTTTTCTTCTTTTTTTTAATGACTGAAGAGTTTTATTAGATTTTGTCACCGTTCCTAACATGTCGAGCGGCCACAGTGGCTTTTAATTGTGTTAGTTGACGGAAGGTGAAAATTGTTGATGTTTGATGTAATGGTGAATGATGTAGGGTAGTTTATAGAATGTCCAGGGTGGCTGGGGCTGGTGGAGAAATATTTAAAATCCTTTGTTTTTTTTGCTGGAATTAAAAACATAACTACGAGTTAACTACTGGAGACGATTTGATCGACTATACTCCTCTCCCAAAATGTATGACTTCGTTCCAATGTTAGAAATCAATAGAATACTGGTACTTCTTTTATCGATCTAGTATAAGCGTGTTATGGTTTGGTTATTAAATATACACGACTAAACTAATCATTAGCTTCCGTTCAACACCAGAGAAAGGCAAATTTGAATCGATCCTAAAGTCGTATTGTCATTTAAGTGAGTAAATGTGACATGTGGTACGAAACAAATATGAAACAAACAACAAAATTATCCAATAAAATATATAATTTATATAACATCACTTGGTCCGTGAATAAGGGAGGTATGTAAATTCGTGAAGCGTTCTACATTTTTAGTATTCTCGTCCCACCAGTAGATAATTCTATAGACTGTATAGACTTAAGCATATGGTCTAGATCTCTTAAAAACCCATAAAAAAAATAAAGATAACAAACAAACGAGGGCGGTGCCCCAGCATTGCCTCAGTCGGATGGCTGGAACAGGTAAAAGAGTAAACAAATTATTTATTTCAGAAAGTGCTCTGACTGATGAGAAGTAATTCAGTTTTTTCATCTATCGTTATTCTTGTTATTAAGTCTCCAATCTGCATAGGTTTAGTCAACATCTATGAGGTTAAATCCAATATGAGATTTCTTTGGCGTTTAAATATATAGTGACTCCAATCCTATCATTATGTCACCATTTTCCAGAACATACACTTCATAACATACCGTTCGACGCTCTAACGATTCTACCAATTCACTACCATGAACGGGTACTTTATTTATTGACCCAAAATTGTTGATAAAGTTGACCTCGGTTAGATTTGAACTTTGAGCACAGACAGTCGAGAAAAATATCGCAACATAACCGAAGCTCTAAAAACTCTGCCAGGTCGTCACTTCTTACATTATTGGCCTTAGGTAGTTCTTGATTTGTATAAGAGCAGAGAACTATTTATCTCCAGTACAACTAGATACCGTCTTGCATATCTACATTCGAAGGGAAGTATTACGTTGGGAAGAACTAAAACGATGTTGTTTGACACAATCTTCTTAAACATAAAATTAAAAATATCTCGTATCAATACTAACTACATTTACATTAGGTCCGTATACTCTTTGAACTGAATCAATTCATTTTTGAGATTGGCTTCAAAATCCTTAGGATAGCAAGAAATCAGACGATGAGTAGCCTTTTGCAATTATTCATTTTCAATTACAAGAGACTTGCCAAGAATTAATACATTATTTTTAGTTCTGAGTAAACATCCTGTGTTTACTCAAGGCAGTACACAGCTGATCAATGAAAGGTAGTAGAGCGTTGATGCGGCACTATGCACGATCTAAGATTAACAGGGCTGACAGCAGGCATCATAAAACTTCGTTTTCGTAATACGCTTACGCTTTCGAATTATTTCTTTTTGTAAATTGGTGTGGTAGCTTTCAGAATGACATTTTTCTAAAATTGGTGCAATAATTTGAGAAAATAAATTGGTGAAAATTTTTCAATCGGGTACAGAATTTTATTATTGCATTCAAATCCAGTGTTGAACTTTGTATACTTATAGTTGTTTGGTGGAAATGTTGTAGGAACTTTGAACAGACAATCAGTAGAAAATTTGTCTCTAAATTTTCCAGTTTTTCAGCAAGAGAATTTACATTACGGTACGCATATGCTTCTTCTATGGATCGTCGGTTAATTTCTCCAAACGCTTATGAATCTCAGCGTATCCTTGATAGAAAGCTGGAAAGATATGCAAACTACCGTGTGTCTGACAGACGTTTGTGTACAAGCAGTTGTTCGCTTCATTTCTTCACAAGCAATCTCCAAGTATATGTAAAGGCTTTGAAAATATATAAGAAGTTGTATGCAATCAAAGAAATAGGCATTTGAGGTTGATTTAATCAACATTGCCCTTCCAAACATTTACTGGCTTTGTATCTAAATCAGAAATCAATGCGTCAAAATATTAATATATATTTTGATATTTTATGGAGTTAAAAGCCATTAAGTAAATTTTATTTAATGTCTTTGTTAAAAGATATTTAATTTAAGAATGAAACAAAAGTTTGTAGCGTTTGTTCAGAACTTTAGCAGGATAGATGCCATTAAAATTTTTAAAGGAATACCCATTGTTATGAAATATCAATAAGCTTAATGCCCCTTTATTTTCAATGCATATTGACAGAGATAGAGTTAATGTCCATCTCTTTAGATTTAGATTTGTAGAACGTTAAATAACAATTCTGAAGAATACGAATTTTGTGTTATTGCTGTCAGGTAACTTTTATCAGAAATGGGCCAGGTATTTAGTCAATATTCTCCCCTTCTCTTTTTGTAAAGGAAATTAATCATTGGTATTATTTCATCGATTCCCTTTCAACAAGTTTATTGAAACAGTATGAAACAAATTATCATTTTCTAATCCGTATGAAACTAATGTCCATGTAATAAAATAGTTTATTGCTGTTGTTGGTTAACCCCTAGACAGCCCTAATTGAACAGAACAATACTCAAATGTCTTATTGTGATCGTACTGTTTATTTTTCAAGAATAGTATACCTCAGATTTCATCATCCAATATACCCTGGAGTTGTGACTTCAAAAATATTTAGCTGCTATTCCTAGTAAGTCGTAGGGGCCTTTTAGCCTCGTAGTGTATGAATAATTGTTTCTACTTTAGGCACAAGGCCAGCAATTACCCAGTGCATTACTGGTACTTTATTTTATCGACCCCGTAAGGATGAAAGACAAAGTCAACCTCGGCGGGATTTGAACTCAGATTGTAAAGGGACGTAACTATGCTGGAAAGCATGGCGTCCGACCCTCTACCGATACTGCCAATCCTGAATAATGTGCACCCATTTGGTTTTTACAATAACAGTGAAGTGAAACATTATTGCGTTGCATATCATATTGGCTTTGTATCTGAAAAATAAATCAATATCTAGTTTTGTATTTAAGTTCAAATTCCGCCAGGGTCGTTTTTTTTGTTGTTGTTTTTTTTGTATTTTATCCTTTTGAGATCGATAAAATAAGTTTCGGTAATGCCTTTGCCATTTTGTCCGCGGAGTGCAGACGAAACACTGTTCTGACTTAGGTGTAGAATCTGTCACCTTCTCCCCTTTTCTTTCTTTCGTTGCTTAATAATCCTTACCCTTTCCCTCCTCTTCCTCTCATAGCATTTTTAGTCTTTTCCAATACTACTTTCATTTTAAAACTAATTTAGGGCGGTGGATTGGCAGTATCGGTAGAGAGTTGGACACCATGCTTTGCAGCTTAGAGTTACGGCCCTTTACGGTCTGAGTTCAAATCCCTCGAGGTTAACTTTGCCTTTCGTCCTTACGGGGTCGATAAAATAAAGCACCAGTAACGTACTGTGGTCGATTTAAGCGTTGTGCCTATACTAGAAATCATTTAAAAACTAATTTCGCTTTCATTTTCTCCAATAATCTTTTTGCATCAACCAATAACAGAGATGATAATTCCATGAACTTACACCACTTGCCTAAAAATGTTGATCTTGTGTCTAAATCAATGGTAAGGCCAGATAGTTGGCAGAAAAGGTAGAGCATAGGATTAAATTCTTCCCCTTACTGTTACACACACAGTTCCGACTAAGATTGTATTTGTTTTACATTCATCGAAGGCGGGTACCAGCAGCAGCATACTGTGATGAGTTCCATAACTGATTATGTTGCACAAAAGACGTTTAAGCAAGCAATCTCGGTAACGCAAAACCCTTTTATCTCTGTTAACTCTGATCGAGCAGACCTATCCCGTAGTTTTAGGGTTATCTAATGTGTCCTTTTCAATTTTTTTTTTTTTTAATGTAGTGTGTGACTTGAGAGAAATTTGGTTGCTATTCTTAACGAGTGAAGCGAACCAGGTAGAGTTTCCTCGTTAGCTCAACATTTTCTTGCACTGCTGTAACAATTTATAGCTAGGTCATTTGACAATATTTTTTATGTTTTTAAGCACCGCTGACAGAATACTACATTAATTTCAAACAGTGACACAATACCATACTGTTCTGGCTGAAGGTTATTGTTGATTAACTCACACTAAACTTGCTATCATTGTACCTATCCCGCCTGGATGGCAAATAAAGACAAACACCCGGTTATATACACACACAGAATATAAAAGAACGTAACAGCGTTTTGTCAGGCTTTCTGCTACTCCTGTCACCTACCACCCTGTTTTAAATTGTTGTTGCTGTTTAGCCCCAGATCACCTTTAACTGAGCAAACTAAGGTCAAATGTATTCCAATCATGACCAACCAGTCTTTTTAGAAGTATCTAGGACGATATTATCTATTTTGTTCTTTATTGTTGAAGGTAGTGTGGGTTGATAAGGAAATTTGGCTGCTGTTTTTAGCACGTCGAACGACCATATAGTGACTCCCTTGTTATCTCTCTTATCTCTCTTTTTGAGTAATATATTGAGATTGATTTAATCGAGTATAATCCACTGCTGCCAACATTGGACTTACGCCAGAAGAAAGGTATTGCATAGCGATGTATTGACAAAAATGTGTGTTAAGTTACGGCCCTTTATATTCCAATCTCAATGATGTTGACTTTGTCTTTTATCCTTCTAAAGTACTTGTCAATTTCTAACATTGATATAATATTCCTATTAAGTATGTTTCCTACTCTATGATAATTACTTAAACCTTTCGTTACCATATTTCTGTAAAAGACACTGTCAATGATGGAGTATACTATATAAATTGCCATGTCTTCAGTGAAATGAGCGAACCCTGCATTGAAGTTGGATATACGCTAGAAATTATAACAGAGTAGCATGTCACTAGAACTGGAGGAGGATGGTTGTAATTTGGGTCAGCACTATGGAATGGACTTCCGTCGTTTTCGACGATTAATGTTCCAGTTGTTCGATCAACTGAACAGCCTGCTCATGAAATTAACGTTTAAGTGATTGAGCATTCTGTAGACACGTGTACCCTTAAAAAAGATTCGACCTGGTGCAGTGTGTTGTGCCCTTTGAATTACAGGTACATTCTTACTGACGAGGTTCCAAACAGTTTTTGTCAACTCAATTTGACATACAAGGCTATGGTAAATTACATTTGCCGTACATCTCACGTAATGGGATTGAACTCAGGACTTAATGATTGTGTAATGAACTCCTTATCCATTCGGCTATAGTGCGTCCACCATAAACGTGAGAAATCAGTAACAAAGGAATTTTTTACATTTATCCGAATAACAATTGACTTATTTCAGACCTGTCTCCCCACCACTTTGAGATGGTGGGAGATATCTTCTCATGGGTACAGCTTTCATTATGTAAAATCTCCCCCATTTTGCCTCATCTCTCCACGTTTTGGGGGGTTTTTCATGGTACTCCCCGTTTGGGTTTTTAGAGATTGGCAGGTCTGTTATCTCTTAACATGAAGATATCTTACAACCTTTCTGACTTATATAATTCTGTGGGGAAAAACATCTTATAATTATATTTGTGTATGAATGTGTGTAGGAACAATAACATAATTATTGTTAGAGGTAGAAGTATATGCTAGTATTTTAATATAGGGCGGTGGATTGGCAGTATCGGTAGAGGGTCGGACGCCATGCTTTCAAGCATAGTTACGTCCCTTTACGATCTGAGTTCAAATCCCGCCGAGGTTGACTTTGCCTTTCATCCTTACGGGGTCGATAAAATAAAGTACCAGTAATGCACTGGGTAATTGCTGGCCTTGTGCCTAAAGTAGAAACAAGTATTTTAATATATGTCTGTATAGGTCGTGACAGGACCAACAGCCAAAACTAAACATGTATTTATGTGTTTGTGAGTATACGTATCTCTCTTAAATACATACATAAAGAGAAACAGAGGAAGAGAGAAGTATACATACATACATGTATGTGTATATATACTTGCTAGCAGAGAAAACGGATGTTAAATGATAATGGTGTGTGTATTTGTGGATGTCTGTTATGTGTAACCGTATACAGGGAACCAAAAATAATTTACTGTTTATAATAAATGTGAATAAATGTGAATAAAAGTGAAATCGCAATGCTATTTATCTTTATTCCACAAGTAATACAAAGACAATTCAAGTAAAGTTTATATAGGTAGGTTCATTGAATGTATGAAATGCTGCCTGTTTGCAAGCTCGCTATTATTATGTTTCTTTGTTACCAATAAGCTAACTATGACCCACCCTGTGCATACAAATATTATCAACCTAATGTATAGAGTTAATATTAGCTTCTGATTTAGGTACAAAGCCAACATTCTTTTTTTTTTTGGGGGGGGGGGGATAAAACCGACCCCAGTGCGTTGCTATGTTATATTTTAACGACCCTGTAAGGACAAAAGGCAAAGCTAGCCTCGACGAGATTTGAACTCAGAACGTAAAGTGTCGTAACTATGTCGCAAAGCATGTTAACCGACGCCCTACCGATTCTGCCAGTCCACTTCCCTGTATAGAGTTAATATTACTTTCTAGCATTGGCACTAGGCCAGCAATTTTGAGAAAAAGGAGAAAGTCGATTATATCGACCCAGTACTTGCCTGGTACTTTATTTTATCAACCTTGGAATGATGAAAGGCAAAGTTGATTTGGACTCAAAATCAGTGGCGGCTCGTGGCTAAAATTAGTGGGCGGGGGGGGGGGGGGGGGGCTTCAGAAATGTTTAGCCATTGTTTTAATGTTGTGTAAAACGAAACAAACATAAAATGTAAATTTATACATAAACTTGATAAAATCCTAAACGAAAAAAATGTTTTGCCTACTAATTTTTACAGTTCAAGCTTGATCTATTCATTTAAAAATGAAATCCATTCTTCTCGTTTTACTTTGAGCGAAAAGGTTAATAATTTTCTCCTTGATCCCTGGACGACTGTTGAGGAAATTTTTCTCCACTGAAAGCACTGCAAGTGCATTTAGTCTTTCAGAATTCATAGTGCTCCTTAGAAAAGTTTTTATTCTTTTCAGTGTTGAAAAGAAGCATTCTAACCCTGATGTAGTCATGGGAATTGTCGAGAGGATTTTTTATCAGTTTCGTAATTTCACTAAGAACACCATCTAGATTATTTTCCAAAATAAATTTCAGCAGCTCAATTAATTTGCAATATTCATGCATATCGGATCTATAATGGAATACTTTTAGTTTAGTTTCAAGCTTTTATTTGTCAATCATGGGATATGCTTCAGTGGTCAGTTCATTCTTAAAACTAGTGAAGCTTTTCTTGTTGAAACATTTTGCAGCTACTAAGTAGTTAATGGAAGAATATCTGTCCTTTATATCAACACATATGCAGTCACACACTTCCTTTGCTTCTACCATGAGCGTCTTTGAGTTCCTTATTTCTAAAATAGCAGTTTTGAAATCTGTTAAATATTCATTGACTTTAGACACACTAATTTCTCGAGATTGCATTTGGTTGTAAATTAGTTCATCATGGGGTATAAAATGATAAGAAAGCTCTAATCAAAATAAGAAATTATCACCATTCGGGTATTTAAAAATTCCTGTTGCTTCTGTATTTGATGTTGACAGAATTTCAGGTTGCAAATTTTCATGAACTCTGTTCACGGTCGGTATGCTAAAGTTCCACCTTGTAGAGGATAGACGTGGAATGCTGACGTCAATATGCTTCTTGAAGATGGATACACGTTGTGGTGATCTTGAGAAGAATGTTGGAATAGCCAAAATGTTAGAGAAAAATTTTCTTGCGTTCCGTGTAATACTTACTGCATAAAATTTCACGGTTCCTTTTAACCTTAATGTTATGCTCATTGATTGAAAGTCTGTATGCTTCACTAAATTCTTCCTTAATATTTACATTTCCTAAAAGTGACAGTGAAACCATATTTGACTTCTCATGTTTTTCAATTTTTTCTTTCATTTTGTTTATATTTCTAAAACCATTTTTTGTCCACGTAACATCACCTCCAAACAGCAAACACGGGAAGCAAAACAATGCATTTTAAGCTCAACGGACGCTGAGTCAAAAATAAACAATACCTTACACTCGGACAACCTGGTCGGCACTGCGTGAGTGACAACGCTCTCTCTAACCAGCGTTCAGTTTCTTTCCTCGGACATATGCGCATGCGCACAACAGCTAAACACTGCATCGCTGGAACTGTGAAATACACAGTTCCATACAAGGATTTTTGTAATTTTTCGTGAACGAGGGGTTGGGTACTGACATTAAGCTTAAGAATTATATAATGTACGAGTATAAAGAAAGAATTAAAGAAATGTTATCGATAATATCGAGTGAAAATAGGGGTTGCCGCAGTTCCGCCGAGCCTATACACAAGCCGCCACTGCTCAGATCACAAAGAGTTGTCAGTAAATTTTGTAAAGTATTTTATAAAGTTAATAATAAAAGAAATACAAATTTGAGAATTTACAGCCTCGTTACCCGAGTTTCGTGTTACCACTTAAAAAGTGTAGAATTACTTTTAACCATTATTATTATTATTATTAGGTCAGCTTTACCTTTTAAGCTTCTAGGATCGATAAAATGAAGTACTGGTCAAATAGTAGGGTTGGTATAATCGACTTTCCCCTCCCAACAAATTGCTGGTCTTATACCTTATTTAGACATCATTATTTGGCTGATGAGGGTCGCACCAAGGTCAGCTTTGCCTTTCGTCCTTCTGGGGTTAATAAAATAATGTACCAGTGAAATACTTGGGTCAATTTACTCGACGTACTCCTTTCTACCATATCGCTGGCCTTATGCCTAAATTAAAAAGTGTTGTTATTTGGCTTATATAGTTGATGTTTAGGGTGTTCAACTCATTATGGTAGAGTTGTGAATTTGATTCCCAGACAGTGACATATCGTGTCTTTGGGCAAGACACTTTATTTCCTGTTGCTCCAGTCCACCCATCTAGTAAAATCAGTTGCAATGACACTGGTACCAAAACTGCATTAGCCTTTGACTTTCGCAACGTTGGTGACATGGGTAGCCTGCAAAAGTGACTGCTGGTCTTATACGAAACACCTAGATCGTGCTAATGCCCTAGAGAGGAATCTTCCAGGTGCAAACTCATGGTCAGTCATAACTGAAGGGGTCCTCTGTAATAATAGAATTACAAGTTATTAATTAATTAAAATATCCAACAATGTTTACTTTGGCTCTTTGAGTTCTGAGCTCAAATCCTGCTTTTCAGCCTTTCCAGGGTCAATAAAATGAAGTAAAGAACTAATCGATTTAATAGACTCCTCCCCTACTAAAATAGAAAATTGCAGGCCTTGTGCCAATATCAGAAAACATTATATACACACGAGCACACAGATACACATACGCGTGTGTATCATCATGATTATCATGATTTAACATCTACTTTACCTGCAAGCAAATATATATAAAACACTTATATAAAACACACAAACACAATACACTCACACATATATATATATATATATATATATATATATATATATATATATATATATATATGTATGTATATATATATGTGTGTGTGTGTGTGTATGAAAGAGTCTTTCATATTACCACACTCTACTGCCTCAAGTATTGAGTACTCAGGTGAATAATGATCTAACAGATTTTTACTGCATCCATTTTAATATATATATATATATACATATATACAAAAATTCATATGTGTGTGTGTGATGTATATGTAGGCATATGTATGTGGGCGTGTGTGATAAATCATTTCGAAAGAACAATGATTTTTATAGATTGATGTGAAAATTGAAATGGCCAATAATAATTCTAAGGTGGAGTTTCAAAATATTACACCATAATTTTTGGTATCCCATTGGTATCCCATTGAAATGTACCATCCAGTGCCCTCCCACTTCCTTAGCAATGGGCCTGGTTGTGAGTACAATACCATTTTACTCTAATGTTTGAAATAACTGTTTACTTACTTTGTATTTATTGTAAATATTGTTTCTTTCTTTTTTACTCTTTTATCAACTCAGGAAATTGTGAAAAAAGGAACGCAACCTTTCTTTATTCAAAAAGAAATGGATTATAAGGATCTTGACCAAGGTGTACTCCGTGAGTTTATTATTTCATATTATTGAATTGGCAGTATCGGTAGAGTGTCAGACACCATGCTTTACAAGCATAGAGTTATGGCCCTTTGCGTTCTGAGTTCAAATCCTGCCGAGGTTAGCTTTGCTTTTCATCCTTACGAGGCTCAATAAGATAAAGCACCAGTAATGCACTGGAGTAATTGCTGGCCTTGTGCCAAAAGTAGAAACAATTATTTCATTTCAGAAAATGTATAAATTCCTATTTCCTCTTTCACCTCAGTCAATAAAACTGATAATCTACAAATGTATATTCCTAATCAATGGATACAGTATTGCCTACTGGTTAAGGAGTTCATTTTACAATCATTAAGTCTCAAGTGCGATCCTACTGTGGGGTATAATGAGCAAGTGTCATTCACCATAACCTTGTGAGTGAAATTAAATAGACAGAATCCCTTTAGAAGCCTGTCGGATGGACTGTCACCCTGTGTGTCACACTGAATCTTCCTGAGAATTACATTAAAGTTTCATGTATCTGTGGAATGCTCAGCCATTTACACATTAACTTCATGAGCAGGCCATTCCAATGATGAAACACATGGAACACTCATTGTCAATACTGACAGAGGCCTATTCCATTCCTAATCCGTAAATATTAGAATAAGTCAGGACTCGAGTCACATAAATGAATTGATTAATATTCTTCATTTTGCTCAAGTCCATAACACATTGAGTCTAATGAATCTGTTGAAGACATTGTTGTCAAATAACATCAAGTTATCTTTTGGCAAGATGTATATACATGAAAAATGATATTCTGCTCAACAAGTTAAATATTGTTTATTGTGCTGAAAATTACCATGCATAATGTCCATTACAATTTAATACATAAATAACTTCACCAATTATCCAAGGATTGGTGCACATACAGCTTATAGAAATTTCATTCTGCTTTGTCCTATTATAATCAACATCTGATTTTACATTTAACTACAAATTTCCTGTAGTTCAAAATGTTTTAACAACCAATATAGGTCATCATCATCATCAACTGTTTTCCTGACTAGTAAACGTTGAGCAGATTATCACAGACAAAGTCACTACTTAATCAGAGCCCTCAACCTCTCAGACTGGTTGTAGGCTGCATCTCACTGCTACTCTACAGAGTGCACCAGAACAAGGGAAATTGTTATAAATTTGACACAACCAAAATCTTTTCTATCCTTTGTTTGGCAGTTTTTCTGAATACCTTTCCTATTACCAGCCACTTTACAGAGTGTACTGGGCGTTCTTTTCATTGGTATAAATTATTAAGACATGGTCACTTGACAGCTCTAAACCATTCAATCATAGAAAATAGACATTAAACAGTGATGATGATAGCAACCTTTTCCATTTTTCTTGTATTAAAGGGGTTCCTCTAAGAATACACATACTAGATTTTTAAAAAATGAATAACTTTTTTGAGGTGATATTAGAAGCAAGGTCATAATTGAACACAAAACATGGTTTTAAACAAATTTTCAAATGAACAAGCCAGTTATAACTTCTATGGTGTTATGTACAAGCTCTTCAATATAGCAGTTATATCTCTCTCCCCAAACACCTTTACAATCTTGTAAAGAAGGTCACATTTTTAAAGTCCTAAATCTCTAGATCAGCCTGACCTCTGATACAAGGGGGGGTTAATGTTAAAAACAATTATCCACTTGCTTTTGTCCCACAGGTTTGCTCAAATAGAACTAACTGAAACTAGCCAACAATGAGAGCAACAAAACTGATTACAATGACTTCTCATTGCAATGAAAACCTGTTATGACAATGTGAATATAAATCAGGACCTGTGCAGTCAGTAATGTCAATTAATGCATTTGGATCATACAAAGATTTTAAATTTGGTATTTTTTCAGTGGCCTTTTTTTAGTGCCAATTCATACATTTCTGTATCAATCATACTTTTTATGTAGCAGTAGTGACCATTATTCTTTGTTGTTATCCACCCCAAGTTCAACTCTTAACCCTTTCATTACTGCATTTTAAATGAAATATACTGTATTTGAATAAATTAATTGAGAATTTGGAGAGACTTACTAAAGTTATTTCATTAAAATGATGATACAACAAAAAGTGCCCATCCCACACTGTAAAGTGGTCATGATGCTGACACAGCAAAAAGCACCCAGTCCACACTGTGAAGTGATCGTGTAGGCATCAGGACAAAAAGCACACAGTCCACACTGTAAAGTGGTCATGTAGGTGAAATAATAAAAAGCACATTACCTAATGTGCCCTTTCTGTAAAAATGTTGGATATGATTTGAAGGAGATTTAACAGTTGTTTCTAGCAGGTTGAGTAACCAGTGTCATGATGTTTTGTTTAATAGTATGTTGTAGTATGATGTGTTGTTTAGTATGCTGTGATGGTGGTGTGAGATAATATGGTAGTGGGAATGATGTGATGTGATATGGTGTGGTGTGTTGTGGTGGTGTATATAGTTGGTGGTAGTATGGTGTATATTGCTTGTTATTGCTTGACTTTTGTTCCCTCCATGACCTGTCTTTCCCCTTTTCTGACATAATACATCTGGCACAGCACTGTTCAATGTATCCATCCTTTTTCCAAAATGGTAGGGTATAAGTTTAGGAAACTTGGCTGTTATTTATAGCATTTTTAGTGATCAGGAAAAGGTCATTAGTTGTTGCTTAACCTCAGGTCATCTTTGATTGAGGAGACCTCTGAATAAACAGCATACAAGCATTGGACATTCCACCTTTTTAGGGATATATTATCCCATAAAACATTTTCTAATAAGACAGTAGGATGCAATTTTAGAAAATTTGGTTTCTATTTCTAGAATATGAAGTATCTACATGGAAGCTCTCTCTTGTTCGCTTGTAATTATTATTTGTTAGTTATGTCCCTTTATGATCTGAGTTCAAATCCCGCCGAGGTTAACTTTGCCTTTCATCCATACGGGGTCGATAAAATAAAGTACCAGTAATGTACTGGGTAATTGCTGACCTTGTGCCAAAAGTAGAAACAATTATTTGTTAACTATGAAGGCTGGGAATCTGGCAGAAATGCTGAGTGTAACACAGTTTTTGATTGTGTTGCTCTAAATACTATTTCATATGATTCCAATATAAAGTTTATCTATCTCGTATCACATTCTCCAGATTGATAAGAAACAAGCACATCTTATATTGGTATTAAATGTATTGTATTCTCTTCCTACAAAATTTGTCATGCAATGGAATGCTTATAAAATTCTTTGCTCTAGTCCAGTGAACATCTGGCAAGTATTTCTAGCCTACTGAGAGTTAAAGGAGTGTGAAACTATTGATAGCCTAATTTCTGATCACTTTTTATTGCTAGCTTGGCTTTTACCTCTTAAGACATTCTTCATATAAAAATGCTATAACTATACTGAGAAAGTACATTACATAATCTTAGCATGAAATTGAAATATTTTTAAAGGTGTGTTTTAATATGAATGTAAATATAGGCATTTTTACAAAATGTGAAGTATCATCAATCAATAATGCATAGTTACATGATAAACTGTACAAGATAAAGCTAAAACTTCTATAGTAAAACCATATTTAATTGCCTTCTTTTGTAAGAAAAACCCTAGCATATATTTTAAAAAAGGGTCTATCCTTTTATAATATGATAAAGTTGATTTCATATTAGAGACACTGTAGACGATTTAACCCTTTTATTACCATATCTATAAGATACATTGTATTTGAATTAATTAATTAAGAATTTGAAGGGATTTACTAAAATTGTTGATTATTTCATTATTATAATAATAGTATTTGTAATATAATTTAACAAAAGGTTCTTATATCAAATTGTGTTGGAAGATTTGTATTTAAATAGAAATCTTTAAAAAAGAGACAGCTTTGGTCAGGTTGGTATTAAAAGGATTAATAGACATCAATACATTTATCAACTCTGCAGAGATGAATGCTGAAGCTGACTTTGGTGGGACGATACTCTATTATTTCTGCCAGCTCATTTTAAAAGGACTAAATGGAAGCACTTGACTTGTTGAGTATATAATATTCGTAGTCTATCTTCTGGGTGTTAAAAGAAACTTATTTGTTATAGCAATATATGGATATATTTTGAAAGAGTCAATATGTAATATTTAAATACGTACATGTATAGTAATGAGTATCCATTTTTTATCTCTTTATGATTATCGGAATATTTTGTCATACTCCAATAACCTATTATGCCTTCTTGCATGTCTGCATTTGATTATATTCAAATAATGTTAAAATGAGATAGACAGAATGAATGAATAAATAAAATAAATAATGGAGTTAGTTAATATAATGACTACAGTGAGATCATCATCCTCTTCATAATTGCTACAATTTAATGTCTATTTTCCATACTTGTAGGTGACCATTTCTTGCTCATAGGTTTCATTTTTGGTTAAGGTTTCTAGAACTGGACGTCCTTCCTAATACCAAATACTTTATAGTATGTACTGGAAACCTTTTTCACGGCACCAGCATGACCACCATACAGGATGGACTGGCTGCTTTTTGTCATGGCACCAGTACAACCACCTTACATGATGGACTATTTGCTTTTAGTTGGGGCACCAGCACGACCTAAAAATAAATAAATAGAATAAAATGATAAATGAATGAATAAAAATTAATAAGTAAATGAAATAACCACAGTGAGTTATGAAATACTGGGTTCTTATATGGATTAAATTTAGGGCTTGATTCCTGGGGGTGTGTGTTGTTAAAATAGTGTAAAATGCTCAAAATGCATGGTTGGGAGGCAGTAGGAGCCATTTCTGATGTGTGTTTGAAGTAATGGCTGGAGTGTACAGTGGCCATTGAATTAATCTATATACATAAATGGCAATTTCTGTCTGTTTGTATGTTTGTTTGTTTGTGAACCTAAGACTCAAAAACTACCAAACCGATCTTGATGAAACTTGACACGTGTGTGGGGCTCATACCCATTTGATTTGTTATGTATATTTCATGTTAATCAAAGGGTTCGCCAGGGCCATAAACCCCCGCTGAAAATGTTTTTCCTTCGATTTATATGAAATTTAAACCATAGGTAAATGACAAGATATGATGCCTATTCACAAAACTTCAGCAAATTTCAATAATATTAAGACACCCTAATGGGGGTTAAACCCCATATAGTGAAAATTTTGGCCAATAAATGGAACAAGATTTCACGAACTCCTCCAATGGTTTTGGAGATAGACCTCCATAAACATATATATTCTGAAACTACTTTGCCCAGGGTACTTGGATAAGTATATTTCATTTTAATCAAAGGGTTCCCCAGGGGCACAAAACCCCTGCTGAAAAGCCTCGCTGAAAATGTTTTCCCTTCGATTTATATGAAATTTAAACCATAGGTAAATGACAAGATATGATGCCTATTCACAAAAGTTTTGAATTGATATTTTTAAAAAAATTATTTACAAGAAACAAAATAAGAATAAGTTTTAATAATGTAATTTTGATTTGATATACCTATGGAGGCACATGGCTTAGTGGTTAGAGCAATGGCCTTGCAATCGAAAGGTTGTGAGTTCAATTCTCAGACCGGGTGATGTGTTGTTTCCTTGAGCAAGACACTTTATTTCACATTGCTCCAGTTTACTCAGCTGTAGAAATGAGATGATAGGGACTGGGGTCCCTATCATTCCACATAGTGGTCGTGTAGGTGCCACGGCAAAAACCACCCAGCACTCACTGTAAATGAGGTTGGTGTTAGGAAGGGCATCCAGCTGTAGAAATCAGGCCAGAATCAGTTCCCGTCTCACCCTTGCTAGCAGGGAAAAAGCGAACGTAAAATGAAATGATGAAATGAATGATACCTACAAAAAATGTTTTCCAATTTTTCATGCATTACATTTTACATTGAGTAATATTGAAATGCAGAGTTTTTCTCCATAAATTATATCATTGATTTAAAATCAATCATCATTTTCTTACAAAAAAAATGTGTGAAATGCAAGGCGAGGGTAATTCGGCTAGTTATTGTAAAAACAAACTATTCAAATTAAAAATTTCTTGTATCAATTACAATAATACTGTAATCAGTGCTGCCGATGACTGTACGTTTTGCTCAAAATTTTGATGTGCTGTACGTTCAGACGAATTTGTTGTACGTTTTAGTTATCTTGCTATCGGTTTATAAAATTCATGTTTTGACGCATTGATTGAGTGCATTTTCACATACGCGCGTTTCGGAGCTTCACAAAAATAAAAGCATGTAAGAATGCAGATGAGACTTGTGCATGCAAGCGCGTGTTGACTTATGAGGTCAAGGGCGTCTGTAAATTTGGGGGAAGTATATGTCCAGTTTACCACGCCATATCTGTCATAAAGCAGGAATTTTTCTCGCAAACTGGTGTAAAAGGTGTGTGAATTTTTTTTCAAAAGTTTGATAGATTAGATTTACTTTTACAGAGCTAATTTATATAACCACGCCGTATCAGTCTGAACACAAAAGCAGAATTCTTATAAACAGTATTCTTGTAAACAGTATGTGATGTTTTTAATAGTTTAATTAATTCAAATAAATCTTATAGAACTAACTTGAAGCAGATATGAGTGATAGAACTGTGAAACGAGAACATTCTTCAGATAACGAACGTAGAGCAGCAGATAAGAAGAAGGCTAGATGGGCATCCTATGAAAGGAAGCTTCCGTCCAAATTGTTGTACGATAAAAAATGTTCTTCTTGGTTGGAAGTGGGCAAGAACGATACAACTAAAGGCAAATGCGTATTTTGCAAATGTGAAATTGCCGGCAGTTTGAGTCAAATTTTACGACATGACCACCGCAAGAATGCAAAAGAAGCGAACAAAGCAACAAAATTGACAAATTTTATCCAAACCTCTTCGTTTTCTTCACACTCCAGGAAAGTAGTATCTGCTGAATTAAAGTACTCTGCATTTGTTGCAAAGCATAATCTACCCATCTCTATTTTGGACCACTTGCCTGGCCTTGTTGTAAATGCCATTCCTGATTCTAAAATCGCCCAGGATGTGAAGTGTGCCAGAACAAAAGGCACATCCATCTTTTCAAACGTCATCGGCCCCTATGGCTTCAACACTTTATTAAAGAAGCTTCATTCGACAAAATTCTCCCTCATCATCGATGAAACAACTGATGTTTCAACACTTAAACAACTCGTCCTTGTATCCAGATATTACGACGTTGAAATTCAAAAGACTGTCGACGATTTTCTAACGCTTATAGAAATAAATGATTGCAGTGCTGTGGGTATTTACAACTGTCTTCTATCGTTTTTCAACGAACACGCTATTCCTTTGGAAAATTTGATAGGTTTCGCCTGTGATAATGCGAGTGTTATGATGGGCAGCAAAGGAGGCGTCCAGCATTTGTTGAAGCAGACGAAACCAGATCTACTTGTGCAAGCCTGTGTTTGTCATTCATTACACTTATGTTCATCAAAAGCGTGCAATGAATTACCAAAATCCGTGGAAGAATTGACAAGAAGTATTTATGCATACTTTAGTCACAGTCCTAAGCGGATCAATGAATACAAAGGTCTGCAGAAAATAGCTTCAATTGACCCTCACAAAATCCTGCATGCAAGCTGCACGAGGTGGCTGTCTCTCATGCAAGTTGTGGAGCGCATTTTAGAGCAGTGGCCAGCATTGCTGGCATATTTCACCCAAGCAACATTAGAGGATGGGTGTCCGTCTACGGCTCGAAGAATTCTCACTGAAATGAAGAATCCTCTTACAAAGATGTATTTTGCATTTCTATCTTTTATTTTAAACGACGTCAACAAACGTAATCTGGAATTCCAGGCCGAAAGCTATCGGATGCATAAACTCAAAAGAGCAATCAACGCTGGAATGAAGGGAATTTTGAGCAATTTCATTAAACCTGATTTACTTTCTGTCATCATTGTGTGTGAGATTAATGTCAACGATTCAACAGCACACCAACCATTAGATCGTATCTACTTTGGTGCTGTAGCTGAGAGCATTTTACTCAACAATTCTACCACCATTGCCCTTGATGAATTGCTGACCTTCTGACAGAATATACTACGATTCTTTGTTTGTCTTTCAAACCAAATGCTAATGCGGTTTTTGTCTTGCAATATGCAGAACAATTTGGAACTACCTGAGTCGTTAGACCCAACCAACGTGATGGAAGGAAGGCCGAGGTCAATAATTCCACTTGTTATGCGATTTCCAAGTCTTTGTGATGAGAAAGATTACGAAGAGATAAATCAGGAATGGTGTCACCTGACGATTCAAGGTTCTTCCTTCATCCCGCACAACGATCCAGAAAAATTTTGGTTTGCTGTCTCACAAGAGACGTGTGGCGATGAGAACCGTTACCCTCTGCTGTCATCTCTTATGCTTAGTCTTCTTTCTTTACCCTACTCCTCCGCAGCGGCTGAAAGAATTTTCTCTGTTCTCCACTCTATTAAAACAAAGAATCGAAATTGTTTGAAAACTTCCACTTTTAACACTCTTGTTAGGTTGAAATATTTGTTACGACATGCCGACTGCACGACGTGGGAGCCCGATGAACATCTTTGCAAAGCATTATTTGAAAAAAGTTGTTACAACAGAGAATCTGCTCAGGAAGATGACATTTTATTTTTATGGCCTCATGTATAAATTGTCAATAAATGTTGTTAACTTCAAAAATTATTATAAAAAGAGTGTTTTTGATTGTAATTGGGGGATTTAGTAAAATTCTGTACGTTTTGGTCAGATTCTGTACGTTTTGGTCAGATTCTGTACGTTTTTTTTTTAAATTCTGTACGTTTTGAAAAAACTTTCGGCAGCGCTGACTGTAATATTCAGATAATATTACGCTCAATTTTATGTAACCAATATATATAAACAGTATATAGACATGTATGAACCCATATATAATATGATTATGTACAATTAACATATATATATATATCATCATTACTGTTTTATGTGCATTCTTCCATGCTAGCATGGGTTAGATAGGTTATCCTGTTGTGGGCAATGCCAGATTGGGTGACCATATCTTGCTCATACGGGAACTGATTTTGGCTTGATTTCTACAGCTGGATGCCCTTCCTAACACCAACCTCATTTACAGTGAGTACTGGGTGATTTTTTACCATGGTGCCTATACGACCACATTACAGTGTGGGCTGGGTGCTTTTTTGTCATGACACCTCAACAACCACTTTGGTGTGGGAGGGGATGGCGGCATATTGTCTATATGCTTCAGCTCTGGCTTGTACCCATGGGAAGTCAGGTCTTCTGTATTACTGCATATATATATACATATATATAAATATATACATGCATATATATATATATATATTGTCTTGCTGTGATTTTTTAATCCATCAACAACATATATTTACTTATGAGATATAATTTTACATCTTTATTCTGAATCATGTTCTGTTTGTCGTATCACTTACATTTCTAGTAATAAAATCATACCAAAAGTAATTATGATTTTTTTATTTTACCTCCAAAGAATGTCAACAGCAGTGTTTTAATGAAGTTTCTTGTTAGTATACCTGATATTATGGCTTTAATTCATTGATAGTTATAAAAGTGAATTGTGTATGGAGAACTGTGTATGTGTCATTTCTTACATCTCAAAGCAATAAAATAGGTCTTGAAAGTATACTATTATTAAGATGAACAAATACATATAGATAGCTAGACAGGCAGACTGACAGATAATTTTATTTGAGTTCCTACAATGGGTTGATACAAAAGCTTCAGTTGAACTTATACATTTAGATAGTAGTAGTTGCCAGAGCATAAAGGTAAATACATAAACAAGAAATAGTTATGCATAGAAATCTAGGGCATTCAGAATTAGACAACAAAATACAATGTTCTTAGCTAATGGTGTCTTCTAGAACATCATTGTTTAAAGAAAATATAAAAAGACATCTAGATTATTATACAAAGTAGCTTTAAATAGCCTAAAATATAGAACAGGGTGGTGTTACTATTAGGAAATTGTAGACAGAATTGTATCAAATGAATTTTTTTTTATATTCTAATATTTTAACACTTTAGAAGTTAAACCGGCCATATCCAGCCAGAATTCTCTCACCTCTTTCTGTTCAAACTGGCCGTAACTGGCTGCTCATACTGATGTTAGGGTTTTGATCTCAAAATAAATAACATCAACATCTCATAGATTCAATATTATATGAGATAATTATGTGAGGTAAAGCCTTTACCACAAAAATACAACAGTGTATATAGAGTAATATAAATGCTAAAGGGTTAAAGTTATATATTGAAGAAACAAAGTTACAGAAATAAAACAAAATAACATACATATATAGTATTGGTGAATCTATATCAATACTCTTGTTATACTGCTATGTTAACCTGTTTATAAAAGTAGTTGTTAATCAAATGTACCAGCTGAAAGTGGAATGTTTAATACATTCCATATATACCAATTGAATAGAGACAATATAGGGTCTAAAAGAACTCCTCAGTCTGGAAGATCATGTGACAACCCCTCTAGTACTGATGCACTAAGTTCACCCACTAAGTGGTATTGCTTATGTCACAATAAAATTCACCCAGTTCATTCTGAAACATGGTAGTGCTGGTGTCACAATAAAATTCACACACCCATATGCCCTGTAAGGCAGTCGGCATTAGGAAGAGCATCCAGCCATTGAAGTCATGCCAGAATGAAATGTATAAGCAAAATGCAATCATCTGACATGTCTAGTCTCAGACAACCCATCTAACCTATGCAAGCATTGGAAATTGAATTCCTAAATAACACATCATCATCATCATCACTGTATAATGTTTATTTTCCATGCTTGCATGGATTAGACTAGTTGTCATATTGTGTAACCAGACAGGGAAGGTGCACACATCCTAGTCATGTTTTCAATGACTGGATGCCCTTCTTAACACCAACCACATTTCAGGGTGGACTGGGTGCTTTTGTCATGACACCACTTCTACCCCATTACAGGCTAGACAGGGTGCTTTTTACTGTGACACCAACACTACCGCCTTACAGGGTAGACAGAGTACTTTTTACTGTGACACCAACACTACCACCTTACAGTGTGAACTGGGTGTTTGGGTCATAGCACCAGCACTATCATTTTACAAGATAGGTTGGATACTTTATATCATGACACTAGCACTACCACCTCACAGAGTGGGCTGTAGTATATATGAATACACAATATATTGCAAGTGTTATAAACTATTGACTCACCAAAGCAAAACTAAATATATCGTTCTATCTAGTGTGTGTAAAGAAAGTCAGCATAATAGAAGCTACTTTTTGCAGACACTTATGAAATTTCCTAGTGAAGAATTTAAACCTTGCACTGCAAGCTGTTTTAGTTATACAGTAATCTGGCTGTTCATCTGTTATACTGTGCTGTGCTGTCTCTATTTACAACATTAGTTTCCTCCAGTTCAGGTTCCACTTCTTCCAGATGTCTGGTACTTTGCCGACCTTTCAGTGTTATCCCATTTGCTGGTGCAGTGGCACTATGCAATGCATAATTAAGGCAGATCACAAAAAGAAAAGGGGCTAATGGATCTCCCTAGAGGACTCCAGTATTGATGGAGAATAAATCTGAGCTGGAAGAGGAACTTCATCATAGCACTGGTAATGGATGTATAGAAGTCTCCTCACAGACTGAGCTGTGGTATATATGAACACATAATTTCTAGTGGCATGACCTGAACAATTGCTTTTTCATCTGTTAATCCATCAGACTGTTACTCTAAGAACATTATTATAATCATGCTTTCAATTAATCTTTATCTTAAAACCTAGAATTAACTCTTACCATCCTATAAGTGTAAAATTTCTTCTTCTTTTTTCCAACAATCTTGCTCAGGATCTACTTCTGGGTCTCCCACTGGTTGGTTTTGCCTGTAATAGCTGTCCAGCAATTTTTTCCTGAGACATTCTAAACACATGCAAATAGTATGGGAGCTGTGGTCTCTCAATTCGGAGAAGTAGCTGCTCTACCTGGAGTGAATCTCTGATCTCTGAGCTACACACTCTATCAAGTAACGTTACTCCAAAGACACTTCAGAGGAACCCTATTTCAGTGGCTTGTATTTGCAATCGTATTCTTTCGGTCATTACTCAAGATTCGTGACCATAGGTAAATGTTGGCATGAATACCGAATTGAAGATAGCGAGTTTGGCTTTTATACCTACCTCCCTTCTTCTGATTATTGAATGCTGAAGCTGGCACATTACAGTACCAGCTCCTGCAATCCTTGCACTTAATTCAGCCTCCTTCCCTCTATCACTTGTGAACATGACCCTGAGATACTTGAACTTCTCTACTTGCTTCATTTACTAACTAAAGCCAAGGAAGCCCACAAAACTGTCAGTACAGGGCGACCTACAGGGTAAAGTGGGAAGCATTGGTGGATAAGCTTATTGGTTTCAGCCTTATTGGTTCTCATCAGATTTGATATAGCCATTAGGTCCTAGAGTTAAGCTCTAATATACTGAAATTTTCTTTATCTCTCTTTATTTTAATTAACCCTTTTGATACCCACCCACCTAAAACTGACCTTGGTTTTATGATGAAAAACAGCTTGTTTAAAGTGTTCATATTTAAATTTAAACCTTTCATTGTAATTTTATGTAAGAACCATTTCTTGAGTTATGTTCTAAACGCCAACTTAATAATGAGAAGTTAATTATTTTACTAAATCCCTCCAGATTTTTTATTGTTTTCAAAAGATTTAAAGATGCTAGGCATTGTCTTTCATTGGCAATATGGTAACGGAAGCGTTAATACACCAATATCTATATCAGAGACTACATCGTTTACCTACTAAACTCTGTACTGAAGTTATGATTTTCACTTTTTCTAGCTGACTGTTGGTTCGTTGCATCTGTGGCTTCTGTTGCAATGCATGAGAAAAGTCTACTAGAGAAAGTCGTCCCACTTGACCAGGATTTTGGACAAGAATACGTAGGTAAGTACCAGCATTTGTTTCTTGTTTGATTTTGTGGAAGGGATATGAAAGGGGCTTTGTGTTTATTCTTTTACTATATTATTAGATGGGTTGAAGAAAAAAAAATACTTGAGATTTGTTCTCTTTCCCTATTGAATGGGTCAGGAATAACATTACCACCATCACCGACATCTACTACAAACCAATGAGGTAGCCTCCACATAGTCACTAGACCATATAGAAATAGCAGCACAATCTCCTTCATATCCCACCCTACCAACTTTAAAAGGGCAGTGTAATGATGTAGTTTGGGACACACTTGTCTAAATAAAACGAATGGAACTTCAGGACTGAAATGCCTTTGAAAATGTGTCTGCTCAACCAATCAGTCAAGGCTAAGTTGAGTCAAACTACCACTATTACTAGTACTACTACTACTACTACTATTACTAATGTAGGTGATTTTTTTTTTAATGAGGAGATAAGCTGTAAACTAGAAAAATGTGCCCTAGAGAGCGATGATAGTGACTTATAATCATTTCTAGCATAGGAACAAGGTCAGAAATATGGGGCTGGGTATTCAATTAAATTGATACAGTAAAGATGAAAAACAAAGACAAATGTACCCTTAATGCAATTTTCAGGAGATTCAGTATGACTGAATGTCAAGGCTGGCTCTTTCAGTTATGAGTGCAGTTCATTTGATAGACTTCAAAAAAGTTTCCATCTATCCAATTTCACTCACAAGGCTTAGGGTGACCTAGTGTTATGGTAAATAACACTTGCTCAAGATGCCATGCAGTGGAATCAAACCAGCGACTTAATGATTACAAAGTGAACTTCTTTAACCACTTGTCCTTGCTACATCCAATTTGATGTCAGAATCCTAAAGTAGAATGGATAAAAGTAGGTTAAGATTCCTAATATGACAATATGTCAAAGTTTTCTATAACAGAATTGATGTTAATAAAATACTAAGAATAAAAAGGAAGAAAAGAATTACTTCGCTATGAAAACTGTACATCATCATCATCATTTAACATCCACTCTCCACACTCACTTGAGTTAGACGGGTTGTACCATTTGAGGCAAGTTGGGTCAGGTGACCGTGTCTTATTCATATAGAACTGTTTCTGGCAAGATTTCTACAGCTGGATACTCTTCCTAATGCCAACCACATTTACAGTGTGTGCTGGGTACTTTTTGTTGTGACTCCTACACAACATATAGTAAAGAAAATAGTGAAGCCTTGTAGATATGTAATAATTGTTTCTACTTTTGGCACAAGGCCAGCAATTATCCCAGTGTATTACTGGTACTTTATTTTATCGACCCTGTAAGGATGAAAAGCAAAGTTAACCGCGGTGGGATTTGAACTCAGATCATAAAGGGAGGTAACTCTATGATTCAAAGCATGGCATCCGACCCTCTACCGATACTGCCAATCCACCGCCCTAGATATATAATAATGATATGTAATAATGATTTCTAATTTAGGCACAGAGCAAGCAAATTTTGTAGGATAGGCAAAGTTGATTTAATCTATCCCATGACTTGACCAGTACTTATTTTATCAATCCTGGAAGGATGAAAAGCAATGTTGACCTCAGCAGAACATAAAAAGCTGGAACAAATACTGTGACACATTTCTCCAATTCCCTAATGACTCTACAAATCCACTACTCTTTAGCTATGTAATAATAGTCTAGAACCACTGTTGGTTGCTGTTGCTTAGTCCCAAAGGTATTCAAACCACAACCATCAAAATCAAATTTCTTTTGTTTTTAGATAAAAATGAGCGGTTCTTTTTTAAAAAATTGGCAGAGTGTTATTTAAGGGCGATTTGGATGTTATTTTTAGCACAGTTTTGGAAGAGGTAACGATTTTGATGTCATTAAATGGTGGTCAGGATTATAGAAATGAAACCTATGGTTTAAAACTAAAATATTGACCTTCGCAGCACAGAAAAATGCTTTGGAAACGAACTCCATGATGTTTAATATTAATACAACTCTTATATCAAAATTATGCAAAATGTGGGGAGAAAAAAGTAAAAGTGTAGCAAGTTTGATAGGTAAACACATTGCACTCACCTTTCAAACTTGACTTAGAAGAAATATTTAATATAGGAGAAGACATGATAATAATGTGTCAACTTACTTCCCTGTTTCAAGGATTCTCTACTGAAAATTCCATAGAAAATATAGGAGGTTAGAATGAGTGAAATGGTATAGACATCTCTTTCCTAATCTACTTTTGTTGAAAGACATCAAAGTTTTGTATTTCACTATCTAATGTTCCTATGTCTATCAAATCTATATTGTGTAAAATCATCAATATTATAATAGCTGGGGATATCATAATTGGAAGCAAAGAACCAGAAAAGAAATTCAAGAAATATCAAAATCTGAAATGACCAATTATTATTCTGTGGTCTGTGAAGATTATCTCCTGTTAAAAACTCTGTTGTCACTCATTGTCAACCTCATATACCATTCTTTCTCAGTTTAAAACAAAGAGATGGTAATCAATCAACCTCTTGACTCTGGGTTATGGAGAAAATTAAATTGTCATTAACACTGCTGCTGTCATCATCATTGTCATTTTCATCTTCATCTTTTTCCTTTTATTGAATATCTATCGTTTTTATTTATTTTTGTTGGTTTGCATGCATGCATTAGACAGATTTGCTTAACCCTTTAGCATTTAAACTGGGTGTATCTGGCCAGAATTCTCTCACCTCTTTCTGTTCAAACCGGCCATAACTGGCCACTCATACTGATGTTAAGGTATTGTTCTCAAAATAAATAATATCAAATTCTCATAGATTCAATATTATGTGAGGTAATTACGTGAGATAAACCTTTATTGTGGAAATACAATAATATATAGAGAGTAGATGTATTAAATCACATATATATAAATATACTATTAAAAACAATTTAATAGAAAAAAAAAGTAAATTGACAAGAAAGAATGGAATGTAAAATAAGAAAATGAATTCATATTTATTTATCTGTATGGAGCAAGAGACAATTCTGGTTAGCCAAGCCTGTGAGAAGACTGTTTCAAATCCCAGTTAAAGCTGTTTCACTTCTCTTATGCTAATGCTGATCTTTGAGAGAGGCTTCAGCTTCGCAACATCCTATTCTTGTTCTGTGAAATGAGAAATGTTTTAATGTTGGCTAAAACAAGTCAATCTGTATCTTTTTTTTTTTTTTCATATTTCTTTATTTCCTTTGTAGGTGCCTTCCATTTCAACTTTTGGCATTATGGACAATGGAAAGTAGTTATAATTGATGACTTCTTACCTACAATAAAAGGAAGATTGATTTATGGACATAACAAGAAAGAGCCAAATGAATTTTGGGGTGCATTATTAGAAAAGGCCTATGCAAAGTAAGTATGGTAGCTACTGCTATTCAGGATTGTTTAGAGGTATGTGACAATCAAGCCAAAATTTAATACTAATTATTGATTTGTAGTAAACAATTCATGTCAGTTTGTAGTTGTCTGATTTGAAATGATTTTCTAGTAGTCATAATCCTTTTGGTAATATAAGTAAATGGTATTTTTTGGCTGGACATATAGTTTCAATAGATGTATAAGGTGAAAGACTGGGGCTACAGTGTTGGGCAATTGAACAGAGATATAATAGGGTCTGGGAGGGCTCATCAGTCTGGCAGATCATGTGACTAACTCTCTAGTGCTGGTGCCCGAATAAAACATACTCAGTCTACTCTCTAACGTGGTAGTGCTGATGCAACAATAAAATGCACCCAGTACACCCTGTAAGGTGGTTGGTGTTAGGAAGAGCAGCCAGCCATAGAAATCATGCCAGATATGGAACATATGAACAAGACATGGTCACTTGATTGGTCTGACCTCAGAATATGACAACCTGTCCAACTTATGCCAGCATAGAAAGTGGAAATAAAATGAAAATCATGATAATTCCAAGTGATTTATTTTTTTAATCGTTCAATGCTGATAATATTTTACAATATAAATGTAAAATAACTCTTTTAGATTTCTTTCTTTTGAGGAGGTGGGGAGGGGGCAGTTTGTTAACAACTCTCATTTACTTGAGAGTTGCTTCCACACAATCCCCAAATCTACTTTTTACCAGACATCATTTCCATGAATGTGACACAATAAATTCAAATCCCAGATCTGTATGATTATTTCCTGGTGAGACACTGATAATAATAAATAATGAAAGACTAATCTATCTAGTTGTAAACGTTGTAGTTCTGCAAGTTGAGAGAGTATTAGTCAATACATTGAAGTATTAGCAGTTCATTGGCAGAAATGGTTAGAGCATTGGATAAAATGTTGTAGCAATATTTGTTCTGGCTCTACATTCGAAGTTCAAATCCTACAAAGGTCAACTTCGCTTTTCATCTTTCAGGGGTCGATAAAGTAAAGTACCAGTGAAATACTGATGTTAATTTAATCAACTTTGCCTTTCTCCAAAATTTGCTGGCCTTGTATCTAAATTAAAAATCCTTATTTCACTGCACTGTCTG
Source organism: Eledone cirrhosa (assembly GCA_964016885.1). Classification (NCBI taxonomy): domain Eukaryota; kingdom Metazoa; phylum Mollusca; class Cephalopoda; order Octopoda; family Eledonidae; genus Eledone; species Eledone cirrhosa. The sequence goes on from OZ024740.1 coordinate 357,654,781, forward strand.
TATGATCAAATCATTTAACTCTCAAAGGTCAAAAGTCTACTTAGGTTTAAGTAGCTATCATATTGCAGTAAAGTTCATTGTTGAAAGCAACAGGAGAACTGAAATGGCAATTGAAAAGTGTTCTGTTAGCTTGCAATGCTGACTTCTAATTTACCTTTGGGTGTAACTTGGTTTGGAATAAGCATCACAAAACTGAATAGATGAAAGACATACTAAATAAATATGTACCCATACAAGTTATTGAATTCTGACAGCTTCTACCAGTTTTCTGTAAACAGACATAATGTATTAGTTGCATCTTATCATTGTAAGCAACAGGAACTCTATGAAAATTACAAATTGATTGAGAGCTTGCAGTGATAAGTGGATATAGTCTAGCCACATATTGACTCCACCAGCTTGATTTGCCTTACTTTTTTGGTTCTTTGCTCTCTGGGTTTAAACCCTACTGAAGTCAACTTTGCCTTTCACTCTTTCAGATAGATAAAACAAAGTACCGGTCTAAGGTTTTTAGAGTATTGGACAAGATGCTCTTTGTACTCTGAATTAAAATCCTACTTTGGCCTACTGTGGTAAACTTGTTCTGTAACCCAATTTAACACCACCACCTGATTCTTGGGTGCATTTAGCAGAGTCTAATCTGCTATTACTTCAGTTCACCTAGTTTTGGGGTACCTGATCATCTGAGAATGTTACCTGGATCCTATCCAGAAAGAGATTGTTTACCTTTCACCTGCTTAACACCATTAAATCAGAGCTAAGAACCAATCATGAATGTTTTGAAGCTGCAAAAAACTATATTCCACTGCTTTTGTAGTCAGTTAATCACTTTATGACCCTTTACATTCTGTGTTCAAATTCCACTGAGGGTAGCTTTGCCTTTCATCCATACAGAGTTGATAAAATAAAGTACTATTAATAAACTGGGGTGCGATTTAATCGACTTCCCCTCCCCAAAATGGTTGGCTTTGTGCCTAAATCAGAAACTATTATCATTTAACATTCATTTTTCTTTATAGCTGTGTTGCATGGGTCATCAGAGACCAAGTCAGTACGTAATTGGAACTATTGAGCTCTCAGTAGGGCTGGAGATTGCATCTCACTTACATACATTCCCACAATTTACACAGTACACTGGGTGCATTTCATCATGAGGAAGGTTGTTATATCTTAGACACAACTTAGGAGTCCTCTCCACCCTTTGTTTCTACAACTAGATGCCCTTCTTCTCAGCAACATATAGAGACATATATAAAAATATGCACACATTGACCTATATTGTGTAAGAAATATTATATTTTATATTATTCAGATATATGTAGGCCCTTGTGGCCAATAAAGAAAGAATTATATTGAGATATAAACCTCAAGAGAGTAAATACATCTATTAATTATTCACCTCAGATTGCAAGGTTCTTACCAAGCATTGAATGGAGGAAAAATGCTAACAGCCTTAACTGATCTAACTGGAGGTATTTCAGAATATCATAAAATAATGGACAAGTTGAAAATCCCACCTAACCTGTACGAGCTGATTCAAGACACCAGGAAGATGTATTCTGTGATTGGTGCTTCGATTTATGTGAGTACATTATCAATGTTTATAACAATTTTTTTGCACTCCAGAATTAGAAATCTCTAACAATTCAACAAATATAGTGTTTAAGTATATCATTTGAGAAAACAATTAGTATATATCATCATCATCACCATTTAACATCCACTTTCCATGCTAGCAAGTCAGATAAGAAGACTGTGTTTTATTCATACAGAACTGTTTCTGACATAGTTCAGTTTACCCCCTCCTCCTACTCACCACCCTGTCAAATCCCACCACATGTACCATACACCCATAACATAATACTTATCTTTCTTCTCATTCCCTCCCTGTCACCTATTCCCTGAGCAGACAGGGATCTTCAGTTGAGGCAATGATTGACAATCTCACTACTGCTGGTGCCATGAAAATGCTCCCAATACACCCTGTAAAAGGATACCTTTGAAAATGTATCTTTGCAAAATATACATTATTAAGAAAGTCGTCGTCGTCGTCATCATCGCCATCATCATCACCATCATTTTACATCTGCTTTTCCATGCTAGCATGGTGTAAACAGGTTCTTTCTAGTACAGCATCTCTCCAATTGTCTCAGTCCTTCATCATCTCCTCTGTGTGATTCAGGGATTTGAGATTAGCTCTGACACACTCTGCCCTGGTCTTCCTTCATCTCCCTCTACCACAGCTCTCTTCCACTAGGATTTCTTGGTATTTCTTCACCCAATGCTCATTATCCATTTGCATTATATGGCCATATCAGCACAGCCATCTCTCCTGCATACCACATCTAACTCCTCTTATAACCAGCCTCTCTCTCAGCTCATCTATGCTTTGACTTTCATGTATATTAACATTGCACATCCATCGAGGCATGCTTGCTTCATTTCTCTCCAGCCTTCATATATCTTCTTTGTTCACTGACCATGTCTCAGTACCATGCAACATCACACTTTGTATACATATATATGTATCACACAGCCAGCCTTTCTTTCAGAGAGAGAAACCTTTTACTGTAAACAAAGTTAGCAGCTCTCTGAAATTGTTCGATCCTGTTCTTATTCAAGCTACTATACTCACAGTGTCACCTCCTCCCCAAATATTTTTATCACCTAGGCAACAAAAGCTATCAACTACTTGTATGGAGTCTTCCTGGGGTTGGAAAACATTTATTTTACTTGTGCTCTTACTACTAGTTATCCCTGTGTATCTCCCACATACAAAGTTTATCTTTTCTGTTAGTCTGCCTATTATAGCAGTACACCTCTTGTGTACCCAAGATTTACATTGTGTACATCATAGAGAGTTACTACCTACTCCTTTTCTACATATTGTGTTTATATATATATATATATATATATATATATATATATATATATATATATATATATATATATATATATATGCATCTGTTTGTGTGTTTATTTTGTGATACTTTGCATCCTGGTTTGACAATTACATATTGTTAAAACCAATCTCCAACATTAAAACAGATCTCCAACATTGTCTCATCCCGGTGACTAAAAGTAATGAATGAATGAAAGAAATATATACAGGTAGTATGTATAATCCTACATCTGGTTATGTTACTTATGTTTTCTTTTCCCTTTTACTGTCACATCATATTATTGATTGCTAACAAGATCACGTGGTCACAATTATGGATTGTAGATGGTTTGGGATATACTACAGAGTAGTATAGGTTTGCAAACTCTGAACACACAACTAAATTGCACAAGTATTTTGATCTCTATTGACGCTGTTAATACCACTCACTTTGTTTTGTATATCATGTCTTATCTTCTAAATTAGAAATTTTTATCGCTAAGAATTTATTATTTCTTTACTTTCAGAAAGAGAAGAATTCAGTATTTAGAGAAACAAAAAGAGAAAATGGTTTATTTGAGGGTCATGCATACAGCATTACTAAAGTAGCCCAGGTCAGTTTGAACATTATACATTTTCACTATATATTATCTATATATAAATTTGGGAAACTTCTGTCTATCCATCACACACTGTGTGTGTGTTTGTGTGAATATATGGGTGTATAAAAGAAAGGAAGGGGATGATGGAAAAACTATAGCAAAACAGCAGCTGGCGTTTCATTATAACAAAATTCACTGGGAATAAAAAAAATAATTTGTTGTAACGAAAAATTCTTTATAATGAGATCGACCTAACATATCAAGCATGTGGCCAGGGATTGGAAAAAATGTTGTTATACTGAAAAATTTGTTATAATGGTATTCATTATTACGGAATTTTACATACATATATGCATACAAACAGATGCATGATATACATATATATATATATATATATATCATCATCATCATCGTTTAACGTCTATCTTCCACACTAGCATATACATATATATAATGAAACCCCATGGGGTAGAAACGTAATCTTGGTATGTTTATATACATTTTTTCTTCTAACTTTGAGTTTATAACTAATTGTGTATGGTTCACAATATATTTAATCGATTTCCACATGCTATTGAAATGCTGGGTAAATATTCTATAGCAGTTGATCGCGAATAGATGGCTGTCGTTTATTTATCTATTATTTCTTCATAGGTGCCTTTTAATCTTATAGCCTCGTTTAATTGGTTTTTTGTGTGGTTGATTATGCTGATTGGAAGAGGAGATGGTGTATATATTTTATCATATGATTCTATGGACATACTTTATTGTATATAAATATGTGTGTGTGTGTATATATATATATATATGTGTGTGTGTGTGTGTATATATATATATCAAAGGTATATATTGAGTTAGAAACTCAAAATAGTCTTTTACAATTAAATAGCTCAAGGAAAGAGGTTTTTCCAAGCCGTGTAATATAATTGAATATAAAACAGAGATAAACACAGATATATACATATATGTGTTCAAATCGTAAGGGTGAAAAAAATACTAACTATGAACAATAGGGTTTGCCAGACTCAATTTTTAAAAATAAATCAAGAAAAGAAGTACAAACCGATATTGTGGCAACTGCCAGACACCCAGACGGCTTGGTATTGCTGTTTCACAATTTTAGTGAAGGGAATTACCATTACTTTTGCTCATCAGTGGGTGTAAAATTAGTAAACCCTTCACTTCTAAGTATCTCAGAAGACTGAATAGTGTGCGTATATAAAATAACGCACATGGAATCAGAACATAGCGTGTCTCATAAACGTAAACTACTAAAAATAGCATCCAAGTTTACTCGACATTTAAATTAGCTCTACAAATTAAAGGAGCTGAATATATATATATATATAATTCATCGAAAAATGAGAAAACTCATTGCTGGAACAGCTGTTCATATAGCCAAATGCTGTCAATGACAGCAATGGGCAAAAATACCTCAGAGGATAGAGACCAGCGGATTATCTCTCTGCCGACCACTAGTTTCTGATCTCTGTCCTCTGAGGTATTTTGCCCATCGCTATCATTGACAGCATTTGGCTGTTTTAACGGCTGCTCTAGTGATGAGTTTTATCTGAATTCAAATATAGTCCTGCTTCGTCTCAATCAGAGATAACAATGTTTATTCATTTATATATATTTATACATGTATGTGTGTGTGGCTTAGATATTTTTCTGACTATAGGTGTATTTTCTATGTTATGGTAGTGATGGTCTGTGTAAATTCCTTGCGAAGGTGATCTTCATTAGGGGAGGTAACTTTTTAAAGGGACATAACTCAATTAATTCAGATAATTTGTTGATAATTTGTTTAATAAAGAGCAATGAAACTAACCTTATTGCTTGTATTGATATATTTGATTAAAAGCCCTTGAATACCTTTAATCGAACATTTCAAAATTGCTGTGTATTTTTTCTTGTGACACTGAGTGTAAAAATGTCTTGTAATTCCTTTTAGTTTAACATATAACCGATTTCATTTTACGTTCATCATATCACCCTCCTTATAACATATGGAATATTGTTAGTGAACAAACTTGATAAAATGCAAAATTCCAAAACACAAATATGCATGCTTTTTTAAATTTATAATATACGCAGTTGTTATGTTATTTATGTATATATTTAAAACATATTTGCAACATTATTCTACGGTAAATGTATACAATTGTAATAAAATATCTTTTTCAACATAATAAGAACAAAAGCATCTAATATTTTAGTGATTGGTTATGTTAGATATGCAAAATGATAGTAGCGGTGCTTAACGAATGCAGAAAACATGTGCTGACATTCTATTGGGTAGTTAATTGTTTAGATAAATAGAAATTAACAGTTGGCCATTACAGGGAAATATATTGAGAATTGAAAGATTACTTAACTTTTGAAACAAAGATTTACAAGAGTTCCCAGTGGAAGAAAGCAGCAGTAGATGAAGACCAAGGAAGAGCTGGGCAGAAGTGATGAGAACATATCTCAATTTTCTGAACCTCAGAGAGGAAATGACCAAGAAATGTAACAAGTGAAGGAAAGCTGTGCTGGAAAAGAACTGTCCAACCCATGCAAGCATAGAAAGAATAATTTTAAAAAATTATGATGATGTTAAACATCAGGTCTCATATTTTGTTTTTACTAGACTCATTCATTTTTTATTCTAAATTCAATTGAGATATTAATTGTTTTACGCACCAATTTAAGCCCTTTGATAGCAAACCGCCTGAAATAGCCCCTGGTTCAATGATGCAAAACTGTTTGTTTTAAAGTGTTAATATTCATTTAAAATGATAATTATATTTAAGAATTTTTGTTAAGTTTTGTTCCAAACATTAACTTAATAATGAAAAAGTTATATTTGAAAATCATTGGCAGTGTATTTCCTTAGGAATATGGCAATGGAAGAGAAACATGACTCAAACCACATATCTTAGTATTTAATTAATTTTAGATTGAAATACTACTCTCTTTCTAGTTGGAATTAAATAACAAAGTGCATAATTTGCTGCGCCTCAGAAACCCATGGGGAAAAGGGGAATGGACTGGCCCCTGGTCTGATACGTAAGTCACATTATTTATTCTCAGTATATATTAAATATTTTAAATTCTAAACTTAACAATATATTCCTTAATAAATATAATTAATATAACAGGAATCAATGTAATTCAATCCAAAATGACATATCAGGTCATATATACTAGTTGCATCGCCAAACTGATGGAATCCTGTGTCAGAGAAACACTTTGGAACTTCTGGAGCTCTCACAGTCTTATCCGGCCCTCGCAATTTGGATTTATCCCCAACTCCAGCTGCTGTGATCAACTTATAGAGTTTCTTGAGGACATCACCCGGATCACTGATGGCGGCTCATGGGTGGATGCTGTTTACCTTGACTTTGCGAAGGCCTTCAATTCTGTGCCACACAAAAGGCTTATGGCAAAACTCTCTGCAATGGGTGTGAAGGATGATCTTTTTAACTGGTTGAAGTCCTTCATTCTCAGTCGAAGAGAGGTAGTCACGGTTCTGGGACAGCATTCCTCACCATATGAGATGTCATCTGGTGTACCACAGGGATCTGTTCTTGGCTCCCTTTTGTTTGTGGCATATATTAATGACATAGATGCCAACTTAAGGAATGCCACAGTACTAAAGTACGCAGACGACATCAAGCTGTACCTTGAGATAAAAAGGACATATCCTGAACACTATAGATCTTGCTTGCAGTCTGACCTGGACACAATGCAACAATGGATCTCAGACTGGCAACTCAAGCTAGCTGTGGACAAGTGCACCACCATGCATTTTGGGAGTAAAAACCCAGCGTCCACATACTCCCTCCACAGCACTAATATCAAGAAGTCTTCCTGTGAACGTGACCTGGGCATTACGGTCAGCAGCGATTTGCGTTGGACGAGGCACATCTCTAAAATTGTCAAGAGGGCCGAGGGTGTCTTAGCATCACTCAGCAAGACCTTTGTCAGCCGCTCTCCAGATATCTATTTAAGGCTGTATACCACTATGGTGCGACCACACTTAGAATTTGCATCACCAGTCTGGAACCCCCATCTTGCTCAGGACATTGACCGCCTGGAAACTGTTCAGAGACGTGCAACCAAGCGAATACCCTCCATCAGGCATCTACCATACTCTGAGCGCCTTGCTTCCCTGGGCATGGATTCATTGAAGCTCCGACGCCTGGCAACTGACTTGGTAAACACCCACAAAATTGTTAACCATGTTGCCAACAACAACCCTGAGTACCTTTTTGATTTCCATGTATCTAACACACGTGGACATGCCCACAAAGTAAGAAAACAGCACAGTTCCCATGACTTTCGGAAACATTTTTCACGCTCAGAGTTGCTGAAGCATGGAACAAACTACCTGCATCAGTTGTTAGCTGTCGAGACACTGCATCCTTTAAGGCCTCCATGCTTCCCGAGATCCGCCAACACTACAGCTAACACATACACACATGTACTTCCCTGACATTTGTGTATTATTCTATGTACTATATTGACGAGTTGTAGTGCACCTGAGCACTTTACACAATAATTTCATTATTATTATTATTATTATTATATTATATGCATATCCGATGTGCTGAGTTTATGAGCTGGTTGTCATTTTTATTATTTACTACCATGTTACAAATCTGTTTAAAAACGTTGAGTGAGGCTACCCAACAACAATAATACCAACAATACTCTATTGTTTACCAATCTATTCTGCATCAGCAATGAATATTTTAAACTCTCCTAGCTATTTTCACAAAAGCAAGGAAACTGGAAATTTCAGCACTCATACCAAGAACTTTAACAGAGTAAATGAAGTTTAATGAAGTGAAATGACTGCAGACAGAGACTAACGTTGGGTGAAAGACACAGCTCACTAACTTGGAATCAATAGGACTTTGTCTCTCCAATGTTATCTTCACATACTTTTAAAACTATCTATTTTAATACCTATAGGCCTATATTTCAGAATCTTTGTCCTCACTTATGATACTTGGAAATGGATAAAACAGAATTTTAAATCTTGTTTGATTTTTCTGATGCATCTTTAGAGAAAGAAAAAGGGTCCACATTATAGAAGCTGTAATAATTTGTGAAGTAGAGAAGTTTCAACAGCTTTATGTCATTGAAATCACCATTAACAAATTGAACTCCTAGTAATTTTACTGATTTCAGGAATTTTACTAGAAGACTATAAACTAGAGAGGTTTCTCTATTGCCTATCTGAGGTTCATATAAAGACCTAAATAGTGTACTACAAGCTAACCAAATATTCATTAATCATACAATGTCCCTGTTACTCCCAACATTGAACTGTGCCTGCATATGCACCTATTTACAGCTGAATGGAGTGAGCTCATGAGAAATATATTGCTTCTGCAAGATATGTGTCACAGTGAGGGTATATCAAGCATCAACTCTTCAGTTGACCAACTGACACTCTACCAACACAGACAACTGTAATTCTTTCATAGAGCAGTTTAATGTCGATAGTGATGAGATAGACATCATACTAAATCATTTTTAATCTATCTTAATAGTTTGTCCTTTTAGAAAATCCTTTTAAAAGCATAGCCCTAAAGAATTACATAATTGAGACATTAAATATACATAATAGTAATAATATATAATTTTGTTTTGAAATAGATCATACGAAATGAAAAATCTATCTGCCGACAAGAAAAAAGAACTTGAACTTGTTAAAGAAAATGATGGGGAGTTCTGGTAAGTCTTCTTTTAAATTATTTTCAGTTTAAAACAACAAAAATGTTGTTGGTGAAAAAACTGTCACTTTTAATAGGCAATCATATATATAGATATTCATAGATAAAAGAAAGATGAACACAGATATATACATATATGTGTTCAAATCGTAAGGGACCAGATTCGCTAAGGTGAAAAGAATACTAACTATAGACAAGCGTGAAAAATGGACATTAAACAATAATTGTTTCTACATTAGGCACAAGGCCAGCAATTACCCAGTGCATTACTGGTACTTTATTTTATCGACCCCGTAAGGATGAAAGGCAAAGTTAAACTTGGCGGGATTTTAACTCAGAATGGCAAGGGCCGTAACTCTATATGTCAAAGCATGGCGTCCGACCCTCTACCAATACTGCCAATAATGAGGATGATAATGATGAGAAATAACATAGACTACAGAGAACTCTTTAGTCTTACAATGAATAAAGAAAACCTCTTCCTCTTTCTTTCTCATGCTGGTGCCAAGATAAAAAGCATTCAGTATATGGTTAACAAATGAACAAAGTCGTTTGGAGAAGACATTTTAATTACATTGAGAATATAACAACTTCTCTGTTGTGAGTGCCTTGATAGAATGTACTCCATCATCATCATCATTTAACATTCATTTTTCACTACTAGCAAGAGTTGGATGGGTTTTCACAGACTGATTCAATACTCAAGTGGGGTTCCAAACCTCCCAAATAAGCCAGGGGTCTAATCTCACTCATATATGGCCCCATGCTCTACTGGGTGCATTTTATCATGGAACCAGTACTATAAAGGTTGTCATGTCTTTGACACAACTGAAGGGAGTCCCCCAAACCTTTGTTTGGCAAGCTTTCTATGGCTGGATGCCCTTCCTATCAATATCCACTTTACACAGCATGTACTGAATGCATTTATTGTACAGATCACCAAAATTAGAGCATTTGTTGCACTCTTAAACAACTGAAGAGTCCTCTCAATGGGGGAGAGGGTACTCACCAGTGTGTCAGGAATTTTGGGTAGTGTGAAGTGGTTAAGAGAATAACTAAGGAGTGGTAGAGGAGAGTGCATGGCCAGGATGGGGTGCACAGGGATGAGATAGTGAAGGTATCTTAGGACATTAGTGGAATGGAATAACTAATGAATAATAGTGGAGGGAGCATGGATGGGATGATGGGGGTTCAGTGATGGTGAGGATAGCTACAAGGGAGTGTTAGTGGATGGAGTGAGAGACACGAGGATGCATCATGTCACATTTCATGCTAGCAGATGGGTCTTGACCAGCACAGCTTAGTGTCAGCCTTCATAGTCCTTTGTCATCTCTGTTGTGAGGTTTAGCTTCTTGATGTGAGGAAGGAAATCCAGCCATAGAAATTATGCCAAAAATATTTTTCCTGGTGTAGACCTCCAGCCTATTTAGGAGGTCAGTAACTCCAAATAAGAACTGACTCAAACTGTGTCGACCCATTCAACTCATACCAGCATGGAAAACGAATTTTAAATGATGTTGATGATGATGATGATCATGCTGTATATTTAGATATATGGAAGCTAATATGTGAATGTGTGTGTATGCATGTAGTCTGCGTCAAATTTAAACCTATGAAAATATTTTTTTATCCATTCTACTGCAAATTATTCAGGATGAGTTATGATGATTTCATTAAGAATTTTGATGCATTAACATTCTGTCATATTCATCCTGATGGAGTATTAAAGGAAGTTGAAAATAATCTGGTAAGTATCTTCTCGTTTTTTTTTTTATATATATGTATATTGATTCAATTGTATATATACATCATATGTGTGTGTACGTGTCAACAATGCCTGAGATGATCATTATATATATATATATATATATATATATATATATATATATATATACATACACATATATATATAAATTTATATATATATATATTTATATATATATATACACACACATATATATATAATGTAATGTTCATCTCAGGCATATAATGTATGCATATATATATAAAATGAATATATATATATATATATATATATATATATATATATATATATATATATATATATGCATATCTATCTATCTCTATATATAGAGAGAGATAGATATGTGTGTTGTATTGAAGCGAATAACTATGTGTATACTCTGGGAATGTATCCTACATTGCCTATTGAGTACGCTGAAATACAACCAGTCCTGGCATTGATAAATATAATGGGTCCGTCAACTCCTTATTATATATATATATATAAATAAATATTTGCTCTACGGTTTTATATATCTTATATATATATATTATCCTTATCGAGCCCTCTTCAGATTTTAGTCTTCACATTTATTATTATTACTATATATATATGTATATGCATATATGTATGCATATCATCATCATTTCGTTTTAAGTCCGCTTTTTCTCTGCTTGCAAGGGTGGGATGGGAACTGATTCTGGCTTGATTTCTACAGCTGGATGCCCTTCCTAACACCAACCTCATTTACAGACCACTTTGCAGTGGAATGATATGGACCCCAGTCCCTATCATCTCATTTCTACAGCTGAGTAAACTGGAACAATGTGAAATAAAGTGTCTTGCTCAAGGAAACAACACATCACCCGGTCTGAGAATTCAACTCACAACCTTTCAATTGCCAGGCCAATGCTCTAACCACTAAGCCATGTGCCTCCAATATATATATTTATTTATATATATATATTTATATATACAATTAAGTTAAAAATGTACATCCACATATGTATACTGAAATACTAGTATGCATATGAATACACACACGTGTACATATGTAGATGTACCGAGTTTTTCACTGGACACTTTACTGTGAGTGTCCAGCTATTCTGTATGTAAACACACAGACAAACCGGTTTTTAGAGTCATACTGGTTTTCGAGGAAACACCTTTCCTCTATTCTCCAGAAAGCCAGACAAGGAATATTGGACTAGTTTCGATGTTGTTACATCTCATCAGCAATATTTACCTATCTTCCGGCCTTTCTAGAGAATCGTAAAAGCACATATCGTTATATGCTTTTTCTATGAAAATTAGTAGTGGGCAGACTAATTTGCATAGAGCGTGAGTACATACCGGTTCAGCGGAGACGATAAAAACAAATAACGAAACGAAATTAAATTTCGTTTCGTTTGTAACTCACGTTTGTATGACTGACGCTTAAACAATTAAGTTAAAAATGTACATCCACATATGTATACTGAAATACTAGTATGCATATGAATACACACACGTGTACATATGTAGATGTACCGAGTTTTTCACTGGACACTTTACTGTGAGTGTCCAGCTATTCTGTATGTAAACACACAGACAAACCGGTTTTTAGAGTCATACTGGTTTTCGAGGAAACACCTTTCCTCTATTCTCCAGAAAGCCAGACAAGGAATATTGGACTAGTTTCGATGTTGTTACATCTCATCAGCAATATTTACCTATCTTCCGGCCTTTCTAGAGAATCGTAAAAGCACATATCGTTATATGCTTTTTCTATGAAAATTAGTAGTGGGCAGACTAATTTGCATAGAGCGTGAGTACATACCGGTTCAGCGGAGACGATAAAAACAAATAACGAAACGAAATTAAATTTCGTTTCGTTTGTAACTCACGTTTGTATGACTGACGCTTAAACAATTAAGTTAAAAATGTACATCCACATATGTATACTGAAATACTAGTATGCATATGAATACACACACGTGTACATATGTAGATGTACCGAGTTTTTCACTGGACACTTTACTGTGAGTGTCCAGCTATTCTGTATGTAAACACACAGACAAACCGGTTTTTAGAGTCATACTGGTTTTCGAGGAAACACCTTTTCCTTGTTTTTATCGTCTCCGCTGAACCGGTATGTACTCACGCTCTATGCAAATTAGTCTGCCCACTACTAATTTTCATAGAAAAAGCATATAACGATATGTGCTTTTACGATTCTCTAGAAAGGCCGGAAGATAGGTAAATATTGCTGATGAGATGTAACAACATCGAAACTAGTCCAATATTCCTTGTCTGTCTTTCTGGAGAATAGAGGAAAGGTGTTTCCTCGAAAACCAGTATGACTCTAAAAACCGGTTTGTCTGTGTGTTTACATACAGAATAGCTGGACACTCACAGTAAAGTGTCCAGTGAAAAACTCGGTACATCTACATATGTACACGTGTGTGTATTCATATGCATACTAGTATTTCAGTATACATATGTGGATGTACATTTTTAACTTAATTGTTTAAGCGTCAGTCATACAAACGTGAGTTACAAACGAAACGAAATTTAATTTCGTTTCGTTATTTGTTTTTATCGTCTCCGCTGAACCGGTATGTACTCACGCTCTATGCAAATTAGTCTGCCCACTACTAATTTTCATAGAAAAAGCATATAACGATATGTGCTTTTACGATTCTCTAGAAAGGCCGGAAGATAGGTAAATATTGCTGATGAGATGTAACAACATCGAAACTAGTCCAATATTCCTTGTCTGGCTTTCTGGAGAATAGAGGAAAGGTGTTTCCTCGAAAACCAGTATGACTCTAAAAACCGGTTTGTCTGTGTGTTTACATACAGAATAGCTGGACACTCACAGTAAAGTGTCCAGTGAAAAACTCGGTACATCTACATATGTACACGTGTGTGTATTCATATGCATACTAGTATTTCAGTATACATATGTGGATGTACATTTTTAACTTAATTGTTTAAGCGTCAGTCATACAAACGTGAGTTACAAACGAAACGAAATTTAATTTCGTTTCGTTATTTGTATTTATATATATATTTATATATATATATATATTTTAACCTGTTAGTTCTTTCGTTACTTTGGTATTGTGTGGTTGGGTTTTGCCTACCGCAATGTTCAATTTGTCAAGCTATTTAAACGTATGTAATTACTCTAAGGACCTACCCTTATTGAGTGCTTTGCTAACACATTCCTATTCTAGGTCGACTTTGCTTGGCCACAGCAAAAGCTTCGATTTTACTAAGCTTCCACTTGTATATATATTTATATATATATATTTATATATATATTTATATATATATATATATATTTATATTAGAAAGTGAGGTTTTTTTACAAAATGAAAAAAAACCGAGGTGTCCTATACGAGTGAAAGTATAAGGAAAAAAGATGAAATCGAAAATGCAACTGGAGTCTTTTTTTTAAAAATATATATTTATTTGGTTCCTTTACCGGTTTCGCAGTTCTTCTGCTTTTCAAAAGTAGAATTGAGATGGAGGGTTTGTGGTTTTTCTCACATCTGGTTTGTCTTTGAATGTTACTTCTGTTTTTTATAGAAAAAAGTGGCTTGAAATGCTAGGTTTTTAGAGAAGTAATTTGAATAAGTATAATAAATTTTGCACCAGTTCACATTACAAAGTTCTTATTATATTTGCCTCCTTCAAACAAAGGGGGGTGGGGGCTCAGATTGTTTTTTCATATATGAGTGAAGTTTGGTTGGTTGATGCAGTCACGTGAATAAGCACATCAGCTTTTGCGCCAGTTTGTGTTTGAATTTCTTTTTACTTAAAAAAAGGTGGCTCACGAAGGCTTTTTTTTATAAATGTAATTTGATTGGTTATAAATGAAATTATGACTGTCATGTGAACAAGTACATTAAATTTTGTGCCCGTATTTTGGAATTTTTTTGTAGCCATTTAGAGAATTTTGTGCCAAACAAAAGATAATGGTCAAGAAAAAAGGGATGGAGAGAGTTGTTCTGAGTATGACTGATGTGCTGAAATGTAATTTGATTGGTTATAAATGAAATTATACCTGTCACGTGAACTTATATATATATATATATATATATATATATATATATACTGTTCTATATTTTTGAGACGAGGAATTATTTACAAAAAAGACGGATAGGTGTCCTCATCTTGTTTTGTTATTAACACAACGTTTCGGCTGATGTATCCTTCAGCCTTCATCAGGTGTCCTAGTGATGTTATTATTAACGTTTGTTCAGGTCACTGCCTAGAATTGAATTCGGAATCTTTAGGTTAGTAGCCCGCTTTTTAACCACTTTTTTTCTCGTGAATTTTTAGGGCTTATAAACTGATATTTTTCTAACCTTCTTCAATACCGGTTCCCGTATACTACTCATATCTGCACTAGGTCTGCTTAGGAGGTTATTGTGTCCTAGCATATGTGCTGCCTCTTTTAGTTTTTGTGTTTTCCAGTCTGTGTCTATTATTTTAACTTCATCCTACAGGGGAAGGTGGTCTCCGTTTTTCCATACATGATCAGCTATACCGATTTATCGATCTCTCCTCGTGTCACAGCTTTACGATGTTCTTCTACCCTTATTTTGTGGGGGTGGCCTGTTTCGCCTTTGTATAATCTACCACAACTGCATGGGATGGAGTACATGCAGTCTTTGGTCATATTCTCTTCTATTGGTGGTTCTACCCAAGGAGATATTTGCAAATCTAGGGGTGAATGTACAAGCGCATATGCATTAGGTATTAATTTAACAAATGAAAATAATAACAACAAAGTTGAGTTTTTTTACCTATTCATATCATTGTTTTACTATTGTTTCGGAAGGTTAATCATATTGACATATTGTCTGATCTATAGCAGTTATATAACTGTATATTATCAGACCCCATATATAGGTTCGGTCAGATTGTCTTCTTCGGAAACAATGTAAGTTTCTAAATCCCTCTGAATTCTTGATTATTTTCCAAATTATTTTGAAAATCATAGGCAGTGAATTATATTAGAAATATGCTAATGAAAGAGTTAATCATGTATCTATTTGATCCGAGGTTGAATTGTGCCAAAATAACATTTACATAAGTGATGTCTCTTCTAACCAAGACCTCTGTGACTTTCATGTTTTTGTTTTTGATGTCTTTTAGTATTTTTGTTTGATCTCCCTTGCAGGACAGAGACGTTTGGCATCTTACTACACACCATAGTTGCTGGGTTAAAGGAGTGTCAGCTGGTGGTTGTGGTAATTCTGGTTATGAAGGTAAGTTTGTTGCTAGAAAACTAAAATTCAAAATTTATTCATGGGGACATTCTGAAATACCATATCTAACTATTTGTCTATCTAACCAGCTGTCTATCTATCTGTCTGTTTACTTATCTAGTTGGCTATTTCAATGCATCTCTCTTGCTATCCTCCAAGGTAACACTTTCTCCATTTTGTGAGGTGACTGTACCTGGGCTTCTGCACACCAGAGAGCATTCTCCCACAGTGTCCGGGTATGTATCATTTGGGTAGCGATGGACATATCTGTCTGTCTGTAGAATTTTCCTAGAGTAGTATTGTATTTAGAAATACTATTCATATAATCTATTTATGCCAACTGCCAGTTCTCCCATCATATGAGAGTTGTATTGGAGCGAGGGGTGGGAGAACATTTGAATTAGATGGAGCTTATGGTAGAGGGAGACCAGAGAGTGATTCAGGCAAGGTTGTAAGGAGTGATCTCAAGAAACTAGGCCTCATGAGGGAGATAACACAGGATTGAATTGACTGGTGATTTTCCATCAGTGCAAGTGCTGCAATACTAGAGGTAGATATGGTGAGAGATTAGAGACTACATAATGTAGAGAAGTTCCTTAGCCTGCAGTGGACAAGACAACATCTAACACAATAGAAAACACTGAGACAATATTAATGCCAAGATTGAAAGCACCCAATTCATGCTATAATATGGTTGGTTATCAAAGGAGACTATATTGAGTGGAGAGGACTCTTTGATGTGGTCAAACATGTAACAACCTCTCTAGTAATGATGCCATGAGGAAGTGCACACAGAGTAATCTGTGAAGTTGTAATGTTAGTTCCATGATGAAATGCACCCAGTGCACTCTGCAAAATGGTGGTGTGCTAGTGTTGTAGTAGAGCACACCCAGTGCATCAAGTAAGGTAGTTGGTGTTGTGAGGACTATAGAAGATATGAGTAAGAAGAGGTCCCTCTGATCTGTCTAGTCATGGGCTATGACTACACATCCAACTCATTTCAGCATAGGTCTGCTTGACCAGTGCTGACATGAGACCAAGCAACAACAGGTAATTTAATACAGTAATATTATCTTTCCTTCATTTTTGTGTTTAACTTTCTTTTCTTATTGAAGAAAATTTATTTTCTTGTATCTTCTTTTCAGAGGAGTATTGGAAAAATCCTCAATTTGTGGTGGTTTTATCCCAGAAGGATAAAAACAGTGAAGAGTGCACTATGATAATATCTTTGATTGAAGAAGAAACAAAAAAAGCAAAAATTGCTATCAATTTTGATGTATATAAGGTAGGGTTGTTTAGTCTTGTCTCATTTCTGTTTAATCTTTTGATATTCATACTCCTAACAGTATGTCATCATCAGCAGCAACAGCACCACAGTTTAACATCTATTTTCTATGCTTGCATGTTTTAGACAGATTGTAACCTTGTGAGGTTAAACAGGTCGTTTTTTGCTTGTTTTGTTTTCTATGGCTGGATGCCCTTCCTAACACCAACTACTTTACAGCATAAACTGGAAACATGTTCATGGCACCCGTACTAGCTGCCTTACTGGGGTAGAACAACAGTAAAAACAACAACCTCATTGTTAGATTGATATTTTTAGAGACAGAATAACCTAATGGTATAGGATTAACAGTCCATGAATAATCTGCTGTAGGTGTGTTGGTGTGTTTTGTGAGGGCAAGATACTTTATTTCACATGCCACAGTGTATTTGGAGAAGGAAAGGATTAGGTAGCAAAACTGAGAAATGTAACCAGATTAACCCTTCAGCATTTCCAGCCATATCCAGCCAGAATTCTCACCTCTTTCTGTTTAAACTGGCCACAACTGGCTGCTCATACTGATGTTCTCGTATTGCTCTCAAAATAAATAATATCAAAATCTCATAGATTTGATATTATGTGAGATAAAGCCTTGACCATGAAAATACAATAGTATATATAGAGTAATGTAAATACTAAGGGGTTAACATATTTTAGGGTTATATATTAAAATTATGAAATTAAAATATATGTAACTTCCTAGGTGTTGGGGCAGGGCTGGGTTCTGCCACAAAAAGGAGCATACCCCTGATGCCAGTATTTTATTTATTTACTCTTTAAAGTAAGTCAGAGGAGAAAGGATAAATAATAATGAAATGATTATGTACAGTGCTCAGGTGCACTACAACTCATCAAAGGTGCATGTATAGTACATAGAATAATGTACAAATGTCAGGAAAGTAAACAGTATATGAGTCATGATATACATGTGTGTGTGTGGAAGGGGGATATCAGGTGTAGTGTTGGCGAATTTCAGGAAGCAAGGATGCAGTGTCTCGGCAGCTAACAACTGATCCCGGTAGTTTGTTCCATGCTTCAGCAAATCTGAGCGTGAACAAATGTTTCCGAAAGTCATCGCAGCTGTGCTGTTTTCTGACTTTGTGGGCATGCCCACGTGTGTTTGACACATGGAATTCAAAAAGATGCTAAGGGTTGTTGTTGGCAAGATGGTTAATAATTTTGTGGGTGTTTACCGAGTCAGTTGCCAGATGTCAGAGCTTCAATGAATCCATGCCCAGGGAAGCAAGGCGTTCAGAGTATGGTAGATGCCTGATGGAAGGTATTCGCTTGGTTGCATGTCCCTGAACAGTTTCCAGGAGGTCAATGTTCTGAGCAAGATAGGGGTTCCAGACTGGTGATGCAAATTCTAAGTGTAGCCGCACCATAGCTATATACAGCTTTAAATAGATAGCTGGAGAGTGGCTGACAAAGGTCTTTCTGAGTGATGCTAAGACACCCTCGGCCTTCTTGACAATTTTAAAGATGTGCTTTGTCTAACAAATCACTGCTGACAGTAATGCCTAGGTCACGTTCACAAGGAGACTTCTTGATATTAGTTTTTGTGGAGGGAGCATGTGGATGCTGGGTTTTTCCTCCCAAAATGCATGGTGGTACATTTGTGCACAGCCAACTTGAGTTGCCAGTCAATGATCCATTGCTGCATTGTGTCCAGGTCTGATTGCCGGAAAGATCTTTGGGAGATTAGTATCAGTGTATATATTATCAAAAATGACAATAAATGCCGGTGTATGTTGTGACAAGGTTTTACTTCACAGAAGTCAAATGAATTAATATAAATAATTTGTTACCCGTTGATCACAACTCCTAGACTGGAGTGTGTAGAGAAGAACAGAAATCTTCTCTTGGAGGTGTTAGCATTTCTTTAGGCTGCCGGTGGTATTCTTCTTGCTGGCGAAGGAAGTGAGACAGGAGTCATCTCTTGACGAGGCCTCAGGTGTTGTTGTTGTCACTTTGGAGTTCAGGATGTGAGAGAGGCTTATGCCTTGGCAGCCTTCAAACTTATAGTCCCCAGGGGGACGCAACTCCATTTAGTAGCTGAATCTGCCAATGGAGGTCGCGCCTGTCGCAAAGGGATGTAACACCTATATGTGCTGAGTTACGACCGTCGTAAAGGGACGCAACTCCCATACGTGCTGAGTCACAACCGTAAGGGGGCGCTACGCTACAGATCTATAGTGTTCAGGATCTGTCCTTTTTATCTCTAGGTACAGCTTGATGTCATCTGCATATTTCAGTACCGTGGCATTCTTAGGGTTCAAAACTTCTGTGGACCCTCCAAGAGTGTGGATAGCAGAATTAATAGAGTGCTAAAAACGCCTTGAGATATGTATTTACACCCATTCACTTTATATGGTTGACTTTACCATTTATCTCTCTGTATCAGTAATATATATTTATATATATTCCACAAAATGGCTGCTGAATACACGTGCTTTTTCTCAAAAAAATTTATTTCCATTCCTTCCTCTTTTCACTCTCTCTCTTTATATTTCATCTTTTATTTCTTATTCTTTCTTCTGATGAAGGACTAGTATCCAAAATATAAAGAGATTTTTCCTACGATATCAAGCATTAAACTAATATATTTCTTTATAGTACTTTATTGTACTTTATTGTTGTTTGCTTTTCTGTTTCTGTTTACTTTTTACACACACATATGTATATATATATGTGTGTGTGTGTGTGTGTAAACGTGGTTGGTGTTAGGAAGGCTATCCAGCCATAGAAAACCTGCCAGACAGCCTTATACGAGCGAGATATGGTCACCCGACCAATCTTGCCTCAAGTAGGACAAATCCCGTCTAAACCCATGCTAGCGTAGAAGATAGATGTTAACCGTTGATGATGATGATGATACACACATATATATATATATATATATATATATACACATATCTATATATATATATTTATATATATATATAAATATATATATACATATATATATATATATATATATACATATATATATGTATATATATATACATATGATGCGTGTATCCGAACAGCGATGTTGCATGGTTGTGAGACCTGGGCGCTGAAGGTGGAAGACTTACGTAGATTAGAGAGAAACGAAGCCTGCATGCTCCAATGGATGTGTAATAGTAATATACGCAAACGACAAAGCATAAATGAATTGAGAGAGAGACTGAGCATAAGAGGAATCAAATGCTGTGTGCAGGAGAGGCGGTTGCGCTGGTATGGACATGTGATGCGTATGAAGGATGACAGCTGCATAAAAAGGTGCAGAGCACTAGAAGTCGATGGAAACCGCGGAGTGGGGAGACCCAAGATGACCTGGGATGAGGTGATAAAAGCCGACCTTACCCAATTACACCTCGCAAAGGCGATGACACACGACCGTGACCTCTGGCGTCATGCAGTAATACAGAGTACCCGACCTCCCATGGGTACAAGCTGAAGCATATAGACAATATGCCCCCACCGCAAGGTGGTCGTGGAGGTGCCACGGCAAAAAAGCACCCAGCCCACACTGTAAAGTGGACGTGTAGGCGCCACGAAAAAGCACCCAGCACTCACTGTAAATGAGGTTGGTGTTAGGAAGGGCATCCAGCTGTAGAAATCAAGCCAAATCAGTTCCTGTATGAGCAAGGCATGGTCAGCCGACCAGACACTGCCCACAACAGGACAACCCGTCTAACCCATGCTAGTGTGGAAGAACAGACGTAAAACGGTGATGATGATGGTGATGATGATATATATATAATAGTTGAAACAGTAAACAAAAAAACAACGTGGAAGCAAAGAGGCAGTATAAAATGTTAATATTAGTTTCACGCTTGAGAGTGGGGGGTATATATATATATATATATATATATATATATATATACAGGGTGCAGACGATATTTGTTCGCAAGATTACTGTCTAGGAAAAAATAACAGTAGTTTTATTTTTTAAGATATATTTATCAAACTTGGGTCAGTTTGTCTTCATAACTTGTTCTTTTGATCTCACTCGATAAACCCGCCATTGGCTTGGATGACGGCCTCAAGGTGGCCTCGGAACCGGCTACAGGCCTTCGTCACTGTTCCCCGACTTAGGCACTTGTGATCCTGGCCTTCAGATCGTCTTTCGTATTGCAGCTAGATCTGTTGGTGTCTCGTTCCACTGCACCCCACACAAAGAAGTCGAGGGGGTTGCATTCAGGCAAGCTGGGAGGCCAGATGTTAGGTGAAGTGTGGTCGACGAAGTTCTCTGACAGCCAGGCTTAGGTCTTTCGGCTGGTATGGCAGGGCGCTGAGTCTTGCTGCCACATGTACGGCTTACCTGCAGCTACCTGGTCGATCCAGGGCTTTACTACCTTGCTCAGAACGCGGATGTAGCCATCAGTGTTCAGCTTGGGGCCCTCAGGGAAGAAGTGAGGTGGCATGACGTCACCTTGACTGTTGACGACACCTAAGACCAATGTTGTCGCTGGAAACTTTGTCTGCATGACTCTGGGCATGTCTTTTTATGAGACAGCGAGCCACTTGTTGTTCTGGGAGTTGATCTTCTGGTCTTGGCAGAAGTTTTTCTTGTTGGAGAAAAATCACAGCATGTCTGGCTCCAGTGGGTGTTTCAACTTGTTGATCAGCTTCTTTGCATGCTTCAGCCGCTTTTCTTGCATTGCCTTTGACAAAAATTGTCCTTTCCTTATCTTATATGAAATGTAGCGAATGTCTTCATGTACCACCAGCCTAATGAGCTTTTCATCCACGCCTTTCTCCCTTGCAATGGCATGCATCGTCTTGCAGATTCATTGTTGATGATATCCTGAATTTCAGCGATGAAGTCGGGCGTTCTGATGGCGTCAAATCGTCGATCATGTGTTTTCCTCTCTGATGTTGCTTCGTAGTCGAATCCTGAATCTTCCAATTCCTTTTTAACCTTTTCCACCATTCTCCTGCTGACGCTGAGAAAGTTTGAAATTTCCTTATTTGTCCTCCCGGCGTGGATTCCAAGAAGAACTCCTGTCTCTTCCACAAATTTGGAGGTTCAAAATTATTCATAATCAATTATTCTGAAAATAAATAATGGAAATATAGTCACTGTTTTTATGAAAACAAGAGTGACAACGGAAGTAAAAAAAATTTGCATAAAATTAGGAGTTGAAAATTGTGAACAAATATCGTCCACACACTGTATATATATAGTATTAAAAAGATCAGAGGCCATAATCAGTTGATTTAGGTTTATTTAAATCTCCATATTTTGCTGAGAACTACTAATTTTGATAGCCTGAGCTCTTCAAGTGGCATAAAACCTATAAAAACTTGAAAACATTGAAAACTTCCAAAAAAAAATTTATTTTTCATGATACAAGGGACGGCCGAATGTGTTGATGTTGTTTCTTCATATTCTGGCCCTGAAAGACCCCCTAGAACTATGGCTGAAATGCTGGTCAATCCCAGTTTCATGTCACTATCGAGGGATGTTGAGAGTAGCAAGTCATCGTTGTAGTAACGAATTCTGCTAGTAGCCTGTTTCCCCCTACTCCCTGGCAGGCAGTGATTGTTATAGTAGTAGTAACAGCCATCTCCTCCCAACCCCAATTGTCCCTAGGTCTGCAACAACTGTGAAAAAGCCTTTGGAATATAATATTCACCCCACCCTTCTATTGACATTATATTTATAAGCTTTCTTACAACTCCCAACCTATTCTCACCCTCTGCCTGAGAGCAAGACATCATCTCCCTTCTCCTATGGGTTAAACAGTGATCCTCAGTCAAGTCAATGTCTGACAACCATCTGAATGCTGGTGATATGATAAAATGCACCCAGTACACTCTGTAAACTGTAGGAATGCATGTAAGTGAGATGCATCCCCTGGCTCTGTGATGGTAGTAATTCTAATTGAGTGCTGCTTTGGTCTGTTATAATCCAAACAACCATGCTAGCATGGAAAATTGGATACTAAATGATGATGATATGTTTACTAAAACTTGAAGCTCTACTTCTATCTCTGCTTCATGTTTATGCTAGGCTATATATTAAACGTAATAAACCTCTATTTCATCTTCTGAATATAATATAATTTTATATTGAAAAATATATTTTGATTCTACTTTTCTCAGCTGCACTATCCAGTGAATTCAAAACTTACTCGTGCCAATGTCCGCAAAATGGCCACAAAGCAACAGAGGTCAAATGATGTATATAGGTATGACAGAGAGGTCACCCACCATTATAAACTCCCTGTTGCCTACTATGTCATCATTGCAAGTACATTTAACCCAGATCAAGTGGCAAAGTTCATGCTTAGAGTTTATACAAAAGAGACGATTAGCACCAGGTAAATTTTCTAAATACAATTTTTTTTCTATCAGATTCTAAATACAGTTAATATAAATGTTTATTAATTACTGAATTAATTACTGGCTTTGTGGTTAGGGTATTCAGCTCACGGTCATGAGGTTGTGAGTTTGATTCCCGCCGGCATGTTGTGTTCTATTTCATGTTCTCCAGTCCACTCAGCTGGCAAAAATGAATTGTACCTGTAATTCGAAGGGCCAGCCTTGTCACATTCTGTGTCACACTGTATCTCCCTGAGAACTACCTTAAGGGTACATGTGTCTGTGGGATGCTCAGCCGCTTGCATGTTAATTTCACTAGCAGGCTGTTCCTTTGATTGAATCAACTGGAACACTCATCGTCATAACCAACAAAGTGCCAGATATTTTTTATTAAGTTCTGACATAGACATAGGGTTTCATGTTGAAGTTCAATTCCTGAAGGGGTTACATATTGGCCTGCCAGCTCATAAGTTGTGTATTTCGACAGTAGACACAATTATACAAGTTTAACTGTAGAAGGATAAGTAGCAGATATTCTCAACTGAAATGTAATGTATTTCTCCTGTTTGGAGATAAGTACAGATCTTTAAGAGCCACTTACAGCTTGTTTGAAATTATTGTTTAGTTAATGATAAACAACAACAAATACTGTCAAACTGATTTTAATTTTTGTCTCCTGTTTTTTCTTCTTTTGTTTTCCATATAGTGAAGACATGAAAGATGTGAGTATTCCTGTGTGATTTTTTTTTCCTTGTTTTAGGGGGAGGGGGGTCTTTTGTTTGTTTTTATGAAATGCTCTTAAATGTTTAACTAATCTAAAAATCAAATGAAGTTTGTTATTTGAAAGGCCTTTCTGTAATGGGGGATTGGAGTATTAAGGTTTAATGTATCTATAAGTTTAAGTGTACATGAAAATATAGAGGCAATAAAAAGAGTGCTAATGTAATACAGTTTTGAAAAGAAGAGAGCAACATATAACAATTAAAAAAGTACTAACCACATCCAGTTATCTCAAACATTGAGTCCACGCTAGATTTTTTTTTCTCTTAATACTATAGACACTTCTCTATTTCCTTTTTTATTCTATCCACCGAGACTGCGGGGCAGCCAGCACGTGGGGTCTCATTTGCATATAATAGTAAGAGATGGGGAGAGCAAGAGAGACAGAGGCAGTGAGTGAAAGAGAGAGAACATCAATTGCAAACATGCACTTAATAAGATTATAGCCAGTGGCTCATGTATCATATATTAAGCACATGAAGTAAACTATAGAACCTATCCTACTTTCCTATACCAAAATATACTTCAAAGAATCACATCTTGAAAATTTCTCTTTCATAATCAAACAAATAATTCCTTTAATAATTTTTTATATTTTTTAAAACTAAACACTGTCTATAAAATGCAAAATAAGATATAAATTAAGCAAGGAAATTTGAATATACACAATTTTGTTCTACATACTATTTTACTAAAATCTACAAAACATCTTTTATTTAATCAGGAGGGTAGTGTTCAAGAACTAGAGTTTGAAGCTATCTACAGTGCCCATGCTAAGGAACAATTAATGGCTGCTAGAGAAATTAAACAATTCCTCACACATATTTTCTTTAGAGGTATGATTGATTTTTTTTGATTTTGTTTTGTTGTGTTTTATTCAATTAACATTCATAAACTCATATAAGAAATCCTAGCTGCATCCTCTTACTAGCACCTGACTAAATCAATGGTCAAGACACTTGACTTATAAATTTACAAGTACTGTATAATTAACATGTTAGCCTTTTGCTTGCAGTTCTGAATTTGAATGATACTAAGGGTATGTTTAGTTCTCACTACATACAGAACGTGAAGATGAGATTTTATGTGATCCTTTAACAACCATTTCAATCTTACATAATTTTCTCAATGTCCCTGAGGTAAAAGCAGGTAACATTGCTCATAATTTACAGTTGAATGGTTTATGATAGGCAGTGTTTCAATATATTCCTGAAAAATACATTTTTATCTAAACAATATGAATATATACAAAATTTTCTAAAAGATTGATTGTAAAATGTATATAAAACATAAAAACATATAAGTAAGTTTTTAAATCAATCTATTAGTATATTGAATTAACACTGAAGATTAATGGTAAGCTGCCAAGTTTGTGTCACTGGTTCTAAAGCCATTTTACTTCAGGGCCACAGGTTGGCCAGTGCGTGGGCCCCCATTTGTTTATAATAGTGAGATATGGAGAGAGCGAGAGAGACGGAGGCAATGACATTGGGAATTTGATTCTATTATGTTCAGTCCATGTAACAAACTTTTTATAACTATATAATTAATTGACTGAAAGATATAAAAGACTATATACATAGAAGGAACTGCATAAGTCTAGCTTTCCCTTAGAAAAGAAAGGTTTTCAGTTATAACTCAATAATCTATTAAAAGTATCAGAACATTTTCTATTTTCCTTAGGAAATACTATATATATATCAGAAATACATAATATATATCACAAATACGTAAGTATAATAATCACTAAAATGTTCTTGTTTTGTTTTTTCTTTCTACCAGAATATAAACAGAGAATATCGTTCAACATGGAAACTTCTCGGAATTTGTTAGCGATGTTTGATGTATCCTTTAAAAAAATTAGTTTCATTATACTAATATCAACTGATTAAATGTTAAATTGTTAAGAAGCTGGTCTTCTGAGCACAAGGTCACAAGTGCAAACTCGATCATTGAACCCTTGTACTTACTACAGATATTAAGGTGTAATATTAAACAAAGTACTGAACTCTACTTGGGTCACTACATTAAATATACTCACACCTAATCTATATATTTTCTTATTAAGTGTTAGGTAGATCATTCAGCTGTAAAATCCATTTCTGTAACACTATACAAATGTTAAAATTGTATTGGTCATGACATGAACATTTTTCTTTTAGATATCAAGCTATATATGTGTTCACAAACAAAAAAAAAATAGAAAAAAGAATAGTAATTTAGTTGTGCATGTGATTAATTGTTTCTTCACTATGTGTTTTTGATGGTTTCTGATGAGGGAGCTTTGATCTTTTGCTGCAATCAAGAATCCTTCATTTTCGGCTTTGAGTCCTGCATTTCTTAGCCAGTATTGTGAGTTTTCTTGTCTACTTCCTCTCTCTTCAATATTTTAGGATATTGGCCATGTAGTGATTTTTCTTGCTGTTGTTTTATCATGGAATTCAGTAGCCTTGTTTTTAACTTAATTTTGCTTTTAACAATTTCTGCAGTTGTTTCTCTTTTTTTCCTTATAACTATCTCTCATTTCAGCTTGTTTTGTATTTGTTGGCTTCTTTCAAGACATAAAACAATTTTTAGCTTTGTTTGTGTTTTGTTGTTATTTGTATTAGTTTTCCATTGTTCTATACTAGGTATTTTTGTAGTCCCAAAGTGGATATTTATAACATTTTTCTAGTTTCATAAGGCCCCTACTTCCCTGTAGCCTTGGACTTGTGTTAATGTAAGAAACCATTTTTATTATTATTATTAAAAAGCATCAGTAATGCACTGGCGTAATTTCTGGCCTTGTGCCAAAAGTAGAAACAATTATTATTATTATCATTAACAACATCGACATTATCATCATCATCAATATCATCATCATCATCAACATCATTATCAATCCTTAACTACATCTCTTAGCAAAACAATTCTGGTCATTTGACAATGGACGAGATGAAGGAATGCTGGGTAAAGGTGAAGGAGTATGCTGTAAGTAAAAATACATTTTATCTTCTGAAATTTTATCTCTCTATAATATATTTTCAATTGTTCATATATACATTGTTGAGCCTTTAAAGCTAAGTAGATGTTATTATTTTTTCATTAGTGGATTGGCAGTATCGATAGAGGATCTGACGTCATGTCTTGCAGTATAGAGTTATGGCCCTTTACGTCCTGGGTTCAAATACCACCAAGGTTAACTTTCCCTTTCATCCTTACAGGGGTCGATAAAATAAAATACCTGTAATCCACTGAGATAATTGCTGGCCTTGTGCCAAAAGTAGAAGCAGTTTTTTTTTCATGTCAGTCGAAAATCAGAAGAGCATTGTCCATGACAAGTGTGGGACCTTCAAAACTGAATGAGGAAAGGAGGGGGGGGACCAAATTCATTGGTTTCCTGTTAGCTTCTATTTGATCTTTGTAAATAGCTTAGCTGGAAGTTAATTGTATCAGGCGAGCCTGTCAAAAATAGGGCACCTATTAAATCACAATGCCCCTGTTATATCTAGGTGTTATAGCAGGTACTGAGGGAGCTCAACCAATGAAGGAGGCTTCACATCCTCCATCTTTCATCTTATTTGCTTCCTTTGTTCTATAACAACTCTGAATACATAGGGCTTTTATGAATTCATGCCAGAGCCACATTAGTTTTATGAGTTCACTGGAGTTTTATAGACAGTGTCTTCTCACATTGAACTCAATGATAGATTATATTGATCCTAGTATTTGACAGCTACTTGTTTTATAAACCCCAGAAATATGAAAGGCAAAGTCACCCTCGGTGAGATTTGAACTCAAAACATAAAGAACCACAACCAAATACTGCTAGACATTTTGTCAGACAATTTTACTAAATTTGAAAAATTTCATCTTCATACACACAAGGTCAAAATATTTATCAGAGATGATGTAAATGATTAAATCAACTTCCCATTTCTGAACAAGTAATTTTTATCAAACCAGTATGAATGAATATATGCAAAATATGGATGGATGTGAATTCATAACATTAAGGGACATTAAATACTAAGAATGTTATCTGGCAATCTAATGTCTTTTAATCACTGCCCTTATCACTGTAGTCAGGCTGTGAATTGGCAGAGCCATTATATGTCAGATAGAATTCTTTGTAGTATT
Source organism: Eledone cirrhosa (assembly GCA_964016885.1). Classification (NCBI taxonomy): domain Eukaryota; kingdom Metazoa; phylum Mollusca; class Cephalopoda; order Octopoda; family Eledonidae; genus Eledone; species Eledone cirrhosa. Next base: position 357,683,539 of record OZ024740.1, read on the forward strand.
TGTTCTAGGCCTTTGCACTGTGAGTTCAAATCCTATCAAGGTCAGTTTTGCCTTCCAACCATTCAAGGTTAATAAAAGTTACTGATGCAGTGCTGAAATTGATTCCCACCACTCTCTCTCTCTCTCTCTCTCTCTCAAAGAGTTGGGCTATCCAAACCTGGAGAGGGGATGGTCTCCACCAGGTTTAAAATATGCTGTATGTAACTACGGCACCTCTACAACTCTATCAGAACTTACATGTCCATACATCTCTCTAGTCATATTATATCCTGTTTCATTTCCTTTTAGACTGTCTTCATGCAGACAGACACCGACAACTCTGGATTTTTAGAAACCGATGAGCTGAGCAAATTACTTAAAAAATTGGGTAAGTTTCATATACAATAGTTATATCAAATCAGTATATCTTAACGCATACTCAAAAATACACACAAGCACAGGGCCTCCAAGAGAAATTTTGGGAGAGGGGTCAAATGGTTTTTGCATGGTTGCTGTGGGGCATTCTTAGCTCTTTTTAGCCTTCTTTGACCCAGGAACAAAGTACCAGCTGGATCCCCTTCTCATTGCCTTTGTGTGTGTATAGCACAATATAAGCCTTGGCTGCAGAGGATTTGAAAAGACCAGAAAGAAATTAAGGGAACATGACCTGGCAGATGTGTACATGAATGACACAGCATAAATAGCTAAGAGAAAAACTAGATATAAGAGGAATCAGGTGCAAACTCATGCACCTACATACACACACCTACACACACACAACACACACCTACACAAACACACACCTACACACACACACACACACACACACATTCAAAATGAAAATTTCATCTTTATGCTCTGTATGAAGAAGTGATTCTTACAGTATTCATCTCTCTTTCTCTCACACAAAAAAAAACTATTGCCATCAATCATGTGAAGGTGTTTGGCTTAGTGTTTAGAGAATTGGATTCACAATCATGAGGTTGCAAGTTCGATTCCCGGACTGGGCAATGCGTTATATCCTTGAGCAAGTCACTTTATTTCACCTTGCTCTTTCTGCCAAGAGTTGCAACTGGTAGATAGTATCAGCAGTGGAGAAACCAATGGAAATATTGTTTCCTTGGTCCAGTTTGATAAGTTCCACCCGACTCAGTATGTGTATGAGGTCTGGGATCTTGTCAATCAATAAAAGAAAAAGACCACTCATCATTGAGTATGACTTAGTAGTATGTACCTTGCTTTTGCAGTCACAAGCAGATACAAATATCCTCTCAATCGTTCCTCCTCTGATCCAGGGGAACATCCAGGATGTGACAGCTGGAAAGAGAGAGAGCTGCATCAGCCCTGGACTGGTGCTTTCTTTATTCACTCTGAAAGAATGAAAGGCAAAATGGATTTCAGCACAATTTGAATTCAAAATACATAGACCTGTTATAAATATCCAGTGCTCCAATCACTCTGCCAAATTTAATACCTTTCACATACATATTATCTATAGCAGGTTCCCATTGATTTGGATTAGCCAGATTGGAATTCTAAATTATGATGGTCTCATCTTTCTAAGATTATATAACACTCTCTCTTACACAAGTACATAATAATAATAAAGACCCCCTTCGGTCACGAATGACCATGGGATTTGCACCTAGAAGGTTCTCTTCCAAGGCATAAGTCTGGACAAGGTTGTTTGTGGAAGACCAGCAGTCGCCTATGCATACCAGGCTCCCCTCTCCATGCCACCAACATTGTCCAAGGGAAAGGCAATGGCCAATACAGCTTGGCACCATTGATGTTGCAACTCATTCCTACAGCTGAGTGAACTGGAGCAATGTGAAATAAAGTGTCTTGCTCAAGAACACAACGCAAAGACTGGTCCAAGAATCAAACTCACACCTCACGATTGTAAACTGCAAGACACAAAATAGTGTTGAAACAAAACACCTAAATAACGATATACAAACTCTCTATCTATTTGCAAACTATATGATGTAAGTTTGTCTAATTCTTAGCAATTCATTTCTATTTTTCAGGCTATGAGGATCAGGAAAGCCTGTTGAAGATTCTCAAAATAAAATATGGTGGCCTTCAAAATATATTCACTTTCATAGATTTCATTCAAATAATTTGCAAGCTGAACTTAGTTATGGGTAAGTGTGGTTATAGCATTTGTATTAAAGTTCTGAAAAATGTTGGACCATCTCATCACATGTACATGTAAACTTTAACCTTTTCATTACCAAACTGCATGTATATACGTATATATATATATATATATATATATATATTGTTATACTTGGGGAGGGTCATATTTGTGTAATAATATTGCCAGAATTAATAACAGAACACACTCACTGTTTGGTTAGTTTTCGCTTCTGTGTCTTTTATATCGGTTAATTTAATTTATTCGGTCCTCAATGTTACCATTGACTGACCAACGGTCAAAAATACAGATACAATATAGACACAAACACATATATATTGTCTAACAAAGTTCTTTCGTTGCACATCGTCAGAAGTATAAATAAATAAATAAATACATACACAAGCACAATAACAACAAACACATATAAACACACACTAGTAAACTAAGATAGAATACAATAACCAGTCACCCAAACATGAACACACATCAAACACTATACACACACGCAAACTCATGCGCAGAGAAGACAAAAAAATAAATAAATAAATAAATAAACAGACTAAATAAAGATGGCGTAGGCATACAATACAACAGGGGGAAACATAATAGCACCACTGACGATGTTGCAGATGTGCAACAAAAGAACTTTGTTAGACTATATATATGTGTTTGTGTCTATATTGTATCTGTATTTTTGACCGTTGGTCAGTCAATGGTAACATTGAGGACTGAATAAATTAAATTAACCGATATAAAAGACACAGAAGCGGAAACCAGCCAAACAGTGAGTGTGTTCTGTTATTAATTCTGGCAATATTATTACACAAATATGACCCTCCCCAAGTATAACAATATTTGTTTCGACACACGATTTCATATCAAAAACCTCGCAAAACTAATTCATCGCTGTTATATATATATATATATATATATATATATATATATATATATACTATAATAAGGTTAAGTCTATACATATATAATATATATTGATTAAGTTATTCAACAAAGGAAGCTCAATGAACATATGGAACAGAGCATAATTGATACAAATTTAAACAATATACAAAAAAGTCTCTTTCATATATTTAGTTGAGAAACAACTAGTACCATATAGATATATATAATGATAATAATAAATGTACTCACTCACAAAAAGAGTCAACTCAAGATAGTCTATATATATATATACTAGATGGTGTCTACATTTTGTGCTTATAAAAAAAATTTGTCGTAGATTACCAGGGGTTTAACTTAATTGGGTGCCTGAGAGTAAAATGTTCAACCCACGAAAGCCAAGACGATAGGGTTAAGTAACAAGGCATTCGAAAAACCGAACATGTATTTGTTGTGCTATGGTACAATGAAAGCAATAGTTACAGAGCAGTAAGCATGTGGGACTGCAGTGGTGGAGAGCATGAAGGAATTTAGTTGGATACTTTTAAGGTTACAAAAATCTACCCAATCTGATATAGACCAAACTGTTATATCGGATGCCGAATGCTTCAGAGTTACTATTGGGGTCACCATCAACAATTTCAAGGGAAGTATGTTTAAGTAGGGATAATATAGTCTATAAAGAGAGGTAAGTCTTTCAACATAATAAAGAGTTGTCTCTCTTGAACATTGTAGACAAAATTGCCAAACTAACAAAAAGGGCTTCAGGTTTTAGTTAAAAAAACGCCTTTAACAACAGAAAATTGAAAAATAAAAGCTGCAGTTAATGTCTTTAGACCGCAAGAAATATATAAATGCAAGTTTGAAGTCAATCGGAGTAGAAATGTGGATTTGTATAGACTTTCCAAAATTAGGGCACACACACGCACACAGACAATTTCAGTTTTATATATATGTATATATATATATATAAAAATAACAGATTAAAGTTTAAGCAAAGAATCGCTGCTTTCACCCTTAACAGGATCTTCTGAAACTTTAATCTGTTATTTTAATAAATATTTGCTCTACGGTTTTATATATTTTATATATATATTATCCTTATCGAGTCTTCTTCGGATTTTAGACTTCACATTTATTATTATTACTATATATATATATATATATATATATATATATATATATATGATGGCTGCAACTCCATTTTGAGTAATCACTTGATACTTAAGCATGAGTATCAGAGAGATGGATTTTTAGTCCTGCTAAACACTTGCCTATGGCCAGCAATACCAAACATTGCAAAACATGTCATATAAGAAGCAATGTCTGTGCTTGAAACTTTTTAAGTGAGGAAGACTTTGTATGGGGCCAATTTCCCTCTCTGAACAACGAATGCAGTTGCCCAAAAAGAACTTGTCTACATCATTGGATGCAAACAAAGTCACAGGTTTTATATCAGAGTGAGCTTCACCTAGAGAGATGCCTTAATGAAACTAGGAGACTCTTGCGCCATAAAAAAATATAAAATACTTTATTGGATGGCCGTTGACTCTCCTGAGTTCCTCCGCCTTTTGACGGTGAAATTCATATTTTCTGGCATGTTTACTTGCCTGCATATTAGATATGTACATTTTTTACACGTTCATGCAGCTTGGGTTACAGGCTGTATTTATACACCTATAACCTTAATATATATATTTATATAGATTTTGCTAATACATTTCTATAATATATTTTTGTTGAACAGTATTATATAACAAGCAAAAAGAGTCTTCCAGTGAGGTTGTCGTGTTGAATCTGGGACAAGTAAGTAATATTTCATTAAAAATAATTTGTTTGAATAGAAATAACTCCTCTTTGTTGTAGTTGTTAAACCAAAGGTTAGCCCTGATTCAAGATACCTATAGACAAAAGCACTCCAGCCATAAAAATCCCATCTTTTAGTATATCACAAACTAGATTGTTTAATATTTCCTTCCTGTGGGGTCAGACAAGACTACATGGCTGCCCCTGACCTCTTCAACTGTGTCATTAACTATCTGATGTCCAAGGTCTGTGAGCGAGTTTCTGGCATTACCTTCAGTAACTACCATCTTACCAACCTGGAGTATGCAGATGAGACCACCCTATTCAGCAACTCCATTGATTAGCTCAGTGACATACTGGCCATATACCGCGAGGGATCAGCAAAGCTTGGCCTTCAAGTGAGCTGGGTGAAGACGAAGCTGATGCATGTTGACAATAATCCTCCTTTGCTTCATATTGGCCCTGACATTATGGAGTTTGTCAGCTCCTTCATTTACCTGGGCTTGACAGTCACCAACAATAGAGACATGACTCTGGTGATCAACCACAGATGTGGTCTGGCCGCCATGATCAGCCTGCAGCCTCTCACCTCATAGCCATCCACCACATGCACTGGTACAGACATGATCATCCTACCAAGCCCTTACATTCGTTCAACGCATCAGCTATATACTGCTAAGCATTTGTCCTATGCTCTAATATCTCTAGCTTTTTGCCTAGACATGGATATTTTTTGGTTATTGTTATTGGGGTTAACTTTTATTTGTTTTTAGTTCTGCTCCATGCTGTGTTGCAGTCTGGTTTGTTCTTTGACGCTTTCTGTAGTATAGCAGTTTTTCTAGAAGGGGTTCCTAACCACTTGAAGAAAATAAACCTATAACTGGTCTCTCATGACTATTGTTAAAGTGCAAGCCAATTCTGAGGAGAGAGAGAGAGAAGAATTAACCCAGTACTTGACTGATAATTTATTTATCAATCCCAGACACACACATATATATATTATTGATTCATTCCCTTTGGATTCTTTATTTCTTTATATTTTTATCCACAGCTAATCGAAGCCTGCATGATTTACTAAAGAATTATGTGAAGAAATTCAAGAGAAAAGATGAAACAAAAAAGAAAACAAATAATATTTTGCATGAATTCTATCCTGAAGTCCAGCTATTAATCAATAAGAGTGAAATTTTTGCTATAACTATTTTTTTCATACATACATATAAAAACATGCACGCAGATGCATATAAAGTACAATAGACCAATAAGCAGATTAGATAAGACCATGGTTCAAATATGTAATACTGTTTCTTACATATGAATAAACATATATCAGATTTTACACACTTTTAAAACAAGATTATATTGAGCAATTTGAGCAATTTTATATCTTTATACTACATGATAAACAAAAACTTTAGTACATATGAATAATTATATACAAATACACACACACAAACGTGTATATATATATGTGTATGTATATGTATATATGTGTGTGTGTGTCTCACATATTTAGTATTTTTCAAGTATTGTAAATTCCACACACATTATATTAGAATTGCAATAACAAGAGAAAACCTACAAAAACTATATAACACGACCTATGGCTACTAAGATAGATGCAAAAAATTGCAGTTAAAATAACAATACAAGGAAAACTGATTATATTAGGTAAATTAAACAACCTTAAACTCACAAAAGCAAGGCAATGTTACAATTGACCTTTGCAATTTCCTTTATTACATATATATATATATATATATCTGTCTGTATGTGTATGCATATATACATAAATATATGTATGTGTATGTATATATGTGTGTGTGTGTGTATAAATAAAGGTAAAATCCCGAGTGTGATGGAAAGCGGTTTCAAGCCAAAAAGAGGTGCCATCGGTGTTAGGATTTTATCTATCTCTATACCCACTCTGCATCTCCCCCTGCATTGAGTACTCCCTTGATTAATGGTTTCCCTGGTTTTAGCACCACAGACTCTATATATATACACATATACTTACATATATACATACATATATCTATATATTTACATATATATATGTATACGTATATATATATATATATGAAAAAATTCAGGACCCCGACAGCTGAACTCCAGCCATTTCAACAGCTAGATCCGAATTTGGCTGTTGAAACGGCCAGAGCTCAGTCGTCGGGGTCCTGTTTTTTTCATATTACCCACTCTACTACCCCAAGTATTGAGTTCTCTGGTGAGTAATGGTCTAACTGGTTTTTACTGCCTCCATTCTGATATATATATATTTATATATATGTACACATGTATGTTGTGGTATTTCGGGTGGATCATACTGCCAATCAAAAACACATGCAGTGGTTGTGTTTCCCTTCTATTTTATTAATCAATTAGATAATTAGTTCATCAATCAGTTGATTAAATGGTTCATTAAGGCTTTTTTTTTATCACTGATGTGACCTTAATATTAACTATGTGCTCTCATGCACCTCCTCCTTATTTTCACTTATATCACGGTCTCTGTTCCCCTTTCATAACTTCATAACAGAGTTCCTTTCACATGTTCTGCCATTTATATCTATGTTATAATGAAAGATCAGTTTATTGTTTATGATATGCATAGAACTTACTATCATGAGTCCAATATCCTAACCACAAGGCACACGCCTGCACTATATATATATATATATATATATATGCATATGATAATTCCATTCCATGCCTCCCTCTGTAGTTTGATCTTGTGGTTTGATAAAACAGATTAATTTTGTTTCTCATAGTAGAATATGAGTATTGTATCCAGCATGTACGTTTACTAGGTAAGCTCTGTATCAAACATATACATACATATATGTGTATATGTCTCTCTCTATATATAATGAGAACATAAAATCACATATATGTATTTATATGTATGTATACATATTTATATATGTATACATATATATATATATATATATATATATATATATATATATATATATGGGTGATGTGTTGGTGTAAATGGTAGCACAGTGGTCCAGATAACCAAAGATGTGGTTCGACTCCCATGTACGTCAATACTCATCTTTTTCCATTTCTCCGAGGGTTCTTAACCCCACTATCAGGCTAAATAATTTCTTTAATTTCTTTAGTCCAAATACGGCGATAGCTTACATTTCTAATAATTTCAAACCCACTTGCTGTTTCGAAAATATTCTTACTATATATATATATATATATATATATATATATATATATGCATACACTCATACATCTCCCACATGGTGTGTGAATGTATGTGTAGATAGATAGATATATATGCATACACTACTTTATATGTATATGCATGTAAAACTTTATAATATAGGAATAGTGAAATATTTAATAATTGTATTGTTTATTAATATAACAATCAAGTTACAAATTAGATAAAATCCTTCGATCTTAAAAGGGCTAAAAATATATATTTACCTGCTATCAAATTTTTATAATTCTCCATTTCAAAAATAATATATCTAAAAAATACAGTGCTTTTTTATATAAACTTAATCTCTTTTTTTTCTTTTCAATTTTTGGTGTGGTATTCTTATATTTTTACACAAATTCTTACCTATTGTTATAAATTTTTTTTTTTTTTGCTTTCATTTGCATTTCTTATACTTTTTCTTCTTCTTCATCTTCTCCATCTTCTTCATTTTCTTCTTTTGTTGCTGCCGCTATTACTACTATTAATATTTAGTTTCTGTCTATTTCTTTCTTTAAATCTTTTAATATTTGTTTAAAAGACTTAACGAAATAAGAGGAAACAAAACTTTCTTTCATTACATAAATGTATATTTTAATACTTATATTTTAATAAATAATTCATCAACATGCATTTGTATTGCTCTTTTTCTCTTTTATTTGTGTCAGTGGTAATGTTTGTAGGGAGATGGGGAAGCAGTGCCTTCAAGGGTTTTAGTCGATTGTATTGGCCTTAGTATTTGTTTCTATTTGCTACGTATGCTATCGATTAAGTCACTTTTTCACTCAAAGGGAGGCAACTTGATGCACAATTTTACACCATTATATACAGACATATGTGGGCGGTGGATTGGCAGTATCGGTAGAGAGTTGGACTCCATGCTTTCCAGCATAGTTACGTCCCTTTACGGTCTGAGTTCAAATCCCGTCGATTTGATAAAGAGTGATATTTGATAAAGATGCCACAATTACTGTCCTTAAAAGCATCAATGAGAACGACAGAGAAATAAGTGGAGAAAAGCGTAGGGGCAATGAGATTACCTTGCTTAACACCATTTTAAACTTTGATTAGCTCTGAAGTGATACCGCCAATATTTACCCAGGCCTCCATGTCATCATAAAAAGATTTGATTATTTCAACAAAGTACTCCGTGCACCCTAACCTGGCAGTTCTGTTCACCATATGTTAGTTTAGTCCACAAACTAACATACATACATTCTTTCCCCGAGACATTCTAAACACATGCCCATAGTATCAGAGCTGAGATCTCTCAATTCGGAAAAGTAGCGGCTCTACTTAGAGTGAATCTCTGATCTCTGAGCTACACACTCTCTCGAGTAACGTTTCTTCTAAGAACCTTTGGTGGAACCCCATTTCAGCTGCTTGTGTTTGCGATCATATTATTTCAGTCATTACCAAATATTCGTGACCATAGGTAAATTTTAGCATGAATAACGAATTGAAGATAGTGAGTTTGGCTTTTACACCTACCTCCCTTCTTCTGATTACCGAATGCTGAAGCTGGTGCATTACTGCACCAGCTCCTGCAATTTTTGCACGTAATTCAGCCTCCTGCTATCCATCACTCACCAGCTTCAGTGAATCTCCATTCAAATGTACAGTGCACTGTACAGGCTTCCTTGACAGAACGAGTGTCTCAATATTCGCAGCACTGATTTTCATTCCAGGCATGCAGTACTCGGCAACAAACCTGTCAAGTGCAAGTCGGAGATCATCTTCTGTCAAGTTAACACCATGACGTCTGCAAATTCCAGCCGACTGCTTTTACAGTTGCCAGTCATGATTCCTCTTCCAACCCAGCTGCGTATGTCAATCCTGTTCATGAAAATAATTGTTTCTACTATTGGCACAAGGCCAGAAAATTACCCAGTACATTACTGGTACTTTATTTTATCGACCCCGTAAGGATGAAAGGCAAAGTTAACCTCGGCGGGATTTGAACTCAGAATGGCAAGGGCCGTAACTCTATGCGTCAAAGCATGGCGTCCGAACCTCTACCGATACTGCCAATCCATGAAAATAATGAAGAAATAAGTGATTGTTTATTTTAAAAGTTAGGTCATTGTTAGATTTATTTTTAGTAATTTATGACCACGTATGTCATGTCGACACTTTCTGAAATTTTGTAACGACACGGATAATTTTTTTTCAATTTTGCAAATTAGAGTTATCTCCCTTAGATTATAGCGCTATACTTTCTTGTACCGGAATTTATTTATAAATAACTATTTCTACTTTTGGCACAAGGCCAGCAATTACTCAGTGCATTACTGATACTTTATTTCATCGACTCCGTAAGGATGAAAGGCAAAGTTAACCTCGGTGGATTTGAACTCAGAACAATCATCAAAACGTACAGGCAATATTATATTATGTAGTACGTCCCTTTACGATCTGAGTTCAAATCCCGCCGAGTTTGACTTTGCCTTTCATCCTTACGGGGTCGATAAAATAAAGTACCAGTAATGCACTGGATAATTGCTGGCCTTGTGGCTAAAGTAGAAACAATTATATTATGTAGTATTGTTGATATACATAACTCAGTTTTTCATATTATATATATATATATATATATATATATATATATATACATATATATATATATATATATAATATGAATCAGCTGTCTCTGAGACAAATATAAAGAATGCAGTTTTGTCCTGCAGAAGAGCCATCAAAATGGGCACTTTGAATGTGAGGACTATTCGGACGCTGGAGAAGAGGGAGGAGTTGGGACATCTTTTCGAGGAGAGTGGTATACAGATACTTGCGATCCAGGAACATAGGATTCTACATGATGAGCCCGTGAGGAGTGTGATGATCGGGAAGAAGAGCCAGCTCATCACTACATCGGCAGTGAAGAACACAACAAATGCTGCAGTAGGAGGAGTGGGTTTTGTGTTCAGTGCAAAAACCAATCTGTTGGTGAGGGAAATAATGCCTATCTCCCCGCGAGTGTTGAGGGTGACCTTCAATGGAAACCCAAGACTGACAGTCATCTCAGCCTATAGTCCAACCGAGGGGGACAGTGATGTGACTGCAGAAGAGTTCCATGAGGAGGTGTGTAGAGCTGTCAACACCACTCAGGCACACAATATCCTGCTTGTTTTGGGGGACTTCAATGCACATCTGAGTAAGGAGGGCAGTGAAGATCCTTGCTGGTACTTCCATAACAACACCAACCGAAATGGAAGACTACTGAGAGATACCCTGCTGAAGGCGAACTTGATGGCGACCAACCTAAGGTTTAGGAAGAATCTGGGGAAGATGTGGACCTACATCTCAGATATGCACCTGTCCAAGTCCCAGATTGATTTCATTCTGGTGAGGAAAAAGTGGCGGAATAGTGTTCTGAACATAGAACCATACAGCTATTTCAGTACACTGGGTAGTGACCACCGGCTTGTTATGAGTGAGGTCCGCGTGAGCTTAAGAAAGAGCAAGGCTCAGCCCCGGAGAACAATCTATGACTGGGGAGCTTTCAAGGAAGATGATAAGCTACAGGAGAGGTTCACAGTGGAAGTGAGAAACAGGTTTAGTGCTCTGTGTGGAGAGTCAGAGGAGAGAGAGATTGGATAGACTGAGGAGAGTGTGACGAGGAGGTACGGGCACTTCACCAATGCAGTGGCGGAAGCAAGTGAAACCCTGGTGCCGAGGAAAAAGAACAAAGGGAAGCACGTCAGCTCTGCAAACCCAAAAGTGTGTGCAGCCAGAGAACACCTGAAAGCTGCCAGGGACCAATTCTATGCTGATCCTACGGAGGAGAGGATGGAGACTGTGGAGGTGATGAGGGAAGAGCTCTGAACCGCTTACACTGAGGTCAGAGAGGAGGCACTGATAGAGAAGATCAGAAGTGTGGAGAGAGCGGTTGACAGATCTGGATGTAAGGAGAGCTGGATGATCATCAACGAGATCACAGGGAGGAAGAGAAGGTGTTCGAGTCAGATCCAGGGAACGGGGCCCGAGGATAGGAAGAGGAAATGGCTAGACCATTTTAGGACCCTACTAGGAGAGCCACCCTCCACAGCCCAGAGCACTGGGGAGATCAGGCGGCTGTTTGAGGAACTGGATGTTGAGACAGAGCCCTTCACCAGAGAGGAGCTTCAGAGAACCAAGAAGAGGATCAAGGAGGGCAAGGCTCATGGAGAAGATGGAGTGGCATCAGAGGTGATGAAGAGGTGTGATTTTGATGATATCATCCTGGGGTTCTGTAACGGGGCACTGGAGAAAGGAGTTGCCCCGAATCAGTGTAAGATCAGTAACATCGTCCCAGTGCCAAAGAAGGGAGATCTCTCTAACACCAACAACTACCGGGGGATCTCACTGACGTCACTTGTGGCAAAGACCCTCAACAGGATGATTCTTAACAGGATCCAGCCTGAGATGGAGAAGAAGCTCAGGGACAACCAGAACGGCTTCAGAGAGGGTAGATCAACCACCAGTCACATCCTGATGCTGAGGAGGATATTAGAGGGAGCTAGAGCAAAGTGCCTTCCTGCGGTCATGGTTTTCATTGACTTTAGGAAGGCCTTTGATTCTGTGGACCGTTACTGCCTGATGAAGATCTTACAGGCTTATGGACTCCCCAAGAAGATAGTGGACCTGATATCACTGCTCTACACCAACACCAAAGCCCAAGTCATTACACCTGATGGGATGACAGAGTTCTTTGAGATACTGGCTGGAGTGCTCCAGGGAGATACATTGGCTCCCTACTTTTTTATCATCGTAGTGGACTATTGTATGCGCCTTGCACTGGAGAAACACCAGGACTCTGGCTTTACTGTAGCACCGGCTCAGAGCAGGAGAGTTAGGGCGAAAAAGGTATCGGATGCTGAATTTGCCAACGACATAGTTTTGGTGACAAATACAGTGAAGGAGGCAGAGGATTTGATGCGGGAGGTTGAGACTGTGTCGATGAGTGTGGGGCTGAGAATGAATGAGACTAAAACAAAATATCTGGTAGAGAATGTTGAGAAGCCAGAGGGGATCACTAATGTAGGCGGGAAGCCGCTGGAATTGGTTGAGGACTTCCTGTATTTCGGAGCAAAGATTGGGAATACGGAAGATGATGTGGTTGAGAGGAAGAGCAAGGCCTGGGCGGCATGCCACAACTTGAGATCGGTGTGGAAGTCGAACCTTCGTAGAGACCTGAAAATCCGCCTCTTCATTGCTGTAGTGGAGTCTGTGCTGCTGTATGGGTCTGAGACTTGGACACTGACCAAGAAACTCACTCAGATGGTGGATGGGTGCTACACGAGAATGCTGAGGATGGCTCTGAACATTAATCAGTATACACTGAGGATGAAAAACTCAGAGCTGTATGGGAGCATCCCAAAAGTCAGCTCAAAAGTGACACAGAGGAGACTGAGGTTGGCTGGACATGCTCACCGACATCCAGAGTTGACATTGCACTCAGTGCTCCTTTGGGAGCCCCTACATGGACACACTAGAAGAGGAAGACCAAGGTTAACGTATGTTGATGCCCTAAGGACAGACACTGGTCTGTTGGAGATGCAGGACATGGCAGCGATAATGAGGGACAGAGACCGCTGGAGAGAACTCGTCCATGGATCTCGGGAATTTTACCCACCTTAGAGATAGAGATATATATATATAACATGTATTTCTCTAGTGTTTCTGCTGATGTATTCTCTTCTCTCTTCTCAGTAATAATACCAGTATCGGTAGAGGGTCGGACGCCATGCTTTGCAGCAAAGAGTTACAGCTCTTTATGGTCTGAGTTCAAATCCCGCCGAGGTTAACTTTGCCTTTTATCCTTACGGGGTCGATAAAATAAATTACCAGTAATACTCTGGTTTAATTGCTGGCCTTGTGCCAAAAGTAGAAACAATAAAAAGAAATTATTTCCCTCGGAACTCTCTCTTACATTTGTTTCTTTTTTGGTAATAGGAAAAAAATCCATCGTTTGAAATTAAATATGTAATAACAAGTTTCAAAAGCCCGTTGATCACGGACGCTATAATAATGTTATCTACAGCGTTCTTGGATTGTGTATGGACGAATATGTGATTAAAAGCATTTCAGGTTTGACCAACCTGTTTTTTAAAACAGTGTATCAATGATTATCCAATATGTTTCTCTGTTTTTAGGGAGATATTGTGAGATTCAGCTTCAATTTCTAGTAGGCTAAGTGACTGTGTAGAAGATCGCTTTTTGTCTAGTTAGGACTTCGATTTATTAAAGTTGAAAACATTCTGCCAAAGGGTTGTGCTAATCTTGTCTCAATCAAAAGCACAAAGACATAATTACTTCCACATAACAAGAAAACATTATCACACACCACCTACCATATAAACATGAACAGCAAGTAACTAGAACCCCGAAGGTCCCTACAAATACTATGCTTTACTATCACTGAGGATATTTCCTGGTAAATGTACATCCCTCACTATCACACCATAGCTATTCTCACCATCACTACATCTCCCTTCAAAAATCTTGGTATACCTGACATGTGACTATCCACACATGCATAGCATCATTCTTCTCTCTCTCTTTCACCCCATCAGAGCAGAGTAGGCTCTTCAGTTGGGACAATAACCAACATTCTCTCTAGTGATGGGCCATGAAAATGCACCCTGTACATATTGTAAGGTGGCTGGCAATGGGAAGGGCACATTGCTGTAGAAATCATGCCCAAGAGGGTCGAAAGAACTCTTCAGTAGTGTCAAAAACATGACAATCTCTAGTACTTGCTGGTGTTATGGTAAAATGCACTTGGTAGAGCAAGGGACCATATATAAGCAAAATGGAGTAGCCATGCTTGAATACTGACCTGGTCTGTGAAAACCCATCCAATCTTTGTTAGTAGGGAAACTAGCAGTGATGTTAAATGGTTAAATGATGATATATACATATATTTACATATGCATATCCACTTTGCAGAAACACACACACAACACACACATATATATACATATATATATACAGCTGTATAAAAAATTGCAGGGCAATGAAAATTGACGGAAGCTGCGGAGTGGGTAGACCAAGAATAACCTGGGATGAGGTGATAAAAACTGACTTTGCCCACCTACACCTCTCTAAGACAATGACACTGGATTGAGACCTTTGGCGCCATGCAGTTATACAGAAGACCCGACTGTCATTGCATAGAAACCTACAGTCAGTAGGCACCTCTTAAACCCAATGTACACCCACTGCCACACCCTACCCCACCACCCTCTCCCATTCCATCCACTGTGTCGATGACACAACAGTCCACACTGTAAGGTGGCCGTGTAGGAGACACGGTGAAAAGGGTCCCAGTCCACACTGTAAATGTGGTTGGTGTTATGAAGAGCATCCAGCTGTTAAAAAAAAATCTGCCAGTGACGCTTCCGTGCGAGCGAGACGTGGTCGAGCCGACCATTCCCGCATCAAATGGAACAAAACTGTTTAACCCATGCTAGTGTGGAAGATGGACATTAAACAATGATGATGATGATGATGATGATGATCTGGGAAAAGCAAACAAGATATGCTTTTATTAAGCTCTGAATGGGTTGATTTTTGTTAATTCTTTCATAGAGCAAAACTTAGCATCGGTTGGATCCATTTATATGTCTCTAAACTTGTGTAAAGCTATATATATCTCTTCATTTAATTTATATATATATATGTATATGCATATATATATATATATCATCATCATCATCATCATTATCAAGATCATCACCATATACATATGCGAGAACACCCCCGACCGTCATCAAGCAATCGCACAAGAGGAAAAAGAACAAGAATATGAAGACGTCGCATCTCAGAGTTGCCACACTTAATGTTGGCACTCTAACAGGTAGATCTGGTGAGATAGTGGAGATGCTGGAGAGAAGGCATGTGGATATGTGCTGCATGCAAGAGGTGAGATGGAGAGGTGCCTCTGCAAGACTAATCACAGGCAAACATCTTACTTATAAGCTTTTCTGAGTGGGTAATGATGATGGGTTAGGTGGGGTAGGCATTTTACTGGCTGAGAGATGGATCGATAAGACAATAGAGGTAGTTAGAGTTAGTAATAGAATAATTAAGCTTAGAGTAGTTGCAGGCAAGAGACTACTGACAATCATTTCTGCCTATGCTCCCCAGGCAGGCCTAGGTAAAGAAGAGAAAGACTGCTTTTATTAGCAACTTTTACAAACAGTCACAATGACAGAGGATGGAGACATCGATATGCTAGAAGGGAACTTCAATGGTCATGTTGGAAAGCTCCAGGATGGATACACTGAGTACATGGTGGGAATGGTAACAGCTCAAGAAATGAAGGAGTGAGGCTTCTTGAATTTTGTGATGCAAGTGCACTAACCATTTGCAACACTAACTTCCAGAAACCTGCCAACCACCTAATAACCTACAAATCAGGCGAGCACATAAGCCACATTGATTTCTTGCTAGTTAGGCAGCGAGACAGGCAGATGGTGTCAAATACTAAGGCATACCCGGGGGAAGAATGCACCCCACAGCATAGGTTAGTCGTTAGTGACATCTCAGTAAGTTAAAGACAGAATGAGACATAGAGGAAGGTGTGGAAAAGAAAGGTCTGGAAGCTAAAAGACCTTTCACTAAAATATAAATTTAGGAAAGCCCTTCAAGATGTGTATGACAAAAAAGAAGACGATTTATAGTTGTATGACATAGATGATAACTGGAATTTCTTATGTGACAACTTACTGCAGGCTACTGAAGAAACTTGTGGCTGGAACAGAGCTCCAACCAGACAGAGAGTGACCTGGTGGTGGAACAGCACGGTAGATAGTGCCAATAGAGACAAAAGACTAACATGGAACGCTTAGGAAAATGGTGGGAGTAGAGAAGGATACACAGCCACTAAGAGAGAAGCTAGACATCAGGTGTACTTAGCATGCAAGGAGGCTGAGAGTAGGAGGTTTGCTAATGTTCTTAGTGTCACGAATGATCAGAAAAAGGAGGCCTGGAAATGTCATAATGAGAAACTGATGAATGTGGAGAATGAAAGGGAGAGAGAGAAATTACCCCCAGTAGATCTGACAGAGGGACCAGCTATTGAGATTGACGAATATAGGGTCAAAGAGGCGATTAAGGAAATGAAAAATGGTAAGGCTGCTGGACTGTTGGGGATAGTTGCTGGGATGCTGAAGGCATCAGGAGACGTAGGCACTAAACTGGTTGCATGCATCATCAATCAGGCTATATATGGCGGTATCATACCCGAAGACTGGTGCAACAGTATTCTCATAAATTGCTACAAAGGTAAAGGGGATGCTCTGGAGAGGAGCAATTATAGGGGCATAAAACTGATGGATCAGGTTATGAAAGTGGCAAAAAGGATATTAGTGCAACTAATTAGAGAAAGGGTCAAACTAGATGAGATGCAGTTTGGTTTTGTGCCTGGGAAAAGTACAACAGATGCCCTCTTCTTAGTGAGACAACTACAAGAGAGGTTCTTAGAGAAGAATAAGCCACTATACTTAACTTTTGTTGACCTAGAGAAGGCCTTTGATAGGGTACCCCGATCTGTCATCTGGTGGTCCCTAAGGAAACTAGGTGTTGAGGAATGGCTTGTGAGGACAGTGCAAGCTTTGTACAGAGGTGCTGTCAGTAAAGTGAGGGTAGGAATGGAGTTTAGTGAGGAATTCCAGATACAAGTAGGGGTACATCAGGGTTTGGTCCTAAGCCTGCTCTTGTTCATTATAGTCCTCCAAGCCATAACAGAGGAGTTTAAGACTGGTTGCCCATGGGAACTTCTCCATGCTGACGATCTGGTTCTTATAGCAGAATCAGTAGAGGAGCTAGAGAATAAATTCTGGCTATGGAAACAGCAGTTGTAATTAAGAGGACAAACTCTGTAGAAAAGAGGACAAACTCTGATTCCATCAGGGAAATGGCCATGTTCGATATGCAGAAAAAGAACTGGCATAAATTCTATAAAATGTACTCAATGCAGATCTTGGGTACACAAGAGATGTAGTGGGATAGCAAGCAAACTAACAGGTAGGGAGAAATTTTTTTTTCTTAGAACACTCACAGAACCATAAGTATTACATGTGTAAAGTTTGAAAACAATCGGTTCTCGAGTTTTAGGGAGTCAGACAGAGAGACAGACAGACATTCTCTGTTTTATATATATATATATATATATATGTGTGTGTGTGTGTGTGTGTGTGTGTGTGTGTGATCTTCATCATCATCACCGTTTTACGTCCATTCTTCCATGCTAGCATGGGTTAGACGGGTTGCCCTGTTGTGGGCATGTCTTGCTCATACAGAACTTATTTTGGCTTGATTTACACTGAGTACTGGGTGCTTTTTACTGTGTCACCTACACAACCACTTTACAGTGGGAGCGGGGTGGGGCATACTGTCTATATGCTTCAGCTTGTACCCATGGAAAGTCAGGTCTTCTGTATTACTGCATAAAGCTAGAGGTCTTGGTCCTTTGTCATCCCCTTTGAGAGGTGCAATTGGGCAAGATCAGCTTTTATCACCTCATCACAGGTCTTCTTGGGTTTCCCCACTCCAAGGTTCCCATCGACTTTTAGTGCTCTGCACCTTTTTATACAGCTGTCGTCCTTCATATGCATCACATGTTCGCACCAACATAATCTCCTCTCCTGCACACAATATATATATATATATTATTGACCTCAAAAGGATGAAAGACAAAGTTGAGATTGGCGGGATTTGTACTTAGAGAGCAGAGAGCTGGAATGAATACCATAAAGCATTCTATTTGATGTTCTACGACTCTGCTGCCTATATATATATATATATATATATATATATATATATATATAGGCAGCAGAGCATTGGCCTTGCAATCGAAAGATTGCGAGTTCAATTCTCAGACCGGGTGATGTGTTGTTTCCTTGAGCAAGACACTTTATTTCACATTGCTCCAGTTTACTCAGCTGTAGAAATGAGATGATAGGGACTGGGGTCCCTATCATTCCACTGCAAAGTGGCCGTGTAGTGGTCGGCAAAAAAGCACCCAGCACTCACTGTAAATGAGGTTGGTGTTAGGAAGGGCATCCAGCTGTAGAAATCAAGCCAGAATCAGTTCCCGTCCCACCCTTGCAAGCAGGGAAAAGCGGACGTAAAATGATGATGATTTATATATATATTTAAATATATATATATATATATATATTTATATATATATATATTTATATATATATATATATTTATATATATATTTATATATATATTTATATATATATATATATATATATATATATATATATAAGGATTAAAATACTGGAGCGTGTTGGAGTTAAACACCCTCTTCGTATTATAGAAATGACAGTGAAAGGTATAGCTCAATGTAATTAAACAGAGCCGAAGAATTATGAAAGTAAAACAAAGAAGCCTTCAATACATCAAAAGTCTTTATTAGCCAACAATCTTTCGTCCTATTAAGGACTCATCAGGGCAATTAAAACAACAAGAAGTATTATCGGCCAATACAAGCCGAAAACTCCGAAGAATATGGAGTGTACATACACTAAAGTATTGCAAGATTATGGGTAAAAATATATAATAAAAATCACTAAGGAGGTGTATAACATTTAGAACCATATTACAAATATAGTCCAAAGCAAAAAAAACCTAGAGCTAAACAAAGGTGGTTATATAGAGCAGGAATTATATATAATACTATATAATATAATATAATATACTTGTAACAATATTAAAATTACAATAAAAATTAAAAGGTACAATATACATATGTATATATGTACGCACACGTACGCACATATACACATACATCAATACACATATCCATCTTTAACAGCACAAATTAAACCTTATTAAGAGTTTAAATATAAATAAGCATGTCCCTTTACGGACTGAGTTCAAATCTCGCCGAGGTTAACTTTGCCTTTCATCCTTACGGGGTCGATAAAATAAAGTACCAGTAATACACTGGGATAATTGCTGACCTTCTGCCAAAAGTAGAAACAATTATAGGTAATCCAGTTAGAGGTTGTGAGTACTCTGCGTCGTGGATAGTTTTAATGTATGGCTTTGTTTGACTCAACAAGATGCTTCCATAGTTATGCAGCGTGTTCGCGGTAATTTCTATGTAGATTATACTTGGAGTAATAATAAGGGGCTTTATTTAAATAATGTATTGGAGTTCGAGTGACGCAACCTCAAGAGATTAGCGAACTTTAGACTTACCTGATCAACGAAACAATTGTCAGTACTTTAAATAAAGCCCCTTATTGTACAGCCAACCATGTTACTCTTCATATATTAAATAGTGATACTTTCTATATTAAATAGTTATACTCTGCTTTGTATTAAGTACCATACTTACCGACTGAACCCGGGATAAACTTATATATATATATATATATCATCATCATCGTTTAACGTCTACCATCCACACTAGCATGGGTTTAGACGGGAATTGTCCCACGTGAGGCAAGATTGGTTGTCTTGCTCGTATAGGACTGTCTGACGGGGTTTCTATGGCTGGATGCCCTTCCTAACACCAACCACGTTTACAGTGTAGACAGGGAGGTTTATACAGTAAAAAATAACATGAAAAACATTCTTAATGAATTGAACTTTTCCTTTTAGAAGGAGAGAGAAGACAAAAACCTTGTAGCAATCATTAGTGTAACTCAATGAAAAAGGGCAGATAATTTCAAGAAATTAAAAATTAATTAGAAAAGATATTTAATTCTCATACTTAAGGAAAAATCTGATCTTTGTTAGTGACAATGGTGACAGCAATGAAGATGTTTTAGTCTTATTGAATCTCATCAGTGCAGCATAGTCAGCATGAACCTACTTACAGACCGAAAAGGGTTACAGAAAGTTTTGTACATATGTCATTTAGTACATTATCACCTACTTGAGTTTAACATAGATAAATTGTGACAGAGCTTCTATCAACTGCAGCCTATTATCAAATCAACAAGGCTGTTGAAACTGATAGAAGACTTTGGTCAGCAGATAAATACCTGAGTAGATTCCTGTAGTCTATATTGCTTGAATTCATTGAATTTATTATTGCAAGCTAACAAAACACTTGCTATTTATTTAATGCTGAAGGTTATAACACCTGTGAGCTGTCCCTATCCTCAAATACCTATTTATCTCTAATTTACTTTAAATGAAATCATCCTATGAGGGGAAGTCATAAACTATATGCACTCTTATTTCTGTAATTTATTAAAACAAAAGCAGGGGTTGAACAATTACATCATTTTTTGACATAATCTCCTTGCTTTTCGATGTGCTTCTTCCAGCAGTCCACAAGCTTGTTTATTCCAACAGAGAAGGTTTTCAGCTCATCATGCAGCCATTTATGCACCACTTCCTGCACTTCTTCATCTATAAGAAATTGACGAGCTCATAAAGGATATTTGAGTTGTCCAAAGATATGACAGTGAGAAGGGTGTTCCAGCAACACGAAACTCAATTTTTCAATGGTGTAAACAGTGGGTGTGCATTGTCATGAAACAATAACATTTGCTTTGGGAACAGATCTCAGTGTTTGTGTGTGAATTGCTTGTTTCAGCTTGTTGACCAGCATTTCACTGTAACCTACACTGGTGACTTTTTAAACCTCTTTTCCAGATAATGTTCCAGTATAGGCCCTTTTGCATCCCCCAAAACAGTTAACATCACTTTTTTTGTGGAAGATTGAATCTTGAATTTCTTTTTCACTGGCAATCCTGTGTTTTTCCACTCCATACTTTACCTTTTGGATTCTGGCTGAAAGTGATGGACCCAGGTCTCATCTCCTGTGACTATTTTCACCAAAAAAGCTTTGCCTTTATTGTTGTAGCGGTCAAGTAAGCATTGACAGAACTCCACATGATTGTGCTTATGCGCTTCGGTAAGCTCTCTTGCCATCCATCTTGCATAGCCTCTATGGAAGCGAGGCTTGTCATGGATGATTTTGTATGCAGAACCATGCCTAATTTGCAGAGAATATTTCGCCTTATTGATGGTTCTTCATTGGTTCACCAGATCCTTCTCTCGAGCTTGTTAAATCTTTATGTCAGTGGTGGAGGTTGATGGGTGTCCTGCTCCCTCTTCGTACTTCATGCTTGTCTGGCCATTTTAAAACTTCTCGATCCACTCATACACACTTTTATGCAGTAGAGCATTGTCCTGTATTGTACTGAAAGCCTGCAATGAATTTCAGCTTCTGACACACCTTCAGATGAGAGAAATCGGATCATTGATCTCTGTTCTTCCTAGGTGTACACTGTTAGTGGAGTGTCCATATATACCCTGGAACAAAAGGGAAAAGAAAACTGGAGCAATCAAGGTCAAACCTCAGTTATGTAATTAGAAAGCGAGCACTGAAAGAAGTGTGGCTAAATTGAAGACGGTTTTGACGAAAGTGCAGATAATTTTTGACTTCCCTTCATATTATTCTTATGTTGTTAATGTTTAGCCTTATGTCAGCTCTGATCAAGCAGATTTATAATTAAAGTCATTCAAACCCTGCTTATCTTATCTTTTAAGGCATAATGCATCCTAGACTAGATTATTGGCATAGTTGTATGGGACCCTTTTTGTTGATGGGGCAGATTTTCTTAAAATTTTACACAGATAAAACAAATATAAATTTAAAATAAAAAGTCTTTTTATCAATCGACAATACACAGCACCAATTACAGAACATGCAACTTAAAAGAAACTTCAATGCCCTTGTGGTATGTGATTGTATATGTGTATATGTATGCTTGTCATCATCATAATCATCTTCGTTTAACGTCCATCTAGCATGGGTTAGACGGAGCATGGGTGCATGTCAATAGACTCAATCAACTACAACTTCTATGCATGCAATCAAATAAAAGAGATACTTTGGAAATTTTTGAAAGTTTTAAATATTAGATTTAAATATATAGTCAAACATTTTATATACTTTTAAACATGTTACACATAAATCGTTTGTCATGCACACATGAAATCTGATATGTGCATGTAAGAGATGAGTTAAATAGAGATTTGTCTGATAATTATGGTTTTAATAACACAAACGTCACACAATCCCTATATGCCTGTTCTAATATAATTATTTTATCCCACCGAGGTTAACTTTGCCTTTCATCCTTACGGGGTCGATAAAATAAAGTACCAGTAATACACTGGCTAATTGCTGGCCTTGTGCCTAACGTAGAAACAATTATTTTATGAATGAAATATTGAATATCAAAATCTTAGCCTCTGATTTTTCCACAACTTCTGATCTCTCTCTCTCTCTCTCTCTCTATATATATATATATATATATATTAGCTGCTAAAGGGTTCTCCCTAAAAATGAAAGGCAGGTTGTACGATGCCTGCATACGAACAGCAATGTTGCATGGCAGTGAGACCTGGGCATTGTGTGCAGAGGATATATGCAGACTAGAGAGGAACGAAGCTTGCATGCTCCGCTGGATGTGTAACAGTAATATACGTGAACGGCAAAGCATAAACGAACTAAGGAAAAAATTAGAGATAAGAGGGATCAGATGTTGTTTACTCGAGAGAAGGCTACGTTGGTATGGACACGTGATGCGCATGAAAGTCGATAGCTGTATAACAAAGTGCAGGGCAATAAAGATAGACGGTAGCCATGGAATAGGCAGACCTAGAAAAACCTGGGACGAGCTGATAAACTCCGACCTCACACACTTACACCTCTCCAAGACAATGTCACTGGACCGAGACCTTTGGCGGTACTCAGTAACAGAGAAGACCCGCCTTACCTAAATATATAGTAAAACCTACTCCAGCCAGTAGGCATCTCTAACAAAATACACCCCGCCCCACCCCCACCCCATCCACACCACCCCATCCACACCACCCCGTTCTATGTAAAGTTATGTTGGTGCCGCGCCATCCAGGCCGAAACAAATGAGATCGTGTAGGTGTCACGACAAAAAAACACACAGTCCACGCTGTAATGTGACCGTGTTGGCAACACGGTAAAAACCTCCCAGACCCACACTGTAAATGTGGTTGGTGTTAGGAAGGGCATCCAACTGTAGAAAACCTGCCAGACAGTCCTATGCGAGCAAGACAATCACTCTTGCCTCAAGTGGGACTACCCCCGTCCAAACCCATGCAAGCGTGGAACACGGACGTTAAACGTTGATGATGATGATGATGATATATATGCATACCATATATAAATATGACCCAGACTCACCACCTCAGCCTCCAGCCCCATATGCCGGACTACGTGCCTGCCCTCCTCACCCATCCTAAAAAACATTTTTTTTCACAGCCTTCCCCCAAAATGAGGAAA
>OZ024740.1:357725368-357807868 GCA_964016885.1 Eledone cirrhosa
TGGAGTGGGAGGTTTTTACCATGTGACCTACACGGCCACATTACACCGTGGACTGTGTGTTTTTTTGTCGTGTCACCTATACGTCTGGCGGGTTTTCTACGGCTGGGTGCCCTTCCCAACACCAACCATGTTTACAGTGTGTACTGGGAGATTTTTACCGTGTTACCTACACGGCCACATTACACCGTGGACTGTGTGTTTTTTTGTAGTGACACCTACACGACCTCATTTGTTTCGGACTAGATGTTGTGGTACCAACATAACTTCACATTTCAGGGGGTGGTGTGGATGGGGTGGGGGTAGTGGGACGGGGTGTATTTTGTTATAGGTGCCTACTGACTGTAGGTTTCGCTTTGTACTTAGGCAAGGCGGGTCTTCTGTATGACTATGTAGTGCCAAAGATCTCGGTCCAGTGACATTGTCTTGGAGAGGTGTAAGTGTGTGAGGTCGGAATTTATCAAGTCGTCCCAGGTTTTTTCTGGGTCTGCCTACTCCGTGGCTACCGTCTATTTTTATCGCCCTGCATTTTTTTATACAGCTGTCGTCTTTGATGCGCATCACGTGACCGTGCCAACGTAGTCTTCTCTCGAGTAAACAACATCTTGATCTCTCTTATTCATAATTTCTCCCTTAGTTCGTTTATGCTTTGCCGTTCACGTATATTACTATCACACATCCAGCAGAGCATGCAAGCTTCGTTCCTCTCCAGTCTGCGTATATCCTCTGCACACAATGCCCAGGCCTCACTGCCATGTAACATTGCTGTTCGTATACCGGCATCATACAGCCTGCCTTTCATTTTTAGAGAGAACCCTTTAGCAGCCAATAGTGGTATAAGCTCTCTGAACTTTTTCCATCCCGTTCTGACTCTAGCTACTGTACTTTCAGAGCACCCTCCCCCGCTGCTGATTTTGTCACCCAGGTAGCGGAAGGTGTCCACTATTTCTATAGAACCATCTGTATTCTGTGGGCACTTGCTGCTACTTATTGCACCAGAGCACCGGCCACATATAAAATCTATATTGTTAGTTAGCTTACCTGTGATCCCACTACATCTTTTATGCACCTATACTTTGCATTTGGGATATAAAATGGAGTTTCTGTTTACTCCTTTCCTACACACTGAGCATGGCCATTTCCCAGATGGGACCCGTGCCCTATTTTCCTTCCTACAAACTAGAACTTTAGTCTTAGACAAGTTAACTTTAAGTCCTTTTGATTCTAGGCCATACTTCCATGTTTGGAATTTCTTCTCTAGTTCAGCCATTGATTCAGCTATGAGCGTTAGACCATCTGCATATAGGAGTTCCCATGGGCAGCCGGTCTTGAACTCCTCTGTTATAGCCTGAAGGGCAATAATAAATAATAGGGGGCTAAGAACGGAGCCCTGATGAACACCAACTTTTACGCTAAACTCTTCACTATATTCGTTGTTAATTCTAACCTTGCTGACTGTTTCTTTATACATGGCTTGTATAGCTCTCACAAGCCATTCATTAACACATAGTTTTCTAAGCGCCCACCAGATAATGGAGCGGGGGACTCTGTCATAGGCTTTCTCCAAGTCAACAAAAGCTAACTATAGGGGTTTACTTTTAGCTAGGTACTTCTCCTGTAGTTGTCGTACAATGAAAAGAGCGTCTGTGGTACTTTTGCCTGACACAAACCCGAACTGCATTTCATCTAGATCAATTCTCTCTCTGATTAATTGCGCTATTACTTTTTCTGTGACCTTCATGACCTGGTCGATTAATTTAATGCCTCTATAGTTACTCCTATCTAGGGCACCTCCTTTACCCCTGTAGCAGTTAATGATGATGCTGCTACGCCAGTCCTTCGGAACAACCCCATTCTCTATGACTTGGTTTACTATCCGAGTGACCATAGTGAGTCCCACCGTTCCAGATGCTTTCAGCATTTCAGCAACTATTTCCGAAGGCCCAGCCGCCTTACCCGTCTCCATATCTTTGATTGCCTTACTTATACTACTTTCAACTAGCATTGCTGGTCCCTCTATTGGATCGATGTCTTTCTCCCATTTATTCTCCTCATTTAGTAGCCTTTCGTACTGACACTTCCAAGCTACCTTCTTATCAGCGTCAGTGATGTCAAGTACACCATCATCAATAAGGACATACCTCTCCCTGACAATATCACGGTTTTCCTTGACACATTGCCTAGCAATCCTGAACACTTCACGTTTTTGGTCCTCACGTTGTAGAACATGCTTGAACATTCTTTCCTCTGCTTCCCTTCTTGCGAAGTAGACTTGTCTCCTAGCTTCCCTCCTGGCCACTTGATAGTCTTCTCCACTTCCCCCATCCCACCATACTTTCCAAGCCTGCTTTTTGGCCTTAATTGACTCCTCGACCTTACTGTTCTACCACCACGTTACTCTCCTCCTGCCTATAGGCCTGCTCCAGCCACAGACTTCATCTGCCGCCTTAAGCAGGTTAGCTTTCCGGAATTCCCACTGTTCCTCTATATTGTACGACTCTAATTGCTCTTCCTTACTGTCGAAAGCATCAAGTAATATGCTTTTAAATTTATTACTGGCTGTGGGGTCCTTTAGCTTCCATATTTTCCCCCTGAGGATAGTCCTCCTCTGTTGTTGAGTACGTCTTGTCCTGACTATGAGTCTATGTTGGGAGGTGCATTCTTCATGGGGGAGGGATTTAGTATTTACAACAGACATTCTATCACGTCTTCTGGTAAGGATATAATCTATCTGACTGGCGTGTTCCCCTGATCTATAGGTGATCAAGTGATTGTCTCGTTTTTTGAAGTTAGTGTTACAGATAGTTAGGTTATTTGCATCGCAGAATTCCAGGATTCTGGAGCCTTCCTCATTTCTAGTACCAAACCCATAGCCTCCATGGATTCCGTCATAGCCGTCACAATGTTGTCCAACGTGTCCATTTAGGTCGCAAGCAATAATTAAATAGTCGCTGTCGGTTATTTGGGAGGTAGTGTGCATTAGCGACTCATAGAATCTGTCTTTTATAGCGCCAGGGAGTCCGGATTGGGGTGCATACGCAGATATTACTGTCACAGTAGTTCTATTTAGGACAAGTCTTATTTTAATTATTCTGTCACTCTATTTACGTCTATTATCTAATCTACCCATTTTTCTCTAACATGATTCCTACCCCACCCAGCCCATTTTCATTTCCCACCCAGAAAAGCTTATAGCATCGTTTTTTACCCACAATGAATCTAGCAGACCCACCCCTCCACCTGGTCTCTTGGATACAGCAAATATCAACCTCTTTACGTTCAAGCATTTCTACAACCTCGTTAGAGCGACCTTTTAAGGTGCCTACATTTATGGTACCAACTCTGAAGTTTTGGATTGCGTTTGGTGGGAGGGAACGGTGGGGCGCGGGGATGGGGTTGGAGTTATGTTGGCCATCCGCGGCCGAAACAAAGAGGAGGAGTCCTTGTCTTTTCGTCTGGCAGCATGTGGTGAATTTTTCTTTATCATTGTCACTGAGTGTCCAGATTTTTCAGACTCTCCAGAATTCCATAGTCCATCCATCATATCGGCAAGCAACCAGAAGTGATAGCATAGGCCGCTGACTTATGATTGGTCCTAATAATAATGGTGGAGAGTGGGGGCGGGTGGCAGGGGTATGGGTAGTTAGCGAGAGGGTTTAAATGAAATCTTCGAATTTTGGGCATAATTGGACAAGCATATAACAGTAATAATAAGCGAATAATGGGGTTTTAAAATACAAGAAGATTATTTATAAACAACCAGACAGAATTATAGAATAGCATTGAGAGAGAGCAAAAGATTGGATTCTGGGCGATGATATGGATATATGAATGAATGGACCGATAGGCTGGAGAGAGATAAGAAAAATGGCATTTACATTACACTTCGCAGGGGACGACGAGGTCTGACCATTAATAAGCGTTGACAAATTCTGAGATTCGTATCTCGTAACAGGTTTATTTATATTTGGTGAGAGAAGAGAGTGATTGAAAGGGTGAACTAGCCGGCGCGTAATACGATATAGTGGGGGGAAGGGTAAAGATTAAGAGGGACAAGGAGGCCATTTTATACATCCTAGAATTATATATGTATATATATGTCATCATCATCATAATCGTTTAACATCCATATTTCGCACTTGCATGGGTTTGGACGGGAGTTTTCCCACTTGAGGCAAGAGTGGTTGTCTTGCTCGCATAGGACTGCCTGGCGGATTTTCTATGGCTGGATGCCCTTCCTAACACCAACCACATTTACAGTGTGGAACTCGGAGGTTTTTACCGTGTTACCTACACGGCCACATTACAGCGTGGACTGTATGTTTTTTTTTCGTGACACCTACACGATCTCATTTGTTTCGGCCTGGATGTTGTGGCACCAACATAACTTTACATTGAAAGGGGCGGGGGTGTATTTTGTTAGAGATGCCTACTGACTGTAGTAGGTTTTACTTTGTATTTAGGTAAGGTGGGTCTTCTCTATTACTGAGTACCGCCAAAGGTCTCGGTCCAGTGACATTGTCTTGGAGAGGTGTAAGTGTGTGAGGTCGGAATTTATCAGCTCGTCCCAGGTTTTTCTGGGTCTGCTTACTCCGTGGCTACCGTCTATTTTTATTGCCCTGCACTTTTTTATACAGCTGTCGTCTTTCATGCACATCACGTGACCATACCAACGTAGCCTTCTCTCGAGTAAACAACATCTGATCCCTCTTATTTCTAATTTTTCCCTTAGTTCGTTTATGCTTTGCCGTTCACGTATATTACTATTACACATCCAGCGCAGCATGCAAGCTTCGTTCCTCTCTAGTCTGCGTATATCCTCTGCACACAATGCCCAGGTCTCACTGCCATGCAACATTGCTGTTCGTATGCAGGCATCATACAGCCTGCCTTTCATTTTTAGGGAGAACCCTTTAGCGGCTAATAGTGGTATAAGCTCTCTGAACTTTTTCCATCCAGTTCTGACTCTAGCTACTGTACTTTCAGAGCACCCTCCCCCACTGCTGATTTTGTCACCCAGGTAACGGAAGGTGTCCACTATTTCTATAGAACCATCTGTACAATTGAAAGAGCTAGTATTCTGTGGGCACTTGCTGCTACTTATTGCACCAGAACACCGGCCACATATAAAATCTATGTTCTTAGTTAGCTTACCTGTGATCCCACTACATCTTTTATGCACCCATACTTTGCATTTGGGACATAAAATGGAGTTTCTACCTACTCCTTTCCTACACACTGAGCATGGCCATTTCCCGGATGGGACCGGCGCCCTATTTTCCTTCCTACAAACTAGAACTTTAGTCTTAGACAGGTTAATTTTAGGCCTTTTGATTCTAGGCCATGCTTCCATGTTTGGAATTTCTTCTCTAGTTCAGCCATTGATTCAGCTATGAGCGTTAGATCATCTGCGCATAGGAGTTCCCATGGGTAGCCGGTCTTGAACTCCACTGTTATAGCCTGAAGGGCAATAATAAATAGTAGGGGGCTAAGAACGGAGCCCTGATGAACACCAACTTTTACGCTAAACTCTTCACTATATTCGTTGTTAATTCTAACCTTGCTGACTGTTTCTTTATACATGGCTTGTATAGCTCTCACAAGCCATTCATCAACACCTAGTTTTCTAAGAGCCCACCAGATAATGGAACGGGGGACTCTGTCGAAGGCTTTCTCCAAGTCGACAAAAGCTAAGTATAGGGGTTTACTTTTATCTAGGTACTTCTCCTGTAGTTGTCGTACAATGAAAAGAGCTTCTGTGGTACTTTTGCCTGACACAAACCCGAACTGCATTTCATCTAGATCAATTCTCTCTCTGATTAATTGCGCTATTACTTTTTCTGTGACCTTCATGACCTGGTCGATTAATTTAATGCCTCTATAGTTACTCCTATCTAGGGCACCTCCTTTACCCCTGTAGCAGTTAATGATGCTGCTGCTACGCCAGTCCTTCGGGACAACCCCATTCTGAATGACTTGGTTTACTATCCGGGTGACCATGGTGTGTCCCACCGTTCCAGAATGTATATGTATATATATGTATATATATATATATATGTATGTATATATATGTATATATATATATGTATATATATATATATGTATATATATATATGTATATATATATGTATGTATATGTATATATATATATGTATGTATATATGTGTGTATATATATACACACATATATACATACATATCCCAGTACAACCTGTCTCATGGTCGGGTCGTTGGTGACTAAACTGGCAACCCCACCAAGGTTTCTTGGTGAGGAGGGTGACTTTGGACATCCTGCAGGACTAAAAACAAAACCTGTCAAAGGGCAAAGGAGCTCTTAAGAGTCAATGGCCATCCAAATTCACCGGGAGAGATGACCCCTAAGCCTTTGTCAAGGAAGAATTCTAGGAGAAGGAAACTCTGATATAACACCTGCAACCCTGATGGTATTCAATGGTGTTGACTTGTCCTTCTTTTTGGTAAATATCATCTTGGTTAAGAGAGTGGGACTGGCGCAGGCATTTCTTTGTATCTGGAGATCTCTCTGCACTTGTCATCACATGGTACCATGGGCCCAGCACTGTGTGTCAATAATTGTCACAAGTGTAGTGTTTGTACCAGAGTTTTCAAGTCGCTGGCTGAACTAAAAAGTCACACTTGTTCAGTGCATCGGTAGGTGTCCTACATGGATATAAAGTAGTGGCCGTACTCGAAAACGAGTTGGCAACCACCATATATATACATATATGTATATATATATTGGAGCGTTTCCATCAGATGTGTCCCAGACGGATCCATGGCGTTCACTGGAGGGACCACATCAGTGATGTCGAGATTTTGGAAAGCTCTATGTGTGACAGTATAGAAGTTCTTGTGCTTAAGCAATGACTCCGTTGGAGTGGTCACCTTGCCAGGATGAAGGATTCTAGAATACCAAAACAACTCTTTTATGGAGAGTTGGTTAAAGGAAAACGACCGCCACATAAATCAAAAAAGAGGTATAAGGATTCCTTGAAAGCCTCTTTGAAAGACGCTAATATTGCTGCTGATCGTAATAAATGGAGAAAGACTGTATATGAGGGAAAAGTTGCCTTTGAGGCATCTCGAATCGCATACGAGAAAGTATGCGAGGATGTGAGGAAGGGCATTTCTGTTACACTTCCAGACGGCGAGGGTCCTCCTATGGTGCTGACATGCAGCGTCTGTGCGAGACTCTGCCTAAGCAAAGCTGGACTCGAAAGTCATCTTCGCAGTCATAAAGTAAGACCAGTGGTTGACTACCAGGCTGCTGTTGGAGATGCTACTCATCATGCTTGCCAAACATGTGGTAGAGAATGTAAATCAGCAGGAGGGCTCAAGCGACATGCAAAACTACACAAACTCCAACCACAGCCGACTATTCCCAGTGAATGTTTTGGTTGCCGACTCTGTGCAAGACATTTTAGATCATTGGCTGGGCTAAAAAGCCACATTCGATCGCAGCGCTGTTAGTTGCTATCGTGTGTGTGTATAGATATGTTTATGTGTGCGTGTATGTGTATATATATATATGTATATTATTATTGTTGTTGTCGTTATTATTATTGTTATTATTGTTATTATTATTATTATTATTATTAATGTATGTGTGTGTATATATGTATATGTATGTGTGTGTATATATATATATTTCTTTTTTTATTTTATTTATATTTATTTAATTTTTTTTTTCTCCGTGCAATGGCCATACTCGATAACGAGGGGGCAGCCATCATGTATATATATATGTATGTATGTATATATATATATATATATATATGTATAATGGTCACAGGTGTAGTGTTTGTACCAGAGTTTTCAAGTCGCTGGCTGGACTAAAAAGTCACACTCGTTCAGCGCATCGGTAAGGGTCTTCTACATGGATATAAAGTAGTGGCCGTACTCGAAAACGAGTTGGCAGCCACCATGTATATATATATATATATATATATATATATATATATATATATATATAAGACTGCTGGCGCACAGGTAAAAATATTCTATGATAATGCTGATAAGGAAGATTAAGTGTGGAGCAGAGTTCAGTCCGGAAATGATCTGCAGGAGTGGGGTCTGCTCTGAAGTGGCTTTCTCCTGTTTGGAATTCGTCCAATAATTTTGGGCAGATTGCAGAGTTAGCAAGCACATCACATAGATGCGTGCGAATATATATTCATTCCACTCAGTGGTTTACATCAGAAATCTGAAATAGTTACCGATTTAAATATTCGTACGTCATATGATTTATTTTTAAGCAATCAAGATTTAGCTTGATTTGAAGTTGAACTACTTCGTAGGCTGGAAGGTTGTGCCGTTGACTTTTCCCTCCATATCAATCAGCTCACTGAAGCAAATAGATATCTGATTTGAGCAAAATAAATTATAGGCAATCGTTTACGCACGCTTATACTACACACACACGGTGTTATTAGTTGTGGCCCACTTATAGATGAGTTATGGCAGTTGTCTTCTCTTAAAGTAAACAATATTCTTTCCTGCTAAATAGTTATTTTACAGTGCGAAACGGAATAAAAGATAACTTGAACTCTACTCATCGCACTTTAATCTCACGTGACCTTATTGCTGCTCGAAACACTTGTTAACTAATCTTCCAATGAATTACATTTATATTCGATCACACACACACATGAAGTATTTCCGTAGGAAAGGTAAAGGAAAAGAGAGTGCTCTATGTAGATAAATATTTTTTCTGGTGAATGAAGACAGACATAAGTATCTGTCTTCAAGAAACCATTGGTAAATGAAATAATTATCTTATGTTGTTTATTACATAACTATATACATATATAAATAAATAAATAATGTGTTACATGCTAAGATAATGTGTTGCAGTAGCATTTTACCAGTTTCAATTTGTGCCTATTATATATTTTACGCGCTATTGTAGTAGTGGTTGTTATTCTATTTTAAAAACAATGCTACAAAACTTAATTTTATTTTTGTTTCTCTGTCTACTAAGATAATTTTTTTTCCTCGTGTGAATGAAATAGATATCGTTAAAGACGAATATTAACAATTTGCTCCTGTCTTTCAATAGAATATCATATAACATGTTATAGAATTGGAAAGAGTAAAGCTTTTCATATGAAATACTAAACTTTACTATCATTTGATTACTTTAATTTAATTTTCTTATATACCAACTAAAAATGTAATTCCTATTTGCAAGTTTCTTTTTCAATTGCGATTATTGTTTAGTTTGATCAATATGAATCTGGTATTGCAACTTAATTCAAGAATAGCCACAACTTTATATTCTCTCAGGTTTTGTGCTCAAACAAAATATATACAAGTTTGTGTGTGTGAATAAAGTTAAAAAAGAAGTTCTAGAAATGTTAGATGAGTACAGGTTTTTGCAGTTGGATTATAAACGAACTCCAATTATTGTTATTGCATTGGATTCGCCTTTATAGTATGCCTGGCTATTTCCTCTTTAGTGTGGTATGTGTTGTCCAAGATTTACTTCTTCAAACATGTAGAACCTTAGATTTAACTCCTCTAAGAAACCGAATGACTTCGTCGAAGCTTTCAAATATGATTTGAATTTTTTGGCTTGTATTTGTTACTATTGGAAAGTGACAATGCATATCACACAAGCCAACGAAGTAGCCTCAACCTTGTTATTCGGCTTGCTAGAAATAGCAGCCAAACGACCTTCATATCGCACCTTACTGGATAACCACAGGTGGAATGTCTTTGAACGTAGGACTACCGAAATAGTACTGATGTGCGGCGAAACAACAAACTATTTGATTGAATTTTTACATAACTGATTTAACTGCTAACTCATCCTCAATAAACGTCCCACAATGTTTAAAAGAAACATTTTATGTTTATAATCTTAATCTAATGACAGCATGCCCCCAATAAAAACAAGATAATAATAACAAGAATAGCAATCATACAATTTCTTCAATTGTTTAGCTCTGAACGATAGCTGAACATTGTTAAGTAGCACCGATAACATTACATTAAAAAAAGGATTTCAATTATAATTTATGTTTATTAAATGCATGTAGCTTGGAATCCGAAAGCTAAATTTATGAAGATTTTCTCTTTTTAAGTTTAGTTTAAACATTAGCAACAAAAAACCTGTCAAAATCATAATCTATCACACATGTCCATAAAAGGTCCGATCAAAGATAAAGCTGATTCTACCAGATTTACAAAGATATATGTAGATTAATTCGTAATTTATTGAGATTATCGTTGCCCCTATTTTCAGTTCATTTACAATTTTTTGTGTACATCATTCAGTATATCACCACCTATCGTAGAGGCTCATTTGAGTTATCTCCCTTCGCTGTTTTTTTTTTTATTATGTAACTTATATTTTTTGTAATTTTGTTTCTACTTGTAAAAGCAAAAAAAAAAAAGTACAAAACAAAAACTATCCATTGATCAAAGTAGACTTGAAAAGGTTATGCTTTGCTGATAAGGTCTAATAAAAACCATAAACACACCCATAGCTGTCACCTTGCTGACAAACAATAATTTTCTCCCAAAGCATGAACATTCAATTTTCTGAGTTAGTTGACAATTTGTTGCATAGTCATGTCATATATATTCTGCAGGTCAGATGATATAACATATTATTTTGCTTTAACTCATTAAACTGTCCATGTTGCAGCATCACTTCCCAGTGTTTAGTCAATCAGCTTTCTCCATCCCACCAGTAATTATTTTATCGATTTCTATTTGTTGAACCGCTAAGTTGCGAAATAGACGAGTGTAAACAGAAAATGTCGAATGGAATTTGGACACACACACACACACACACACATATATATATATATATATATATATATATATATATATATATATATATATATATATATATATATGTGTGTGTGTGTGTGTGTGTCCAAATTCCATTCGACATTTTCTGTTTACACTCGTCTATTTCGCAACATAAGATAATGAATTGGCGTGCATTCCACTTTGATAAATTTAATGCAGACGAAAATATCTCGGACTTAAACAAAGTTTTCAAATCTAAAAGAAATCCACCCCCTAACAAACTTTTATCTGACTTTGAAAACGATATAATTTCTATCATACAAGGGGTCAAATTCAAGAGAAACTTTAAAGGCCAGGAATATCTGAAAGGCATTAAGGATAACATTGAGAGCTTAGAGAAAACTGAGAAGATCTTGGTGAAATCTGACAAGACCAACAACCTCTATGGAGTGCAGAAAGACATGTATAATGGCCTCATACTGAAAGAGCTGAGGAAAAAATACAAGGTAGCAGATAAGACCGAACTTGTGAAAATGAATGTTGAAGCATCTTGTATAATGCATGAGTTGGAAATTGAGAACAGAACACAACCTTTCGTGCCCAGGAAACCGAAGATCAATATGAAGGACCACAAGAGGAATTTTGAGATTGACCTGCCAGTTAGATTGATCGCACCTTCAAAATCGGACCTGGGCAAATTAAGCAAAAACATTCTTGACAGGGTGATACTGCAAATTAAGAACTTGGATTATGTATCTAACCTGAGCTTGTGGAAGGGAACTGGAGAGGTTGTTGAGTGGTTTAGGCAAATTAAATATGACAATAGTAATAGGTTTATTCAACTTGATATAGCTAATTATTATTCTTCTATTACCCCTAGTCTACTAAATAAGGCACTAAATTACGCATTCAAACATACGGACCTAACTAGCAAAGAAATGCATATTATATTATCGGCTAGGAAAACTTTGATAGAATTTGATGACAAATTATGGACCAGAGCAGATAGAGATAGCAATTTTGACATAACTATGGGATCTTCCGACTCAGCTCAAGTAACTGACCTTGTGGGCTTATTTTTAATCAATTCGCTACATAGGAAAATACCTGGTACTACCGGAGGTTTATATAGGGATGACATGCTTTTACTTATTAATAATAATAACCCTGAACTAAATAGAAAATGTAAACAAATTACAAAATTTTTTAATTACTTTAACCTTAAAATAGAAATTGAGAACAACCATAGAATAGTCAATTTCCTAGATATAACATTAAATCTCAACACATGTCTCCACTATCCTTTTCACAAGTTGAATGAAAACTTAAACTATGTCAACTTTAACTCTAACCACCCCAGATCTGTCAAAAATACTATAGTAAACTCAGTCCAAAAACGTATCTCTAGGATCTCGTCGAATAGAAAGATTTTTGACGAAAAGGCCCAATACTATAATGATGCACTAGCTAGGGCAGGGTATGCTGATAAGATTGTGTACATAGATAATGATAAACAAACTAAACAAAGTAACAACTTTTTTAATTATGGCAACAACATTAACAACTATAATAGAAAGCATTACAATAATTCCAAAGGACAAAAAAGAAATAGAACTAGGAACATAATTTGGTTTGCCCCCCCCCCCCCCCCTTTCTCACTAAACATTAAAACCCACATCGCTAAATTATTTTTCAAAGCTCTTGATAATCGCTTCCCTAGAACACATAGGTACCACTCAATCTTCAATAGGCATACAATTAAATTAACCTACTCATCCACCAAAAATTTAGCACAAAATATTAATAGAATAAATAATAGGAACTTAAAACCTACTGATAATAGCATAAATAATATACAAGTTAACAAATGTAACTGTAGAGATAGATCTAAATGTCCGTTAAATAACAACTGCTTAGTTAAAAATATAGTATACAATTGTAATGTTAATACTGACTCTAATTCTTTTAACTACGTCGGTTCCACATCGACGGAATTTAAACTTCGCTATAATAACCACAAGAATTCTTTCACAGATCCAAATAAAAAATCTTCAACGGCACTATCAGGTGTACTCTGGCAACTTAAGCTAGATAACGTTAGATATTCGACGGCTTGGAATATAGTCTCAAGAGGGATTCCTTTTAATTCATCCTCTGAGACATGTGACCTCTGCGCAGAGGAGATATTCTTTATACTAAAATCTAAAAATTCCCTTAACCTACGGACAAATTTATTCAGTTGTTGCAAACATAGATTAAACTCAACGTTTAAATATAAATTTAAATTTAAAATGTAGTATATTTAGTTTGATTTATATTTATATGAGAACTAGCCGATAAATCTTTTGATTCCTAAATCTTTGATTCCCTCTTTTTACTCTTTTTATTGTTTATTTTATTTTATTTATTTTTATTTTTATTTTTATTTTTATCTAAACATTCCTCATGAAAAATTAAGCTACCCTAAAAGCCGATGCTCCAAATTTTCTGAATTAACCTTACACTTGATAAACTTATATATTAAATATAGGAACATATGTAGACATTATTGGACATCATAATCTTTTTTGCGATATTCCTTGCTAGATGTGATTTGATAGATAATTTTTGGCTTTGTCTTGTAGTGAACTTGGCAATATATTGTCAATTAACCTTGAAGGGTTGTTCTTTGTGGTTTACTTTTATTTTTGTTCTTTTAGTATTGTAGTATTCTATAATATTTTTATATTTTTATTTTTTATTTTATTTTATTTTTATTTTTAATATTTTTATATGTAAGTTTATTTTTAATATTTTTATATGTAAAGTTTTAATACGTAATATTTTTAATACGTAGTATTTTTAATATGCAATATTTTTTATTATGTAATATTCTTTCGTAATATTCTTTTTTAGTTTTCTATTCTATATTTTTATATTTTTATATATTTTTACTTATTATCATTATTATTGTTATCTCTGCTTATAATATAATAATATATATTTTCGATTAGTATATTGAAATCTGCTCTCTATTTCTGCTTGATAGATAATCTTGTAGAGAATAATAATACGCTCAAATTTTTATACCACATTGAGAATGTTTTCCGGTAACTTTGAATTTGCGGAGTGAATCAGTTGGATTCACATAGACATATGAATTTTTTTAAAAAAACTAAACATAAGATAATGAATTTTCACGCATTGTGAATACTTGTTTCATTCAGGAATACTGATATTTACAATATAGTGTAAGTTTTATAAATACTAATACATTAAAACATAGGGTTTTCTACGCCTCGAATATGTCTGGCTATTTTTAAATTTTTTCTCTCTATATATCTCTCTATATCTCTCTATATATCTCCCTTACATTAATACTTGAGCTAAATAAATAAATAAATAAATAAATAAATGCATCATTGATACACTTACTCAAAATGACCTCCCACTACCTAATTTTTCTATATCTATATTTATATATGTATCTATCTCTATTTCCTCTCTCTCTCTCTATATATATATATCTCTTTCGGTCTCTTTACATGAAGCTCTTCGCTTTATCTATTTTTCCATCTCTCTATTTTGTCCCATGCATTTCTTCTTTTTCTTCTTTTTCTTCGTTTTGTCTTTCTTTCTTTCTTATTTCCCTCTTTTCTCTCTCTCTTTCTTTCTCTCTGTATTTTCACTGCTAGAGTGAACCTCTTCAAATGAAGTTGATGTTTATTACGGTATGTCGAATATATTTATCTATAAAACTGTTTATATTGTATTTTGTCTGATGAAGGCATAGCATATTGTTAATATGATATCCCCGAAATATATATAATGAAATAAATATGGTTTTATAAATATAGTTTTCCATTTATTTAATATTGTAAATATACTCCAAGTATTTGTCGAGTGCTTTTATATCAGTTATAAATATTTACTAGTTGTAACCCAACAATTTTAAATATAACTTTACATATATATATATATATATATATATATACGAAAGGCTTCTGTGCAAATTCTGCCTGCTAAATACGATGGTGTTGTTCGGTAGAAACGATAGTATTTTGAAGTCAAATGACTAAGTATATATGATGCTGATATACTAATCCCTGTTTAGCAATACCCATGGTAGGAAGAGTAATCAGTTGGGAGATAATATTTACATTTTATATCCAGTGTCCTCTCCAGTGATGATGCCACGGTAAAAATACACCCCGCTCACTTTGTAATGTGGTAGTACTGGTGCTACGAATAAAAGCATTCAGTCCACACTGTAAGGTGGTAGTGCTGGTGTGACAACAAAGCATCCAGTCCATCCTGTAAGGTGGTAGAGCCAGAGTCGTGATGAGTTTTCCTAGTACATGATGTAAAGTGGTTGGCATTAAGAAGGGCATTCAACTGTAGAAACCAAGCTCTCAGTACATGCTGTAAAGCTGTTGACATGAAAAGTGGCATCCAGTCAGAGAAACCAAGCAAGACATGGTCACTTGATTAGTCTATCCACAAAACGTGACAATCTATCTAACCCATGCAAGCATGGAAAATAGATGTTAAATGGTGATGATTGATGATGATTTCTTAGATGCATCAACTTGAACCAGATTATGTTTACTCTTTTGGTACCAATTTGATGCAGATATTTTTTCATAAATGTTGCATACACAAGGTTAATTACTTCTTAACACCCTGTAGTGAATTAGAAGAAAATATTTTAAAATGTGTTAGTTTATTCAAATGTTTATCGTACTTTACCTGTGGACATTTCATTGCAAAATTGAGCAGAAAGACTTTAATTTTTAATGTGCTACAGTCATAGTTTATTCAAATGTTTATAGTATCTTTACCTGGGGACATTTCATTGCAAAATTTAGCAGAAAGACTTTAATTTTTAATGTGCTACAGTTATAGTGCTGTCTTGCATTTTTCAAGAATGTCATGCAAATATGGTTTCATGTATTATAGGATGTTAAGAGATCACATCTGTTGGTCTCATTAGAGTTATTTGTCTTGCTTGCTGTTTTCAAGCACCCTTTAATCAGTTTTAATCTAGGAATTGTTTGAATTATCCCACTTGATTGAAAATGTTCAGCTTACTATATTATGTATGGAAGACATTACAGCCCTTATAGCCTTTTATGTTCTGAGTTCAAATCCTGCCGAGGTTAGCTTTGCCTTTTATCCTTACGGGGTCGATTTAATCGACTTTCCCCTCCCCAGGCCTTGTGCCTAAAGTAGAAACAATTATTATTATTTTACATCTGCTTTTCCATACTTACATGGGTTAGACTGGCCTTTTCCAGCACAGCATCCAACCCCTCATTACATTCTTTAATCATCTCCTTTGCGAGTTTCAGCAATTTCAGATCAGCTCTTACCACCTCTACTCAGATCTTGCTTAATCTTTCACAACTGCAGCTACCTTCCAGTGGGATTTCTTGACACTTCTTCACCCAATGATTATCATCCATATGCATCAGATGTCCATACCAACACAGTCTTCTCTCGTGTACACTATATCTGATTCCTCTTATATCCATTTCTTTTAGCAGCTCATCTATACTTCATCATTCATGCACATTAACATTGCACATCCATAAAAGCATGCTTGCTTCTTTGTATTTAATATAGAGAATACGCCCTTAAGGTTTTTGTCCTCATCACTACCTCACCTCTCTCATCATCATCACCTCTCTCATCATCATCATCATCATTTTACGTCCGCTTTTCTCTGCTTGCAAGGGTGGGACAGGTCCTATTCAGAACAGCATATCTCCACTTGTCACGGTCCTTCGTCATCTTCACCGTGAGCTTCAGCGATCTGAGGTCTGCTCTAACCACCTTCGCCCATGTTTTTCGTGGTCTACCTCTACCATGTCTTCCTTCAACTGCATTTCCTGGCACTTCTTCACCTATCGGTCATCCTCCATGCGCATCACATGTCCATACCATCGCAGTCTCCTCTCTCGCTCACGACACAGTTTCTCTCTCAACACATCTATGCTCGGTCGGTCACGCACATTGACATTGCACATCCAACGGAGCATGCTTGCTTCATTTCTCTCCAGCCGTCGCATATCCTCTGCAGTTGCTGCCCATGTCTCACTACCATGCAGCATCGCGCTCCTCACACAGGGATTATATAACTGGCCTTTCGTACGCAGGGAGAAACCCTTCTTTGTCAGCAGAGGAAGCAGCTCCCTAAACTTCTTCCAAGCCGTCCTTATTCTAGATACTATGGCCTCGGAACACCCGCCTCCCATGCTAATCTGATCTCCTAGGTACCGGAAGTTATCAACCACTTCTATAGCACCCACCTGCATTTGAAAAATGTGTCTATCAATGCAACTTCTACTGTCAAATGTCCCTGTACATCTACTCCATACGTATTTCTCCCTACCTGTTAGTTTGCCTGCTATCCCACTACATCTCTTGTGTACGCAAGATCTGCATTGTGTGCATTTTATAGAATTTATGCCAACTGGGATTTC
Organism: Eledone cirrhosa; assembly: GCA_964016885.1. Taxonomy (NCBI): domain Eukaryota; kingdom Metazoa; phylum Mollusca; class Cephalopoda; order Octopoda; family Eledonidae; genus Eledone; species Eledone cirrhosa. The sequence goes on from OZ024740.1 coordinate 357,742,608, forward strand.
TGTGCATTTCTTTAAACAGCTATCATTTTTCCATATACATCACGTATCTATACCATTGCAGTCTTCTCTTTTGCACACATCCAGTTATTCTTATGCCAAGTTTTTTCTGTCAGCTTGCTTATGCTACATTGTCCATACACATTAGCATTACATATCTATTGGAGCATGCTCGCTTCATTTCTTTCTAGCCTTCACATGTCTTTTGCAATCAACATTGTAGTTTGCATGCAGGCATCATACATCCAACCCTTCATTCGGAGGGAGATACCAGTTCCTGAAACTTGTTCCAGCTTGTTCTTACTCTGGCTATCACTCTTTCAGAGTAATCTCCCCAACTGTTGATTTGGTCATCTAGGGAAGAAAAGAAGTCAACGACTTCTAAGGAGCCTCCCTGGCAACTGAGAGTATCTACTTCACATGTGTTCTTAGTACTTACTTCTCTTGTGTATCTGCCACAAACAAAGTCTATCTTGTCTGTTAGGCTTTAGAATGTGCACCTTATTGAATTTCTGCCCACCCTTTTCTGACATATCAAAGATCACTTCCCTGATGGTATCAGTCTCCTGACTCTTTACTACTTAAGACTTTGTTAAGTTTACTTTGAGGCCATTCAACTCTAGGTTATTCTTCTATGCCTTGGAATTTTGCCTTTAAGTCTCGTGGATTCAACTATGAGGACTAGGTCACCAGCACACATTAGTTCCCAATGAATGCCAGTTTAAAACTTTTTAGTGATGACTAGCCCTAGTATATGTGTGTGTGTGTGTGTATATGATAAGAAGAACAAATATATGTATGTGTGAGATGTCAACATGAATGGACCTGTTATTTTTATCTAAAGACATTTTTTCCAATTCCAACCCGCCCGTCCCCTCAATCTATCTTATCTCTCATTCTTTCTTCTGATGAAGGACTAGCGTCCGAAACGTTAAGACCCTCTTCCTGCTATATCAAGCGTTAACCTAATATATCCCTTCTATATACTGTACTGATTGTGTTGTTATTTCGGTTATATATATATACATGTGTATATGTGTGTGTGTGTAAATAAATATATATATATATATATATATACATACATCATGAATGACCTTGGGATTTGCACCTAGAAAGTTCAGGGCACAGCTTTGTGGAAGACCATCAGTTGCATAACCAGTCTCTCCTCTACATGCCAATGATGATGTACAAGGGAAAGGAAATGGCCGATACACCTTGGCACCAGTAACATATCATCATCATCGTTTAATGTCCATCTTCCACGCTTGCATGGGTTTGGATGGGAGTTTTCCCACTTGAGGCAAGAGTGGTTGTCTTGCTCGCATAGGACTGTCTGGCGGGTTTTCTACGGCTGGATGCCCTTCCTAACACCAACCACGTTTACAGTGTGGACTGGGAGGTTTTTACCGTGTTACCTACACGGCCACATTGCAGCGTGGACTGTGTGTTTTTTTGTCGTGACACTTACACATCTGGCGGGTTTTCTATGGCTGGGTACCCTTCCCAACATCAACCACGTTTATAGTGTAGACTGGGAGGTTTTTACCGTGTTACCTACATGGCCACATTTCAGCGTGGACTGTGTTTTTTTTTGTCGTGGCACCTACACGACCTCATTTGTTTTGGACTGGATGTTGTGGTACCAACATAACTTTACATTGAAAGGGGTGGTGTGGATGGGTGGGGGTAGTGGGACAGGGGTGTATTTTTGTTAGAGGTGCCTACTGACTGTAGGTTTCACTTTGTACTTAGGTAAGCCGGGTCTTCTGTATTACTGTGTAGCGCCAAAGATCTCGGTCCAGTGACATTGTCTTGGAGAGGTGTAAGTGTGTGAGGTTGGAATTTATCAAGTCGTCCCAGGTTTTTTCTGGGCCTGCCTACTCCGTGGCTACTGTCTATTTTTATTGCCCTGCACTTTTTTATACAGCTGTCGTCTTTCATGCGCATCACGTGACCGTACCAACATAGCCTTCTCTCGAGTAAACAACATCTGATCCCTCTTATTCCTAATTTTTCCCTTAGTTCGTTTATGCTTTGCCGTTCACGTATATTACTATTACACATCCAGCGGAGCATGCAAGCTTCATTCTTCTCCAGTCTGCGTATATCCTCTGCACACATTGCCCAGGTCTCATTGTGTGCAGAGGATACAGATGTATGTATCTAATATATATATATATATGTGTGTGTATGTATGTATATGTGTATATATATATATATGTGTGTGTATGTATGTATATCATCATCATCATCTTTGTTTAACCTCCATCTTCCACGCTAGCATGGCTTAGACGGGAGTTGTCCCACTTGAGGCAAGGTTGGTCGGGTGACTGTCTCGCTCATATTGGACTGTCTGGCAGGTATTCTACGGCTGGATGCCCTTCCTAACACCAACTACATTTACAGTGTAGACTGGGAACTTTTTACTGTGTTACCTACACGGCCACATTACAGTGTGGACTGTGTGTTTTTTTGTCGTGACACCTACACGATCTTGATCTCAATGTCATTATCTCATTTATTTGGACTGAATGTTGTGGTACCAACTTTACAGAGAGAGGGTGGTGTTGGTGGGAGTGGGAGGATAGAGTAAGGGTAGTGGATTGGTGTGTATATTTGGTTAAGAGGTGCCTACTGACTGTAGGTTTCGCTTTGTACATAGCAAGGCAGGTATTCTGTATTACTGCGTAGCGCCAAAGATCTCGGTCCAGTGACATTGTCTTAGAGAGGTGCAAGTGTGTAAGGTCGGAATTTATCAAATTGTCCCAGGTTTTACTAGGTCTACCTACTCCGTAACTTCCATCAATTTTCATCGCCCTGCACTTTTTTATACACCTGTCGTCTTTCATGCGCATCACGTGACCATACCAACGTAGTCTTCTCTCAAGTAAACAGCATCTGATCCCACTTATTCCTAATTTCTCACTTAGTTCATTTATGCTTTGCCGTTCACGTATATTACTATTACACATACAACGGAGCATGCATGCTTCGTTCCTTTCCAGTCTGCGCAGGTTCTCTGCACGCAATGCCCATGTCCCAATGCCATATAGCATTGCTGTTCGTATACACGCATCATACAATCTGCCTTTGATTTTTAGAGAGAAACCTTTTGTGGCCAACAGCGGTATGAGCTCTCTGAGCTTTTTCCATCTTGATTTGACTCTGGCTACTGTGCTTTCAGAGCACCCTCCACCACTGCTGATTTTGTCACCCAGGTAATGGAAAGTGTCCACTATTTCTATAGAACCATCTGGGCAATAGAAGGAGCTAGTATCCTGTGGGCACTTGCTACTTATTGCACCTGAGCATCGGCCACATATAAAATCTACGTTCTTAGATAGTTTATCTGTGATCCCACTACATCTTTTATGGACAGGGCCTTGATGAACACCAACTTTTACACTGTGTGTGTAAATAAATATATATATATATATATATATACATACATCATGAATGACCTTGGGATTTGCACCTAGAAAGTTCAGGGCACAGCTTTGTGGAAGACCATCAGTTGCATAACCAGTCTCTCCTCTACATGCCAATGATGATGTACAAGGGAAAGGAAATGGCCGATACACCTTGGCACCAGTAACATATCATCATCATCGTCTAACGTCCATCTTCCACGCTTGCATGGGTTTGGACGGGAGTTTTCCCACTTGAGGCAAGATTGGTTGTCTTGCTTGTGTAGGACTGTCTGGCGGGTTTTCTACGGCTGGATGCCCTTCCTAACACCAACCACGTTTACAGTGTGGACTGGGAAGTTTTTACCGTGTTACCTACATGGCCACATTACACCGTGGACTGTGTGTTTTTTTTTTTTCGTGACACCTACACGACCTTATTTATTTCGGACTGGATGTTGTGGTACCAACATAACTTTACATCAAAAGGGGTGCTGTGGATGGGGTGGGAGTGGTGGGACAGGGGAGTATTTTTGTTAGAGGTGCCTACTGACTGTAGGTTTCGCTGTGTACTTAGGCAAGGCAGGTCTTCTGTATTATTGTGTAGCGCCAAAGATCTCGGTACAGTGACATTGTCTTGGAGAGATATAAATATATATATATATATATATATGTAAATATCTTTAAGTCGTTTTGAAGCCTCGACAATGCGAATGGGTAAATCTCCGGGTAACAAGATCCGGTGGTGGAGAGAGAGATGTAAGTGGGTGTACGTTGAGATGCGTGGTGTGTATGAGATGTGTAGAAGAATGAAGGAAAGAGTATAAAGGATAAAATAAAATAACAACACGAGAGAGAGTTACCTTGGGAGAGATTTAATAGTCCCTATATATTTCGGATTCACATCCATCAACTTGGGATTTTTCCGGGGTGGGGGAAAGGTTGTCTGTCGGACAAGTGCGAAACGCGTCCTCCGCTGTTTGTTGTTTTGAATATCTGAGGTATTCGGAAGAGCGCGCGTGCGCGTGAAATGGGGTCGGTCGGGCAGAGGTCAGCGGCCGAATGAGGGAGTGGGGTAGCGCTAGCTGTCAGTCCATTCTCTGCCTGTTTGTTAAATGTTACTGTCTGTGTGTGTGCGTGTGTTGTTGCCTTGTTCCTCTGTATTGGCAGTGTAGTATGTTCGTATGGTGGAATGCTACTGTGTGCGTGTGTGTGTGTGTAGTTGTCTCGTTTGTGTGTGTGTGTGTGTGTGTGTGTGTGCGTGTGTTGCTGCATCGTTTGTTAGCTTAAACCAGCCATCTCATTTTGCTTCTCTCTGATCGGTTGTTTATTTGCGGTTGCAGGCGTTTTATAAAAAGCGCTTCCTTGATGCGTAATGTGCCGACGTTTCTTTCAGTCGCTAGAATTGTGACAATGGGCCTTCCGTCTTTGTTTCCGCATTTGTCTATGTGTTTCCGGAAAGACGAGGCCCTGGTTTTAGTGTGTTCCTTGATCCGGATGTGCAAAGGTCGGATTGTGCTACCTATGTAGTATTGGTTGCACCTGTCACATTCTATCTTATACACGACGTATGTGCGTAGGCAACAGTTCGCATGGCGTATCGGGCAGTCTCTGAGGGAGCATGTGTCAGTAGATTTCCCGGGTTTCCTGGAGAGGCATCTTCGCAGGGAGGGGCCCGAGTGGGCCAGGTGGATGTCGAGGCCCTCCCTCCGTATAGCCTTGCGGATAGCGTTGGTGGTATTCTCGCCCAGGTGTGGCATTTTAAGGAAGCACTTGCCTTGGGTGCCTCTCTGTCTCTGGCGTCTGGTGTCTCCTATTCTGTCTGTGATCGAGGTAGGGTACCCGTTCGTCTCCAGCACCTCGAGGAATCGCTTGGTATGAGTGACACCACTCGCGGGATCGCTGCATCTGTTTTTGATTCGCGCGATCTCGTTCGTGATGTATCCCCTTTTGGCACTGTTAGGGAGGGCGGACTTGTAGTGGACGAACAGGTCCCTGCAGGCTGCCTTTCGGTAGAAATTGCAGTGGATCCTTCTCTGTTCCGTGATGTTGATTCGGTAGTCGAGGAGGGGAAGTGACCCGTCTTCGTTGGGGTGTTCAACACTGAAGTCAATGTTCTCGTCCGTGTTGTTGAACGTCTCATAGATTCTGTTCGCCGTGTCTTGGGAAGATGTGAGGATGAGGATATCGTCCACGTACCTTGAGAAAAAGGCTACGGCGTTGGGGTGGCAGGCGTTGAGTGCCTTGCGTTCAAGGTTGTCCATGTTAGAGATCGCTAACACACCTGATGGGCTTGATCCCATGGGCAATCCCGAGGTTTGTTGGTATGTTTGGTCAAGGAATCGGAAGTAGGTGTTGTCGACGACGATGGATAGGAGTTGGTGGATGTCAGTGGTGGTGAGCCCGAAGCAGTGTAGGTCGGTGGATTGAACGCGTTCCATCAGTATATTGACAGCCGGGAGTGCCGGGACCGAGGTGTAGAGAGCGACTACATCAAGGCTGAAGGCATATCTGTTATTCCTTCTGGGGTCGGGATCCATTTGATGCAGGCGCTTCAACACCTCCTCGGAGCTGTTAACGTGTCCCGGCAAGGTGTCTAAGATGGGTTTGAGTATTCTGGCTAGGAGCCATGAAATTTTGTAGAGTGGTCGCTCCACGCTCGATACGATGGGCCTGATCTTCAGGTCGGGTCCCTGTTTGTGTGTTTTCACGAGGTGGTAGAAGGCAGGTAGTCTGCTGTTCCTCGTGAGGAGGTTGTATCTCAGCTTCTTCGAGAGCTTCCGCCGGTCGCAGATGTTGGTCCAGGCGGCGTTGATGTGCTCTTCTATCTGCGCGGGAGTGATTCCCGTGACCCTGGAGTAGAGGTTGTCATCGTCAAGGTGTTGGAGGGCCAGGGTGTTGTAGGCCTCTCTGCTGATGACGCAGAATTCTTTTCCCTTGTCGGAGGGGAGATAAATGAGGTTCTTCGATTTTAGGTTGGAGAGAGTGGTGAGTTGAGATTTGGTGAGGTTATGTGTTGTGCGTGTGTGTGTGTGTTTGTGAAGTATATCCGAGATTGAGTGTTTTAGTCTGATGAGTTTAGTGTCGAGTTCGTGGTTGGTGGTGGGGGGTGGAGTGGGTTGTCGGGGTCGTAAGTGGGGAACTTGGGGTGGGTTGCGTGGGCGCTGTTATTTTCTGTGGCGCTGTTGATGGCGGTCACCCATTTAAGTTGGTAAGCGGCTCGACAAAAGTTGGCCTCGATGTTGAGTTTGAGTCTGTCGTCGAGATGTTGTGAGACGATGAACTTGGGTCCGAGGTGTAGGAGTTTCAGCTCGTCGCTCGTGAAGGTGCCGGTTAGGTCGGTGACCAGGTGAGTCGCATCGTTGAGGTATGGCTCGGTGTTGGTGGATGCGGCAGTGGCGGTTGTTAAATTGTTGTTTTCCACGTGGTTTTGGTCCGTCTGTTTGTTAGTGTCGATGATCCTGTTGTGGCGTTTCGACAAGATCCACTCATATTTTCGCTTGAGCCGTTTTTTCTGGTATTGAACTCTGGAGTGGTAGCACTGGTCGATTGCTTTAGTGATTTTCAGGAGCAAGTCCCCGGGTGCTATTGGCAGTCGATGTGTCCGCTCTGAGAGTGTCCGCTTATGGACGTGTAATTGGCGGTTGAGATGTCTCAGGATCTGTTTAACACACGTGCGATGTATGCGGTTAGTGGTGTTTTGGAAAGCTGGTGTACGTAGGCTTACTGGTAAGCGGATGTTCCTGATGGTGTTGGGGATGACATCGTTTTTTAAGCAGCGTTTAAGGAAAATAATTTGACAGCCAGCGTTGGCCCATTTCTCCGACAGTCTAAAAAGTTCCCTTACGGATGCAAACAATTCCTGGCTCAAGTGTAAGGATAAGAGAGTATTGAAGTTTGCTTGAAGCATTGTGGAATAATAAGTAAATATCTTTAAGTCGTTTGGAAGCCTTGACAATGCGAATGGGTAAATCTCCGGGTAACAAGATCCGGTGGTGGAGAGAGAGATGTAAGTGGGTGTACGTTGAGATCCGTGGTGTGTATGAGATGTGTAGAAGAATGAAGGAAAGAGTATAAAGGATGAAATAAAATAACAACACGAGAGAGAGTTACCTTGGGAGAGATTTAATAGTCCCTATATATTTCGGATTCACATCCATCAACTGGGGGTTTTTCCGGGGTGGGGGAAAGGTTGTCTGTTGGACAAGTGCGAAACGCGTCCTCCGCTGTTTGTTGTTTTGAATATCTGAGGTATTCTCAGAGCGCACGTGCGCGTGAAATGGGGTCGGTCGGGCAGAGGTCAGCGGCCGAATGAGGGAGTAGGGTGGCGCTAGCTGTCAGTCCATTCTCTGCCTGTTTGTTAAATGTTACTGTGTGTGTGTGCGTGTGTTGTTGTCTCGCTTGAGTGTGTGTGTGTGTGCGTGTGTTGTTGCCTTGTTCCTCTGTATTGGCAGTGTAGTATGTTCGTATGGTGGAATGCTACTGTGTGTGTGTGCGTGTGTGTGTGTAGTTGTCTCGTTTGTGTGTGTGCGTGTGTTGCATCGTTTGTTAGCTTAAACCAGCCATCTCATTTCGCTTCTCTCTGATTGGTTGTTTATTTGCGGTTGCAGGCGTTTCATATATATATATATCTATAAGAGAAAGTATGACCTCGACATATATATATATATATATATATATATATGTCGAAACGGCTTGAGCTCTGCCGTCGAGGTCATACTTTCTCCTATAGATATATATATATATATATATATATATGTATATTATATAGTAGAGAAGACTATCAAGTGGCCAGGAGGGAAGCTAGGAGACAAGTCTACTTCGTAAGAAGGGAAGCTGAGGAAAGAAAGTTCAAGCATGTTCTACAACGCGAGGACCAAAAACGTGAGGTGTTCAGGATTGCTAGGCAATGTGTCAGGGAAAACCATGATATTGTCGGGGAGAAGTGTGTCCTTCATGATGATGGTGTACTTGCCATCACTGACGCTGATAAGAAGGTAACTTGGAAGTGTCACTACGAAAGGCTACTAAATGAGGAGAATAATTGGGAGAAAGACAGTCTCCCCCTCATCGATCCAATAGAGGGACCAGCAGTGTAAGTTGAAGGTAGTATAATAAGTAAGGCGATCAAAGACATGCAGACGGGCAAAGCGGCTGGGCCTTCGGAAATAGTTGCTGAAATGCTGAAAGCATCTGGAATGGTGGGACACACTATGGTCACCCAGATAGTAAACCAAGTCATACAGAATGGGGTCGTGCTGAAGGACTGGCGTAGCAGCACCATCATTAACTGCTACAAGGGTAAAGGAGATGCCCTAGATAGGGGAAACTATAGAGGCATTAAATTAATTGACAAGGTCATGAAGGTCACAGAAAAAGTAATAGCGCAACTAATCAGAGAGCGAATTGATCTAGATGAAATGCAGTTCGGGTTTGTGTCAGGCAAAAGTACGACAGACGTTCTTTTCCTTGTACGACAACTACAGGAGAAGTACCTAGCTAAAAGTAAACCCCTATACTTAGCTTTTGTTGACTTGAAGAAAGCATTTGACAGAGTTCCCCGCTCCCTATCTGGTGGGCTCTTACAAAACTAGGTGTTGATGAATGGCTTGTGAGAGCTATACAAGCCATGTATACAGAAACAGTAGCAAGGTTAGAATTAACAACGAATATAGTGAAGAGTTTAGCGTAAAAGTTGGTGTCCATCAGGGCTCCGTCCTTAGCCCCGTACTATTTATTATTGCCCTTCAGGCTATAACAGAGGAGTTCAAGACCGGCTGCCCATGGGAACTCTTATACGCAGATGATCTAACACTCATAGCTGAATCAATGGTCAAACTAGAGAAGAAATTCCAAACATGGAAGCATGACCTAGAATCAAAAGGCCTTAAAATTAACCTGTCTAAGACTAAAGTTCTAGTTTGTAGGAAGGAAAATAGGGCGCCGGTCCCATCCGGGAAATGGCCATGCTCAGTGTGTAGGAAAGGAGTAGGCAGAAACTCCATTTTATGTCCCACGGGATGGAAGAATTTCAGCCTGCCTTAGTAGTATTACCTGGTTAAGTTCAGCCTGCCTTCTAGTATTACCTGGTTAACAATACGTGTGGTTATAGTGTGACCTACAGACCCAGATGCCTTCAGCATCTCTGCAGCTACACCCGATGGACCGGTTGCTTTCCCCATCTCCATATCTTTGATTGCCTTATTTACTGTGCTGCTGCTGACTTGTACTGCTGGCCCCCCTATAGGGTCTACTTGGGGTAGGGTCTCTTCTTCCCATGCATTCTCCTCATTTAGTAATCTATCATAATGGCTCTTCCATGCATCTTTCTTCTCAGCACTTGTCAGAGCAAGCTCACCTTTATCATTCTGTATGCAAAGTATGGGTGCATAAAAGATGTAGTGGGATCACAGGTAATCTAACTAAGAATATAGATTTTATATGTGGCGGGTGCTCAGGTGCAATAAGTAGCAGCAAGTGCCCACAGAATACTAGCTCATTCCATTGCACAGATGGTTCTATAGAAATAGTGGACACCTCCCGTTATCTGGGTGACAAAATCAGCAGTGGTGGAGGGTGCTCTGAAAGTACAGTAGCTAGAGTCAGAACAGGATGGAAGAAGTTCAGAGAGCTTATACCACTATTGGCCGCTAAAGGGTTCTCTCTAAAAATGAAAGGCAGGCTGTATGATGCCTGCATACGAACAGCAATGTTACATGGCAGTGAGACTTGGGCATTGTGTGCAGAGGATATACGCAGACTGGAGAGGAACGAAGCTTGCATGCTCCATTGGATGTGTAATAGTAATATACGTGAACGGCAAAGCATAAATGAACTAAGGGAGAAATTAGGAATAAGAGCAATCAGATGTTGTTTACTCGAGAGAAGACTACGTTGGTATGGTCATGTGATGCGCATGAAAGACGACAGCTGTATAAAAAAGTGCAGGGCGATAAAAATAGACGGTACGCAGACCCAGAAAAACCTGGGATGACTTGATAAATTCCGACCTCACACACTTACACTCTCCAAGACAATGTCACTGGACCGAGATCTTTGGCGCTACACAGTAATACAGAAGACCCGCCTTGCCTAAGTACAAAGCGAAACCTACAGTCAGTAGGCACCTCTAACAAGAGTAAATCCCCGCCCCACGACTCCCACAACATCCAGTCCGAAATAAATGAGGTCGTGTAGGTGTCACGAAAAAAAAAAACACACACTGTAATGTGGCCGTGTAGGAAACACGGTAAAAACCTCCCAGTCCACACTGTAAACGTGGTTGGTGTTAGGAAGGGCATCCAGCCATAGAAAACCTGCCTGACAGTCCTATATGAGCAAGACAACCAATCTTGCCTCAAGTGGGAAAACTCCCGTCCAAACCCATGCAAGCGTGGAAGATGGACGTTAAACGATGATGATGATGATGATGATGATGATAATATGTGTGTGTGTGTATCATCATCATCATCATCATCACTGTTTTTTCGTCCGTTCTTTCATGCTAGCATGAGTTAGACGGGTTGTCCTGTTGTGGGCAGTGTCTGGTCGGCTGACCATGCCTTGCTCATACAGGAACTGATTTTGGCTTGATTTCTACAGCTGGATGCCCTTCCTAACACCAACCTCGTTTACAGTGAGTGCTGGGTGCTTTTTCGTGGTGCCTACACATCCACTTTACAGTGTGGGCTGGGTGCTTTTTTGCCGTGGCACCTCCACGACCAACTTGCAGTGGGAGGGTGTGGGAGCATATTGTCTATATGCTTCAGCTTGTACCCATGGGAGGTCGGGTACTCTGTATTACTGTGTGACGCCAGAGGTCACGGTCGTGTGTCATCGCCTTTGAGAGGTGTAATTGGGTAAGGTCGGCTTTTATCACCTCATCCCAGGTCTTCTTGGGTCTCCCCACTCCGCACTTTCCATTGACTTCTAGTGCTCTACACCTTTTTATGCAGCTGTCATCCTTCATACGCATCACATGTCCATACCAGCGCAACCGCCTCTCCTGCACACAGCATTTGATTCCTCTTATGCTCAGTCTCTCTCTCAACTCATTTATGCTTTGTCGTTCACGTATATTACTATTACACATCCATCGGAGCATGCAGGCTTCGTTTCTTTCTAATCTACGTAAGTCTTCCACCTTCAGCGCCCCGGTCTCACAACCATGTATCTTTGCTGTTCGGATACACGCATTATACAGTCTGCCTTTCATTTTGAGGGAGAAGCCTTTTGCAGCTAGCAGTGGCAGTAGTTCCCTGAACTTCTTCCATCCCGTTCTTACCCTAGTTATTGTACTTTCTAAACACCCACCTCCGCTGCTAATTCGGTCACCTAGGTAGCAGAAGCTGTCTACTGTTTCTACAGAGCCCTCCCAGAGATTGGTGGTACTTGTTTCCTGTGGCTGTTTGCTGCTTGCTTTCCCAGCACAGCTGCTGTATGTGAAGCCTACATTCTTAATTAAGCTTCCTGAGATCCCGTTACATCTCTTGTGTACCCATTGTTTGCATTTGGGGCAGAGAATGGAGTTCTTACCTACACCTTTCCTACATACTGAGCAAGGCCATTTCCCTGAGGGGATCTGGGTTCTGTTTTCTCGTCTACTTACAAGGACCTTAGTCTTTGTCATGTTGACTTTGAGACCCTTTCTTTCTAGTCCCTGCTTCCAAGTTTGGAATTTCTTTAGTTCTACCATAGATTCAGCTATAAGTGCGAGGTCATCAGCATACAGGAGTTCCCATGAGCATCCGGTCTTAAACTCCTCCGTTATTGCCTGCAGGACTATGATGAACAGGAGAGGGCTAAGAACAGAGCCCTGGTGGACACCAACCTGTACGCTAAATTCCTCGCTATACTCATTGCTAATCCTAACTTTGCTGACTGCTCCCCTATACATGGCTTGTACAGCTTTCACAAGCCATTCATCTACTCCTAGTTTTCTAAGAGCCCACCAGATTATAGCACGTGGAACTCTGTCAAAGGCTTTCTCGAGATCGACGAATACCAGGTAGAGTGACTTACTTTTAGCTAGGTACTTTTCCTGTAACTGCCTCAAAAGGAAGAGGGCATCAGTGGTGCCTCTTCTTGGTACAAACCCAAATTGCATCACATCTAGTTTCACCCGGTCCCTAATCAAATGTGCTATAACTCTTTCTGTTACTTTCATGACCTGGTCCATCAGCTTTATACCTCTATAGTTTCCTCTATCGAGTGCATCACCTTTACCTTTGTAGCAGTTGACAATGATGCTACTGCACCAATCTTTTGGTATGACACCTTCTAGTATTACCTGGTTAACAATACGTGTGGTTATAGTGTGACCTACAGACCCAGTTGCCTTCAGCATCTCGGCAGCTACACCCGATGGACCGGTTGCCTTCCCCATCTTCATATCTTTGATCGCCTTACTACGCTGTTGCTGACTTGTACTGCTGGCCCCCCTATAGGGTCTACTTGGGGTAGGGTCTCTTCTTCCCATGCATTCTCCTCATTTAGTAATCTATCATAATGGTTCTTCCATGCATCTTTCTTCTCAGCACTTGTCAGAGCAAGCTCACCTTTATCATTCCATATACACTTCTCTCCAATGACATCACAATTCTCTCTGACACACTGCCTCGCAATCTTGAACACCTCCTGTTTCTGGTCCTCACGTTGCAAAACATGCATGAATTTTCTATCCTCTGCTTCCCTCCTAGCTAAGTATACTTGACGCCTAGCTTCCCAATTGGTCTCTATGTCCTGCACCCCCGTTCTTTCATTCTTTCCATGCCTGTCTCTTGGCCTTAACTGCCTCATCTACCTTATTGTTCCACCACCAAGTCACTCTCCTCCTGCTTGTGGTCTTACTCCATCCACAGATCTCATCCGTCGCCTCTAGTAAGTTATTTTTTAGGAACTCCCAGTGCTCTTCTACATTGAATGTCTGTATCTGTTCTTCTTTACTGTCATAGGCGTTGAGTAAAATATCTTTAAATCTGTTACTGGCTGAGGGGTCTTTCAGCTTCCAGATCTTTCTTCTCTAGGTTGGCCTCTGTTTCCAGGTTCGTCTAGTTCTGACCGTGAGGTCGCTGACAACTAAGCATTAGGGAAGGCTTTTGTGTTTACGACCGTCCATCTGTCACGTCCTCTGATGAGGATAAAATCTATCTGACTAGAATGCTCCCCTGATCTATAGGTGATCAGGTGGTTGTCGGGTTTTTTGAAGTTTGCGTTACATATCGACATGTCATTGGCGTCGCAGAATTCTAGAAGTCGGAATCCTTCCTCATTTCTTGTGCCAACCCCGTGGCCTCCACGGACTCTATTGAAGCCGTCACAGTGTTTACCTACGTGTCTGTTAAAATCTCCTGCGATGATTAGGAAGTCATTGTTGTTTGTTAGAGCAGTAGTGTGCATTAGGGACTCGTAAAATCTATCCTTATGTTTGTCTGGCAACCCCGATTGGGGTGCGTAAGCTGATATTATTGTGGTAATTGTTTTATTCAGGACTAGTCTGAGTTTAATGATTCTTGCATTTACCCTGTGCACTGAGATTACTTTATCTACCCACTTGTCAGCTAGTAGTATACCTACACCACCCATCCCATCGTCATTTCCCACCCAGAAAAATTTGTAGCACTGACTTTTTCCTACAAGGACTCTAGCAGACTCTCCTCTCCATCTAGTCTCTTGCACACAGCATACATCAATTTCTTTTCGCTCTAGCATTTCTACGATTTCTCCTGCTCTTCCTTTCATTGTGCTTACATTGATGGTACCAACTCGGAGTTTTAGGCATTTGTCGACACTCGTAGGGAAGGGTCGATTTTTGCAGGGGTGTGTGTGTGCTTCCTCTCTCTGGATTGGAGCTTCACATGGGTGCTTGGTAGCTCGCGGATTCATATTCATTTCATCTATTAATTCAGAGTTGCTCCAATTTATTCTCAGCTCATCCGTACATAACATAGGAAAATTCAGGGCTAGTAGAACAGTGGTGGTGGTAATAATGGCAGGGTGTGTTGGACGGGGGAGGAGAGAGTTAGGTAGTAGTAGTAGGAGAAATGGCATGCTGAGGTTTGATTGGTCGAATAGGCTATGGTGGTGTGAGGGAAATTGTGAGGTAGGCAGCCAGTCATGGCTATCAAATAACCGATAGAGGTGAAATTGTGAGGTAGGCAGCCAGTCTTGGCTATCAAATAACTGATAGAAGTGAATACACCGTGGCAAGATAACCGATAGAAATGAATACAGCTACAATAATAATTGTTTCTACTTTAGGCACAAGGCCAGCAATTACCCAGTACATTACTGGTACTTTATTTTATCGACCCCGTAAGGATGAAAGGCAAAGTTAACCTCGGCGGGATTTGAACTCAGATCGTAAAGGGACGTAACTATGCTAGAAAGCATGGCGTCCAACCCTCTACCGACACTGCCAATTCAGCTACAATAATAATAATAGCCAGTCATAGCCTGTAGCCTTTGATGGAAAAATAGACAGATAAAGAGGCAGCATGGTAGAGAAAATGGAAATAGCGATACCTGGCAAGATTTGTATGGATGGATGGCTGGAACGTAGCTAAAACAGCTCTTAGTGATTCATTTTAGCCTTTCAGAGTAGTGTGTGTCTTATCTCTTCAATAACTTCAAGATGTGTGAGGAGGATTGGGTGAAGAGGGAAAGGGAGGTAATAGGTGGCTTAGAGAGAGATGGACCTGTATATGTGTATGGATGTATATATGTATATATATGTATATGTATGTATGTATATATACATATATATATATCATCATCATCATCATCATCACTGTTTTACGTCCGTTCTTCCATGCTAGCATGGGTTAGACGGGTTGTCCTGTTGCGGGCAGTGTCTGGTTGGCTGACCATGCCTTGCTCATACGGGAACTGATTTGGCTTGATTTCTACAGCTGGATGCCCTTCCTAACACCAACCTCATTTACAGTGAGTGCTGGGTGCTTTTTCGTGGCGCGTATACGTCCACTTTACAGTGTGGGCTGGGTGCTTTTTTGCAGTGGGAGGGTGTGGGGGCATATTGTCTATATGCTTCAGCTTGTACCCATGGGAGGTCGGGTACTCTGTATTACTGCGTGATGCCAGAGGTCACGGTCGTGTGTCATCGCCTTTGAGAGGTGCAACTGGGTAAGGTTGGCCCCTATCACCTCATCCCAGGTCTTCTTGTGTCTCCCCACTCTGCGGCTTCCATTGACTTCTAGTGCTCTGCACCTTTTTATGCAGCTGTCATCCTTCATACGCATCACATGTCCATACCAATGCATCCGCCTCTCCTGCACACAGCATTTGATTCCTCTTATGCTCAGTCTCTCTCTCAATTCATTTATGCTTTGTCGTTCGCGTATATTACTATTACACATCCATCGGAGCATGCAGGCTTCGTTTCTTTCTAATCTACGTAAGTCTTCCACCTTCAGCGCCCAGGTCTCACTACCATGTAACATTGCTGTTTGGATACATGCATCATACAGTCTGCCTTTCATTTTGAGGGAGAAGCCTTTTACAGCTAACAGTGGCAGTAGCTCCCTGAACTTCTTCCATCCCGTTCTTACCCTACTTATTGTACTTTCTGAACACCCACCTCCACTGCTAATTCGGTCACCTAGGTAACAGAAGCTGTCTACGTATATATGTATGTATGTATATATGTATATGTATGTATGTATATATGTCAGGTCACCAGTTGGTGCTACTGGTAACATGTATCCCAGTACAACCTGTCCCATGGTCACGTCGTTGGCGACTAAACTGGCAACCCCACCAAGGTTTCTTGGTGAGGAGGGTGACTTTGGACGTCCTGCAGGACTAAAAACAAAACCTGTCAAAGGGCAAAGGAGCTCTTAACAGTCAATGGCCATCCAAAATCACCGGGAGAGATGACCTCTTAGCCTTTGTCAAGGCAGAATTCTAGGAGAAGGAAAACTCTATAACACCTGCAACTCTGATGGTATCCAATGATGTTGACTTGTTCTTCTTTTTGGTAAATATCATCTTGGTTAAGAGAGTGGGACTGGCTTTGTGCAGTGCCTTTGCTCACTATAAAAGCTTCACGGCACAGGCATTGCTTTATATCTGGAGATCTCTCTGCACTTGTCGTCACATGGTACCATGGGCCCAGCACTATGTGTCAATAATTGCCACAAGTGTAGTGTTTGTACCAGAGCTTTCAAGTCACTGGCTGGACTAAAAAGTCACACTTGTTCAGCGCATCGGTAGGGGTTCTCCTACATGGATATTAAGTAGTGGCCGTACTCGAAAACGAGTTGGCAGCCACCATGTATATATGTTTGTATGTATGTATGTATGTATATATATATGTATGTATGTATATATATGTATGTATGTATGTATATATGCATATATATATGCATGTATGTATATATGTTATCTCTTTCTCTTAATTTCGAGTATATGTTTTTGACCGGCCACCTTCCTGGTGGCAAGGTTGTAAAAGAAAAGAAATTGTCATCCCTTGAATTGCAAGAATGTTTTGCAAATTTTGAAGGTGCCAGCTATCGCAGCCATTTGTAGACTATGAATTAGAGAGCTGCGCTTTTTGTCCGCAAATCCAGGTTCAGTCATACTTTGGTCCAAGCGGGTTGGTATATAACCCGTAGGTCCAATAATGATGGGTATGAAGCTAAAGGTGTATCTTGGATACTGGATTTGTAAACTCCTCATCAATGGTCCGTAGATGTCCTTCTCCTGTATTTTTCTGACAACGTTTACATCAAGTGGGCAGCTGATCTCCACAACAGAACACGTTTTCAATGTGTGGTCTCAAACAACAATATCAGGCCGGTTATGCTTTAATTTGGTGGCAGTTTTTATTTTCAGGTTCCACCAGTATTCCTTAGTGCCATCTGTCTCAATATATTCTTCCTCGTTTGTTGTTAATTTTGTTTTCCGAAGTGCGTTCCAGATGGTTCTAGCTATCCCATCGTGTCTCATGGGGAGGTAGTAGCGAGATGACATTCTTTCGCAGGTGGCAACAATGTGGCTTACAACCTCAATCTTTGTTTTACATAGCCTACATTTATTGTCAGCTGCTGGCCCTCCCCTTTTGTGCAGCAGATATTTAGTAGGGAGTTCTTGTTCCTCTCAAGGTGTGATGTCATAAACTTGTCGGAACTCCATGCCAGGCTTTTTGAGTGGTTTATCCCCTCTATGGTCTGTGTTTTACGTCTCAAGTATCCATGCACAACTTTTTCTGTATATGTATGTATGTATGTATATATGTATGTATGTATATATATGTATGTATGTATATATATGTATGTATGTATATATATATGTATGTATGTATATATGTATATATATGTATGCATGTATATATGTATATATATATGTATGTATATATGTTTATGTATGTATGTATATATGTTTATATATGTATGTATATATGTGTATGTTTGTATATATATATGTATGTATGTATATATGTATATGTATGTATATATTTATGGCGGCACATGGCTTAGTGGTTAGAGCATTGGCCTTGCAATCGAAAGGTTGTGAATTCAATTCTCAGACCGGGTGATGTATTGTTTCCTTGAGCAAGACACTTTATTTCACATTGCTCCAGTTTACTCAGCTGTAGAAATGATAGGGACCCCAGTCCCTATCATGCCACTGCAAAGTGGTCGTGTAGGTGCCATGGCAAAAACCACCCAGCACTCACTGTAAATGAGGTTGGTGTTAGGAAGGGCATCCAGCTGTAAAAATCAAGCCAGAATCAGTTCCCGTCCCAAGCAGGGAAAATGTTTGTATATATATATGTATGTATATATATATGTAAAATGATGATGATGATGTATGCCGCGCCATTATCTGGTGGGCCCTTAGAAAACTAGGGGTTGATTAATGGCATGTGAGAGCTATACAAGCTATGTATAAAGAAACAGTCAGCAAGGTTAAAATTAACAACGAATATAGTGAAGAATTTAGCGTAAAAGTTGGTGTTCATCAGGGTTCTGTCCTTAGCCCCACCTATTTATTATTGCCCTTCAGGCTATAATAGAGGAGTCCAAGACTGGCTGCCCATGGGAACTTCTATATGCAGATGATCTAACGCTCATAGCTGAATCGATGGCTGAACTAGAGAAGAAATTCCAAACATGGAACCATGGCCTAGAATCAAAATGCCTTAAAGTTAACTTGTCTAAGACTAAAGTTCTACTATGTAGGAAGGAAAATAGGGCACAGGTCCCCTCTGGGAAATGGCCATGCTCAGTGTGTAGGAAAGGAGTCAGCAAAAATTCCATTTTATGTCCCAAATGCACAGTATGGGTTCATAAAAGATGTAGTGGGATCACAGGTAAGCTATCTAAGAACGTAGATTTTATATGTGGCCGGTGCTCTGGTGCAATAAGTAGCAAGTGCCCACAGGATACTAGCTCCTTCTATTGCCCAGATGGCTCTATATAAATAGTAGACACCTTCCGTTACTTCACCAGATAATGGAGCGGGGGACTCTGTCAAAGGCTTTCTCCAAGTCAACAAAAGCTAAGTAGAGGGTTTTACTTTTAGCTAGGTACTTCTCTTGTAGTTGTTGTACAAGGAAAAAAGCGTCTTTGGTACTTTTACCTGACACAAACCAAAACTACATTTCATCTAGGTCAATTCGATCTCTGATTAGTTGCGCTATAACTCTTTCTGTGACCTTCATGATATGGTCAACTAACTTAATGCCTCTCTAGTTTCCCCTATCTAGAGCATCTCCTTTACCCTTGTAGCAGTTAATGATGATGCTGCTATGCCAGTCATCTGGTATGACCCAATTCTGTATTACTTGGTTTACTATGCAGGTGACCATAGTATGTCCCACCATTCCAGATGCTTTCAACATCTCAGCAACTATCTCTGAAGGCCCAGCTGCCTTGCCTGTCTTCATATCTTTGATTGCCTTACTTATTATACTACCTTTAACTTGCACCACTGGTCCCTCTATTGGATCGATTTGGGGCAGACTATCCTTTTCCCATTTATTCTCCTCATTTAGTAGTCTCTCATAGTGACAGTTCCAAGCTACCTTATCAGTATCAGTGAGGGCAAGTATGCCATCATCATCATTACGGACACACTTCTCCCCGACAATATCACCGTTTTCCTTGACACATTGTCTAGGAATCCTGAACACCTCACGTTTTTGGTCCTTGCGTTGTAGAACATGCTTGAACTTTCTATCCTTTGCTTCCCTTCTTGGAAAGTACACTTGTCTCCTAGCTTCTCTCCTGGCCACTTGATAGTGTTCTCTACTTCCTCTATCCCGCCATACTCTCCAAGCCTACTTTTTGGCCTTTGATTGTCTCCTCCACCTTACTGTTCCACCACCAAGTTACTCTCCTCCTGCCTATAGGTCTGCTCCAGCCACAGATTTCATCTCTCGCCTTCAGCAGGTTAACTTTCAAGAATTCCCACTGTTCCTCAATATTGTATGTCTCTAATTGATCTTCTTTACTGTCAAAAGCTTCAAGTAATATGCTTTTAAATCTGTTACTGGCTGTGGGGTCCGTCAACTTCCATATTCTTTTCCTCAGAGTAGTCCTGACTATGAGGTCACTAACTATGAGACTATGTTGGGAAATGCATTCTTCATGGAGGAGGGATTTAATGTTTACAACAGATATATATATGTATGTATGTATATATATATATGTATGTATGTATAAATGTATATATATATCATCATCATCATCATCATCGTTTAACGTCCATCTTCCACGCTAGCATTGGTTAGACGTATGTATACATATAGACATATGTATGTCTATATGGATGTATATATATATATATATATATTTATATATCTATATCCAAAATTAAGATAAATCAAAATGAATTTAATCTAAATCAAAATTATGGGAGTCATGCCATATCACCCTCAAAATAAGCTCTAAGATTCTAATGAATAGGTCCGAGCATTTTATAACAACTAGAAATTGATTAACATATAAATAAACACATGAATAATCACAGGAGATAATTTTTACAAGTGTGTAAGCACACATAGCTAGGTAGGTAACTAAATAAAGTTAACTAGAACTTCAAAAGATACCATATAATATGATTAATCTTCCCTGTAAATATTCCATTAAAGAAATATATTTCACCAATTAATCGAATGCCGGTACTTGGATTTTCAACAAGGAAGAAGTCCAGCGATCTATGTTTACGCATTAAGTTCAACTATTCATTAGAATCTTAGAGCTTATTTTGCGGGTGATATGGCGCATGCCTTTCTGGCATGACTACAATAATTTTGATTTAGATTAAATTCATTTTGATTTATTTTAATTTTGGATATAGATATATAAATACGGCTCCTTAATTGTAGAGCTAACTCTGTTGAAAGGACTTGACTGCTGTTTCTAGTTGTCGATAACCCTATCACGCCACTGGGACGAAGCTGGTATGATGTGTGTATTTCTAGTAGATACAGCACGTGTTACTGGCCAGTCGCTGATTTGAACTTAATGCGTAAACATAGATCGTTGGACTTCTTCCTTGTTGAAAATCCAAGTACCGGCATTCGATTAATTGGTGAAATATATTTCTTTAATGGAATATATACAGGGAAGATTAATCATATTATAAGGTATCTTTTGAAGTTCTAGTTAACTTTATTTAGTTACCTACCTAGCTATGTGCTTACACACTTGTAAAAATTATCTCCTGTGATTATTCATGTGTTTATTTATATGTTAATCAATTTCTAGTTGTTATATATATTTATATATATATAGGATAACAAGGTATCGTTTAAGGTAATCCAGCTAGAGGTTATGAATACTCTGTGTCGAGGATAGTTTTAACATACAGCGTCGTTTGACTCAAAAGAAGTTTCCTTAGACGGGTGGCCGGTTTAACAAAGTTCCTAGGCAGGCGGTTCTTGGAGTAATAATAGCAAAAGAATGAAGAATAACATGGTCATCTGTACAATAGCGTTTATTTACAGCATTAACAATTATTTCTTTAATCAGGGGAGTTTAAAAGCTGCTGATCGTTAGAAGTTACATCACTCAACCTTAATTACAGTCGATATCTATGGACCAGCTTCACACATCGCCACCACCATCAACTGTCAGTTGACCAACCAGACACTAAATGGTTTTGAATGGATGGTGGGATCACTGGATCGAGTCATGCTCATCGTGATTTGATCGGTATGGACTGTAATTAAGGTCAAGTGACATAACTTCTAATGATCAGCGGCTTTTAGACTCACCTGATTAAAGAAACAATTGTTAATACTGTAAATAAACCCTATTGTACAGCCAACCATGTTATTCTTCATTCTTTTGCTATATATATATATATATATATATATATATATATATATATATATATATATATATACACACAAACTTAAATAATTCTTTATTTATTTATTCATTTTGAAAAACCTGCTGTTGATACAACTACCAATCATCTTACATCTGCTTGTCATTGGATTCTGGCTGTTGATACTTAGAGAGCAGCATGCGTGTAGCACAAGTACTTGCTTGTGCAAATATCTCCTCAAAGTCCTATGGCAATGGGGAAGCAGAGACGTATACAGACCTAACGAGTTGGAGGTATACAGTTGCAAATTTACACACAGGTGGTTTATGGCTTTTCTAATGCTTTTGCTGGTTTTCAGAGTAATAACCGGCTTGGTCAGAATCATTTGTGACTGGGTGTCCCTTTCAATGGAGAACACAGCTCACCCAAATCTTGGGAGTGGTCTAGAAAAGGAGGCCCAAACATTCTGTTCCATCTTCAAGCTTGTCAGCTACCTGCAGCTGATGGTTGTTCATACCAGCAGGAAAATCAAGAAGAAGAATAGTAATTTTCAGAAGAATTTTCAAAAGAATAGAATTACATTGAATGTTGCTTCTTGGAATGTTAGAACTCTTCTTGACGGAATCATCCACAAATCCTGAACGCAGAATTGCTATTGTTGGCAGAGAATTGAGCAGGTATAATATTGATATAGCTGAACTCTCTGAAACATCTTAGTCGTGAAGGTCATCTATTAGAGTAGAGGAGTGCTGGCTATTTGTTCTTCTGGATAGGGGACAAATAGCCAGAAAGCATTGCTGATCGAATTATGCACCTGAGAATTCCTTTTTCATGGAGATGTTTCATGACTGTATGCTAATGATGCAGATTTTGTGGCTCCCACGGGGGAGGACATGCAGTTGATATTGGACACTTACTCAAATGCATGCACTACATTTGGGCTAAATATTAGCATAAAAAAGACAAAGGCAATGTACACTCCACCAATTGGGAAAGTGTATGTGGAGCCAGACACTTTTCATCATCATCATCACCATTTTACATCCATTCTTCCACACTAGTGTGGGTTAGGTGGGTTGTCCTGTTGTGGGCAATGCCAGGTCAAGTGACCTTGTCTTGCTCATACAGGAACTGATTTTGGCTTGATTTCTACAGTTGGAGGCCCTTCCTAACACCAACCTCACTTGAAGTAGTGGATGCTTTTTTACAGTATGTTTTGGGTGTGTTTATCGTATAGGTCACCAACACTAGGGAGGCTGTCATGACCTTGACATGACTAAAGAGT
Organism: Eledone cirrhosa; assembly: GCA_964016885.1. Taxonomy (NCBI): domain Eukaryota; kingdom Metazoa; phylum Mollusca; class Cephalopoda; order Octopoda; family Eledonidae; genus Eledone; species Eledone cirrhosa. Next base: position 357,765,594 of record OZ024740.1, read on the forward strand.
CCTCCCAATCTTTTGTTTGGCAAGCCCTCCACAGCTGGATGCCCTTCTCATCACGAACCACTTCACAGGAAGGTAGCTGCTAGGAATGTTGGGGCATAGGAGGGGCGGGGTCGGTATAGTGATGTTGAGAATAGCTGTTAGAGATTGCTAGTGGGGGGGGGGGCATGGTGGTAGGTTAGGTCACATTTTATGCTGTGGGTTGGGTCTTCTTCAGCACCACCTTGCGGTCTTAGGTAATTTCTGTTGTGAGGTTTAGTTTTTTTACGGTCGGTCTTCACTACCTCATCCCATGTCTTTCTGTATCTGCCTCTTCTGCGGGTCGCAGCCATTGGTGTTGCTCTGCATTTATTTAAGCAGCTGCTATCTTCCATGTGCATCACATGTCCATACCAACGCAGTCTTCTCTCTTGCACAGTACATCCAAATTCTCTTATGCCAAGTTTCCTGCAGTTTACTTATGCTATGTCATTCATGCACACTAACATTACACATCTATCGGATCATACTCAACTCATTTCTTTCTAGCCTCCATAGGTCTTCTGCAGTCAAGGCCCATGTTTCATTGTCATGTAACATTGCAGTTCACACGCAAGCATCATACAGTCTACTCTTCACTCTGAGAGAAAAGCATTTTGTTGTTTGCAGTGGTAATAGATCTTTAAACTTCTTCAAGCCTGTTCTTATTCTAGGTAAAAAAGCTGTCAACAACTTCTATGGAGCCCCCCTAGCAGCTGAGGGAATCTATTTTACGTGTGTTCTTTGTGCTTACTTCCCCTGTGCATCTGGCGCATATAAAGTCTGTTTTTTCCGTTAGTGTACCTGCAACCCCACTACATCTCTTGTGCATCTATAATTTACATTTCTGCCCACCCCTTTCTGACATATCAAACACGGCCACATTCCTGATGGTATCACCTTCCTGTCTTCTTTCCTACTTAATGAGACTTTTGTCTTAGCTAAATTTACTTTTAGGCCTTTAAGCTTTAGGTTCTCCTTCCATGCTTGAAATTTTGTTTCTATCCCTCCTACAGATTCAGCTATAAGGACTAGGTCATCGTCATATAGGAGCTCCCATGGAGTGCCAGTTTTAATATATATGTGTGTGTATGTATATACATATGTTATATTATGTGACAAGTCAGGTCCAGAGACCACGTCTTGTTCATACGGATCTGTATTTTGGATTGGTTTCTATGGCTGGATGCCCTCCCTAACACTAATCACGTTATAGTGTGGGCTCGGTGCTTGTTATCATGGCACCAAAATGACAACTTTACAGGGTGAATTGGGCAATTTTTATTGTGTTGCCAACACAACCTTTTTACAATGTGGACTGGGTGCTTTTGTTGTGTCAGATCAGTATACAGGGTTGACTTTGTGCTTTTTGTCATGGCACAGCATTGTGGGAGGTCAGATGTTAAACGTGTCTAGCTTTCATGAGCTGGGAGAGAGGGAGCAGGTAAGTGATTTTTGACATTGATAATTTGTGTAGGATATTGACGTGTGATCAGACTATCAGAACCCCACCCTTCCGTTAAATAAGGTACACAATATGTTAGTAGAGAAGTTCTAGACCTGTAGAATTCATTTGTATATGAAATAAACACACACACACACACATATTTCATATATATATGACTAGAATGTTTTGTAGAGGAGATCTAATGAGACAGAAACATGTCTGTTGCTTTCAACTATTGACTTTAAAAACCAGATCCACTCTAATCTACAGAGTTTGTATTGTCTGAAAATTTTGATCAACTTATTGCTATTTCTGACTGGCTATTTTACATACAAGATCTTATTGTAGTTGTATTTAGTATACAGAATGTTCTCTCAGCCATATTGTTATTTTATTTTTTCTTAAGGACTACTGAAGCATGAAACACAAAAAACTAAGTTAGGTGTACTAAATAAAAGTAGCAGCAACAGCAGCAGCCCCAACCAATGTTGCTTAAAGTAGTTTGTAAATTTCAATGGGTTAGTGAGTATGCAGCAAAATTAGCTGGACTGAAGAGAATTAAAAAAAAAGTATAGTAGTAGTCATAGAAAAAGATATATAACTGAAATAAAATTTGTGTAAAGAGTGAAAATAGTCAAGAAATTATATTGAAAAGAGATAGAAAGTTGCAAACGCGAGTCCACAAGGTTTTGAATAACCAGCTAAAGGGTTGATATCTTGTACCCTATCACTTGTATTTTGTCCATTGTAAATACATTTGTTATATTTGGGGAGGGTCATGCTGCTCTAATATTGCCTGAAAAATATAGTACAACACACTCACTGTTTGATTGTCGTTTCAGTATATTTTTATATTTCTATAAATAATTTAGCTGGCAATCCATGTTTATCATTGATTGACCAACAGTTAAAAAATATAAATATAGTATCTCAGAGTTCTTTCGTCACACATATCCGTGACATCATCAGTGATGTTGCTATGTTTCCTCCTGTTCAATACACAATTTCATATCAAAAACCTTGCAAAATAAATAAATTTAATTTTCACTTACTTAGTTCACCTATCTTTGAGAAAATATCATAGGATGAATGGGATCGTTGCTGTAAGATTGTTGTACTAAAATTAAACTCAACTCTTGTATTTCTTGTACAAGGACAATTATCTCCAAACTGATTTTCCTACTTACTTTTACTTCTACACTGCATGAAGATGAATTTTTAATCCTTTAGCATTTAAACTGGCCATATCCGGCCAGAATTCTCTCACCTCTTTCTGTTCAAAACGGTTGTAACCTGCTGCTCATATAGATGTTAAGGTATTGTTCTAAAAAATAAATAACATCAAAATCTCATAACTTCGATATTATGCGAGATAATTATGGGAGGTAAAGCCTTTACCGTGAAAATACAGTAGTAAATATAAAGTAATGTAAATGTTAAAGGGTTAGATAGTATCTCTATGATTCCAGTAAGAAAGAGCCCTCACTCATCCCAAAGAAAGATTTGATGAATTTGGAACTTTTTTATTAACTGCAGTGTATTATTGTCTTTGTTAAACCTGGTAACCATTTGCCAAATGCATTAGCTTGTAGGGCTAAATGCTTTACATCAATTAGTGATTTAAAATTCTTCTATAGCTTACTTAGTATTTCATCATTCTCAGTTAGATATACTAGTTACCAGCAGTATACTAGGATCAACTGAATCAACAATACAATCTCTGTTTAGAAACATGGTATTTCTGTTTAGTGAAATAAATAAATCATTACTAAACAGCTGTAGTCAATTCTTAACAAGCCTTCAGCATAATGATAAGCCATGTTTCTTTTAAATCTGATCTTGGACTACACTGCAGTCATGTTCTGTGCTGTATTCTGATCAGAGTCTGGACATATTGTTTCTAGGTTACTGAACATCCTGAGTATATTTGAAGGTTTTTGATAGTGGTTGCAGTGCGGGACATAACATAGTTTTACTTTGAATGTGCAAATGTGATTTTGTAATTATCTGTCTTGAATGAGATAAGTGTGTTTTGATTATGCAACTTTTTTACTATTGTTCTGGTTTATTTATAATTTGATATGTAGGGATGCATAGATTGAAATAGGTGGTTATGATATAACGTATATGTGACTTCAAAGGTCAGTGAAGCAATAAAGATGGGTGGTTTGCTGTTTGCAAGCTCAGAGGTGGTTGTAGTTGCAGTTGAAGAGACAGGTGGAAGAAACAAGTTGTTGTGATTGTAGCATTTTGGTATCTGTCAAATAACTTTCTTTTTGATGCAGTTTACAATATTTATATATAACAACTGCATTGTCCCAGATATGTGAGTAGTACTGCGATGCAGGTCACACTTGAATTTAATTGTCCAGCAGTTGACCAGAGCTGAAATATTTTCACATCCCTACTGGGAGTGGAATATTGACGAGTTTGATGGAGGTTAAAAGCTAGGTCTGTTTGAAGGTAAAGAAAGGGACCCAACCAGAACTTATTGCCTTGTTGAGCTGGTCTGATTGTTGATATTTCTTGCACTTGGCGAATGTCTACACATAATGGTGAGATAAAAGCGGAAATATAGTTTGAAAATCGTTTTATTGTGTGTGTTTGTGTGAGTTAAAAGTGAAATGGGCACTAAATGCAGGTGCTTTGTTTGTAGATGTAAAAGAATTCTAGTGAGGGTTTTGTGTTGGCAGATAGTCATACAAGTAGTTTAAACAGTGGAATAGATTTTATGTGATGGAGAAAAAAGTCTAATATTTTGAGCAGAATAAATAAATTGGAAAAATAAATAAATTGGAATTAGGGAAAGAGGCAACTGCAAGATACGTTCTTGTAGATGAACTTATTTATCATTACTGATATGACTTGAGTTCATCAACTGTTTGGGGTTTTTCAACAGAGTGTATCAGGCCCTCTCTTGCTTTACAGTAGCATCCTCTCACAGTTCAGCCCTTTTAATCTAAAGCCACCTGGTGGCTTTCTCAAATTTAATGACCTTCTTTGCTACCCTTGTAAAATCCAATAAGTTGAGAACCTTGTTGAGTGTGCATCCTACAAAGCCTCTACAGCTTACTTCAAAATGCTCACAGTGCGTCTACCACTCTCTGCCCTGGTACTTTGTGCATTTCCTTTCACTGACTTTCACTATTAGTTCCAGCATGATCAGTTTTTGTTTTTTGTTTCAAATGTGATGATCATGACTAATTGAGGTAACAAAGGTATAATGCACTGGAAACTTAAACTGCTTGCCCAGATTGCTCTGCAGCTACTAGTCAGAGGCTATGTAGAAGAGACCTTGTTCTTGGTTGTAAATAGGGTTTCTCTTCACCTTTGACAATGGTAATTGATTGCTCTTGTAGTGTTTGCTGGTGCCAGTGGCAGTGCCTCTACTTCAGCGACTGCCTTAAGCACCTAATCATGTTGCCAATGATAGTGGCCCTTTCTGAGAGTCATTGGACAGGCAGCTGTTGAGATGTTCTACATATCCTTTTCCAGACTAGAGTGGGTAGAGGGTTTGGTAGGACATTGTTGACTGCCTGAAAAAGGGATACTCTCCCACTTTATCCATGCTCTTGCTACCCAAGTCCTATTGTCCTGATTGTTTGCTTTTCCTGTACGCCTGATTGTACCTCTTCTTAGATAATATGGTATCATTCCTTATTATCCAGCTTGAATTGTTGGGAAGTATCCCAAACTTGCATTGCCAGTTAGCATGATACTTACAGGTATTTTGCCTTAAGAAGGACTCTGCTACTTGCACACTCCTCTCCTCTCTCTAATCCCTACTTGTCCTCAACATATTTACAGCTTACAACCACTACTGGTCCTTGAAGTCTCTGTACCAGTTGCTGAAAAGTTCCTGGCTTTGAGTAAAAGAAAGTATAGGAAGATCAGTTAATTGTGATTTTCTTCAACATATTCCCCTCTCAGATTCACGCACTTATTGCGGCGGTCCTACCTCCCCTGTAAAGGTAACATCTCTATCCTTTTGTGATACCCTTAAGCCAGGAACTTTTCAGCATCCCAGCACTGCAGGATGTCTCTTGTTTATGCTACTGTAAACTCTTCAGTGAGGCCATGGAATGGGAGCTGCACGATATTACTTGCCGTATACACTGCTGCCACTTGTGGAGAAAGCAGCTGTTCTCCTTTTCAAGGGATTCCACTGTTATTAAAGGAACTGTGTAGACCAACAGAGATCACAAGACTCAGAGCAGGATAACATGTTGGTATATCAAGGCCTTGAATCTGCCAGACAGGCTTGATTTGTCAATCTTAGTAAGCCAGGCATCAAGGCCTTTATTGAACTCTTGAAGGGAAGCAGAATCTTCCCTAGACTCATAACCAGTTCTGAAATGAGAGGGATGGCAATTACGGATATCTAAAATTGGAATTTGTTAACAACCTTCCCTTAAGTGCTATATAGCTTGACTTTTAGGCTTGAAACTCATCTCTGCCCAGGTGATCAGTTTCTCAATATCTTGTAGTATCTACCCATTTTCTAGGATTGATGATGTTGTGATTGCCAGGTCATCCACGAATGCTCTTATCAGAGGCTATTGTACACCTGACTTGGATCAAGAGCCTCTGTATTGCACCTAGGCTGACTTGACTCCCATATTTATGGCAAGAGCATAAAGAATTATAGAGATGGTACAACCTATTATTATTCCTTTCCCAAGTTAATGTTAGTGAGGTGTTTCTGACCCAGAAGTAACCATCAACCTAAAATTATTGTAGTAATTAAGGATCAGGTCCTTGATTTTGCTGGGACCATGGTGGCAATGCAGTACAAACTCACTTAATTTATGTGGTATGGATCAATAGACATTTGCTAGATCCAACCACAACTAGGCCGCCTTTGTTCTCATGAGTTTTTTCTGACAACTACATCATATTGCTCCACCAATTAACCAGGAATCCCATCCTTCTGCACCGAAGAGTTTGATGTAGCTCTTTCTGAGAAAAAGAGCTTAGTCTTTGGGGCACAAATGCTGAAATATGCTTTTTCCTTCTACACTTAGCAGTGAGTTTAACCAGAATTGATGGATGTTCTTTGAGGATCCAAACTCTATCGGTACACAGTCACTGGTCAGCATCTCTTCTGCTGCATCACCTTCAATATCTTCCATAGGCATCTTAGGAACTCTGAGTAGTGCTTTTAAACTATATACACTTCACTACTGAGGTATAGGGCAGAAGCAAAACTTGCTAAATGCTACATTCATGGCACCCTCAACTTTCTTCAGGCTTGTTTCTCTCAGATTGAACTTTCTTGGGTAGTGGGTGTGCCTGGATTGATGAGAGTATTATTGAGTTAAAGTTTCTGCTTTCTCATTAGTGTCATGGAGAAAATGATTTACCTCCATTGTAGAGTCATGATGACCACTGCACCTCTCCCTGTAAAGCCAAATGGATTTGCAACAAATGTAGTTTATCACTTGGCACAGTGTTTTTCCCCCTTTTTCTGCCACTTTGCTCTATGAATAAACCTTTTCCTGGGAATGTTTCACAGGTTATCAATAGACGCTTCTCTGTTTCAGAAGATGCCTCGCATTTCTTTTTTTATGAGGTTGCAAAGCTCTTTTAAGAGTTGGTGTAGTTTTGGTGGCCCTCCTGTTCCTGGTGTATATATAAGGTTTCATGTTATGTTTCTCAACAAGGCCACACCTCTCAAAAGTGTAAGTGATAGCTAACGGCAGTCATTATATCTACATCTTCTTTACCTATGATTTGAAAGATGTAAGCTATATCCTTGTCAAACTGCAGTCATTCACTCCAGTTACTGGTTGGCGATCACTTCCTGTTACTGATAAACTAATCTGCAGAGGTTAGGGGACCATGATGTGTGGAGGGATTTAGGCTCTGTGATATGTCGCTGGGCTTCTGTGTGACTATGCTCACTTGCAGCAATCATTTAATTTGAGTCTAACAGGTTTTAAGGCCTTTTTGATTCCTGTACAATTTATTGCACATGTATCTTGTGGAAGTCTCACCCTCCCTCTCCCCTTTCAGGATCTCCTTGTGGTATTTTCTTAATGGCCTTTCAGTAGATGGGGTTTCTTTCCCATGAAAGACACAGACTAGGGTGGTAACTGTGCCATGTTTCCCGCTGTCAATTATCTGACATTATAACAGTGAAAAATAAGGGAAGTGGGTAGCTGGATAAGTGTAAAGTGTTAATGAAAGTAAGCAATCCTTAGGTGTTCCTTTTACATTCTCTTCCCTCTATCCCTTCACTATTATAATAATGTTTTCTCACTGTCAATTATCAAAATTTATTTATCTTGCAACATTTCATCTCTCTCCAACAAAAGATTCTACTTGAAAAAGTAGACTTTTCTTTCTGACAGCATAAACTGTATTCCATTTTTTGAACTGTTTAGAAAGTTGGCAGGTAGTAGGATACTGGAAAGTTAGTAGGGAAGCTTGTGTTAAGAGACCAGAAGGCTTGGTTTCAGTTTGGGAGGTAGGAGAGCTTGCAATTTGTATGATGCATGAATGCACCCTGCAGGTGCTGTGATGGAGGCTAAACACTAACCAGTTAGTGATGGTGGATGACTCCCATTTGAGTGTTGTAAGCAGTATTCATCACTTGTACAACCATGAGTGAACCACCTGGAAATTTTGGAGGTTGTCAGCTGTTATTTGTATGAGGTGTGTCAATCAATATATCAATAATATGGGCTGGTCACTTACCCAGCTATGTCAGTTGGGGCCAGAAGTTATTTACATTTACTGCCAACAGCATCCAGCATAGAACTGGTGGAACTCTAGTTAATGATTTCAAGTATCAGATGGCATGTCCAGTAAGTTGATGTAGAAGTAGGTCAGATAGGAGCAGAGTAGCATCTGGATTTGGAGGTAAGAAAGTGGTCAAGTATTGGTGTACTGGTCAGTGAGACTTGTATGTAAGAATACTAACTAGTGCAGCCAGCTCAGAATAGCCATTGGTTTTGTCTCATGTTATCAGCATTAGTGTCAGCCCTTTTAATACCAAACTGCATCTGGTTCTATGAAACAAAATTGCCTATTTTAAAGGGATCCTACTTAACCCTTTAGGATTTACACCACTCTATATATGCTATTGTATTTTCGCAGTAAAGGTTTATCTCATATAATTATCTCATATAATATTGAATCTATGAGATTTTGATATTATTTATTTACATCAGTATGAATGGCCAGTTTGAAGAGAAAGAGGTAAGAGAATTCTGGCCAGATACAGCTGGTTTAAATGCTAAAGGGTTAAATTAAAATTTTCAAACAATGTGATATAAGAAACATTTGTTATTACAAATACTATCTTAATATTGGAATATTTTATAATTTTAGTAGACCCCCTTGAAATTCTTCAATAATTAATTCAAATACAGTGTATCTCATTAAAAATATGGTTTTGAAAAGGTTAAGTCACTATGGGCAAGGATTCCAGAGAGAGGTGACTTGAGATAAATGTTCTCAATGCAGCACAAGAGTAGTGAAACAACTGCTGGTGGTTGAAGTTTGAAGTGCAATAGAAACAACTGATTATGTTAATAGTGTGGAGGTGAAAGACTTTAAACTAAAGTAACTGGAAGCCTTGTTGCTGATGTCCTGGTAAGAGGAATTTGTGGTAGGGAGAGTGTATTTTATGTAAATGCATACACTGCTTTTATGAAGAAATGTTAATATAACAGTAGAAGCAGGTTAGAGAGAGGATGAGACTTATGACTTATACTAGAATTAAGAATGTTAGGGTGAGAACAACTTTCATGAATGCTCAGCTGTACATGAAACTCTTCATTGAAATCAATGAACCTTTATATTAACCCTTTAGCATTTAAACCGGCTGTATCCGACCAGTTCTTTTACATCTCTTTCTGTCAAACCAGTTGTAACTGGCCGCTCATGCTGATGTTAAAATAAGGTGTTCAAAATAGATAACATCAAAATCTCATAGATTCGATATCATGTGAGATAATTATATAAGGGAAACCCTTTACCGTTAAAATATAATAGTAAATATAAAGTAATGTAAATACTAAAGGGTTAAACTGAACAACTCTCATGAGACATTCGTCTTCACCTGGTTTTGGCATCATTTATCTGACTTTGGATTGTATTTCCTTTATATTAGCAACCATTATATCAGTTTAGACACTAACACATGACAATTTTCTAGAATTCTATGTATCAACCCATTTGTTAGCATGTTTCTAATGAAAAACACTGCTAATGATTTTCAAGTAATTTGAAAATAATTAGAAATTTCATCATTATTAAACTGGTGTTTAGAACAATTTAACAAAGGTTCTTACATAAAATTATGACAAAAGGTGTTTAGATAAATATAAACACCATAAAACAGTTTAATATCGTTGAGATAGGGGCAGTTTGGTATCAAAAGAGTTAATAAGGATTTCTACTAGCACATTTTGAAGATAGAAACAGTTGATTAAGTTGGTCAGTATATTACTTATTTTATTGTAAAGTGAAAAACTATGTGAAAGATAATGAGGGAACCAACCATTAAACTTGACAGCAGAGTGATATACAAAGTAATTAAGGATATGAAACTAGGGAATGCAGTTGGACCATCTGGTGTAGTTTCCAAGATGTTAAAACATCCTGTATGAGCTAGTTAGATGCATAATTATTCAAGTATTACAGGATAGTGTCGTACCCAATGATTAGTGCAGCAGTATCATTGTAAACTGCTACAAGAGTAAAGGAGTTGCACACTCAAGAGAGTTAACTACAGAGGCATTTAGTAGGTGAACTAGGTCACAAAATTTACTGAAAGTGTTATAGCACAACTAATGAGAGTCTTGAGTTGAGTTAAATGAAATGCAGTGAGGCTTTATGCCAGGTAGGGGTAATACTGATGCTCTGTTTCTGGTGAGACAATTGCAGGAGAACAACTTAGCTAAAAGTAAGCCACTCTACCAGGCATTTGTGAATCTGGAGAAGGCCGTTGATGGAGCCTGCTCCCTTACTCTAATCTGATCCTTATATAGATATAGAGTAAGAAAAAAAAAAAAAAAAGAGAGGGAAAGGGAGGAAGAATTAGTGACTTGATATATATGTATATATATATATATATATATATTCACATTATTATTCTGCTGAATATTGTCTATCCTCTTCTCTCAGTGTTGGTTTCTGTAAAATTTTGTTTAACATCTAGTGTTCATTCTGATGTATGAAAGTTTATGTATTAAATACTTTAAAATCCTAATGAAAGACGGCCTATGGTTTTCAAATAATTTTGAAAATAATCAAGCATTTGAAGATAACTTATTATTAAGCTGTTGTTTGGAATATAACATAACAAAGGGCCATACGTAAAATTATGCTGGAAGGTTTGTAAATATATATATATATAAATGCTTTAAAATATATTTTTTTAATCATACAACCAAATTGCACATAAACACACTATTTCAGCTATTCTTTTATTTTTTTTTGTAATATAAAGTACTCTTTGATTCTTTTCTAAACAGATATTTTAATTTTATTTGCAGGACCACCTGGCATAACTTTGCCAACATCCTTACAAAATGACTGTGTGTAAGTAAAGGCATTTTCTTTTTCATTTCTTAATTCCTTATGTTGAAATAGGAATTAAGATTTTCTTTCTTTTCTCTTGTTCTATGTCACTTTGTGCTTGAAGATCATCAAATTCTTACAACACATGCCACTGTTTTTGATATGTTTACTTGTTACATGGATTAACATTCAATTTTTATTCTCATGCCAATGACCCATAATCAAAATAAAAAAAATAAAAAAATAAACATTTTTTTTTTAATGTTTGCTGTCTTTTCTATAGAGTTATTGTAGGTATTGAACATATGAGCCTGCTCTGTTTAACATGTTATGTTGACAAGGTACAAGTTATGTGAAATCAGTTAAACCAAAATAAGACATTAGGAATACATTCACATTTATTATCATACAGCAACACAAATTTCTTTCAAATACTAACAATGGTTAGTTGTACAAAATGCTTTCAAATACTAACAACACAAAAATATTTGTTTCCTGAAATTTTTGCTTAACTCTTAACATCCTGTAATGATTTAGCAGAAATATCTAAAAATAGGCTTGTTAATTCAAGTATTCATAGTGTCTTTATTAGTGGACAAACTTGTGAAAATGTGCAGTATTAGAGCAGAAACTTTTAATTTTTGTCATGGTACCAGCTCTACCTCATTATAATATCACTAGGGTGCTTGGTGTATTGGCTGGGGAGGCATTGATGGGAGTGGGGGCATGTGAAAAAGTGTGAGTGGTGCAGGCTATATGCTGATTATCAGGGAGACATCCAGCTGTGGGAGAAGGAAGTGCTGGGTTATGGGAATAACACTGAAGCAAGTGAGTGGTGTCTGACATATTGTGGAATGTGCCTGAATAGGTGAGTCAGGGATGTGTGTGTGAAAGGAGGGGGATATGGGTTGTGTGAGGAAGAAGAATCAGAGAAGGTCCATATGGTGAGAGAAGGGTATTTCTATTTTTTCTCCTTTGGCTAAGCTACGCACGATGCACATTGGTTTGTAGCATTTTTTATTTGTTTATTTTTTTTACTACTTCATTTGTGTAATTCACTTGTATCTCCCTGTTTTGTTGCATCCCGTTGTGCACTGGAATAAATAGTATCAACCTTGATGCACTGAAACTATAGTGATTTCATGAGGTTGATTGATGAGAAGGGACTGTCCATTTTCCCATTGTTTTTTCCATTGTCTTTGTCCTGTGTGCCCCACTGTTTTGGATATATATATATATAGGAGATATGATCAATCAGTAACTAGAAAATTTCAAGAGAGACATATATTTTCATAAACTTACAAAACTTCCCCACTTCTGGAAGAGCTCCTCCCAGTCCTTCATCTGTAGTTCTATCAGGAAATAAGCTGATGCCTCCTTCAGTTCATATGTTGACTCAAATCTGTTTCCCCTAAGGCTGAAGAAGTCACAAAGAGCCAGGCCGGGACTGTAGGGTGGATGTTATACCACTTTCATCTCCCTGTTGGTCATCTAGGTGGTGATAAGCATTGACTTGTGGTTTGGCGCATTGTTCTGGTGGGACCACCACTCTCCACTGCTCCACACTCTTCTTACACACACACACACACACACACATATAACAACAACTTTTCACTCCCACGGTTTTCACCTCCTACATATATGTTATGATGGACAGACAGAGGGAGAAACAGATTCTCTTTTATAATATAGATAGATTAAAAGAAATGGGATATTGTTTCTTTCCAGGGACTATGTTGAAAAATATACCTCATTTGGTCATTCCATGAGAGTATCTTGGTCAGCCTATGAACTTGTCAGCTGTAGCATTACTCAAAATAACTTCACTCAAAATTAACTTTGCTCAAAATGAAAGGAACTGAACAGGGCCACTTCCCTGAAGGAATCAGAGTTCTATCTTCGCTCCTACTCACCAGCACCTTTAGTTTTGGCTAAGTTTATTTCCAGGACTTTTGATTCTAAATTCTGTTTCCATAGTCAGAACTTATTCTCTCTCTCTCTCTCTCACATATCATCTGATGGATATATAAGCACCTACTTACCCACTTGCACATTGGATTTCTCACTAAACTGATAACCTACTCTAACTTTGGTGACAACACCTCTGTAAATGGCTTGCTCAGCTCTCACAAGCTGTTCATCTACACCCAGTTTCCTTAATAACTACTAGATAACAGCTTATGGTACACTGTGAAAATCTCCTCCAGGTCAATGAACGCTAGATACACTTGGTTAGTAACCTCTCTTGTAGTTGTCTCACTAGGATGTGAGCATCTGCAGGGCTTCTTGGCCCCAAACCAAACTGCATATCAGTTAATTTGGCTCTTTCCATAATTAGTTGTGTTAATACTGTCACTTTCATAATTCAGTCCATCAGTTTCATGCTTTTGTAGTTGCTCCTTTTTAGAGCATCACCTTTTCTCTTGTAACAATTAATGGTTTTACTGCTATGCCAATCATTAGGTCTGATACCATCATATACTATCTTGACTAGCTTGACTCCTATTTCACTAGTTGATTTCAGCATCTCAGTAATAATATATGATGGTCTAGCAGTTTTCCATTTCTCATATCTCTGATTGCTTTTTTGACCCTGTAACCATCAACTTTAATAGCTGGTCCCTCTCTTGAGTCTCCTGAGGGTAGTCCCTCCATTCTTTCATCAGATTCATCAACTCCATATAACATTTTTAAGCCACTTTCTTCTCAGCATCAGTGAGGTTAAATGCTCTAGTGTCATTCCAACCACACCTCTCCCCAATGACATCCTGATTTACACTGACACACTGTTATGTGGAGCACCTTGCACCTCTGATACATCATAGAATGTTGCCAACTTTCCTGCTTTCAGCCTCTTTATTTTCTATGTAAATCTGACATTAGCTTTTCTTTTAGCCATTTCATATTGTTCTTTACTGCCTCCATTTTTCCAGTCCTTCCATGTCTATATCTTATCTTTAATGGCACTGTCTATAGTGCTCTTCTACCACCAGGCCACCCTTCGTCTGGCTGGTACCTTGCTCTAGCCAGTTCTTTTGTAGAAACTTCCATTTGTCTTCAATGTCATGTGTGTCTATCTCCTCCTCCCTCTCGTACACATCGCATAGATTTTTTTCTGAACCTACCAAATTCAACAGAGAGGGTCTTTTAGTTTTCACACCTTCTTCTCCATGTTTCCTGCATTTCTGAGTTTGTTTAGCTCTTATTCTGATGTTGGGTTTGCATTCTTCTCTGAGAAAGGACCTATCATTCATGATTATTTGTCTATCCCATTTTCTAACATGCAAGAAGTCAGTTTAGCTTTCATGTTTGCCTGATTAGTAGATGATCAAGTGGCTTGCCAGATACCTGGTGTTAGTGTTGCAAAATTCTAGGAACCTTGATCCCCCTTCATTTCTCAACCCATATCCATGGTCATAATGCATTCCAAAGTTGCCATTCTGATGTTGACAAACATGGCCACTGATGTCACCTGCCAGTGATGAAGTTGCTGTCATCTTTTAATGAAATCATCTGTAAGAGGTACTCATAGAAATGGTCCTTTTGTTCTTTACTTAGCCCTGATTATGGTGCATAGGTAGAGATAATTGCTGGCATTCTATTGTTTATGCCTTTTTGAACTTTACAATTCTGTCATTTACTCTAAATTCCTCAATCATTTTATTTATCCACTTCTCAGCTAGTAAAATGCCTTCTACACCCACACCATTATCATTTCCTTGTATTTATGCTGTTTGCCTGTGAGGAGTTTGGCTGAGGCTCCCCTCTATCTCACCTTGTGAACACAGCACACATCTACTCGTCTCCACTTAAGCATCTCCACATTAAGTGTGGTAACCCTGAAATATGTTTTCTGACATTAGTAGTCTTTTTTCTGTGTCTGAAAAGGAATGTTTGTGTGCAATCGCTTGATGATGGTTAAGGGTTTCTTGCACATTGCAAGGCCAGCCACCCTTTATTGTATGCAGAATTAACATGATTAATATTAGTCCTACATAAACAATTAGTGTGTGTATATTATAGGCTATGTTTTTCATAGTTTTTGGCAAGTTTATTTTCTTGCTGGATGCTCTTATCACCAGCCAATTTATTAATCGGACTAGGTGCATTTTTACCACCAGTACTAGAGAGGTTGCTTGACAGGACATAAGTGTTCTCTCTAGCTTGTATTGGATTTTATTCAGAGTGATTGCTCTCCTAGACGGGTTGTCTTTGCTATGACTTATGGAGCCTATGTCTACTATGTGCAGTCTTACTTATTTGGAGTGACTGCCCTCTTAAATAGACTGCTTTCCCTGAAGTTTATTGAGTTCATGTTCCCCCAACCCACATACAATTTTATTTATTTGGAGTTACTGCTGACTTCCCTCTGACTTACTGAACCCTTGTCTGCCTCCAAGATATACATATACTATATTCATATATGTGTATGTATATATATATATATATATCCATACTTGTATATTACATTCATTCATATATATATATATATATATTTTATCCATACTTGTATATTATATTCATATAATATATATATATATATACTGTATATGTGTGTGTGTGTGTGTGTGCATATATATGGCGAAACTGTCATGTGGCTTGCAAGGCTAACCCATGCTTCAGTAGAGAAAATAGCTTTAAAATATTTGTTCTTGTGTCTTCTATCCTTCTTAATTTTGGAGAGCTTAAGAGCTCTATTTAATTCGTTATTCTAGTGTAGGATGACTCATGGGATCAATGGATTGCTTTTCTGCTTCTATTTCAGTTACACTTGTTGAGAGGGTTGGGCTATATTTGGATTTTATTTTCGATTAGATAGTTAATTCACCTGTTTAATCTATGCATGTAATATACACAGACTGGGCTGTTCTAATAAGGAAACTCTTTTGTGATAATGTGCTTATTTTAAAAGTAGGTTCAAGAAAGGTGAAAAATTTGAATTTGTAATGAAGTAAATTTTATTTCTTAATTCAGTATTCTATTAGAAGCTGTATCTAAGCTGAATTTTGCATGTTTCTCTTTTTTTTATATAACCACAGATAGGCTACTTCTTGACAAGGTTTATTAGAAAATTATACTGAATGTATTGTTGTTATGTATATAATATATATATAACATTATGATTAAAGTTCTTTTACTTTCAATAAAATTCATTATTTTTTTTCTTACTAAATTGTTACTGTTTGTTTTTGGTATGCTTATATAATGTAAAAGTGCTATGGTATAGGTTCTATATGAGCCATTTCTGCAACCTAAAATTGATTTCTAATTGAAACATTTCACTAATGTCTGAGAAAGGCTTGAATGTTCTGTTCATATTTTCTTTCTCGTTAAGTAAATATGATTAATTCAACACCGACTTCCTTATTCTATGCTATTTTTTAAAACTATTACAAGAGTGTGGACAAGGCTAGCTGTTATTTTTTTCTTTTCTTTTTAGTACTATGGTCATGAGATTAAGTTGGCAGACTACTAGCCACATGATCTGACCATGATCTCAAATCTTACTAAGAATATTGTATGTATTGTGCTCCTGAGAATGTTTTCTTTTTTCTCTTCTGCATAATTTCAACTTATTTTTAATATTTTTCATTTTGCCATTGAGTATTGAGAAAAATAGCAACTAACTGCTATACAACATCAAAACATTCAAATTTGTGCTAGAATGGAAAACTGAATATATGATATATGTGTGATATTTGTGTTTTTCTTGAGTGAGTTAGAGGAATAGCTTAACCCTTTAGTATTTACATTACTCTATATATACTATTGTATTTTCACGGTAAAGGCTTTATCTCACATAATATCGAATCTATGAGATTTTGATATCATACCTTAACGTCAGTATGAATGGCTGGTTACAGCTGCTTTGAACATAAAAAGGTGAGAGAATTCTGGCTGGATACAGCTGGTTTAAATGCTAAAGGGTTAAGTGGATTGTCTTCAACTAGCATGTAAAGCTTTGTCAGACTTGGCTTCCTCCAGAAATATAGTTCACTTTTGACTAATCAAGAGGAAATTTTAGTATGAACAGAGGCATATGTGATTGCGTTGCACACTCATATATTTATTAGTATATAATCTAAAATAAACACATTGTGGAATGAAAAGCAGTCAACAGGTAGAAAGTATATATATTTTAAAATAATGTCTGTGTATGTGGATTTGAGGTTTATAGAATATAAATAGCTAAGATAGAATCTTGTAATTCATTTAGCCTTATGCTCTAAGGTTACTGCTAACTTACTACTTTTCTTGCTACAGGAATATTAAAAACCAAAATAAAATTGGTTACTAATTTAAGAAAAATAAGATAGTGGCTATTTTTAACTATTATAATAATCTAGAGTAATGTAAAGGCAAAAGTTATTTATGAAGTAAAACTTGGCAATCAAACTGTAAAAGTTTTTGAAAAATAGCAAATTATTTTAGATTATTTAATGAGGAAATTAAACAGATTTACCATATATACTTGAATATAAGCCAATCCCACTATTTTATGTCCGAGAAATGGGCAAATATACAAACCTTATTTACGTAGAATTTGAAGTTGGTGAAAATCGTCAAAATATTGACCTTGAATATACGTCAACCCTCCTTCTAATATTGATTTTTATTCCTCGACTATATACAGTAGGTAATGCTCATTGAAGTCTCTTTCAGGTTTTTAATTTTATATAACAGCAATAAGATTTTGCTATGCTAAACTCCATGTTATATCATTCCAATTGCTAAATTGTTTCTGGAAGAAGGCAGGCACATCAAAACTACCCCTCTCCTCTTCTTTATATAATTCAGAAACATGTAAAAATGAAAGTTACTCTTCTTCATATTAAGTTGGTTAAATGAATTGCAACCAGTCTAGAAAACTGAATCATTAGGTTATTTAGACTACCAGCTGAAGCGTTTTAGCAACTTTCTACTTTGGTGTTTTCTTCTCTGTAAATCCTGTGGTTGTTTCACTTACTAAGTTTAGGAGAAGTTGTTCGATTTGATGGTGATTATATTTTTAGTCTCTTATCTCGTGATTCTAATTTCAAATTATGGTTTAAAATATCTAAACTGAAGTAGCATCACAAGACTATCAGTGGTTTTGTTACAGAAATAAATGTTTTTTTTCTTTCTAAAACCATTAATTCACAATTATATCAAGCATAGTTTAAATTTGTAACATCACCAAAATCCCACCTCACAGCTTTTGTGTTATTAGGCAACTTTGACACCTGTTTATTGAATCATAACTGACTAAGTCAGTAGAGTGTCAGCATAGTTGAAAAAAAAACAAAAAATGAACAGCAGTAGGAACATTATCTAATTGATGGGTCGGTTTCTTAGCTTACAATGCTGAGTTCAACTACTTCTAAAGATCCACATTATGGAATGGTAGGGAATAGTGCCCTAGTGTATCCTGCCCTAATGTATCCTGCCCAAGGAACCCTGAATTGACTCAACCAGCTGCAAGTTTCATTTTTTGTTTCAATTATTTCAATTGAAATGTTTTATGTATTTATGCAATATCTGTTGTCACATGGGATTTGACAAATAACTGTAATAACAAATAAAGCATGCAGTTTGTGTTTGCACAGTTAATCCTGTAGCACACTAAACCACATTAGCAAAACATTCTTAAAAATACAAAACAGCCCTATGACACAATCACGCTGAAAATTGACATCTTTACTGCTAATATTACAACAGACTGTCTCCTAGTAAAGATACTTACTATAAAGTCATTTCATGAAGTTAAAATATTGTGCATTAAGTAATATACCATTTATCTTTTTTAGCTTACCATAGTAATTTTATTGATTTTAAAAGCGCCCAGTCCACACTTTAAAGTGGTTGTGTAGGTGTAGCACCCAGTACTCACCGTAAATGAGGTTGGCGCTAGGAAGGGCAGCCAGCAGTAGAAACCAAGCTAAAATCGGTTCTGTATCAGCATGACATGGTCACCTGACCTAGCATTGCTTACAGCAGGATAACTCGTCTAACCCATGCCAGTGTGGAAAAATTGACGTTAAACGATAATGATGATGATGATGATGTTCATAGTCACACCTGACTGAGGCTGTAGACAATTGACATGTTAACATATTACTTATTTTAGTCTACCTCATTTCAGAAACATATCTTTTTACAGATGCTGCTAGCTACGATGCTGTTCTTTATAGTAAATGAGAGATGGGATGGGATGGTTTTCTATTTTCTTTTCCTGGTAGTTATGATGCCTAAGATTTATAGCAATGGGATAAATGATGTTCATGCCTTTCTTATATGCAACAAGGTGAAGTATCAAGGAAGTTAGAAAGATCTTCAACTGGAAAATTAAGACAAGCCTATGGATTATGCTAGCTTGATACTTGACACTGTATACTAAAGATGACAATTTGTATATAGACACGCACATCATCATCATCATCATTATCGTTTAACGTCTATCTTCCACGCTAGCATGGATTTAGACGGGAATTGTCCCACTTGAGGCAGGATTGGTTGTCTTGCTCGTATAGGACTGTCTGGCAGGTTTTCTACGGCTGGATGCCCTTCCTAACACCAACCACATTTACAATACGTATATATGTACATATATATATATATATATGTGTGTGTGTGTGTGTGTGTGTGTGTGTGTGTGTGTGTGTGTGTGTATATAGTAGAACACTGGAGGGTTATATCCGTAGTAGTAGAGCACTCAGTCCATGGGACGAGTTTGGTAGAAGTAGTTCCACAACAGTTAGTTCATCTTACCGAGAACAAATGTTTCACCTTGCCAATCATCAGCTCGGTCTGTGAAACATTTGTTCTCGATATGGTGAACTAACTGTTGTGGAACTACTTTTATATATATATATGGAACTACTATATATATAGTGAAGGCGCATGGCTTAGTGGTTAGAACATTGGGCTTGCAATCGAAAGGTTGTGAGTTCAATACTCGAACCGGGTGATGTGTTCTTTCCTTGAGCACTTTATTCACATTGCTCCAGTTTACTCAGCTATAGAAATGAGATGATAGGACTGGGGTCTCTATCATTCCACTGCAAAGTGGACGTGGAGGTGCCACAGCAAAAAAGCATCTAGCACTCACTGTAAATGAGGTTGGTGTTAGGAAGGGCATCCAGCTGTAGAAATCAAGCCAGAATCAATTCCCGTATGAGCAAGACAAGGTCAGCCGACCAGACACTGCCCACAACAGGACAACCCATCTAACCCATGCTAGCATGGAAGAACAGATGTACACACACACACATATATCATATATATATATATATTACTGATTACATCGTATTCAATTGGTTCTTTGTTTACAGTAGTCCCCCTGGTAATTTGGATTCCAAAACTGAAATCAATATAGGAGGCCAAAAGTTCAATTGTGAGGCAGATGATTTGGAAAGTTTAAGTACCCTGGGTCAGGGAGCTTATGGTGTAGTAGAGAAAATGAGACATCGACCCAGTGGTAAAATCATGGCAGTTAAAGTAAGTATCTTTTTCAACATCTAATTTCTATGAAAACACCCTAAGAATGGGAGATTCAAAGATTGCAGGTAATTTTATAATATTGTTTTACATGGAAGAAGGAGTTGTAGTTAGCTGAGATGAATTGACTTTAACTAAAATCTGAAGGGTTTGTGGGTTGTATCTCGTGATTAGAGTTGTGCTGTTTTTCCAAGAAATTCAAATCTACATTATCCTCTACATTTAACTGTAAATATGTTCTACTGAATGTTTGATACAGCTCACTGCTGTAAGTAATGTAAACATTGTAAAATTGACAAGTATTTCATTACCTTACAGTGTTAATTTCAATTCCTCCTGTTAAAGAGGGATGGGCTCTGCCAGATGATTTATTGTACATGAAGATGAGATCTAGAAACACCTCTCTAATGAACTAATGTGTTGAAATGTTTAAACATTTTGCGTGTTGATATTAGTCTAGAAGCAAGTTTGTTTACTGTCTTTAGAACATTCTTTGTATTAAAAAAAAATAGAAAAAAAAAGCTTAAAGAAAAATAAAATTTTGAATTTTAAAACTCAATAGTTTGACAAAAAAAATGTAAATAAATATAGCAAATTGGAAGGTTAGTTAGTTCTTTTTTTTTATCTTCCTTCATCTTTCTAGAATTTATAAATTGCTTTCTGATTTAGGTACAAGACCAACAATTTTGTGGTTGGGGAAAGTCGATTAAATCAATCCCAGTGCATTACTGGTACTTTATTTTATCGACCTTGTAAGGATGAAAGTCAAAGTTAACCTCGGTGGGATTTGAACTCAGAGAGTAATTTATGCCATAGAGGTGTAATCTATGCCATAAAGCATGTTGTCTGGCGTTCTACCCATACTGCCAATCCACCACCCTCTAGAATTGATAGATTATTAATTCAATGCTTATGATAGAGTTCAAAGGCTATTGTTTATACCATTTTGTATTTAGTAGTGTGTTTTTATGTCATGCTGACTATAAGAGTCAGTATGCTACTGTTATATGACCTTATCTCTTCTTCACCTCCTGTTTCTTGTTTATCAATATCTAAACTGAGGGTCCCTTGAGGGCCACATGGGTCACGTGTTGTCTGAGGGCCACACACGACAACTGATTGCACACATTACAACTAATTTTACAAAGATAAAACATGCTCACGCTGTAAAAACCTTTGTGTGGGCCACAGGTGTGCTTGTAAAGGGCCACATGTTTGACATGCCTGTCTAAACTGGTGTACTGCCTGAGAAAAACGAGTATATAGTCAGATTAGGGTGGGGTAGTGCCCATGACTTTTGCAGGTTTTATTCTAGGTTTATGAGACCAATTTAGTTTGGTAGCTTGGACTTTTGTAGGGCTAACATGAGCAGGCTGGAAAGAAATTCCATAGAACTGGGGTTCTGCATTGGGTGGGTACATAAAAAAATGTATTGGTGTGAGAAGAATATTTAATAATGTAATAATGTGGCTGCTACATTTAATTTTGGGAGGAGGCTACAGATGGAGAAGATGTTGAACTGAATCTTGGAAATACCATGAAGATGTAAGTTATGAAAGCATTTTGTTACCTAGGAGACATGTTGAATGGAGAAGAACTGAGTTGCATGCTAATGAGGATGGGATTGTTGCTGAAACTGAAAGGAGAAGTGTGTACTGCATGTGTAGGAAATGCCATGGTTTATGGGAGTGACACATGGGTGATGAATGTGGAGCAGCAGAGAAGGCTGGCATGAATGTGAATAGGAATGGTTTGGTGGACGAAGAACACAAGCAATAAATTGCAGAAGATGATGAAAATAGAGCCACAGATAAAAGGTTTGAAAAGAAAAAGAATGAGATGGCTAGGTCATGTTTTGAGGAAGAATGAAAGCAACTGGTTGAGAGGAGTGATGAATATGAATGTAGAAAGAAGTAGAGGAAAGGGAAGACTAAAAAAGAAATGGCTAAAAATAATTGTTTCTACTTTTGGCACAAGGCCAGCAATTATTCCAGTATATTACTAGCACTTTATTTTATCGACCCCGTAAGGATGAAAGGCAAAGTTAACCTCGGCAAAGTTAACCTGGCTAAAAATAATGGAGGGGGAAATGAAAGTTGGTGAGGGGAGTATAAAGAGGATATGGCTTGGCAGTATCGGTAGAAGGTCAGATGCCATGCTTTGCAGCATAGAGTTACGCCCCTTTATAGTCTGAGTTCAAATCCCACTGAGGTTCTCTTTGCCTTTCATCCTGACGAGGTCGATAAAATAAAGTACCAGTAATGTACTGAGATAATTGCTGGCATTGTGCCAAAAGTAGACACACTTATATAGAGTAGTATTTTGAGTGGAGCTTAACCCTTCCATTATCATAGTTCTAATGAAAGACACTGCCTATAATTTTCAAATAATTTGAAAATAATAATTTGGGGAGATTTAATTTGCTTTCTCGTTTATCTGGTGTTTGGAACATACCTTGGGGGAGGATGTTAAATAAAATTATAATGGAAGGTTTTTATATAAATATAAACACTTTAACCCTTCAGCATTTACATAACTCTATATTTACTATTGTATTTTCATGGTAAACACTTTATTTTACATAATTATCTCACATAATATCGAATCTACGAGATTTTGATATTATTTATTTTGAGAACAATACCTTAATGTAATATGAGCAGCCGGTTAGAGTCAGTGAGAGAATTGTGGCCGGATACGGCCGGTTTAAATGCTAAAGGGTTAAAACGTAAACCGTTCTGTATCATAGAACCAAGGATGGTTTGGTAATAAAGGAGTTAAAAATGTTAGTCTCAAAAGCTCAGTTCACCTAGCTGTAAATAGATTAGCTGCTATTGGCAACATGAACTGTCATTCTCAAATGTCATTCAAAATATACCAGAATGCCTTACTCTTAACTTGGTCTCTCGTATTTTCACTATTGTTTTGCAAAGCTTGGAAACTAAAGGTAAAAGTCTGCTATCCAAGGCAACTGTTAAATATCTGTGTTGACAACAATTAATTCAAAGTATAGTTTGCTGAAGAATATCGATAAATTCAGTTGCTGGGATTAGTAGAAATTGTTACATTTAAGCTCTTGCTGTTTGCAGTTGAAGGGCAAAAGCTTAAGACAGACTTCCTACTCCTCACAGCATTTGAACTTATTGACATTCCCTGATATTCTTTTGATAAAGGTATAAGCTTCTTTTGATGTTGTTGTTGATATCATTGTTGCTTTTTTTTAATATCATCTGATGTTCTTTTGCTTTCCATTGTTCAACTTGAAATGTGTTTTGTTTCATATTATTCTTATTCTTCTTGTGGATTGGCAGTATCGGTCGGATGCCATGTTTTGGAGCATAGAGTTATGTCCCTTTACGTTCTGAGTTCAAATCCCGCTGAGGTTAACTTTGCCTTTCATCCTTACAAGGTCGATAAAATAAAGTACCAGTAATGCACTGGGATAATTGCTCACCTTGTGCCAAAAGTAGAAACAATTATTCTTTTCTTCTCTCACTTATTTTTAGTGTATGTATATTTGTGTGTGTATGCAGTAATCATCCTAAAGCTCTCTTATTGTAATTGTGCAAAGGCATTCTTGTTTTCATTCTGAGTAAGTTTCCAGAGGAAACTTTCTAGTCAGCCTTCCTAATTTTTCTCCTGAAAATAAGATTTGGTGAATTATGGAAATTTTCTTCCACAAGCATGGATCAGTATTTTATTTCATTTTTCATTTTTACACCAGCAGCAATGACCATTAACCCTTTTATTACCATATTTCTAATTAAAGATTATGATTTTCAAATTATTTATCTGGCATTTGGAACATAACTTAATAAAGGTTCTTATATAAAATTATGATGGAAGCTTTTTAGATAAATATAAACTCTTGGAAATATACAGCTTTGTTATTGTAGATCCAGAGGTGGTTTTTAGACAGTTTGGTATCAAAAGGTTTAAACTTTTAGTATCAAAGACCAAACAAGGAAAATTTCTTCTCTGGTTGTGAATTTTATTTATTCATTTATTTTATACATTGATCTTTAAAATTTGTAATTAGAGCCATGATCCCTCATATTATTGCTACGAATCATAAAGAGTTTCTACATTTGAGAAACTTGTATATACTTTACCTTCTCGTATTCTAAGTTAAGTACTACTGAAATTAAAATTGGATCAATTTTCATTTTAAATATACTTCTCCAACCTATCACTTTATCTTACTAATGACATTATCAACACATGTAGTTTGGTATTTTTAAGCTATAAAACATGTAGGTTCTTGAAACTTGCTTATCTCAGATTGCAATATTTGACTAATTGAATCAGCCAGGTTAGATAGTTGATGTTTTAGGCAATCTACTTGTCAAGTATTTTATTGGGGCAAAGCAGTGATGACAAATTCATGCACGTTAAACATGTCCATATAATCATCATTTTACATCAGCCTTCCATGCTGGCATGGGGTGGGTAAATATTGTCACAGTTCAATACCAGATGTGTTAGAACAACCTCATCTCATCTCTCTCTCTCTCTCTCTCTCTCTCTCTCTCTCTCTCTCTCTCTCTCTCTCTCTCTCTCTCTCTCTCTCTCTCTCTCTCTCTCTCTCTCTCAATTCAAGTCAAAAACCAAAGATGATACTTCAAATCATTTTATTAACATCTACGCATGTTTCAATTTTAATGTAATCAGGTAACACTAAAACATTTTTAGGACATCAATATAAGATCTTGAGAATGCAAGTCCCAAAGAAAAACAAAAAACCATAGCCAATAAACTATAGATATTAAATATTTGTTCTAAATAGAACTACTGTGACAGTAATATCTGCGTACGCACCCCAATCCAGGCTGCCTGGCGCTATAAAAGACAGATTCTATGAGACACTGATGCTCACTACCTCCCAAATAACCGACAGTGACTATATAATTATTGCTGGCGACCTAAATGGTCACGTTGGACAACATTGTGATGGCTATGATGGAATCCATGGAGGCTTTGGGTTTGGTACTAGAAATGAGGAAGGCTCCAGAATCCTGGAATTCTGTGACGCAAATAACCTAACTATCTGTAACACTAACTTCAAAAAACGAGACAATCACTTGATCACCTATAGATCAGGGGAACACGCCAGTCAGATAGATTATATCCTTACCAGAAGACGTGATAGAATGTCTGTTGTAAATACTAAATCCCTCCCCCATGAAGAATGCACCTCCCAACATAGACTCATAGTCAGGACAAGACGTACTCGACAACAGAGGAGGACTATCCTCAGGAGAAAAATATGGAAGCTAAAGGACCCCACAGCCAGTAATAAATTTAAAAGCATATTACTTGATGCTTTCGACAGTAAGGAAGAGCAATTAGAGTCGTACAATATAGAGGAACAGTGGGAATTCCTGAAAGCTAACCTGCTTAAGGCGGCAGATGAAGTCTGTGGCTGGAGCAGGCCTATAGGCAGGAGGAGAGCAACGTGGTGGTGGTGGAACAATAAGGTGGAGGAGTCAATTAAGGCCAAAAAGCAGGCTTGGAAAGTATGGCGGGATGGGGGAAGTAGAGAAGTAGAGTGGCCAGGAGGGAAGCTAGGAGACAAGTGTACTTCGTAAGAAGGGAAGCAGAGGAAAGAAAGTTCAAGCATGTTCTACAACGCGAGGACCAAAAACGTGAGGTGTTCAGGATTGCTAGGCAATGTGTCAAGGAAAACCGTGATATTGTCGGGGAGAAGTGTGTCCTTAATGATGATGGTGTACTTGCCATCACTGATGCTGATAAGAAGGTAGCTTGGAAGTGTCACTACGAAAGGCTACTAAATGAGGAGAATAAATGGGAGAAAGACAGTCTCCCCCACATCGATCCAATAGAGGGACCAGCAGTGTTAGTCGAAGGTAGTATAATAAGTAAGGCAATCAAAGATATGAAGACGGGTAAGGCGGCTGGGCCTTCGTAAATAGTTGCTGAAATGCTGAAAGCTTCTGGAACGGTGGGTCACACTATGGTCATCCAGATAGTAAAACAAGTCGTACAGAATGGGGTTATTCCGAAGGACTGGCGTAGCAGCATCATCATTAACTGCTACAAGGGTAAAGGAGATGCCCTAGATGGGGGTAACTATAGAGGCATTAAATTAATCGACCAGGTCATGAAGGTCACAGAAAAAGTAATAGCGCAACTAATCAGAGAGCGAATTGATCTAGATGAAATGCAGTTCGGGTTTGTGTCAGGTAAAAGTACCACAGACGCTCTTTTCATTGTACGACAACTACAGGAGAAGTACCTAGCTAAAAGTAAACCCCTATACTTAGCTTTTGTCGACTTGGAGAAAGCCTTTGACAGAGTCCCCCGTTCCATTATCTGGTGGGCTCTTAGAAAACTAGGTGTTGATGAATGGCTTGTGAGAGCTATACAAGCCATGTATAAAGAAACAGTCAGCAAGGTTAGAATTAACAACGAATATAGTGAAGAGTTTAGTGTAAAAGTTAGTGTTCATCAGGGCTCCGTTCTTAGCCCCCTACTATTTATTATTGCCCTTCAGGCTATAACAGTGGAGTTCAAGACCGGCTGCCCATGGGAACTCCTATATGCAGATGATCTAACGCACATAGCTGAATCAATGGCTAAACTAGAGAAGAAATTCCAAACATGGAAGCATGGCCTAGAATCAAAAGGCCTTAAAATTAACCTGTCTAAGACTAAAGTTCTAGTTTGTAGGAAGGAAAATAGGGCACCGGTCCCATCTGGGAAATGGCCATGCTCAGTGTGTAGGAAAGGAGTAGGCAGAAACTCCATTTTATGTCCCAAATGCAAAGTATGGGTGCATAAAAGATGTAGTGGGATCACAGGTAAGCTAACTAAGAATATAGATTTTATATGTGGCCGGTGTTCTGGTGCAATAAGTAGCAGCAAGTGCGCACAGAATACTAGCTCATTCCATTGCACAGATGGTTCTATAGAAATAGTGGACACCTTCCGTTACTTGGGTGACAAAATCAGCAGTGGTGGAGGGTGCTCTGAAAGTACAGTAGCTAGAGTCAGAACTGGATGGAAAAAGTTCAGTGAGCTTATACCACTATTAGCCGCTAAAGGGTTCTCTCTAAAAATGAAAGGCAGGCTGTATGATGCCTGCATACGAACAGCAATGTTGCATGGCAGTGAGACCTGGGCATTGTGTGCAGAGGATATACGCAGACTGGAGAGGAACGAAGCTTGCATGCTCCGCTGGATGTGCAAAGCATAAATGAATTAAGGGAAAAATTAGAAATAAGAAGGATCAGATGTTGTTTACTCGAGAGAAGACTACGTTGGTACGGTCACGTGATGCGCATGAAAGACGACAGCTGTATAAAAAAGTGCAGGGCAATAAAAATAGACGGTAGCCACGGAGTAGGCAGACCCAGAAAAACCTGGGACGACTTGATAAATTCTGACCTCACACACTTACACCTCTCCAAGACAATGTCACTGGACCGAGATCTTTGGCGCTACACCGTAATAGAGAAGACCCGCCTTACCTAAGTACAAAGTGAAACCTACTACAGTCAGTAGGCATCTCTAACAAAATACACCCCCCACCCCATCCACACCGCCCCTTTCAATGTAAAGTTATGTTGGTACCACAACATCCAGTCCGAAACAAATGAGGTCGTGTAGGTGTCACGACAAAAAAACACACAGTCCACGCCGTAATGTGGCCGTGTAGGTAACACGGTAAAAACCTGGTTGGTGTTAGGAAGGGCATCCAGCCGTAGAAAACCTGCCAGACAGTCCTAGGCGAGCAAGACAACCACTCTTGCCTCAAGTGGGAAAACTCCCGTCCAAACCCATGCAAGCATGGAAGATGGACGTTAAACGATGATGATGATTGGATGTGCAATGTCAATGTGCGTGAGCGACCGAGCATGGATGTATTGACAGAGACGCTGTGTTTAAGAGGGATAAGTTGTGTGCGGGAGAGAAGACTGTAATGGTATGGACATGGAGGATGTTACGCACATGGAGGATGACCGCTGGGTGAAGAAGTGCCAGGAAATGCCAGTTGAAGGAAGACGCAATAGAGGAAGACCATGAAAAACATGGGTGGAGGTGGTGAGAGCAGATCTCAGATTGCTGAAGTTCACGGAGGAGATGACGAAGGACCGTGACAAGTGGAGAGATGCTGTGCTGAATAGGACCCGTCCCACCCTTGCAAGCAGGGAAAAGCGGACGTAAAATGATGATGATGATGATGATATACATGTAATCTATGGAAAATGTTTTCATAAATTATTCAGTGGTTAAGTCATCATAAGGCATATACTGGTACTGTGAATAGAAGATTGGTGTATTGCATACAATGGAAAATATTAATGTTAGGAAGAAAATTTGTATAAATTAGTTCCATTTCCGTAATTCATTCATCTTTCTTTTTTTACAAGACCAATTTTGTTATTTCTAAAAGATTAGTGGATCATTGCTATCGATAATGATGGTAATAATGTTGAACACATCATTTTTAGAGTCCAGGATTGATGGGTCATATATATAAGCGTTGCCGACTATATGGACAAGCATTTAGATTGAGAAATTTGTATTTTGATAAATTAATAGTTTGCATAAGTTATAGTTAATGTTGATTGTTAACATGTAGAAGTGATTAAAGATAAAAACACTTGCTTGAATAGGGTTTCTTTTCTGAGGACTGGCTGTCCAGCTTTCCTGAGAGTTTCTTACCACTATTTCTAGGATATAATTACATAAGTGTTCAGCATATATGTACATATGACTAAGAGGATTAAATATATGAATAACTTTGAAGAATATAATTATTTATAGGGACAAATGTAAGATTAGACTCCAGGACCTTGTGACTGGAAAGCGAACTTCTTATTGTAGCGACAAAACTGAGATAGGAAATGCATTGTGTGTTGAGTGTGTAAATTTTAAGGAGTTACTGACAGATACACACGGCATATTATTGTGGTTTATTTATCAAGGCTTTCTCTTTCTCTTGTAGAGAATTACTGCCACTATTAATGGAGAGGAGGAAAAAAGATTACTGATGGATCTTGATGTATCAATGAAGAGTGGTTTATGTACTTACACAGTACAATCTTATGGAGCTTTGTTTAGAGAGGTAAGTGCTATTTTTAAAAAAATGTTTCACACTTTATTGTGATTTGATTACACCTTTTCACATATTCTACATTGAAAACTTAGATTTTCTTTAAGTTTGCACATTAACATAGATTGCACATACAGAGTTGATTTCCATATATTTGCTGAAGTGCAACATATCACTGTTGTCATCACTATTGCTACCACCAATGCCACCAACATCATCATTATCATCCTCACCACCATCATCTCCACTACCATCATCATCATCATTTTTATCGTTTTGTTGTTTATTTTTTCATATAGGATCAGCAACACAATATATCTCTATTTTCTTGAAGCTCTTTTAGATATGATGTTACCACTTGAAAGCTTTTTTTTCATCATTCTTTACCATGATAACACTGGTATTTAAGTAAAATTAAACCAAGGCTATGGATTGTTTGTTAGGTTATTGACTTCTTCACTAAACACTTGCCTACTTTCACTTTGCTGAAAACACCTCTGTATATGTCTTGCACAGCTCTCACAAGTCACTCATCTACACAGTTTTCTTAAGGATCACCAGACAACATAACATAGTACCATGTTAAAGACCTTTTTCAGATCAACAAATATAGCAGTGTACACTTAGCTAGGCACTTCTAGTAGTTATTTCACTAACAAGTGGGTATCAGTGGTACTCCTTCCTAACACAAAATTGAACTGCATCTCATCTGATTTGATTCTTTCTCTAATTAGTTGTTCCAAGACTTTGTAGTTGCTCCTTTTTAGGGCATCACATTTGCTCTTCTATCAATTAATGATTATGCTACTATGCCCATTAGTGGATATGATCTCATCACATATTGCCTGGTTTAATATATGAATGACTAACTCAAGCCCTACATCACTGGATGTTTTCAGCAACTCCATGATTACCTGGGATGGTCCAGCAGCTTTTCCTTGATGACTTTTTTACCATATAACTGTCAACTTTGATTGCTGGCCTCTCTGTTTAGGTCTACTTTTAGTAGTCTTTCATCCTTCTTCCACTTACTTTCTATATTAGAGTTTCTTCTAATAATTTTTGAAACAAGCCAACATGCATGCAACTTTGCAAGACTAAGATGATGGAATAAGGAAGCACCCTTGCAGCCATCACAAGGCACCAACAATGACAAGAACCTTGTTGTCAGTGCCCCAGTTTCCTCAAACTTCTCAAACATCACAGACTGAAATAGTTTGCTGATAATTCCTGGTATTTTAAAATTATATTCCATCAGCAACAGATGTGGTAGCCTTCACCTTCACTGCAGCTTTTAAGATAGGGGGGGAAGGAAAAAGAGAGTTGCTAACTCTTTTTCTCCTAAAGAATTGAAATAAAATGTTCTTACTCTCCCGTTAGTATATCTGCTAATTTCATCAGTCACTGTGGACATCGGTTGATGGATTTGCTCTAACAAGATGTGTTTACTATAATTGAATTTCTGTAAATTATAACTGCAAAGAGATATTGGATTTAAATTCGTTCAAATTTTTTTCCAGGGTGATGTTTGGATATTAATGGAAGTAATGGATGCCTCATTAGATAAATTTTACAAAAAGGTTTACACAGACACACATATACCAGAGGATGTTCTTACTATAATTGCTTCATCGGTAAGTAAGTTTTTTCCTGACTCTTCCTCTACCAAATTACCACTCTATTTCCTCCTTCACAGTCAGATCACACTCACTAATATTTCATCTCATGGTCATCACTCTCCTTCATCAAATGAAGACAATACAGAGTAGAGAGAGGACTCTTTTAAACTAGTTGAAAATTCTGTAGCCTTTCTAGTGTTGGTGTCATAATAAAATGCACTTAGTACACATTGTAAAGTGGTTGATGTTACAAAGCACATTCAGCCATAGAAACATGAATTTGAAATATATTAGTTAGATGCTGTCCTCTGGCCTGTTTAGGATGAGAGTAACTTTGAATAAATGACATGGAGCAAGACAAACTGTCCAGACCATGCTAGCATGGAAAGTGGACATGATTATTAATGATTCACTAATGTATATCAGTGAAGGTGCATGGCTTTTTGGTTAGGGTATTTGGCTTACAATAGTAAGGTTGTGAGTTTGATTCCTTGTAGCACGTTGTGTCCTTGAGCAAGACACTTTATTTCACGTTGCCCCAGTCTACTCAGCTGGTAAAAATGAGTTGTACCGGTAGTTTGAATAGCCAGCCTTGTCACATTCTGTGTTGTGCTGAATCTCCTTGAAGAACTACATTAATTATATGTGTGTCTGGAATGCTCAGCCACTTGCACGTTAATTTATTGAGCAGGCTGTTCCGTTGATTGGACCAACTGGAACACTCATCCTCATAATTGATGGAGTGCCTTCCATATCAATTAACCAAGTTCTTGCAACTGGCGCAGCCAGTCTTGGGGTGCTACTCTAGACATTTCAGTGGGCTTTAGAAATGCCTGACAGTGCCCATCTTCTCTCCAAGTCTGAAGTATATAAGCATTAGCAAAAACACTGATTTTGCTGAGCTTACAAACAAAATCCCTTGAGATATTTGTTCTGTCTCTTACCTAGTAATCTAGTGAACCAATTATTAGCTTGTTGAAAATCTGTAACTAATGATGCTGGTCTAGTCTTGTTTGGTCTCTTCCTATCCTCATTGCTGAGGATTGGAGACCATGGACAGTTGCACCAATGCTTATCTATATAATGCTGTATGTCCATGATTCTCATTAGGAAGGAAGAGACATCAGAATGTCTTGAATCCTAGTCCAACCATAATAAATGATATTTTTCTTTTTTGCATTTGGTGAACTATTGATGCTATTGTTCACCAAATACAAAAATAAAATAAATGTTTTATTGTATAATCCATGCATGTTTAATATAACCACAATATCTTACAACAGACAATCCAATGAGAGAGAAAGCCTCTATGTGCTAGAAATAGCAGCCGGATCTTCTGCATTACCCCATTAGCACATTAAAAGAGAAAGAACACATTGTGTAATGCAATGTTAGATGTTTTGGAAAAAAAAGTATAAGGTGGTCATGGCTAGAATACATTTTATCTTAGATTTCCTCAGTCAGGGATGACCTATGAATACAGAAACAAACCACTGACAATATATTTATATCATTTAATATATTACCTACAATATGAATTTGGTGAATTGCATACTCTAGTTAATTTTGTGAATGTAAGAGTGTTTGTGTGTGTGTAAATTGTAGCTCCTATATGAACAAAAATAGACTATTCAATGCAGAGTTTAATATATATATATGTGTTTCTGATAAATAAAATTAAAAACCACACGCATTATAGTGCGTTATTCATGCAAAGTGAATATTTAATAAGATATTTACAAGAGGCATTAAAGCGAATTTGCATATTTCAAGTTCACATACAAAGCGAACAGACTGTATATATGATATAATCAGATAAAAATAAAATAGTAACTTCAAGTTTCAGTCATTCTTAAAGATTTAGCAGTTTTCGGATGATATATATGCAATTGTCTGGTATTTCATATCAGCCAAAAATGTTGTAAGGTGTAAGGTGCCTCAAGTGGGACAACTCCCGTCTAACCCATGCTAGCGTGGAAGATGGACGTTAAACGAGGATGATGATGATGATGATGATGATATATATATATATCATCATATTCATCATCACCGTTTAACATCCATTTTTCCATACTAGCATGGGCTAGACCAGTTGTCCCGTTGTGAGAAATGCTGTCAGGTGACCATTTTTTGTTCATACAGAAATTATTTTGGCTTGGTTTCTACAGATGGATGCCCTTCCTAACACTAATCACATTTACAGTGTGTACTGGGTGCTCTTTGTCATGACACCTACACAACCACTTTACAGTGTGGGGTGGGTGCTTTTCTTTCATGACGGTGCCACCCAGTTCCACACTGTAAACATGGTTGATGTTAGAAAGGGATTCCAGCTGTAAAAATCCCAGCCAAAATGCAGTCCCGTTTTGAGCAAGGTGCAACATGGCCAATTGGCCAGACTTGCCTCATAATGATACCACCCAGTTCCACACTATAAATGTGGTTGGTGTTAGGAAGGGCATCCAGCAGCTGTAAAAATCCCAGCCAACACGCAGTCCCAATATGTGCAAGTTACGGTGCGGCCATCTGGCCAGATGTGCTTTATAACAGGACCACCCAGTAACATGACCCCAGTATGAACAAGGCATGGTGCAGCCAACTGGCCATACATCTCTCATAATGGGACCACTCAGCTCTCAATCTACAGTTCTGCTGATAGTGACTGTCAGACATAGATAAATAGAGAGACAGGCAGGCAGATAGATATACAGCTGTGTAGGTAGATAGATAGATAGATTGATAGGTATGTAGAAAGATAGATTGATACGTAAGTAGGTAGGCATATGAACATGTATTTATTGTTCGAAGACCTGGGATGAGGTGATAAAAGCTGACCTTGCCCAATTGCACCTCTCAAAGGCGATGACACGGGACGAAGACCTCTGGTGTTATGCAGTAATACAGAAGACCCGACTTTCCACAGCTGAAGCATATAGACAATATGCTCCCACTGCAAAGTGGCCGTCGAGGTGTCACGACAAAAAAGCACCCAGTCCACACTGTAACGTGGTTGTGTAGGCGCCACGGTAAAAAAGCCCCCAGTACTCACTGTAAATAAGGTTTGTGTTAGGAAGGGCATCCAGCTGTAGAAATAAAGCTAAAATCAGTTCCCGTATGCGCAAGACATGGTCACCCAACCTGGCATTGCCCACAACAGGACAACCCGTTTAACCCATGCTAGTGTGGAAGAATGGACGTAAAACGATGATGATGGTACACACACACACACACACACACACACACACACATATATATATATATAATTGGTGTTGGATGCTTAAAGCATCCGTATGTGGTAGGCCGTATGAGCAATCGATGTTCTCGTAGAGCAGAGTATGATGTCACAGAAAAAAGAGAATCAGTGTTGCGATGAAAGGAATTTATTGGACATATTACAATTGTTTCTCGAATGACCAGCTTGAGGCACGGTCGATGTGGTGATCAAACCTGACTCTGAAATCGCATGGTCCTCGGATATGTCTTGATTCTACGAAAATCTGCTTCGTAGAATTGAGACATATCCGAGGACCGCCCGAGAGACAATTGTAATATGTCCAATAAATTCCTTTCGTCACAACACTGATTCTCTTTTTTCTGTGATATATATATATATATATATATAAGGATGACTGCCTTGAAAACGATAAACATATCTGAGGGCCTTGCGAGTGCAGAGTCAGGTTCGATCTATAATAGATCTTGCCTTGAGCTGATCATCGGAGAAACATATGTAATATGTTCATAAATTGTGTTTTAATGCATCACTGATTCCTTGTTATCTATAATATTCTACTCTGCTCCATGTGAGCATCGAGTGCTCAAATGGCATACCGCCTACGGATGCATTTATTGCAACCTTACAACAACTATATATATATATATATATATATATATCATAAATCATGTCTTTAGAATCATCAGATAATAAAATATATACTATTTCTTCTTCTAATTAGCATAATTAACCATATAAAAAAATCAATCAGAACAAGCTATAAGAATAAATGCTCTTATGGGGAAATCTCCGACAAATAACCGAACGTAGCCTCTATATATATATATAGTTGTTGTAAGGTTGCAATAAATGCATCCGTAGGCGGTATGCCATTTGAGCACTCGATGCTCACATGGAGCAGAGTAGAATATTATAGATAACAAGGAATCAGTGATGCATTAAAACACAATTTATGAACATATTACATATGTTTCTCCGATGATCAGCTCAAGGCAAGATCTATCTATAACTTTATGTATATGTTAACCTTTATATATATATATATATATATATATATATATATATATATATATATACTATAATATATATATATATATATATATATATATATACTATAATATATATATATATATATATATATATATATATATATATATATACTATAATATATATATATATATATACTATATATATATATACTATAATATATGTAAATGTGGTTGGTGTTAGGAAGGGCATCCAACTGTAGAAAACCCGCCAGACAGTCCTATGCGAGCAAGACAACCACTCTTGCCTCAAGTGGGAAAACTCCCGTCCAAACCCATGCAAGCATGGAACACGGACGTTAAACGATGATGATGATGATGATGATGATGATATATATATATATATATATACACACTATAATACACATAGCAATCACTATTCCATTCTCCTCATCATCTTTTCATTTAACCCATAACCTTGAGTGGGTTTAAAGCCTTGTTATTTGGTGCCCTTGATTTAGTACCTAAAAAAAATACTCTCTGAGGATTATTTCTTTGTTGCTCATTATATCCTATGTTGTTAACTTCCTCCTTTGCTGTTCACTATACTCTCTGCCATTCACCTCCTCACTACTGTTCACTATACTCTCTACTGTTAACTTCCTCTCTGCTGTTCACTTCCTTGCTACTGTTCACTTCCTTGCTACTGTTCACTTCCTTTCTACTGTTCACTTCCTGTTCACTATATTCTCTGTTGTTTACTATTTTATCTGCTGTTTACTTTAATACCCCACTTTTATATTGTAGGTGGTACGTGCACTGCATTATCTCCATCAGCACCTCCATGTAATCCACAGAGATGTGAAACCATCAAATATTTTAGTTAACAGATTGGGTTTTGTCAAAATATGTGATTTTGGCATCAGTGGCTACTTAGTAGATTCTCTTGCTAACACCAGAGATGCTGGCTGTCGGCCATATATGGCAGTAA
Source organism: Eledone cirrhosa (assembly GCA_964016885.1). NCBI lineage: Eukaryota > Metazoa > Mollusca > Cephalopoda > Octopoda > Eledonidae > Eledone > Eledone cirrhosa. Next base: position 357,801,974 of record OZ024740.1, read on the forward strand.
GTAGAAATATTTCTCCTATTATCACCTGTTATTATGACTATTGCTTTTATCATGATGATCATCATCGCCTTTCTCTTTTCCCACTGGATATTCAACTTCCTTTTTTTCTTCCAGCCTGAAAGAATCAATCCTTCAGTATCAGGAAAAGGTTATGATATAAGATCTGATGTTTGGAGTTTAGGAATTACTATGGTAAGCCCTTATATATATTTGTTGTTCTACTTTTGTTCTTCACTCAGTAAGAACTGTTTGTAGTAGAAGTTTAGAAAAGATGTATTAGCATATTGATATAATATAACATAGTGTTTGAACAGAAGAATAAAAAGTGTTGTTCTGCAGAAAGATCAAATTAGAAAATGTACATAATCAATTCAGAGTCGTTTGGGCATCAGATTGAAAATTCTTAGCATTCTTTCCAGCTTTCTGTGTTCTAAGTTCAAATTCCATTGATTACCTGGGAATGAATAATTACAATTATCACTAATTGTGGACCTGAAAAGTCCGTCATTCTTTTACTGTCATTCTCATACTGCTACTGGTTTCAGTTTTTTCAGTGTAACCATGATGGGACATCACAACTAAATAAGAGTAATTTTTTTTCCTTGGTATAAAGGGACTTAACTTACACATAATAACCATGACAAAGGAATTTTCATTCTATTTATCTGCAATGAATCATAAGCAATCTCTTACCAATATAAGCACGCATAACCACACCGATATCCAACGCGCTTCAGTACCGTTTTCATCTATGAAATTTCACTTACATATCAACTTGAGACTATAGTAGGGTTGGATCTTGAAGTAGGGTTGGATCTTGAACTACTTGGTTGAAAAGCAAACCTCTTCGCCATTCCTACATCTGATGCTATGCTTTGTAGCAAAGAGTTACGGCCCTTTATGGTCTGAGTTCAAATCCCGCCGAGGTTAACTTTGCCTTTCATCCTTACAGGGTCGATAAAGTACCAGTAATACACTGGGATAATTGCTGTCCTTGTGCCAAAAGGAGAAACAATTATTTATCATAAACAGGATAAATAAGGATGAAAGGCAAGGTTAACTTTGCCTCTCATCCTTACAGGGTCGATAAAATATAGCTCCAGTAATGCACTGGGATAATTGCTGACCTTGTGCCAAAAGAAGAAACAATTATTTATCATAAACATTGATTATTTCTAAAGCATGATCTCTTATCCATAAACCCTTTCATCACTGCATTTCTAATGAAATACACTGCCAGTGTGTTTCAGTTAATTTTGAAAATAATCAAATATTTGGAGGAATTTAATAAAATAACTAAGTTTTTCATAAATAAACTGATATTTATAACATTGCTTAACATACATTTTTAAAATAAAATTATGATAAAAGGTTTTAATAAAAGGCTAAACATTTCAAAATAACCAGTTTTGTATCATAAATCCAGGGCAGTTTCAGAAGGTTTGCTTTCAAAAGGATAATCGGAGATTTGACTGTACAACTTATAGTTTAACATTGTCAGTACACAAGGGTAGGCCTTTTGTAGACCAAAACATTCTGGTTGTATCATGCTTCTCCATTTTTTTTTCATCTTGTACCAAGAAATCCTTACTTTTGTGATCATTTCAGACTACTGTTGGGATTGGACTAGTATTTGTTTTTAGTTTGTTTTTTAGTACATTTCTGGTGGATTACAAGTTCCAACCACCCAGAAATTGAGCTTCCTTTCTGGCCATTCACCCTAACAATATGAAGTGGAAGTAAAAAAACAAAACCTCAATTATTCTAGCAATATATAATTTTAAAAATAAGATATGTGTAAAAAATTAAAGACCAGTAATAATCTAAAAAAAAACATGCATCTATATATAAATTTGAACGACTTCCATCTGTCTGTCCATCAACAATGTGTGTGTAAAAGGAAGGAAGGGGATGGTGAAAAAACTATAGCAAAACAGCAGCTGGCGTTCCATTTGCTATGCTGTGTGAGTATGTGTGTGTTTGTGTAAATGTATGTGTGTTTGTGTGAATGTATGTGTATTTGTGTGAATGTATGCCTGTGAGTGTGTATTTTTCTAAGTGTGTCTGCACGCTTACATTTATATACTCATACACATAAATGTATGCACATGCACACACTTATACACATACGTGACAGCGTGTTGAAAAATATTCTAGTATCAATAAATGGTCAATATATTTTTATATATATATATATATATATATATTTTTTTTTGTTTTAGATTGAATTGGCAACAGGTAGTTTTCCTTATGGCTGTGGAAACCCTTTCCAACAACTCAGGGAAGTCGTCTTGGGTAACCCACCAACTTTACCATCGGGCAAATTTACCAAAGAGTTTGAAGATTTTATAGTGAAATGGTAAGTTGTTCATCAAAGTATACTGGAATATATTGGTTAATTGCTAGCTATAGGTACAAAATCAATATAATTATCCTTTTAGATTGAATTCATGAGAAATATCTTGTCGTAAGAAAGGCACTATAGATGTCATTAACTATTTTGTTCATAAAGAACAGAAAATGCTAAAAATCTGTTTGTTATGATAATAATAGAAAGCAAGATAAAGTTGTTGGGGTGACTCTTAATTCATTGAGATTTAAACACCATGTCTTGACCAATTTGGTTATAAAGTGTTCAAGAAAACTTCTGGTGAAGTGGCAATGGTTATAAAACAACTGATAAACTTCAAGTGAGTTGAATTTATGACAGTTTTAAGTTTGAGATAAATGGTTTAACTAAAATATATTGTCTTGTGCTTTATCAAAACTAGTTTAACCTTTTTATTTCAAAAATTCTAATTAAATACATTATATGATTGTCATTTTAACATCTGCTTTTTCTACTACCAAGTGTTGGACTGTATGTGAATTCATTAATGAAGAATTTGGAGGGATTTACTAAAATTATTTATTATTTGTAACATAAGTTAACAAAAGTTCATATAGTAAATTATGTTCAAAGATTTAAATTTAAATATGATCTCTCTAAAATGAATGTTTTGTTTCATAAAACCAAAGGCTGTTTTGGACAGACTGGTATCAAAAGAGTTAGTGATCTTGTGTTGAGGCTTTATTTAAAAATCTATATTTATTGTGAAAAAGGCATGAACATCACAGATTTACATGCTACATAGAATATACTGAATTGTTGTTATTTTGAATTTGATGGTGTTTAGAAACCTACTTGCTTCTATCAGCTCCAAGTAGACTTTCAATCCCTTGTCTCAATATATTACTGATATATTACCTCACTCCTTCCACACATAACTGTAAAAAAACAAACAAAGGCAATGGGTCCTGATCTCTTGATGGAGTCATAGAGACACTGCTCCGACACACGGTATGTCTAGAGCATTTTACAGCTGACGAAATCCATCCCTCTCCTGGTGAAACACAGTTGATTTCATCCAGAGAGAGAGTCAACTCCAGTAGTGGACTGGCACTTTATCAATTTTTAAAGGATGAAAGACAAAGTTGTCCTCCATTGGAACAAATACTGAGTCGTTTTTACCCACACTTAATTGAGGTAATGAAAACGCAAAGTTTGGTTTGGTATGATTTCAAAAACATTATTTAAGAAAAATTGCTAAAGTAAAATTTTGATAAAACGTTTTAAAATGAGCAGTTTTGTATCATAAATCTTGTTTAGTTCCAGATCTATTTGGTGTATCAAAAGGGTTAAGTTTGTATTGTTACCTATTCAATTTTAATGTTTCTTTCATGTAATAAGGAGGTTTCAGTTCAAAATTTGAATCCAAATGATTAAAATTTGAAATGTGAGAGCCCCAAATGCAGAAAATAACTGTAATAACAGTTAATCACTATAGATAATAGTTGAATAGATTATGTAGTTCCTTTGTCCACTTTTTTTCCATCTTTAACCATTTAGCTTATCTGGCTAGAATTCTCTCGCCTCTTTCTGTTCAAACTGGCTGTAAATGGCCACTTATACTGACGTTAAGGTATTGTTCTCAAAATAAATAATCTCATAAATTCTATATTATGTGAGATAATTATGTAAGATAAAGCCTTTACTGTGAAAATACACTAGTAAATATAGAGTAATGTAAATGCTAATGGGTTAAGAGTAATTTACCTAATTTTCTCAACTATTATCTATAGTGATTGATTGTTATTACAGTTATTTTCTAGATTTAGGGCTTTCACATTTCAACTTTGAATATTTTAGTAGGGGTAGGTTGAAAATGGTTGATATTAAATGGGTGCTAAATGCAGTGTCTAAAGCGTGATATAAATAGATAATTCAGATCCCTTGCATAAGCTGTGGTTAATCTAATATTTTTATCACATACACCTTCTCTATTTCAGTCTTCAAAAAGAATATAAAGAACGACCTTATTATGGCACGCTGTTGGAGCATCCATTTATTGTACGAGCAGATACTTTAAATGTTGACATGTCACAGTACATTTCTTATGTCTTGGACAAATACACTGGCTGGGAAGGCTAAAAGCTTTGCATACTTTACAGATGAAGAGAAAATAAGAAATTGTAAAATTACTTTGTTATTCTTTGTTCAAACTACTAATCTAATTGATTTGGCAACTATTATGAAACATCATAAACCTTTTACATGTATTGGTATATATGCAGGTACAGTTGTGTGTATGTCTGCGTCTCTATGAATGCTTGATTACTTATGCTTATACTATGTATTTATATATAAATATTTTTCTGTATAATGTATTTATATATAAATACATTGTGTGTGTGTATTCTTGCGTTGCACTTGTTTAACAAGTGATTTTTGACTAGTTGAGCTAAAACAATTGCCTCATGGTAGTTATTGTGCCCAATAAGTATAAATTGTTATATTCTACCATGGCCATGATGCAATTGTGTTTGTGTGTGCATGCATGTTTTATATACAAATGTGTATATATATATATATATATATATATATATATATATATATATATGAATATATGTGTGTGTGCGTGCATATGTGCGTGTGTATGCACTGGTTGAAGCATTTATTTTATGGAAGCTGGCATTCCAAAATAACCGAAATTGCCACCAACAAGAAAAAAGAATAAAAGAAAGGAATGATTTATTTACTTAGGTAACTTCCAAATGAAGTTCACTACATTATTAAGTGTAATGAACTTGTAAAAAAAACAAAACAAAAATAAACATTGTAATTCATTAATTTGTGCTTCCCTTTACACTATAAGATGTGTGTGGGTCGACATTCAAAAAATGTATATGTGTGTGTGTGTATATATATATATGCATATATATATATATATATGCATATATATATATATATGCATATATCTATATATGCATATATATATATATATATATATATATATATATATATGCATATATATATATATATGCATATATATATATATGCATATATATATATATATATGCATATATATATATATATATGCATATATATATATATATATGCATATATATATATATATATGCATATATATATATATATGCATATATATATATATATATGCATATATATATATATATATGCATATATATATATATATATATATATATATATATATATATGCATATATATATGCATATATATATGCATATATATATATACGAGAGGCATTCAAAAAGTTTGTGGAGAAATGGAATGAAACTATTTTATGTAAAGATTTATATCTTCCCATAAGCACCATCAATATCTAGGCACTTTTGTAAGTGATGATACCAGCCATTTATACCATTTTGGTAGAGTTGAGAGCCCTGAGAACTTAACCACGTCAAACTCGGCATTTTTACATCATTTTAAGTTTAGGAAATAAGAAAAAATCAAAAGGTGCTAAATCAGGACTGTAGGGTGGATGTCTAATCATTTTCCATCACAATTCTCACAAAGTTCCCCTTGTTTAACAAAAA
>OZ024740.1:357815368-357875368 GCA_964016885.1 Eledone cirrhosa
TAGTGTCACCAGCACAACCACCTTACAGAGTGGTGTGAGCGTTTGTTTTTTCATATCACCAGCACGACCATTCAACAGGTTGGACTGGATACTTCTTTTTGCAATACCAGCACAACTTCTATACAGGGTGGACCAGGGGCCTCCTGTCATGTTTCCAGCATAACCATCATATAGAGTGCATTTGAAGTTGCCTCTTATGTTACCAGTATAACCACCTTACAGGATGGACTGGGTGCTTTTGTTGTGGCACCAAATCACCATACAGGGTGGACAAAATGCTTATGGGAGGTGGGTAGAGCAGATCTGGAGCATGTCTAGCTTTCCATGCTTGTATGCATGGGTTGCATAGGGCAGGAGAGGTACCACAGGAAGGAGGGAGTATGCAAGTTGGGCACAGATGAGGTGAGTGGGATATTTAGTTGGTGAGTGCAGAGTATTAAGACTGGGAAGGGTAAATGGGGATAGTTAGAGGGACGATTGGTGCAGGCTAGTTACCTCTACCAGTTTCATCAATATTTAAACATAGACATATACATGTGCAGAATAACTTTCATAATTACATCATGTACACATAACATAATTATTAAAGAGGTGCTGAATTAACAGAAATGATTGGGCATGAAATATTCTCTCAAAATCTTTGATTTCTCAAGAGTTAGCATTTAAACCAGCCGTATCCAGCCAGAATTCTCTCACCTCTTTCTGTTCAAACCAGTTATAACCAGCCGCTCATACTGTTAAGGTATTGTTCTCAAAATAAATCATATCAAAATCTCATAAATTCAATATTATGTAAAGTAAAGCCTTTACCATGAAAATACAGTAGTATATGTTGAATAATGTAAAGGGTTAAAGCTATAAGTCTAGGGTAGATTCATCCAGCTATATTTCCTCCTCTGCTATAATTGGTCCTTATTTCTAATCTCAAGAAATTGTTAAAACAAGGAAATAAATGGTTTTATGAAAAACAGAAAATGATATAGCATAATTAAAATCAATTATAATTTTGTTTTATTATTAACCTCACCTTTATATTTGAAAGATTTTTCATTATGTACATATATTGTAAATATACATTTTAACTTTTAATGTCCTGTACTGCATGAAGCCACATTAACAAGACATTTTTGAAAAGTACAAAACAGCACTATGACTGCAACTCATTAAGAATTAGTCTTTACTTTACTGCAAATGTTCACAACAATCTATTCACTGATAAAAATACTTTAAACATTTAAATTAACAAACTATTTTTAGATGTATGTATGAACCTGTAACTCTTAGTGGAGTTGTAGGGGCATGATAGTGACATACATCTTGGACATTTTAAACCTGGTGAAGCCCATCTCCTCTCCAGGTCTTAACACTGCCTATTTCTTCCAGAGAAGGGGAGAGGGAGGAAAAATATTAGAGGAAGAATTGACTGCAGTATTGGGCTGGTACTTTTTTTTTTATCAACCTTGAAAGTATGAAAGGCAAAGTTGACCTTGGTAGGATTTGAACTCAGAGTACAGATAGCTGAAACAAAAACTGCAAAGCATTCTATCTGATGTTCTAATGGCTCTGCTAATTTACCACCTGTCTGTTATTAGATATTATCTGCTAAATCATTACAGGATGTTAAAATTTAAAGTTGTGTTCTATACTTCAAAAAAGGATAATCTAATTAACTATCTATCTCATTTAGATATTACTGTATCACTGTATCAAGTAAGGCAGTGAATTGTTTCATTGCCATATTTATTTAGGCACTTTGTGTCCTGGGTCCATAACAACTCTGCCTCTCATCCTTTGGGGTCTTCTTCGCTTACTTACTCCTCAGACATGCCTTCCAGAAGGTCCTATCTAAAGCAGTAGACCAGATTCTTTATTGGCAGAATTTGTTTTTCTATTGACTTTGCTTTTCATTTCACCTTGGGAAACCAAATGTTCGACTACCAAAGAGAGATCAAGTGAATGGAGATGATTTTGAACTCAACTTTTCAATATTTGTATTTGACAAGAAGACATGTATAGGTGTAAACCATATGAAACATTCTTCACATTACAGTGGCTACATAGCTTCATCTAATGAACTGTGTTTTCATTTTGTAAATAACTAATTACAGAAAATCTCTTATAATACAAATGTAATTGTTAGAATTTTGTTCTTATTTCAATATAAAATCCATCGTGCTAGACTTTCAGAAGCTACTTTGATATTTATTGCTATGATGCATATCTACAAAGGTTAGCTTTGTGGTTACTAAATTATTTGCTTAATGTTGCACACATAATCTGCAAAATACCATGATTCCGAAACAGTGTGCCAAACAATTAGCATTTTGTAAAAGAAACACGATATGTCTAAATTATAGTGTACTGTTGTTATAAATAATGAAGAAAATGCAAAACTAATGGAAAGTGTTCAAATATATCAGTCATGCAATATATACATACTTTTATTAGAATGCTGTTGAGGCGTGTATATATTTTTTGGTGACACCCTGTATAAATAAACTAACTACAGTTGTCAATCGAGTATGACTTGGTAGTCTGTACCATGATTTTGCTAAGGGCGCATATGCAGGCAGGAGCAGCTACAGACATCCTCTCGACCTTCCCTCCCTTGATCTAGTGGAACATCCAGTGTGTGACAGTCAGTAGGAAAGAGGGCTGTACCAGCACTGAGCTGGTATTTTCGTTATCAATCCTGAAAGATTAAAAGGTAAAGTGGACCTTGGTAGGATCTGAACTCAGAATACAGAAGCCTGGAACAAATATCTGATGTTCTAATGATTTAATGACTATGCCAAATCAACCACATCATATGTGTGTGTGTGAGAGAGAGAAAGAGTAGTTCATATGCCAGGAAGCTAACATGAGACAGTTATATGCAGCCACATTCAAGTACTGCTATTTTTAAAAGTTTATATATCTACTGTCAAGTTAAAAATATATTTAGGACAAATGCACAAGGCTGCAGTCTTTGCTGCTCATATCATTGACCAAATTTCATGCTATATTAGTTGTAAATGATTTTAAACCAAACCAAGGCTAAGTAGTCAGTTAAGAGTCAATGGAAAAGAAAACATCTAACACAAGCAAATGACTATAATAAGCCAGTGGTTATGCTCGAAATTGAGTTAACAAACACCATTTTGTCATCATCATCATTTTTCATGGGTTGGAGAGGTCATTATCACATCTTGCTCATGCTTTCCACATTTTGGCATACTTTCTACAACTGGGTCATCATCATAATCTTCATCATCATCCAGTTTTTGATTATGCAGATCACAATTAATCCCTGAGTAGGGGTGGGTTCTGCCTGATAGCACTCCTTAGCATCCACTCCATGTGTTTCTCTCTGCCAGTCTCACTTCGAAACATCAGACACTTTGTAGAATATACTGGTTGCATTTTATCATGTCACCTGACCAAGTGTATTGGATACATTTTATCATGCCACCAACACTATACAGGTTGTCAAATCCTTAACTGGGCTAAAGAGTCCTCACTTCCCCACATTATCTTGGTTTGTTTGTAACCATTTTTCAGGGGAGCACTGAATGTTTCATTATGACACCAATACTAGACAGGCTTAAAGGAACCTTTCCACTCCATATAGTCGCCAATCATTTGCCATATTTACCTTTAGCACCACAGTGCTTATACTGGAACTGGTGAGTTAGTCTTCTCTAGTACAGCAAGTTTCCAGTCAGTCAACACGTTCTTGTGCCATCTCCACTGTGACATTCAATTTCTTCAGTGTGCATGTAGGAGTATGAATAATTATTATTACATCTAAATTTTCATTCACTAGAAAGATGCCTTCTTCTAAATTATATTTAACTATTTTGCTCACAAATCTGCTCAATCTACCATCTTATAGACACTCAATATTTGCCATATACAGTGTCTTGTAATATTGCTTCCTGTTCCAGGATCAGTGGGTAACTGCAAAACCCAGAGTTGCAGTAGACAGCAATCTCCATAATATAATAGAAATATATATTATACTCTACTTAGGTATTGAGTATCTTTCCTCATGATTGCAAATCAAAATGTAGACATACAACCTCAAGTTTGTAATTATAGATGTAATGTATATGCAACATACATTTGTAAATACTAGTTTGAGAATTTATATAACTGAGTGGATAAAGTTTAGACGTCTAGCTTACCAGTTCTATATTCATATTTACTGTAGTAGTTTCATTAGTTTGTGAAGGAGATCCCTTCATTCTGTATGTCTTAGCTCATAATACTGTTAGAAAGAGATGAGATCTTACAATTAACAAATGAGTAAACCAGGAAAAGATTCATACCCTTACCCTTTTAATCCTTTCATTACCATATTTCTAATGAAAGACCTATGTGTTTCAATTAATTTTGAAAGTAACTAAACATCTGGGGCAATTTAATAAAATAACTACGTTTTCATTAATAAGCTGATAACTAAATCATTACATAAGAAATTTTTTAAAAATAAAATTATTATGAATGGCTTTAATATAAGTATAAACATTTTATAATGAGCAGTTTTGTATCATAAATCCAAAGAAGTTTCAGGTGGGTTGGCACCAAAACGGTTAACCCTAGTACAGCTGGAGCAAAGCACTACTTTCTTATGTCCATCCAAACTTGTGGAGACATTTCTATAATAGATAAATTTCATATATAATTTTATGTTTTCATATTACTCAGCAGTCATAAATTTCTCTTTTGAATAATAATAGTAATCTATTGTGCCATAGGTAATAGATAACTACCATTTCATAACAGAAATGGATGGTGCTTGAGAAATATGTAACAAGAAAAAAAAAACTTAGTTTGAACATACCTGTTCAATGGTGAATCTCTTTAACCCTTGTGTTGTAGGGCAACTTCGGAAGATTTTTATCTTTTAACAGTTCAAACCTTGCTAGCAAGGAAAATAGATGTTGAGTGATGATGATACAGTGACTGGCAGAGTACATCCTTATTCAAGCTAAACTAGAAATGTTGATTTTTTTTCTGTCCTATAAATTAATGTGACCATTATCAATTTTGAATTGCTGTATGGTAAATGTAGATTTGAAGATAAACTCTCTCTCTCATAGTCGACAAAGCCTGCCAGTTTCAATCTCCAGTGGTGGCCATTTCTTTTTGCTTGTAATATTATTACAACTTACAACTGTAGGTTTAGCTGGTTTTCTATGAGGTTGCATCTCATAAGTTTTGTACGTGTTTTAATGATGGATGCCTACTCATATGGCATTACAATAACACTAATGTCTTAAGGCATCAACACACCATTCTTTTAAAAAACATTTTTTTACATTGCCATCTTAAGACATAGCAGTAATAGTTTACAGCTAGTTTATATCTGTTTGCTATTGACTGTAGCTATTTTATTCACTCACTTAAGACTTTCAGTTGGATCAAATACTTAGATAGCAAACTAGCTGAAACCTACCTTATATGAAACTACTTGTTTTAAAATGTTTATATGTATCTAAAAACCTTCCATCATAATTTTATTAAGAACGTTTATGTTTTAAGCATCAACTATTTTCAAAATGATTTGAAAAACATAAGCAGTGTCTTTCATTAAAAACATGGTTATGAAAGGGTTAACTAACAGAATTAACAAATTGAAATAAAGATTTTCTCTTTGATATGCTAACACTGGTAGGATCTCATTAAAATTGAGATTACTGCCATAAGGTTGATTTAGGTTGCAAGCATATATGAATATTTATAATAATGCATTTGGCAGGTAGAATTAATCTGTTCCTCAGTTTAATGCTAAAACCTGCCCCTAAGTTATCTTTATCGGAATCCATGTTGCAATCATTCAGGCCAGATTAAAATCATTTGCTCAAGATGCCACTCAGTGGGATTAAACTTGGGATATTATGATTGCAAAACAAACTTCTTAACCACACTGTCATTTCCTAAGTCCATCCTAAGATAAATGCAATTGACTAGACTAGCAATCTACAAAATATCCATCTAAAAAACAGTTAACATGGAATAAAGGATAATCATTAGTTGTAGCTTTGGGTAGAAGTTAAAAAGTAGAGATTTTTATGTTGCACTTCATGAAGACTGTTAGTTGGTGTAAAACACTGCCACCTATACTATAAGTGTATGCTTGTACAGATAACTGACCTCTTTACTCATTATGGTTCCTCATTTCTTTGAGAAATGATTGTCTTATACCCATGAGGCCTACATGTCATGTCCCAAAGCCGCATTGAATGATTGTGAATTCATTACCATAATTCAATCTCCAAAACTTTTGGTCTTACCAATATTACGCATAAATAATTTATTCAAAGCAGAAGATTCATTTTGTTACTACTGCAAATTTTGCCATGACATTAATCAAGTCACTTTCTAGAAGATAATAGTATTTGGAAAACTGAGTTGCAATGGAATAAAACCTTAATTTTGAATAAAGAAATAAACTCTACTACATGTAATTTATAACCACTCCTCTGACTCCATTTGTACATATAAACACATCTAAACAAAAGTTTGTAGGATGTATACAACTGAATTAGAAAGTATATTTTTCAGGTGTATTGCATTTGAAGAGCTTGGGTAATTTTTAATTTGACAGTCTCTTTCTGATACTCTGCTCTTATTACTTTGGATGAAATTATATTTAAGACAGTTTCCACAACAAATGTAAAAGATAGTATGTTTACATAGCATATGATATATAATCAACTATTAGTGTGGTGAAAATATTTTTAAAATGTTCTTTGCTATAAATTATGATGCAGAAAATATGGCAATGTTTATTCTTTGCTTGTTCCTTTTTTTTTTAAATCTGAAACAAAGAAAAAGCACTATTTACCTCCCCCATCACACATAGTAACTAGAGTTTTTAATCAATAGAGATTTCACCATTGACATTGTAAATGTACATTTTGTCACAGTTACAAAAGAAAGTGAGCACTTCAACATTTTTGTCTGAAAATCATGTTCACGTGCACACACTGTAAAATTTATAGTTACTATTTTTGTGGAACACTATAGAGTACAAATATGCTTGTCAAGTCTTCAAAAGTGCTCATGGTTTAAATTGCTAGTTAAAGTCCTCATCTTCCACCGCCATAAAAAAAATCATGTCACTGATGTATGAACATCACAAATCATATTCTTTGATGTTAATGTGGTACTAAATCAAAATTGGTGAAAATAATATTGTTAAGCTTCTGTTATAGCAATATATTACAATGCCTGTAGTTGATGCAAAGACAAATATCCTTATTTGATGTCAGAAATATTAATTCACTATTTAGTACAGATGTTCTCAAAGTGGGGAGAAGGTCCAGGGGGGTGCTGGGCCCTAAGGGAGTGGTAGAGATGATATGATAGATATTATATATAAATATAGTAAAATAAAAAATATATAATATTTATTTATACATAGTATATATTATATATAAATTAACAATTTTATTTATTATATACTATTTACAATTTGCATGTAAGCAGGTCTCTTTGGAAATAGGGTTGGGGGGCAGTGGCCCAAAATGTTTGAGAACCTGTGATTTAGTAAATGACAATAGTCTCTAAACTTTTCAGTTCAATCTTCTTCGAATTGACACAACTACATGGACACAATTTTCTCCAATAAAAGATGTCCAACATTCTATTTCAATGTTGATTTTTTTTTATTAAATGAATAACAATTTTTTACCTGTTTATTTAGCAAAGGTGTTTGAAGATTTTTTTTTTCCAATTTGATACTAGTGGACCAGTGTCATCAATTATGATGGCAATAATATTTAATGTATTGAATTTTTGGAGTTCAGCATTGGTATATCAGATATACCAGGATTATTGGATATATAAGGGCGGTGGATTGGCAGTATCAGTAGAGGGTTGGACGCTATGCTTAGCAGAAAAGAGTTACGTCCCTTTATAATCCGAGTTCAAATCCCGCCGAGGTTAACTTTGCCTTTCATCCTTACGGGATCGATAAAATAAAGTACCAGTAATACACTGGGTAATTGCTGGCCTTGTGCCAAAAGTAGAAACAATTATTGGATATATGAACATTTATAGAAACTCGGAAATTTGAGTGTTGATAAATTTATGGTTTGCATAAAAGAAACACTAGTTTATGTTGATACTGACACATGGAAGTGATTAAAGATGACAATATTTTAATAATTCATTTCTAGGATATGATTATGTAACTATTCAGTATGTATACTTTGAAGAAATAACTTTACAAGGACAATTGTCGGATTAGAACCCAAGACCTTGCAACTGGAAAACAACAACTTATTGTAGTAACATGGCTGTGTGTGCATGTTTGAACTTTAAAGAGTTACAGATAGAGATATATTTATATATATAAATATACACATGGTTGATGATGGTAAAGCAACTTGTGATAGATATGTATTTAAAGCTTTAGTCATGGGATTGTCTATATTCATGGTCTTAACTGGCTTAGAGTCGAGTGGCATGATAGCATAATTGTGATTATTGAACAGCAGAAAAATAAAAACACTTTATATTTTTCTATCAATACATAAATGGGCATTTATGTACTATGGAAGATACATTGATGTTTTAAAAGTCAGTTCTTAGATTAAGCAAACCTATGGTGAAAGGCGTTCCAGCAGTGATCATCTGATTATTTTTACAGATATACAATCTCATTACATTATTCAATGTGAACTTTCTTTAGACAGTAATGTGTGATTTAAGGAAGATTTAGTTGCCATTTCTAGCAGAACATGTAATCATGTAGAAACTATTTCACAAGTGTTTCTAATGACTGAGAAAACCACAAATATTTCAACTTGCCATTTCTTGTTCTTAAGTTTCTAAAGTATAACTCTGAACTGGTAAAGAAGAAAAAAAAGAATTGGTTCTTTGTATGGAACAGTTACAATGTGTCTCATCCAATGTCTCTTTTGATGCTTTGTAAGCAATCAATATAAAATTGCATTTTCAGTTTATTCCTCTAATGGTACTTGATATTCAAGCTATGTAAAACAAATTCCTGACAAGTTGAGACCACAACACTGTCTTAACTCTTAATGTCCTATATCACATGAAACTGCATTAGCAAAGCATTCTTGAAAAACACAAACAAAACAGCTTTGACTGCATCACACGAAAAATTAATGTCTCTACTCTAACACTGCAAATTTTCATAAAGATCTGTCCACACGATACTATAAACATTTGAATTAACAAACTCATATTTAGACAATATTCTGCTAAATTTTTACAAGATATTGAGAGTTAATTTTCAGTTAAGTATTTTTCGCTTATACTGTAAATGCTGTTGAGAAGGGAATGGACATCATAACCCATTTACACCTACCTTTAGAATAACAGGAATCTGCTTAGTCAAAACAAAAACAATAATAGTTGTGATATCAATTACTCCACAAGAAGATTTAACTCTTAATGTGCTATACCACATGAAACCACAAGACATTCTTGGAAAGTACAAAACAGCACTATGACTGCATCACTTAGTTTACTGCAAATTTTCACAATGATCTGTCATTCACTAACATAGATACTATAAATGTTTGAATTAACAAACCTGTTTTTTTTTTTTTTATATTTGAATTTTCTGCTAAATTTTTTTAGGCTCTTAAATGTGAAGCATTAATATGAATTAATGAAACATTGCTCCCATTCTTTATTAGTGATGCACAACAAAGTACAAATAGAGCTGGCACTACCATTAAAGTCAATTTGGATGTTGATCTCAGAAGTGCATCTTAAGCGAGAAGTTTGTATGTTGTTATGATTTATCACATGATTTGGCATGGGTGAATGTGGACTGTGAAATGGAAAATGCAGACTTAGTAATTTTCATAGTGTGGTTAGAGCAAGAAATGTCAAAAACTAGGTCTGCCAGCTTACCTAATTATAAACTGTAGTTATTTTAGTTAGGAGAATGGGGCACACGTGTTAGCCTAGAGTGTTAAATATCCAGATGTTAATGCCGAGTCCAGGTAAACCAGCAATAGTACATACCAAAGTTTGGTGGTTCATAGCAAGTTTCATAAGACCAAGAAAATCACAAATATTTTATGTAAGGCAATACAATCCTCATCCTCATCCAATGTCTATTTTCCATGCGAGCATGGGTTGCCCTGTTGTGAGACAAACCAGATCCGACGACCAGGACTGGTTTTGGCTTGGTTTCTATGGTTGCATGCCCTTACTAACGCCAACCACATTTACAGTGTGTGCTGGGTGCTTTTTGTCATGACACCTACACGACCACTTTATAGTGAGGGCTGGATGCTTTTTGTTGTGACATCTACATGACCACTTTACAGTGTGGGATAGGCACTGTGTTGCTATCCATCTTGACTACTTTACAGTGTAGGCTGGGGACTTGGGAGGGGTAAACCTACTGGCGTGTGTGAGGAGGTGGGTGTTCAGGCATGAGTAGAGGGTCAGGACATGAGCGGTGCAAGAGTGGGAGGGACATGGACGAAGAGATGGATAAAATAAGTACTGGGTCGATACAATCGACTAAAATCTGTCTAAAGTGATGCCTCAACATGGCTGCAATAATGACTGAAATTAATAAGAGAATAAAAGCATAAAATATTTCAGAATAAATACCTGATAATTATGTAGTGAAATTGACAAAAATATTTTTAATAAATTTTATTTATATATAATCATTAAGTCACTTCAGGATGGAATCACATGAGGAAAAAAAAAAATAATAATGAGGGCCTTCAGGAATTAATGTATGCTTTTATATCATCACAAATTCATATAGAAAATTAATTACAAAATTATCGAGCCCAAGCTAGCTGATGAAGAGTGCGGTTTTCATCCCGGATGTAGCACAGCCAACCAAATATTCACACTGCAGCAGGTCTTCAAGAAATCATGGTATGATAGCATAATTGTGATTATTGCCAAGAGGTCATTCTTGTTCTGTAGACCTCAAAAAGACATAAGACTGCATTCCACACAACCTGCTGTGGAAGGTTCTGCAGGGGTATGGGATAGACGGTGAGCTTCTTGTACTGATGCCTCTATATGAATGCTCAAGTATTTGTGATCAGATAAATGGTGCTAAATCGAAACCATTCAATGTGGGCGTTAGACTCTGCTAAGAGTGTATACTGTCACCTCTCATGAACAGGATTGACATACGCAACCAGGTTGGAAGTGATATCACGATTGGCAGGTGTAAAATCAGTCAGCAGAGACACAGTGTTACTTAACTTGACAGGTGATCTCTGACTTGCACTTGATAGGTTTGCTGTCAAGTATTGCATGGCAGGAATGAAAATCTGTGGTGCGAAAACTGAGACACTCGTCCTCTCAAGGAAGCCTGTGCAGTGCACTCTACATGTGAATGGAGTTCCACTGAAGTAGGTGAAGAAGTTGAAGTATCTTGGGGCCATGTTCACAAGTGATGGAAGGCAAGAAGCTGAATTAAGTGCAAGAATTGCAGAAGCTGGTGTAGTAATGCGCCAGCTTCAGTATTCAGAAGAAGAGAGGTAGGTGTAAAAGCCAAACTCGCCATCTTCAATTTGGTATTCGTGCCAACCTTTACCTACGATCATGAATCTTGGGTAATG
The DNA here is from genome assembly GCA_964016885.1 of Eledone cirrhosa. Lineage (NCBI taxonomy): Eukaryota > Metazoa > Mollusca > Cephalopoda > Octopoda > Eledonidae > Eledone > Eledone cirrhosa. Next base: position 357,826,942 of record OZ024740.1, read on the forward strand.
AGCGAAAGAATAAGATCGTGAATACAAGCAGCCAAAATGGGGTTTCTCCGAAGGGTGTTTGGAGTAATGTTACTCGATAGAGTGTGTAGCTCGTGGATCAGAGAGTCACTCCAGGTAGAGCTACTACTTCTCTGAATTGGGAGATCACAGCTCTGATACTATGGGCATGTGGTTAGAATGTTTCAGGACAAAATCGACAGATTTTATGGGCAAAACCAACCGGCAAGAGAACTAGGGGCAGAGCCCAAGCAAGATGTTTGGATAACATCCATAAGTTTGGCTGGTCTTGCTTGTGGATCCAGCTGGATCAATTGGAGATGGTCGCTTCTGACAGGACTTGCTGGTGTTCGAGGACTCTGCTCCCACAACCCTCTCAGGAATAAGTGGCGAAGAAGAATGATTACAAAATTATGGTTCGAATTTATTATAGTCAAACTGAATGAAATAGAAATATGATTGATAGATTGATTGAATGAGGGAAAAAAATTTGATGTTGAATATTAACAATTATGTTCATAGATCCCATGTATGAGTAAATATAATAATTTACTTGACTGAATTTTGTGAAGATCGAAAAGCAACTTTTGATGATGCAAAATAAAATCTCAACAAGGAAACAAATGGCATTATAAGATATGTTATGGTCCTGTAATTCCCGAGGGAGTTGTAGTGGGCCGTATTCACATACAGCATTACTGGGGCATTTTTATCTTGGCATTTTGAACAGGTCTGAATACAGCAGATTTCTTCCAGAGAAGGATAGAGAGTGAGGGAATGGAAGTGAGAAAGAGATATAGCGGAAGGATTGATGCCAGTACTAGACTGGTGTTTTTTTTTTTATCAACCTTGAATGGATGAAAGGCAAAGTTGACCTCGGCGGGATTTGAACTTAGAAAGTAGAGCTGGAATGAAGACCACAAAGCATTCTTTCCAACGTTCTAATGACTGCCAATTCATCGTCTTAAGGAAACAAACAGACAATTAAATAAGACTAAATCTTACAACAAAGAAACAGACACACATATACAAACAAACTATAAAACAGTATGTTAACAAAAAAGCAGTTATCAACAGTTTAGTGTATATAATTCAGAAGAAATTGTCCACATACAAAAATATTTAATATTTCCCAATGTAAACAGGTTCTGTGAATGTATGCATTTATAACCAATTCAAGCTCCTGCTTTGAACCCAAAACAATAAATAGTGTACAGCAATTTAAGGTATATATTTCATACATAATTTAATTCCATACATAACTAAGGTAAACCTTAGTAGTGCAGTAGTTTACTTGGTCCCCTAAATAAATTGAAAATTTTTTGGTACAAAAACATTTCTTTTTATAGATTTAAGATTAACACACACTTAAAGAGTAAGATACCATCATTAGCCATGGGAAAACATAGTTACAGAACTATATTCTATTGGATGTATGTAAACCATTGCTTTGTGATTTTAATACATTCAGAGTAAAAATCGTATCATACTTTAAAAAAAAAAAAAAAAAAAAAAAGAAAAAAAAAAGTGTTTTCTCTTCAAACAGAAAGTCAATTTTTATCCACACATGAAATGATCAAATAAAAGTAATCCCAGATGGTATACCATGAGCAACAGTATATACCATTTTCATATATTTTGACCTTGACACAAACTGTTTAGTCCTAGGTCAACCTTGATCAAGCAGAGCTCAGGTCAAAAGTATTCCAGTCATGACCAGAGTATCTAGGGCCACATTATCAAATGTGTCCTTCTTTTAAAATGGTAGTGTGATTTGATGAAGATTTGATTGCTATTTCTAGCAGGCCAAGTAACTGCATAGAAAATATCCCTAATCTTCTATTTATTATTTATCTGACAAAATTAGTTTTACTTCTTTGCTTCGAGTTTGGCTGGCATTTCTAAGGGGTCAACAAACAACTACGTAGAAAAATCGATCAACTTTGTAAGAGCTATCACCATTATCACCATCTTCCTAAAGAGAATCTTTATAATGAATTGGAAAAAAGAAAATGTTGTTTAGTCATTTGACATCTGAAATGAAGTAAAGTGTGTGTAAATAATTTCACTTTACCTTTGTATTGAAGATCTGCATGAGAAGACAGTGAGCTACGCAATAGTGAAGGGAATCTAGCCTGAATTTAAAAGCTACACTCATGATAATGAATCCCCATCCTTCCCTTTCTCTTAAAAATAAAAAAAAAATATATTCCAAGGATTGATGAATTCCCAAATTATTTAAGATTATTGGCCAGAAGTAAACCCATAGCATGAAATAATATGTCCATATATTAAAAATATGGACATAAGCTGATCACTAACACTGGATGTTAGGATGAAGGAATTTCTTTAACAAGGTAAAAAAAAAAATATAAAAACAGAAACACAATCAAAGTTATTTCTGTTAAAATCTTTAGTGTGTGTAGGTCTTCAGTAAATGTCGAGGTTGGTCAGTCTGAAGGGAAAGAAAAAAACAAAAAAATATTATAAAAACAAAAAATAAGAGATAAGGAACAAAAATATTGTACTTTTACCCTTCAGCATTCACAATGCTTACTGTATTAGATGGGTTCATATATTCATTCAGAAATTATAACAAGCTAAAAGTTTATAAAAACATTTGACATGTGTAATTTGATAGCCTACCATTTATTATCAAAAGATGACACATCAACATAAATATCAATTATTCATGTAATAAAATGTAACCCTTTTGATACCAAAACACCTGCAACAGCCTTTGGTTTTATGATACAAATATCTATATTTAAACCAGCTCTATCCAGCTAGAATTCTCTCACCTCTTTCTGTTCAAAACGGTTGTAACCTGCTGCTCATACTGATGTTAAGGTATGGTTCTCAAAATATATATCATCAAAATTTCATAAATTCGATATCATGTGAGATAATTATGTGAGGTAAAGCCTTTACCATGAAAATATAATAGTAAATATAGAGTAATGTAAATTTTAAAGGGTTAAAGTGTTTATATTTATCTAAAAACCGTCCGTAGTAATTTTATATAAGAAACTTTGTTTATGTCCCAAACACCAGTTTAATAAATCCCTCCAAATTCTTCATTATTTTCAAAAGGATTTGAAAATCACAGACATTCATTAGAAATATGGTCACAAAAGGGTTATTTCATTAATTTATTTATTGCTTTGAGAATGTTGATTGATTGAAATGGTTTACACCTTTTACTTGCAATGTCTTTGCACTGTGATTAAAAGAAAAAAAAAATTATCTTACAAGGCCTAACTTCAGGAAATAAATGAAAATATTGGTAATATAGCACCAGCAAATCAATGGGCCAACCTTCCAACATTAAGATGTTAGTAATAGTGATTTCTAACATAGGCACAAGGCCTCAAATATGGGGGAGGGGTATAGTAGATTGCATCCTTCTCTCCTCAGTACATATGTATGAATGAAAGCATTCATTACTGGCACTATTGGTTCCGATGATGAGTGTTCCACTTGATTTGATCATGAAATTAACATGCATGTGGCTGAGTATTCCACAGACATATGGACTCATAGCATAGTTCTCAGGGAGATTCATTATAACACATTGTGTAACAAGGCTGGCCCTTTGAATGATAATACAACTTATTTTTGTCAACTGAATGGACTGGAGCAATATGAAATAAAATGTTTTGTTCAAGGACACAATGCACAACTGGGAATCAAACTCATGACTTAAATATATATAGTATTTGTCGCCTGTTAACACGGGTTAGACAGGTTATCACAAACCAAGTTAGTACTTAATCAGAGATACTGTCCCCTCAGACAGGCTGGGGGAGAAGAGTCATGTCACACGTTTCGGCTTTATGGTTTCTACAGCTGGATACCCTTCCAATCATTAACCATTTTATCATGGCACAAGAACAAGGAAAGTTGTCATGGTTTATTTGGCATAATTTCTATGTTTAAATGCCCTTCTTAACTCCAGAGAGTAGTGGGTATATTTTGTGACACCAGCACTTGGGAGGTTGTCAGAGCCTTCTCAACCTCATTCTATAAATACCAGTTAAGTGTCAGCCATTTTATGGAGTGTATTGAGTCCATTTTATAGTGGTGCCAACATTTGGGGTGGGCTTATTCCAAGGCAGAAGGGAGAATAGGAGAGGGTTAAGATAGGACAAGGGTGTTATATAAGTATGAGAAAGGTCTTACTGAGTGATGCTAAGACACTCTCGGCCTTGACAATTTTAGAGATGTGCTTTGTCCAATGCAATTAATGCCCAAGTCATGTTCACAGGAGATTGGTGTTGTGGAGGGAGTATGTGAAAGCTGGCTTTTCCTCCCAAAATGCACTTGTCCACAGCCAGCTTGAGTTGCCAGTCCGTAATTGCGTCCAGGTCTGATCGCAGGAAAGACCCGGCTTTCTATCGGAACAAGCTGAAGCATATCGATAGTATGCCCCCATCCCCTCCCACTGCAAAGTGGTCGTGGAGGTGTCATGACAAAAAAAGCACCCAGCCCACACTATAAAGTGGTCGTGTACCACGAAAAAAAAAAGCACCCAGCACTCACTGTAAATGAGGTTGGTGTTAGGAAGGGCATCCAACTATAGAAATCAAGTCAAAATGAGTTCCCGTATGAGCAAGACAAGGTCACCCGACCTGACATTTCCCACGACAGGACAACCTATCTAATCCATGCTAGCATGGAAGAATGGACCTAAAACAGTGATGATATATATATATATAAACACACACATCTATCTATATATATGTATACAGAGAGAGTGTGAAAGACCAAAGCTCATTACTTTTGTAGATATGTATATTTCACAAGGGTCTTTTTTATTCAAGGAGGTAAGAAATTCTTAATATATTCTATAATCCATATTTTTAATTTACAATTTTATGGTAAATTGTATACACTGAAATTGAGGGGATTTTTTTGAAAATGTTATTTATTCGTTATAAAATTTAAATGATAGTATTGCAGTTGTGGGTTGGCCCCTTTGTCTCCTCTTGGCAACCAATATTTTTAGATCTAATCTACCACTGTGTATATCTATCTATCTATCTATATCTATATATATATATATATATATATATATATGAGCCTTGCAAGTCATAGCAAAGTCACCCCATTTAAAAGAGCAGCACTTTGAATAAGAACTGAAAAACTGATAGAGTAGAGAGTGCCCTTAAGTCCTTCCAAACAACCTCTATATTGCTAGAGGCATGATAAAATTCACTCTTCCATGTTGTAAAGTGATTAGTGATGGGAAGAGCATCCAACCAGAAAAATACCCTACCAAAAATTATTATCATCATCCCATCCAGCTCATGCTAGGATGATGATGAAGATGATACCAACATACATACATACATACAATTACTCAAATATTTTACATTTATTTTCCATGGTGTCATGGATTTGGCAGAATATTATACCCTAAATCAGTATTTAATTGGAGCTACTGTCTTCCTAGGTGGGTCAGCAAACCATATTTTATTAATACACTCCATTTTGGGACTTGTTGCTATGAGCAATTTAACAGCAGTGCCAAAGCATAACTGAAACTAGTGAAAGAATATTGTTCTTTTATCTAAAATTTTCATTTACTCTTCAGCTTTAACTGTTGAATTTCTTCATCATTGAAGCCTGCATCAAGCTGTCAAGCAATTCTCTGATAATCCTGGTGTCTATTCCATATGTTCTCAGGTGTAATCAAATTTCAGTGGTTTCTGTTAAAGCACCTGTAAACTCAGCTTACAACTTTTATCTCTTCACCATGTTTCATTGGTGTAAACAATTCAAAATTTTAACTCTTGTTACCAAACCACCTGAAACCAAGTGTGTATACTTATCTAAAAACCTTCTATTGTAATTTTATGTAAAAACCTTTGTTAGGTTATGTCCAAACACCAGTTTAATAACGAGAAAGTTATATCACTAAATCCCTCCAAATTCTTGATAATTTGAAAAAGGCCATTACTTTCATTAGAAACAAAATTTGTTCTTCAACACAAACCACTATTTTCAGAAATTTTTGTCAATTCAGTAGAACATTTGGCTGCTGTACTATCATCTGCACTTTTCATTACAATCCTAATATTATGGATTTCATATAATTTTCTAAATCAAACCACTCTTAAAAGTGTTTCATTAGTTGACCTCCCTTCAGTTTTGTTTTCCTCTTTCCATTCTCTTTGGGCTACAGCAAACTGCATATGCATATCACAGCAAATAAAATACCGATACATATATATACATACACAGTCCTCAAAGTAGTATTATATGTGTAAAACAGACATTAAAAGAGGATGATGTATGTATATCTCCTTCGCCACTGTACACATTAGAGCAACATCATAAATGTTTTAGTTTAAAAGAACAAAATGAAATGACTGGAAACCAAACCCATATATACACCTCAATTAAAAAAAGATATAAAGAACAATTAGATCTCTGAAGAACATTCCTCGTGGGACTTGTAGTCAACTAAGTTGACAATTGCTAGTAGATACAATGTGCAGGAATTTAGCATGAAATGGAATATCAGCTCAGGCTGGAGTTTAACTTGTTTCATTGGCATTAAGCAACTGAGAGAACAAAACCTTCTCTGGGTGAGATGCATTCTATTGCTGAGTTAACCGACAACTGCAGCTGATACTCAATTTTTCTGATGAGTAGATTGGAGCAATGAGAAATAGCATGTCTTGCCTAAGGACACTGCACACCACCCTGTCAGGGAATTAAATCTGTCACCTTATAATCGCCTAACATCCTAATCATTAGGCCATGCACCTTATAATAATCAAACTAGAGTCCCTATTTATGACCAAGTGATCGGTGACAATGTTGGTGTGGTTGTGTATAGTAAAACAGTAGAATATAAAGAAAGTAGCGATGTTTTACATTGACAAAAGTAGTTCAAAGAGTGGAATAAATTTGAGTCAGTGAAGGGGGATAAACAGTTTTAGTGGGGAAAAAAATAACGGGTACACCAACAGAAGGGACTTCATGTCTGCTGGCTTGGGGGGAAAAAATAAAGGGTACACCAACAAAGGGGGCTTCTGTCTGCTGGCTTTACTAAGAATATTTTAGTATAAGGAGACAGGCATCTAAGTATTCAGAATCTAAAGTGAATAGATAGTTTCTCAAACAGAATTATACAGAACCCCAATTTGTATATTGTAATGTGTTCTTTGTTAAGGAATCATTACATTTATCGATCAAAATCAAATTGATCTATTATTTCTGAAATGATTGATATAATTTTGGAAATAAATTTAGTTCATGTAGAATTAAACAATTCTTAAAAAGTATCAGAAGGACCATCCCATAAAAAAATCTCAAAACAATTCAAAATAAATCTAGAATGATGTTTTAGCAGTTACAAGAGAGTATTATTTAAAGAAAGATGTAATATAGCAGCATATAAGCTTAATAAAATTGAATAGCAAAAAAGTTGTCAAAGCATAGCTTAATCAGTAGATTTTAAGCTAAGTGGCAATGAATGGTTATAGTGATATAATAGCAATAGATTAAGCTGAAATATTTTCAAGATTGGTAAGTTAATGGAAAACAGAAATAAAATCTTATCAAATGTGTAATTAGTATCCAACTAGTTGATAGTTCAGTTACTATAGAAATTACTTCATTAATTAGTTCATCCAGACATGTATGGAAATCTCAAGTTTTGTATTAAACCTTTTAATATCAACCTGTCCAAAACTGTCCCTGGTTCTACACATTTTAAAAGATACTTATTTAAATTAAAACCTTCCTATAATTTTTATTTATGACCTTTTTGTTACAAATACCATATAAATAATGAAGCAATAATTCTCCCCCAACCCCACTCCATTTAAAAAAAATAAAAATTAATTACTGTATATACTTCAATATAAGCCGACCCCACTATTTTATGTCTGAGAAATGAGCAAAAATCCAAACCATATTTATGTTAAATTTGAAATTGGCGAAAATCATCAAAATATTGACCCCAAATATATGCCAACCCCTTTCTACTATCTATTTTTTTTTTTTGTTACATATTCCTCAGCTTATATTCAAATATATACAGTAATTAGAATAAAATGTATTTTATTAGCAACTCAGTTATAAAAAGGTTATGAAATGGTATATAGCTACAAAATTATTTCAGTGACATAAAACACAGGAGAAAATAAAGAAAAAAACATTCTTGTATTTTTAAATGTAGTGACAGAAGGAAAAGATATAGAAGTCTTATTAAAAAAAAATAGTAATAACAGCAGTTAGGTAAGTTACTATTATAGAATCTCATTTTCAATCTATGGAGAGAGCCCCTTAGAAAATATCACATTTGATGGAAAGACATTGATCAATGTAGAAAGGTGAAAAGAACATATTTGAATAATTATACATTTATTTACACACACACATAAATGTGTGCATAATAGCTTTAAAAACAAAAAAGAACAAAAATGATGGTGATAATGACTTCTGAGAAAGCAGAAAGTGAAAACTTGAAAAGAGATATAGTAGATAGAATGTACAGTAGTAGATTATTGATATTTGGTCTGTCATCAACTATAACAATAGTGAATGTGTGTATATTTTTTTATATATTTGTCTGTCACTTACTGAAAGAAAGATGACAGAGGAAAGAAGAGGGTGGTGACAAGCTATAGATAACAGCAACCAGTGTTCTAAGATTTTCTACAGTTGTGTGTGTATATGTAGTGAATTGGCTACACACATTGGCTATTATTATTGCCGAGGTTAACTTTGCCTTTCAACCTTACGGAGTCGATGAAATAAAGTACCAGTAATGTACTGGTTAATTGCTGGCCTTGTGCCAAAAGTAGAAACAATTATTGTGTTGGTGTTTATATCACCCATAAAATATTAAATTACTATAAATATAAAATACTACAATTAGCTGTCATTTTTGATGGCACAGGGCCAACTAGTACTATAAGAGCCATGTCTGTCTGAGAGAAATACTACTCCACCTCTCCTCTCTCTAACTAACTAAAGCATAACGTACAAACAAATGAAAAGAATACACATCCATATCAGTGTTACAGATTGTAAAGCTAAAGGTAGCAGTTTCTTTCAACAAATGTGTATTGATGTTGACAGCTTTGCACTTAAAATTCCCACCTTTTTTATGAAAACTCGGTTATGAAAATCCTGTCTCGCTCCACTCAACTCTATTTAACTAACTAAAATATAATCCTAACTTTAGCCTGTCATTTAATATGTAGAATTATATATAAAAACTGAGTGTAATTATTGTTTAAGGTTCATTTGGCTGTATAGATATGTTGCTTTAACTCTAATGCACCTTTATGTTCTGTTTCAAGAAGGTACTTCTGATGACCTACGTTTGGAGGTGTAGGTGGGGACTATCAAAAAAGTTCTGTAATATTTAATTTACCATATTGCATTTTTTTCACTCCTACTTTATGCCCACACATTATTATAGTCTGAGTTCTAATTCTGCCGAGGTTAACTTTGCTTTTCATCCTTACGGAGTTGATAAAATAAAGTACCAGTAATGCACTGGGTAATTTCTGGCCGTGTGCCAAAAAGTAGAACCAATTATTTAATTGTACAAAGAGGTCCTTTTATAATTTCTACAGATTTCCTAAAATGTATATAGTTGTTTAAAAGGAACATGACAGAAACTGGAAAATTATGTATGTTCAATTTTTTTAAAAGGAGTTGTACTTATTTTGATTCTGGAACACAAGTTATTAAGGTAACCTGCCACAGTGGCAGATTTTCTATATGATTCTAAATACAGCTTTGTATCTATGTGTATTCTATGGCATATTTCAACTAAATAGATGTTTATTTTTAAATATTTGTACATTTATAATGTTACTTTACATTTATGTTGGTGATGATAAAAGGCTTAGATTGTCATATTTACTGGAGTTACTTATACTGATAGGCTGCAGCAAGCAATACAGTTAGAAGAACGAAAATGATTTACACATCTGAAATGTAGTGAACAGAAAACCTTCTCTATAAATTTGCAAAGATAGATTACTGAATACAAGTGGTTGGTAAATTAATACACAGCCATTTTTCCTTTTTTAATACATTTATTGGTTTGGTCTGAAGGAAGGGACTGTGCTGTTCAAATTTCACAAACACTAAAGGCAAGTTGATGAGATGCAAGAAACATGTGCAGGGAGGAAATTATAAATGGGAAGAAAGGATTGGGTGTACTGGTTAGTATAGGGTCTCTGATTTACAAACAAATGTAGGTATTGAGAAGAGGAGAGTGTCTGACATATTGGTGACAAGAGATTAGCCAGCTACAAGGAGCAAAAACTATTGAAGTAGTAGAAAGGGCAAACGGAGGAGGTAGCATGTCAGTTGGCCAGAGATTGGAGAGTGATTTTATGCCAATCAAATGACCTTTATTTGAAAGTGACCTATTATGTTCCAAATGTGGGTGGAGTATTTCATTGTGTGTCTTACCTGAACTTTGTAAAGGGTTAGCAGTAGTTGAGAGATGAAGTATTTTTTGGATTTGAAGAAAGGCCAGTCTTTGAGATGCTAGCTTTGCTATGTTAAGGATGTGTATTTGACAGGAGAGATCCTCAGTGATAGTGAGGCCTAGCATTTGAAGCTATCACAGTGGCTCTAACTGGTTGTTGTTCATCTTTAAGTGGGATGAGGTATAATAATTGTTTCTACTTTTGGCACAAGCCAGCAATTATCCTAGTGCATTACTGGTACTTTATTTTATCAACCCCGTAAGGATGAAAGGCAAAGTTAACCTCGGCGGGATTTGAACTCAGACTGTAAAGCGCCGTAACTCTATGTTGCAAAGCATGGTGTCTGGCTCTCTATTGATACAGCGTAATAATGTTTTCTTGATATGTGTAGTAATGTGTTTTTAAGGTGATACTTTTGGCATGATACCACTGGAAGATGTTATTGAGGTTCAAGGAACTAGTGCAAATTTAGTATGCTGTGTTTTGGTTGCATATGAACAATACTATGGTGTGAAAGGTTAAGGAAGAGCAAAGAATAGTATCAGCTGCATAAGAAAAAGGGGCATTGAAGTGGTATCAAATAGGTCATTGATGTATATGAAGAACAGTGTGGGGACAACTTTGAAGGACAAAACTAAATCCTGAGAAACACTAGAATTCATAGAGTGTGTGTCATCAAGAGCTCGATCAACACAAGCTGCAATAGTGTAATCTGATAGAAAGCTACTGATACAAGAGATGAGAGGTGGATGGACCCTATAAGAGGACAGTTTTGACAGTACGTTCACGTGCTAGATGGTCAAAAGCACAATCTGGAGAGCAACAACATAACTGTCACCAAGCTACACGAGACTGAGGACCAACTCTTGAGTGAAATAATAGAATAAGTCTATAGTAGATTTGTCTTTATGAATTTGTATGAGGAATTATTAAAGAAGGGAAGGTATTCAAAAAAGAATTTGATGTCAATGGCTGTCTCTGTCTTCTTTGAAATGTTAGAAGTGTGTGTCATAGGAAAATAGTTGGCAGGGTCAGAGGGTTGCTCTTCTTCGGAATATAATAATACACAATAGAATATTTCCAATGATCAGGATATATCCTAAGAATGAGTATGATTGAAGAGAAGGAGAAGGGAAGAAACTGAAGAATTGGTGATGCTAAGATGTTAGCATTGTGAGGGTGAAGGACATTGTCCTGACCAGCTGCCTTATTGGTTTGGAGTGTAGTAGGTACTTTTGCATTTAGCATGTATATGAGCATGGTGATGAGCCTAGTAGAATAGAAGGAGAAACTTGTGAAGGAAATTTGTCTAGTATGTGCAGCATTGAACTGGATGCAAAAGTGGAGCAAAATAGGATTCTGCTAATCTGGTAAAGATACTCTTGGCAAGGGATGAAAAGAATTGGCAGGAGTTTGGGAAATAGGAAAGATTACATGGAAATATCCTTCCTGGTTTGGGTGGTCTTACAGGAGTTGTGGTGCTGGGTAGGTTCTGTTTAATTTGTAGCAGTATATGATTTTCACCACGTGTTGTAGGCCATGCTTTTTGCCTGAACTGCTGCCACACAGATATGGATGAACCACTTGAGGGATATTGGACAGCAAGTTTTAGGTGAGGCATGCAAAAGGACATGCCTAAGAAGATGGTTTCTGTTACCTGCTGAGCTGTTTCTGATGAGTAGTGGATGAAACACAAGAGCTGACATGAAGTACTCTCGGATCTGGGAGGTAGGAGGAGCATTGTGTAGTTTGTGGATATGTGGCAAGTATTCACAATAAAGCAGTAGTTAGATGACCTGTAAGAGGCTAAAAATCAAGGTTGAGTTTAGAAGTGAGAAAGAGATCAAGTGTTTGGAGTGTCTCTATGCCAGTCGGGGATGTGTGTAGAGGGTGAAACTAATAAAAATAGAGAGTTAAGGGTTGCTAAAGATTTAGTTTTTGCATTTGCAATATGAATGTGAGAGCCAGAAACAGTTGTGATCATTGAAGTTGATGAGGACTTTGAAGAGGTGGGAGAGAGTTCAGAGAGTAGTAGAAAAAACAAATGTTATGTGGAAGAGTAAGGGAGGAAACTTTGATCCAGAGTAACTGTAAGTGCTTGTTGCTAATATCCAAGTGAGAGAGGTGAGTGGCAGGGAAAGTGGAATCTACATGTGTGCAGACACCACCTTTCAGTGAGGTCATGGTAACTTCCTGCTGGAAGTTTGTCGAAATTTTTGCAACAGACTCAGCTCTACTAAAAGCATCCATGGGCCAGATTGTGGTGTTAAATTGACTGATGTGAGGTGTCTACCACAAAAAAGTCTAAGTGCATGTATATATATGCCACAGAATTACATTAGATAAATGGTGACCAACAGCCAAAGAACATACAAACATATATAATCATGATTGGGGTACCATATATATGCATCCATTTCTTTACAATTATATAAAGTAGATTTAGATACACATAATTATCATAAGATTCAAAGATTAAAGAAACTAAGGCAACTTTACCTAATTTGACAACAAAAAAGTTTTAGCCAGAATTAAAACAAAACAGATTGATAGATGTGTCACAATTACAATGAAGTATTCCTTTTTTTCAGTGTTTAGTTAAGGCAGGAAGGTATCTTTAAACCAGAGACTTAATTTGAATGCTTTCAATTGAGTGAATCCCACTAAAGGCATCCAAGAGCCAGGTGGTGGTGTTAAACTGGGCAGTGAATTAAGTCTACTACCAAGTAGGCCATAGCAGGATTTGAATTCAAAACACAAAGAAATGGAATCAAATACTAGATATCTCATCTGATACCCTAACAATTCTGTTGATCTAGCAACCTGAGCTGGTACTTTATTTTATCAACTCTGTAACAAAATGGCAGGGCATTTTATCAAATCAATCAATTCACTGCCTGTGAAGTATGATAAGCATAAATACTTCTTAGATTTTATGTAATCTTTTATAGTTTCAGAAAATATAACACAAAATAAATTCAATATTGAAAAAACATACAGAAAGAAGACATTGAGGGATTATAGACATGTCTACAAAGGAAAAGACAAGAGGCTTGAAAATATTAGATGTGAATAAAGGGTAATGAAGTAAAAATATCTTGAGGATAATCAGGGAGAGATGTAAAATAGAATTTAAAAATAAAATAGGTAAAGTAAAAGATGGCAAGGTAATATAGAAATAACTAGATTGAAAATATTATTAGATATAATAAATAGTAACATAGGAGAAATATCTTGAGGATAGTCAGGGAGATATGTAAAATATGGACACACAAGAAATATAGGATAATCAGAAGAACAAAACAGATTAATCAAAAAGCTATATCAAATATGATATTTTAAATTAAGCTTTAAGACAGGGAATGTGTTTTGAATTAAAACACTTTTCAGATCTCTATATCAGAGAAGAGAGGAGACATTTACTATTAAAGAAAGAAATATAGATGAACTGTTTAAACTTAAAAAAAGACAAAATAAGATGAGCTGAACATGAACTAAAATAAATATTAGAAATATGCAAGGTTGTAGAGAATCTGATAAATTATTTTCTAAGATTATTATTAACAGATTTATTCAGAGAGATTTACACTGCTTACATTTGTCTCTGAGGCATCATTTACTCCACTGTAACACTCTTTGCTAGGTTCCGGGGACAGTCAACCTAGAACAGAAAGTTATTAGTTATCTCCCTTGCACTGAATAGTAAAATGAGAGTTAAACTTTTTTTAATTGATCTTAATTTTAATACTATTTTATTTTTAAACAGAAAGCAAATTAATTATTGTCTTCATACGTATAACATCGACATCTAATTTAATTATTTTAAAAATTTAGGTATAATAATAATTAATAGTATTACTGATTTCTCTCATTAGCACAAGGTCTACTAAAGTGGAAGGATATAGTCGATTTTAATGAACTCTAGTACATTTGTGGTACATTTATTATTAACCAGAAGTAGAAAAAATAAAGTCAACACTGGTGGGATTTTAATTAAAAAGAAAATTAAAACTAAATACACTTTGTATTTATTCTGCCACTCTACTAATCTAGTATATTGGTACTCGCCTTATTGATTTCTGTGGGATCTAACAGAGTAATAAAATTAGATACTATAAAGATATCTAATATAGTACATTGTATCCTAGCCGCAGGTGAGCTTCATGAGATGGAATGGCTCTTCCAGCGCATCTCCCTAACCATCCTCCGGGGAAATGCCTTCTCCATACATTCCACCGAGGCTGTGTGGTGGTCAGCACATGGGACTCCATTTGCTCATAATATAGAGAGATTGGGAGGGAAAGAGAGATGGAAGCGATGACAGTGGGAGTTCAGCTGTTCCGTGTTCAGACAGATTTGTTGGGAGGTTTCCTGGGTGTTTTAATTGTTATTGATTGTAACATTGTGCCAATTTTCCCGATGAATTAGGCCTGCTAGGCATAGGAACTGTTCTTAACCCTTTAGCATTTAAACCGGCCATATCTGGCCAGAATGCTCTCATCTCTTTCTGTTCAAACCGGTTGTAACCAGCTGCTCATACTTATGTTAAGGTATATTTTTCAAAATAAATAATATCAAAATCTTGTAGATTCGGTATTATGTGAGATAATTAGTGAAATAAAGTGTTTACTCTGAAAATACAATAGTAAATATGGAATAATGTAAATGCTAAAGGGTTAAGTAACTAACTTGTTTGTTATTTCCTTTTTATTCATTGAAAGACTTCTTAAATTAAGTATACCAATGGAGCTTTGGTTTTTCTTCTTTTTAACTCTGGAGCAAAACATACTTTAGCTGTAATTTTTCATCTTTTTGCTACAAAGAACTAATTTCTTCAAGAATCTCTCTCTCTCTCTCATATATAATTACAACAGTGACATAAACAGGTACTCAAGTTTTGTTGGGTTCTGGGACCCCAACTCGTTCAGCCTGTCATGAAAAAAAAAAAAACGTTTCTTATTTTGTGTCTCTCTGTTGTTCTGTCCTACACCATCTTGTTTTTGTGTGCACTACACACAAAAACAAGATAGTGTAGGACAGAACAAAGGAGAGACACAAAATAAGAAATCAATCACCGAGGAGGTCACAGAATGTGTGACGAAAGAGCTTTGAAAATATATAAACAACCATCCAATTAATGAACCAACCAACTGAAAATTTATAATAAATTGAAGTGAAAACCAACAGGTACATGTGTTTTTATTGGCAGCCTGACTCCCAAATTATAACAATACACACACACATTATACATATATATATGATAGTAACAACAGTAAGTGACCATAGCTATAGTGTTGATCAGAGACAGTATAGCGTTTGAGAGGTCTCTTTAGTCAGGATGGTGATGCCACAAAAAACGCAACCAGTACACTGTGTAAAGTGGTAGGAGTATGAAAAAATTATACTTATTCATGGCGCCATGAAGTGGGATTTAACCTGGGACCTAATGCTTGCTAAGTGAACTTCTTAACCATTTGGTCACCCTTCAAACACTTCCTCCATACATAGAACTATTGATATTTTTTCAACATTTAAATGTTAAGAGAATAATTAGTAAAACCAAATCTCAGCAGTAGCAACTCACTGTCTTATTATTATTATTATTATTATTATTATTGGGGGGTATTATCACTGAAATAGTAGCGTGCCAGAGTAAATCCTTTGTTGTATTTAGTCATATACAGGCTTGAATTCCATGTGGTTGACTGCCTTTTATTCCTTGGGGGATGGGGGCGACAAAATTACCAGGCAAATCTGGGAAAGGTATGGTTTGAATCAACTACAACTTTCTCACCAAAACTGTGACCTTGTGCCAAAGTTAGATACCATTATATTTATATATAATATCTTATTTAACAGACCCAGTGGCTTGCACAATAGTTTGAGAGGTAAGCTCTCTACAAATTAAGAGTCCTTGATATAGTTTTGATTATTTAGTTAAACTCCATTCCACTTGCATTACTAATGTCATTTGAAGAAAGAATGATGAACATAATTTTATCATAACATCACTTCTAAACAGGTATGGTGACTAAGTGTTATTGTCTGGAATATCTTTTACAAGAAAGAGAAATAAATTTACAAATATATCATTAAAGAATAAATTAATATGCGAAGCAGTTAAGAAAAGCAAAGCAGTTGAAAGTAATAAAATGAATCAATAATATTCCAAGAAAAACTGCATTAAGAGAAACATACAAAACAGAACAATTACAACAAATAACATTAATAATAATATTCAATGAACAAATAAAACAAAATAATATATATATATATTTAGCCAGGTTGTGCTATTAAAGTTAGACATGGCCTGGGCCAATACTGGCCAAAAGTTATCAAAGTTATATAATAACTTGCATCATTTTGTAAAGCTTATTTACTTGAATGTATAAAACAAATTTATTTTTAAAATCCGCTTAAATCAGAAGGAAAAGGAACATATACTTGAATTTAAAATGTTTAAAATTGATGAAACTAAACTATTAAGAGAAATTGAATTAAAACCAAGATTAACCACACACACATACATACATACATACATATATATATATATATATGGTCAGAGATGTTCTGCTGCAACAAACAATGACATTGATTTCACAGGCCATCTCCAAATCAAATATTTTCTCTATTTGTGTTTGCGGTAATTCCTTTTATTGATTAACTAATTATGCAATCCACACCTGATGATGTTGCCATGGTCTTACGTAACCAGACCATTGAAATATATATAGTATTTTTCGCAACTATAAAAATTTAAAAGGATATCCCCAGTCCAGCCTCCTGTTGTTTTAATCAAATTAATATATACAGAGTGACACCCAAAAATATATACACACTTCAAGAGCATTCTAATAGCTATATGTGTACATTTTTGGGGGATACTCTACGTGTGTGTGAGTGTATATATATATAATTAAGGTGTTTACTCTAACATAGCTGTATACATGTATACATATAAGTATGAGTATTTTGTATATCTAGCAATATATGGTATGTTTATTGAATAAAGATTTGAAAGCCTTCAGCTATGAATTTTGGAAACTGATGATGTAGCACCATCTAGCAGCTTCCAGCAGAAGCAAGGGTGGGTAACTGTTGATGACGATCATCGTTTCTGACTCTGGTTGTTATCAAGACAGTGCTCCTTTCCCCTGCTCGCCTATATTGAGTTCCAGCAGAAAGCTGGGTAAGGGAGCACTGTCCTGATAACAACCAGCCTTACAGAGTGTACTCGGTGCATATTCGTGCCACCAACAATAGAGAGGTTGTTGGTAATAGACCCAACTGTATAGCCCTCTCAGCTCTGGGGAGTGGGGAAAATGGAGGAGAGAGATAGGTATAAAGTTATAGGTGTTTGTGGAGATTTGGCAGGGCAATGAGTAAAGGGTAGGGGTGGCTGATTAGTGTATGGGGATGTAGTGGTGTGAGGGATAGGGGCATGAAGGAGAGATAGGGGTAAGGGATAGTGTATGGGGAGAGGGGATGTAGTGGTGTGGGGAATGTGCTTGATAGAGAGGGAGGATTGTGGTGAAGAGATAGGTAAAGGGGTAGTGAGGAGTGTGAACAAGGGGTAAAGAGAGTAGCTACCAGGGTGCAATGGTGAGATATTTAAGGTCTTTAGAGTGGGGTGGTAGTAGTTCAGGAATGGTTTTGGAAGGGGAAAGTGGCAGTGACTTCAAAGTTTCAGCTTGATCATTATATGGCTGTGTTTATATATATGAGTATAAACAATCATCATCAAGATGATCACCATTTTAAGTTTACTTTTACATGCTTGCATGGGTTGGACAGGTCCTTTCCAGCACAGAATCCTTTCACTCATAGTGGTTTTCATCATCACCTCTGTGAACGTCAGCAATCTGGGATCATCTCTCACCACCTCCACCCAATCTTCCTTGGACCTCTACTGTGGCATCTTTCCACTGCAATTTCTTGGCACTTCTTCCCCCAATGATCCACATCCATGTGCATCATATGCCCATACCAGTAAAGTCTACTCTCTTTTAGACTACATTTGATTCCTCTTATACCCAGGTTTTCTTTCAGTTCATCCATGCTTCTTCATTCATGCACATTAATACTGTACATCCATTTACCATTGAAGCATGATTGCTTCATTTCTCTACCACATTTGCATATCCACTGTATTCATTGTCAGGCAGTATTGCAGACAGGTGCCATACAACTGGCTTTTCATTCAAAGAGAGAATCCTTTTGTCGCCAAAAGAGGTAGTAACACCTTGAACTTCTTCCATCCTTTCTTTATTCTAGCTACTATGCTCACTGAGCACCTTCCGCCACTGCTAATTAGATCTCCTAGGTAGCAAAAGCTATCAAACACTTCTATGGATCCTTTCTGAGATTGGAAGAAGTTTATTTCACTAATGCTCTTACTACCAACTATCACTGTACATCTGCCCATACAAAGTGTAGCTTTTCTGTTAATCTGTCTGCTATCTCCTTACACCTCTTGTGTACCAAATATTTACATTGTGTACATTGTATGGAGTTTCTGCCCACTCCTACTCTACATATTGAGCAAGGTCACTTTCCTGATGAGATCAAGATCCTATCATCTTTCCTATTTACTAAAACTCTGGTATTTGGCAAGTTTATTCGCAGCACCTTTGATTATAAATTCTAATCCTTCCTGCTATTTTGACTCCTGAACAAGTCTGTCTTGGGAGAAGGTTTCCTCCTCTACACTAGTCTTGGTGCCTTTATAAAATTAACTTAGCACATTTCATGAAGTGGGTGACACTCAACCAGTAACAATATACGAGAAAGAGCAATCACGTCAACAACTGACAACCTTCTTAGTGCTGGTGTCATAATGAAATGCATAAAGTAAACTCTATAAATTGGCAAGTGTTAGGAAAGGTATCCAGCTATAGAAACCATGCCAAATGAAGGACTGAAACAACTATTCAATTGTGTCAATGACTGAAACAACTATTCAACAACCCCCATAGTGTAGATGACATTATAAAATACACCCAGTATATACTCTGTAAAGTGGTTGGTTGCAAGAAGGGGACCCAGCCATGAAAAAACATACCAAACAAAGGGTTGAGATGACTTTTCAGTTGTGTCAAAGATATGTTAAACTCTCTAGTGCTGGTGCCACAATAAAATGCATCCAGACACTGCAGTATTTGTATTCAAAACAAAAATCCCACTATGGCCTACTTGGATGGAAGACAGAAATGAGTATGGGTGGACTCAGCTTAAAACATTACAATTCACAAGTGATTTACTGTCCCAGCTTTATACTGGTGTCAAAATGTTGAACGTCTGTGATATTTTTCTTTGGTGGCTGAATGATAGACACGCAAGCCTGTAAATTGCAGATGATAGTGTACAGTCTTTGTGTTAGGTACTTGGTTCATCATAATTGCTTATTCAGCTTATGGTATTGGAAATTCCTTATGGATTTTTCTTTCCTCTTCTGACAATGGATTGGTACACTCTTGTAAAGATACTCCCCTGGGGATCTAGATCACTTTGTAAAGCTGAAGTTGCCTGTATCTCAATTCAATACCAGCAATTGTCATACTGTGTTAATAAACACCCTGGGTTAGCTAGTAATAACTTCAACTTTCTAAATGTAAAAATCACAGTGTGTGCTCTAATAGCAACAGAAATATTAATTCCAGCCATGTCTATAATTTGCAAAGAAAATTGTCATTAATTTCACAAAAAGCAAACAAACAGCATGGTAATATTCCAAAACATATTCTTATTAGATTCATCTAAAATATTGTACAGAATGTGTATGTTTCTTCTTAATTGATGTAATATTATTCTTGATTAATACAATATTGAATAATGAGTTACTATATGATCAATTATGGTTAATACTGTACTTCCACATCCTTACATATGAATATATTTTGTAATCCTCATTCCAGCAGAGCACTGAGCAACCATGTTGAAGCTCCCTTAAACTTGTCATTCACTAAGTATCTATAGTTCTGACACAGAACACAAGCCTGATTCAAGTCTCTCCCATTCCTCTTCCATTCACCCTTCCTAATCTTAATACATTTGCGTTGGACGAGGCACGTCTCTAAAATTGTCAAGAGGGCCGAGGGTGTCTTGGCATCACTCAGCAAGACCTTTGTCAGCCGCTCTCCAGATATCTATTTAAGGCTGTATACAGCTATGGTGCGACCACACTTAGAATTTGCATCACCAGTCTGGAACCCCTATCTTGCTCAGGACATTGACCGCCTGGAAACTGTTCAGAGACGTGCAACCAAGCGAATACCCTCCATCAGGCATCTACCATACTCTGAGCGCCTTGCTTCCCTGGACATGGATTCATTGAAGCTCCGACGCCTGGCAACTGACTTAGTAAACACCCACAAAATTGTTAACCATGTTGCCAACAACAACCCTGAGTACCTTTTCGATTTCCATGTGTCTAACACACGTGGACATGCCCACAAAGTAAGAAAACAGCACAGTTCCCATGACTTTCGGAAACATTTTTTTTCACGCTCAGAGTTGCTGAAGCATGGAACAAACTACCTGCATCAGTTGTTAGCTGTCGAGACACTGCATCCTTTAAGGCCTCCATGCTTCCCGAGATCCGCCAACACTACAGCTAACACATACACACATGTACTTCCCTGACATTTGTGTATTATTCTATGTACTATATTGACGAGTTGTAGTGCACCTGAGCACTTTACACAATAATTTCATTATTATTACACTTGCCTTCACCAACTAAGTATTCAACTCATATCATCAATGTCCAACTTGTATACTACTTCTCCTCTCCACCTTCCACACTCCTGAGGTACTTCTCCTGTCATGCTTACCCATGCATACATGCGTAGAAAGTTGGACATGCTCCACATCTCCTCTCCCCACCTCATAATGCTGCTGCCATGACAACAAAAACACTTTGTCTAACCTGTATGGCAATCCAGTGCCACAACAATGAAAAGTATCTAGTCTATCCTGTAAGGTGGTCGTGCTGGTAATATGACAAGAAGCAGCTTCAAATGCACTCTATAAGATGGTTGTGCTGGGGACATGGTAGGAGGCCTCAAGCCCCAGCCCATTCTGTATAGAGGTTGTGCCAGTGATGTGAGAAAACTACCCTGTCTAACCATCCAAGCATGGAAAAATGGGCATTAAATGATGATGATGATTGCACATGACTGAACATCAAGACCAGTTGAAATTGATGCCTCTATACCTAGGGAGTTCAGGGATAAGGGAGAGTAATAAAAGGCTGACAATACTGATTGTAATTCTCTCTCTCTCTCTCACTCACTCTTACTAACTCCAATGAGATAGTAAAGGCTCTCAGTGCCCAAGGGTAAAGACACTTTTGGCACACCCATCTAAATAATTATGATAGTTACATAATTATTATGTAACTATATAGTTCTTCTAATATAGAGCTCACTAACTACGTGATTGTTACACCGCATGCGCGCGCGCGTGCGTGTGTGCGTGTGTGTGTGCGCTTTGATTTGATTTGATTTGTTTGCATCATATTCTTGGTAATGATGATAGTTATATTCTTCCAGATTTTTTCCAAAACCAGTTAGTCTATGAAGGGAATTTATTTTGGTCAGTATATGAAGACATTGCGAGTAAGAATTGTTTGATATTTACTGGCTCTAAATAATAACTGAAGGAAACCTAAGTGGGTAATTAAATAATATTCTTCATGAAGACCAAATGACTAGAAGATTAGTAGTTTAAATATCAAAAAGGAAAAAATAATACTTTTGCATTTCCAATTACCCAAATTGAATTGTTAATAACTTGATGGAAGTGGTGTTAAATACATCAAATTATAGCTGAATAATAATAAAAATAAAATAGCTTGCTTACATCACAGTTACGTTTTTCAGCAATATGTAAGGAGAGCAGCTGTAAGGGAATTATAGTTAGAATTCCTTGTAAGCAGTCGATTGTTTGTGGTACAGCAATGAACTTCTTCACATGACTTTGGGTTTCTGTGTCACCAGTGTTGCATATGACAATTAAGTCACCCTATAAAATGCAAAATAAATAAAACTAAAAATGAAATATCATCTAAGCTTTTAATAATGTAAAGTCAGTTGAAGCAAAATATGACAGTGGGAAAAATAGCCATAGAAAATGTTAAAAAACCCCCAAAAAACTTTCAGTTATCCAACATCGCTTCTATTCATCCTCTTAGTCAAATTGCCTTGAACAAACATTGAAAACAAGTGTAACGAATACTCTTTAGTTTTGTAGGATACAAGTCAACCTCACTAGTGCACCCAGTACACTCTGTAAAGTAGTTGGTGAATAAACAAAAACATGTTAAGAAGATTTTAGTCCTGCCGAGGATAAGACATTGGAGTCAAGAAGGTTATTCATCTGTAGAAACCATGCTAAAAATGGAACATACACGTGAGATACCCTTTAACCCATCATAGAGGGCAGTAATTCAGAATAAAAACTGACCCAAACCTTGATAATCTATCCAGCACAAGTCAGTATGGAAACTAGACATAAAATGATGATGATGGTACTCACCTAACCATAGGATAAAAGGATCTGCAAAGCCTAATTCCATTTCCTCTACTCTATAGAATTAATTACTTATTTGAAAAAGACTAAAAGGTTCAGAGGTATCATATAATTCAGCTTCATTCAAGTAGTATTTTTGGCAAAATCTATAATTATCAAAGGCATTCATTTGCTTTGCACCATTCCATTATATCACGACAAATAGACTAAGACAGTAGATAAAGCAAGGATTCATATGAAGTAACATAATGCTTTTACTGTCATACTACCCCTTTCTCTTTAAATATATATAAATATAAACAACAGATGCATACATGCATATAGTTAATGTACATTCACTAAACAATGGAACCTCTATGTGGTTGCTTGGCCTGCTAAAAATAGCCAAATATAATTTTGTTATTCTATTGGATTTATCAGATTACTGTGTGGTTAAGGAGCTCACATCATAGCCAGTGGCGGACTGGCCATGTCAGCTTATATGCATTTATATCTTTTGACTATGGATATTGGCAAAAGGTGTAAACACTGAAGTAAAAACCACATAATTCTATTTTTTTAACAAAGTCCTTCAAAATGTTTGTTCTACACTGTCTTAAAAACACTCCCTTGTTACTCTCACAATCAGAAATGCAATGAACCAATGTCTGGGCAGTTAAAACTAGTAATCAGTGACACTATCATTCATCAATACTGATATATAACAAAATCTATTAATATAATTTTTTTCATGTTTTCTGTTTGTCCACCATATTTGGATCACAAAATCTATTCTCAATGGATCAAATAAGGAACCGATATATATATATATATCATCATCATCATCATCGTTTAACGTCCGTGTTCCATGCTTGCATGGGTTTGGACGGAGGGTTTTCCCACTTGAGGCAAGAGTGGTTATCTTGCTCGCATAGGACTATCTGGCGGGTTTTCTACAGCTGGATGCCCTTCCTAACACCAACCACATTTACAGTGTGGGGCTGGGAGGTTTTTACCGTGTTGCCTACACGGCCACATTACAGCGTGAAATGTGTGTTTTTTTGACGTGACACCTACACGATCTCATTTGTTTCGGCCTGGATGTTGTGGCACCAACATAACTTTACATTGAAAGGGGCGGTGTGGATGGGGTGGGGGTGGTGGGACGGGGTGTATTTTGTTAGAGATGCCTACTGACTGTAGTAGGTTTTACTTTGTATTTAGGTAAGGCGGGTCTTCTCTATTACTGAGTACCGACAAAGGTCTCGGTCCAGTGACATTGTCTTGGTGAGGTGTAAGTGTGTGAGGTCGGAATTTATCAGCTCGTCCCAGGTTTTTCTGGGTCTGCCTATTCCGTGGCTACCGTCTATCTTTATTGCCCTGCACTTTGTTATACAGCTATCGTCTTTCATGCGCATCACGTGACCATACCAACGTAGCCTTCTCTCGAGCAAACAACATCTGATCCCTCTTATTTCTAATTTTTTCCTTAGTTCGTTTATGCTTTGCCGTTCACGTATATTACTATTACACATCCAGCGGAGCATGCAAGCTTCGTTTCTCTCTAGTCTGCGTATATCCTCTGCACACAATGCCCAGGTCTCACTGCCATGCAACATTGCTGTTTGTATGCAGGCATATATATATATATATATATATATATATATATATTAGAAAGTGAGGTTTTTTTTACAAAATGAAAAATAACCGAGGTGTCCTACACGAGTGAAAGTATAAAGAAAAAGAGATGAAATCGAAAATGCAACTGGAGTCTTATTTTTAAAAAAAAATATATATATTTATTTGGTTCCTTTACCGGTTTCGCAGTTCTGCTTTTCAAAAGGTGAGTTGAGATGGAGGGTCTGTGGTTTTTCTCACATCAGATGTGAGAAAAACCACGACCCTCCATCTCAACTCACCTTTTGAAAAGCAGAAGAACTGCGAAAGCGGTAAAGGAACCAAATAAATATATAAATTTAAAAAAAAAATAAGACTCCAGTTGCATTTTCGATTTCATCTCTTTTTCTTTATATATATATATATATA
This sequence comes from Eledone cirrhosa, assembly GCA_964016885.1. Taxonomy (NCBI): domain Eukaryota; kingdom Metazoa; phylum Mollusca; class Cephalopoda; order Octopoda; family Eledonidae; genus Eledone; species Eledone cirrhosa. Next base: position 357,851,967 of record OZ024740.1, read on the forward strand.
TATATATCATCATCATCATCATCATCAACGTTTAACGTCCGTGTTCCACGCTTGCATGGGTTTGGACGGGGGTAGTCCCACTTGAGGCAAGAGTGATTGTCTTGCTCGCATAGGACTGTCTGGCAGGTTTTCTACAGTTGGATGCCCTTCCTAACACCAACCACATTTACAGTGTGGGTCTGGGAGGTTTTTACCGTGTTGCCTACACGGCCACATTACAGCGTGGACTGTGTGTTTTTTTGTCGTGACACCTACACGATCTCATTTGTTTCGGCCTCGATGGCGCGGCACCAACATAACTTTACATAGAACGGGGTGGTGTGGATCGGGTGGGGGTGGGGGTGGTGGGACGGGGTGTATTTTGTTAGAGATGCCTACTGGCTGGAGTAGGTTTTACTATATATTTAGGTAAGGCGGGTCTTCTCTGTTACTGAGTACCGCCAAAGGTCTCGGTCCAGTGACATTGTCTTGGAGAGGTGTAAGTGTGTGATGTCGGAGTTTATCAGCTCGTCCCAGGTTTTTCTAGGTCTGCCTATTCCGTGACTACCGTCTATCTTTATTGCCCTGCACTTTGTTATACAGCTATCGACTTTCATGCGCATCACGTGTCCATACCAACGTAGCCTTCTCTCGAGTAAACAACATCTGATCCCTCTTATCTCTAATTTATTCCTTAGTTCGTTTATGCTTTGCCGTTCACGTATATTACTGTTACACATCCAGCGGAGCATGCAAGCTTCGTTCCTCTCTAGTCTGCGTATATCCTCTGCACACAATGCCCAGGTCTCACTGCCATGCAGCATTGCTGTTCGTATGCAGGCATCGTACAACCTGCCTTTCATTTTTAGTGAGAACCCTTTAGCAGCTAATAGTGGTATAAGCTCTCTGAACTTTTTCCAACCAGTTCTGACTCTAGCTACAGTACTTTCAGAGCACCCTCCCCCACTGCTGATTTTATCGCCCAGGTAACGGAAGCTGTCCACTATTTCTATAGAACCCTCTGCGCAATTGAAAGAGCTAGTAGTTTGTGGGCACTTGCTGCTACTTATTGCACCAGAGCACCGGCCACATGTAAAATCTATGTTCTTAGTTAGCTTACCTGTGATCCCACTACATCTTTTATGCACCCATACTTTGCATTTAGGACATAAAATGGAGTTTCTACCTACGCCTTTCCTACACACCGAGCACGACCATTTCCCAGAAGGGACCGCCGCCTTGTTTTCTTTCCTACAAACTAGTACTTTGGTCTTAGCCAGGTTAATTTTAAGTCCTTTTGACTCTAGGCCGTGCTTCCATGTTTGGAATTTCTTCTCTAGCTCGGCCATTGATTCCGCTATGAGTGTCAGGTCGTCTGCGTATAGGAGTTCCCATGGGCAGCCTGTCTTGAACTCCTCTGTTATAGCCTGAAGGGCAATAATAAATAGTAGTGGACTGAGAACAGAGCCCTGATGGACGCCGACTTTTACGCTAAACTCTTCACTATATTCGTTGTTAATTCTAACCTTGCTGACTGTTTCTTTATACATGGCTTGTATAGCCCTCACAAGCCATTCGTCAACGCCTAGTTTTCTAAGAGCCCACCAGATAATGGAGCGGGGGACTCTGTCGAAGGCTTTCTCCAAGTCGACAAAAGCTAAGTAGAGGGGTTTACCTTTAGCTAGGTACTTCTCCTGTAGTTGTCGTACTATGAAAAGAGCGTCTGTGGTACTTTTGCCTGACACAAACCCGAACTGCATTTCATCTAGGTCAATTCTCTCTCTGATTAGTTGCGCTATTACTCTTTCCGTGACCTTCATGACCTGGTCGATTAATTTAATGCCTCTATAGTTACTCCTATCTAGGGCGTCTCCTTTACCCTTATAACAGTTAACGATGATGCTGCTATGCCAGTCCTTCGGAACAACCCCGTTCTGTACGACTTGGTTAACTATGCGGGTGACCATGGTGTGTCCCACCGTGCCAGATGCCTTCAGCATCTCAGCAACTATTTCCGAAGGCCCAGCCGCCTTACCAGTCTTCATATCCTTGATTGCCTTACTTATTATACTCCCCTCGACTAACACTGCTGGTCCCTCTATTGGGTCGATATGGGGGAGACTGCCTTTCTCCCAATTATTCTCCTCATTTAGAAGCCTTTCATAGTGACACTTCCAAGCTACCTTCTTATCAGCGTCGGTGATGGCAAGTGTGCCATCGTCGTTTAGTACACACTTCTCCCCGACAATATCACGGTTTTCCTTGACGCATTGCCTAGCAATCCTGAACACCTCACGTTTTTGGTCATCGCGTTGTAGAACATGCTTGAACTTTCTTTCCTCAGCTTCCCTTCTTGCTAAGTACACTTGTCTCCTAGCTTCCCTCCTGGCCACTTGATAGTCCTCTCTACTTCCCCCATCCCGCCATACTTTCCAAGCCTGCTTTTTGGCCTTAATTGACCCCTCCACCTTACTGTTCCACCACCATGTTACTCTCCTCCTGCCTACAGGCCTGCTCCAGCCACAGACCTCGTCTGTCGCCAACAGCAGGTTTGCTTTCAGAAATTCCCACTCTCCCTCTATATTGTCCGACTCTAAATGTTCTTCCTTACTGTCGAAAGCATCAAGTAATATGCTTTGAAATTTATTCCTGGCTGTGGGGTCCTTTAGCTTCCATATTTTCCTCCTGAGGATAGTCCTCTTCTGTTGTCGAGTACGTCTCGTCCTGACTATGAGGTCGCTAATTATCAGTCTATGTTGGGAGGTGCATTCTTCATGGGGGAGGGATTTAGTGTTAACAACAGACACTCTGTCACGTCTTCTGGTAAGGATATAATCTACCTGGCTTGTGTGTTCCCCGGATCTATAGGTGATCAGGTGATTGTCACGTTTTTTGAAGTTATATATATATATGTGTGTGTGTGTGTGTGTGTGTGTGTGTGTGTGTGTAAAAGGTAAACAGAAATAACAACACAATCGGTACAGTATATGGAAGGAATATATTATATACACACACACACACACAACAATATCCGTTAAAAGCCCTCATAAATGCAAACAAAGTAACTCTAATTGAACACTATCCATGAAGTCAAAACAAATACAGTTTACTCACCTACACCCAACCTAACCTACTATTACATGTCACACTAGACAAAGTAATAACAACTTTACACATCCTTTAGAACTATACCAAAAACCACACTCCCATGCATAGCAATAACTGCACCTATACTATTTATTGGTATGGAGGTGATAGACATCAGCCTGCAGCTGTCATATTACATGGTTTCTTTCTATATATACAGTATATACTCATGTAAAAGTCAACATTTTTAGAGTTTTAAGATAAAATTGATGGAGTCAACTATTATATTAACACTATTTTCAAGGGGATGAAATTCACACTACAATTCAAATTTACTGTATCCATAAGCAGAAGCCTAATCATCATCATTATTTTATGTCTGTTGTTTCATGCTTGCTTGGATTGGACGAGTCCTTCTCAGTACAGCATCTCTCCCCTTGTCACATTCCTTTGTCATCTCTGCCATGAACTTTAGCGATCTGAGATCAGCTCTCACCACTCAGAGAAAATAGACGTATGATGATGATGATGAGTAACACTCCTTTAAATAGATATACAAAACACATGCTACAGATACAATGACATTACTTACATGCCGTGCCTTTACTTGTTGAAGAGCATTCATGCATTTCTGAAAAAATAAAGAAAAAAAAATTAAACAAAATGAGTGAAACATTGTTTATTTGTAATCAGGAGCAGCAACAAGAAAACTATAACCTTTAGTACACTAGTAATTTTTACAAATTGCTTCCCATGACACTGCATTATGCATTAAGGGGAGATTACTCTGTTGGTACCTTATGTCACCTAGAGCGTGTTAAAGACTAATTAGTTGGAGAGAAGAATAAAATAACTGTACTTCCACCAATAATACTTGTTTCTGATTTAGGCACAAGGCCAACGATATTTGGGGAAGAAGAAAGTCAATTAAATCGACCCCAGTTCGTTACTGGTGCTTTATTTTATCACCCCATAAGGATGAAAGGCAAAGCTAACCTCACTGCAACAATAATTGTTTCTTCTTTTGGCACAAGGCGAGCAATTATCCCAGTGCATTACTGGTACTTTATTTTATCGACCCCGTAAGGATGAAAGGCAAAGTTAACCTCAGCGGGATTTGAACTCAGAACGTAAAGGGCCATAACTCTATACTACAAAGCATGGTGTCTGCCACTACCGTGGCACCTTCTATGTCAGGGATCAGGGAACAAATGTAAATTACCAAAAAATGGGGTAAAATAAACAAAATTTCAAGGTAATGTATTCAGTATGAGATACATTTTTCCTGGAGCCCCTGTCATATGTATTTAATTATGAACTGAAGAGGTGCTTTTAACACTTTGAGATGGTATTTTTTGGCATATATTTTTTATTTTGCTTTGTTACATAAATATGCCATTATTCTGAATTTTTAGAATAATAGTAGTTTACACCTTTTGTTTGGAATCTTAAACTTTCTTCTTGATTTTTATATAAGTTCATTATTATAAACGCAAAACTCTATTTTATATACGACTAAGTTTTGTGGGGTGTGGAAATTTTAGAGAGCAATAATCTTTTTCAATTCAAAACTACTGAATCTAGAGTATTTATAATATACAAATACAAAAAGATAAATAATCGACAGTCGATCGACAAGATACTAGACCTCATTCGCTTAATGAGTGGAGTGGAGCTCGTCAAGTCGGACCAAGGAAAGAATGTTTCCATTGGTCTTTCCAATCGCTAATACTATCTGTCGGTCACAAACCCAGGCAGAAGGAGCAATGTGAAATAAAGTGTCTTGCTCAAGCACATATCGCATCGCCTGATCCAGGAATCAAACTCACAACCTCACAATTGCGAATCCAATTCTCTAACCACTCAGCTTTCACAAAATAATATGGTACCAATATTATGCCTATCAAGGGTAAACATTTTGACTTGTCTGTAACTTTTTAAAGCCGAGAATCAACTGATTACCAAGTGATAAAACAATAATTATAACATTAATTAAGTAATGAATATTTGTAATTAATCTTTTAAATGTATTTATCTTTATCATTTTTACTAATTTCAACAAGAATTTTATTCATTGATTTCTCTCAAATTTGAAAAGTAACCACATGTATCAGAAAAAGGTAATACCTGGCTGAGTTCCTACACAAACGACAACAGAAGCCACAATAATTTTTTTTTTATAGTTGGAATATAGTCAGTCAAAATGATCATATAAGAATATGGTTATTTATTTTCTGAATTTCAGAAGAACAAAAGCTAGTTAATTTTTGGTGGGTTTTCAAACTCAAATATATATAGTGTCCTCGCCAAAATGTATACACACTTCAGCAGCATTCTAATAAAAGTGTGTATATATTTTTAGGGTGAAACCCTGTATATACTGCAAGGGATTTTGTCTGATGCTCCACTGGCTCTTGCCAAAATAATAATATATTTTCTTTTTTTTAACAAACTGTTGCCAGTCCCAGACATCTTTACCTTATATCAATTACATTGCTCAACGGGTGTTGTATTGGCAGTATGAGTAGAACATCAGGCAATATGCTATGCAGTATATACTTAAAGCCCTTTACATTCCGAGTTCAAATCCTGTTGAGGTTAGCTTTGCTTTTCATCCTTACGGGTGTCGATAAAATAAAGTACCAGTCATGCACTAGACTTGATTTAATCGAATTTCCCCTCCACCCAAATTGCTGGCCTTGTTCCTATATCAGAAACCATTAATTATATTGCTCAATGCAATTCAGAATTGCAACCTTCCAGAACTTCTATCATGCCACATTTTCCCAACAATTCAAAATAAAACAAAAAAGTTAAATTTATCAATATTCAAACACCCTTATAACTGGGTCTGGAAGGAATTAAATTTATAACACTGTCCATCTTCCTGAAACTAGCAAAGTAACAACAATAAAACAATAGCAACTTTTACAGTATCTACAGCAGAGGTTCTCAAAGTGGGCACTACTTCCCTCCGGCGGGTGTTGAGAAGGCCCAGGAGGCACTGGGGTCGAAGGAGGCAGTGGGGGATAGAGATGATACAATAATATATTAAACATCAAATGATACATCTATATATATAAAACTGTGGTTGTCTGTCTATCGATTTTTGGCACACATCTCCTCTTAGAATCTCTCACGGAATTGCACCGAAATTGCTATACTTGTACATTGAGCCCTAGCGAAGACATCGAAAAAAAATTTCAAATTGACCCACCTTATGTGACGAAATCGAATATAATGTATCGATTTTTGAGCGTAAGTTATCAGTTATTTCCCTTTGTTCTGTTTACATTGAGCGTCTTACGTAAAAAATTACGCTGGCTTTCTCAGCGTTTAAAATGACATTAACGAGCCAGCAAAATTCATCAGTTCGAACACTAAGCTTCCGTTTTGCTTCATTTCCATTTAAAAGCCTTTTAAAACAATATTTTTACTTGAAAACAAGTCTATTTAAAGACTACGTAAAACAAGCAAATATTTCGTAAAAAAGTACTTGAAAACAAGTCTATTTAAAGACTACGTAAAACAAGCAAATATTTCGTAAAAAAGAGCAAAAATTATATAAGTTTATTTAAAATATATGTATCTGTAAATTTCGTTAGGCGTGCAGACAGACAGTCGTGCAGAGAGGTGATATAGTCGTGCAGACAGACAGTCGTGCAGAGAGGTGATATAGGCGTGCAGACAGACCTAACTGATAATTTGGTTACGCTAATGTTTTTCTCTGCGTTGCAGTGTTTACATTTTCGATCTTTGTTAATAAATAACCAGTGCAGTTTTTATCCCCAGCATCCTCTTTTGTTATAACATTCGGGTTATCGTTATGTATTCTTAACTTCATAAGGCATATTGTTGGTTGAGGGAATATTAATCAAAAACACCACATGCAAGTCTGCACAGTAGACACTACAGTTTTTAAGCCAAAAAAGAAACTTAACATTGTAACTTTAACACAGCTACTGAGTGACCCTGAGCAACGCCGGACTTTACTGCTAGTCTATCTATATATATAAAACTGTGGTTGTCTGTCTGTCTATCGATTTTTGGCACACATCTCTTAGAATCTCTCACGGAATTGCACCGAAATTGCTATACTTGTACATTGAGCCCTAGCGAAGACATCGGAAAAAAAAATTTCAAATTGACCCACCCTATGTGACGAAATCGAATATAATGTATCGATTTTTGAGCGTAAGTTATCAGTTATTTCCCTTTGTTCTGTTTACATTGAGCGTCTTACGTAAAAAATTACGCTGGCTTTAACAGTTGTCGAGCCAGCAAAATATTGACCTGCAAAATTCATCAGTTCGAACACTAAGCTTCCGTTTTGCTTCATTTCCATTTAAAAGCATTTTAAAACAATATTTTTACTTGAAAACAAGTCTATTTAAAGACTACGTAAAACAAGCAAATATTTCGTCGTTAGGCGTGCAGACAGACAGTCGTGCAGAGAGGTGATATAGGCGTGTAGACAGACAGTCGTGCAGAGAGGTGATATAGGCGTGCAGACAGACATAACTGATAATTTGGTTACGCTAATGTTTTTCTCTGCGTTGCAGTGTTTACATTTTCGATCTTTGTTAATAAATATCCAGTGCAGTTTCTATCCCCAGCATCCTCTTTTGTTATGACATTCGGGTTATCGTTATGTTTTCTTAACTTCATAAGGCATATTGTTGGTTGAGGGAATATTAATCAAAAACACCACATGCAAGTCTGCACAGTAGACACTACAGTTTTTAAGCCAAGAAAGAAACTTAACATTGTAACTTTAACACAGCTACTGAGCGACCCCGAGCAACGCCGGGCTTTACTGCTAGTATTATATATAAATATAGTAAAATATAAAATATATAATATTATTATATATTATATTTATTATATATAGGGCGGTGAATTGGCAGTATCAGTAGAGGGTCGGACATGCTTTCCAGCATAGTTACGTCCCTTTACGATCTGAGTTCAAATCTCGCCGAGGTTAACTTTGCCTTTCATCCTTTCGGGGTCGATAAAATAAAGTACCAGTAATGTACTGAGATAATTGCTGGCCTTGTGCCAAAAGTAGATTGTATTTATTATATATAAATTAACGATTCTATTTCTTATATATTATTTACAATTCCCATGTAGGGAAGTCTCTCTGGAAATAGGGTTGGGGGCACTGTATTACGTGGCCATGGCCCAAAAAGTTTGAGAACCTCTGATCGACAGTGTGCAGATATTTTAAGATATCTGAGAACTTTGGGCTGGTGAGGCTGGCAGATACAAGAATATCAGCTGAAGGATCCTTGTTCCATATTCTGCTACAATTGTTATATTGTGTCCTTGATCAAGACATTTAATTTATCCTAACAGGAAATAGGTATCATAAAAATGTAATGCAGTGCTCCAAACAATGAATGTCCCAGTAACTTGCACAGACAAATTGAAATTTTATGGTGTTTGATAAAAGCAACAAGAAACGACTCCAGTGTTATCTAACCCCTTGTATCACAATAAAAAATTAATAAATTACACACGATACCCCATCAACCATATAAGTTCTGGAGCAAAGCATCATTAACTTGTTGATTGTCACGTATATTTTACACAGCTACGTTGCTGTGTCATTTGTTTTTTTTTCAGTAAAATGACTATTTTGATTGACAAACATCACATCAATAAACTAGTAATCGCATCTAGCTTAGAAGTTATGAACTGTTGGAAACGAGTTCAAACATGTTAGGATGAGTTATCTTGTCCATGGCACTGGAATGCATACATGTTAGGATGAGTTATCTCATGTACGACACTGTAGAGGTTAAACATACTTACTGAATAGACTTTATCTCTTGTTACAATCATCATAACAGGCATTGCTTCATCAATGAGTGCTAGAGGACCGTGTTTCAGTTCACCAGCCATTATACCTTCTGAATGCATGTAGGTTAATTCTTTAATTTTCTAAACAGAAAAAAAAAAAAAAAAAAAATAGAAGATAAACATCAGAAAGAAAAAGATAAACTTTGCTAAAAAAACAAAAATAAAACTAGTTATGTGGTTTTCATATCAGTGTTTACATTTTTTATCAATATATATTGTCAAAAGACATACATGTATATAATACTTTGTTTCTTTATTCCTTTCATATCCAGTCTCTGCTAAATCATTACAGGTTGTTAATAGTTAAACATTTTGAACATGATCTAGACAGTTATATCATAAATTAATTGATAATAAAATCTCTCTTACCAAAGCTCCTTCCAAACAAGTAGAAAAGTTGTAACCACGTCCCATGACAAGAAGAGATTTCTGTTTGTAAAGTTCTTGGGCTAATTTATGAATTTCATCATTTAATTCTAGTACTGCTTTTATGTCCTCTGGAAGAGAAAAACATTACTGTCAAATAAATATATAATGGCTGGAAAACTTAATAGAACAGTGGTTCCCAAAGGGGGGTTCTGCAAAGGAGTGTCTGGGGATCCATGAAAAAAGGTAGAGGAGTATATTTATATTTTGACCATATAACAGTATTAGACTTTGGGGTTCCCCCAAAAGTTTCTGAACCAAAAACAGTTCCATATTTAAAAAAGTTAGGGAAACCCTATAATAGAGTATCAATAAAAATAAGTTAGCCATAATTTTTATTCATTACTTGAACCCTTTAACGTTTAAACCGGCCACAATTCTCTCACCTCTTTTTGTTCAAACCAGCTGTAACCAGCCACTTATACTGATGTTAAGGTATTGTTCTCAAAATAAATAATATCAAAATCTCATAGATTCGATATTATGTGAGATAATTATGTGAAATAAAGCCTTTACCATGGAAATACAATAGTATATATAGAGTAATGTGAATGCTAAAGGGTTAAGTTATACAGCAGTCAATTTGGCAGAGTCATTAGAGTGTTGCATATTTATTCTGGGTTTGTATGTTCTGAGTTCAAATTTTGCAGAGGTCTTCTTTGCTTTTCCACCTTTCAAGGTTGATAAAGAAAGTACCAGCCCCATGTTAGTGCAGTTCTTCCAGCTATCATAGCTTGGATGTTCTTCTGGATTAAAGGAAGGGTTGAGAGGATGTTTGTGGCTGCTTGTGACTGCATAGGTACCTAAAACTCTTACCAAAAGCAAGATAAATACTACCAAGTATACTTAATTGCAAGTGATGATATATGTTTTTTTTTACATTCAGTTATAAGGCGTTCTGTTACTTACCAGGAAGTCTCTTGAGTCCTTGAATAATTTCTTGCCTTCGACTTTGCATTGAAATTCGGTCTTCACACATCAACAGACCAAACATAACTAATGCAATAAACTGGCTAGTGTAAGCCTGAAAAACAACCATTAAAAAGCTTAAATGACAGTTAAACATTTTGTAACATGCATTGATTGAGATCAACAAACACTCTAGGCTTTTACAACAAGTAAATTAAATGGCCCTAAATTAAAGCAAGACATCTCAATCCTGCATCATCTCTTGACTGAATATAAATATTCTCCAGTTTGCTCTGATTAACTCATCCTAGATCTCTGCTGTATTTAAATGTGATAAACAGTTAACTGCTATGCTGTATTATATGTGGCTATCACAGAAGGTTTCATTATAAAAGCCATACTTTAAGTAGATTATTTAGCTATTCTATAAAAGAGTGCTCAGATTACTGAGGTTAATAGAAGCAGTTGCAGTCCAGTGCCTAATGCTCTACAAATAAATTCTAATATTCTAATGCCATTGAAAATGACCAAATACGGATTTTTAATTTAGGCCCAAAGTCACTAAATTGAGGGGAAGTTGATTAGATCAATCCCAGTACTTGACTGGTACTTTATTTTATCAAGCTCAGAAGGATAAAAGGCAAAGTTTACCTCGGCAAGATTTGCATTTTATCTGATGCGCAACAATTCTGTCAACCTGCTACCCTAAGTTTATTAAATATTATTACCACAAATTAACTGACACAGGGTATTAGGATTAAGTAAAGAATTGTTCAAGTATTATCATTTACTTGAAAAATAATGTAAAGTCACTGATTAAGTTGATGTTGCACAACTGAAATAAACAAGACCACGAGTTCAATCTTGTCTCTATGACACCCTTTCATTGTCATCATTTTACATCTACTTTCCATGCTGGAATGGGCTGCATGGGTTGTCACAGTCTGAGATCAAATGGGTTGGAATGAGCTCATCTTGTTCATACATTTCATATTTGGTATGGATTCTATGACTGAATGTCCTTCCTGATGCTAACCATTTTATAGGGTGTACTGATCACCTATAGATCAGGGGAGCATTCTAGTCAGATAGATTTTATCCTCATCAGAGGACGTGACAGATGGACGATCATAAACACAAAAGCCTTCCCTAGTGAGGAATGTACCTCTCAACATAGCTTAGTTGTCAGCGACCTCACAGTCAGAACTAGACGAACCTGGAAACAGAGGCCAACCTGGAGAAGAAAGATCTGGAAGCCGAAAGACCCCTCAGCCAGTAACAGATTTAAAGATATTTTACTCAACGCCTATGACAGTAAAGAAGAACAGATAGAGACATTCAATGTTGAAGAGCACTGGGAGTTCCTAAAAAATAACTTATTAGAGGCAACAGATGAGGTCTGCGGCTGGAGTAAGACCACAAGCAGGAGAAGAGTGACTTGGTGGTGGAACAATAAGGTAGATGAGGCAGTTAAGGCCAAGAGACAGGCATGGAAAGAATGGAAGAACGAGGGGAGCAGGGTACATTACATAGAGACCAAGAGGGAAGCTAGGTGACAAGTATACTTAGCTAGGAGGGAAGCAGAGGATAGAAAATTCAAGCATGTTTTGCAACGTGAGGACCAGAAACAGGAGGTGTTCAAGATTGCGAGGCAGTGTGTCAGAGAGAATTGTGATGTCATTGGAGAGAAGTGTATCCGGAATGATAAAGGTGAGCTTGCCCTCACAAGTGCTGAGAAGAAAAATGCATGGAAGAGTCATTATGATAGATTACTAAATGAGGAGAATGCATGGGAAGAAGAGACCCTACCCCAAGTAGACCCTATAGAGGGGCCAGCAGTACAAGTCAGCAGCAGCGTAGTAAGTAAGGCAATCAAAGATATGAAGATGGAGAAGACAACCGGTCCATTGGGTATAGCTGCCGAGATGCTGAAGGCATCTGGGTCTGTAGGTCACACTATAACCACACGTATTGTTAACCAGGTAATACTAGAAGGTGTCATACCAAAAGATTGGTGCAGTAGCATCATTGTCAACTGCTACAAAGGTAAAGGTGATGCACTCGACAGAGGAAACTATAGAGGTATAAAGCTGATGGACCAGGTCATGAAAGTAACAGAAAGAGTTATAGCACAGTTGATTAGGGACCGGGTGAAACTAGATGAGATGCAATTTGGGTTTGTACCAGGAAGAGGCACCACTGATGCCCTCTTCCTTGTGAGGCAGTTACAGGAAAAGTACCTAGCTAAAAGTAAGCCACTCTACCTGGCATTCGTCGATCTCGAAAAAGCCTTTGACAGAGTTCCACGTGCTGTAATCTGGTGGGCTCTTAGAAAACTAGGAGTAGATGAATGGCTTGTGAAAGCTGTACAAGCCATGTATAGGGGAGCAGTCAGCAAAGTTAGGATTAGCAATGAGTATAGCGAGGAATTTAGCGTACAGGTTGGGGTCCAGCCCTCTCCTGTTCATCATAGTCCTGCAGGCAATAACGGAGGAGTTTAAGACTGGATGCCCATGGGAACTCCTGTATGCTGATGACCTCGCACGTATAGCTGAATCTATGGTAGAACTAGAGAAGAAATTCCAAACTTGGAAGCAGGGACTAGAAAGAAAGGGTCTCAAAGTCAACATGACAAAGACTAAGGTCCTTGTAAGTAGACGAGAAAACAGAACCCAGATCCCCTCAGGGAAATGGCCTTGCTCAGTATGTAGGAAAGGTGTAGGTAGGAACTCCATTCTCTGCCCCAAATGCAAACAATGGGTACACAAGAGATATAGCGGGACCTCAGGAAGCTTAATTAAGAATGTAGGCTTCACATGCAGCAGCTGTACTGGGACAGCAAGCAGCAAACAGCCACAGGAAACAAGTACCACCAATCTCTGGGAAGGCTCTGTAGAGACAGTAGACAGCTTCTGCTACCTAGGTGACCGAATTAGCAGCGGAGGTGGGTGTTCAGAAAGTACAATAACTAGGGTAAGAACGGGATGGAAGAAGTTCAGGGAACTACTACCACTGCTAGCTGCAAAAGGCTTCTCCCTCAAAATGAAAGGCAGACTGTATGATGCGTGTATCCGAACAGCAATGTTACATGGTAGTGAGACCTGGGTGCTGAACGTGGAAGACTTAGATTAGAGAGAAACGAAGCCTGCATGCTCCGATGGATGTGTAATAGTAATATACGTGAACGACTAAGCATAAATGAATTGAGAGAGAGACTGAGCATAAGAGGAATCAAATGCTGTGTGCAGGAGAGGTGGTTGCATTGGTATGGACATGTGATGCGTATCAAGGATGACAGCTGCATAAAAAGGTGCAGAGCACTAGAAGTCGATGGAAACCGCGGAGTGGGGAGACCCAAGATGACCTGGGATGAGGTGATAAAAGCCGACCTTACCGAATTACACCTCTCAAAGGCGATGACACATGACCGTGACCTCTGGCATCACGCAGTAATACAGAGTACCCGACCTCCCATGGGTACAAGCTGAAGCATATAGACAATATGCCCCCACACCCTCCCACTGCAAGGTGGTCGTGGAGGTGCCACGGCAAAAAGCACCCAGCCCACACTGTAAAGTGGACGTGTAGGCGCCACGAAAAAGCACCCAGCACTCACTGTAAATGAGGTTGGTGTTAGGAAGGGCATCCAGCTGTAGAAATCAAGCCAAATCAGTTCCTGTATGAGCAAGGCATGGTCAGCCGACCAGACACTGCCTACAACAGGACAACCCGTCTAACCCATGCTAGCGTGGAAGAACGGACATAAAACGGTGACGATGATGATTGGGTGTATTTTTTCATGGAACCACCACTAGCATTACCACTTTACAAAGTGTACTGGGTGTATTTTTTTCATGGCACTAGTTCCAACACTTTACAGAGTGTACAGAGTACATTTTATTATGGCACCAACACTGGAGATACTGCCACAGTTCGTTCAGACTGAAGAATCTTAAACCCTATATTGTTTCCATTCAATTACCAATACTGTAACATCCAGTCTTTAATAATATAAAACAATAAAAACCACCAAGTTATGCTAGAGGTAAGATTTCCTCTCTTTTTCAAACAAAATATGTAATTTGACATCTAAAACACAGTATGGAAGAGAAAAACAAAAAAATGCTTTATGATCAGCCTCAATTACAGATGCAACTACTTCAAAAACGATTGGTGCAGTATAAAATACCATAGATAAACCTAATTTATTAATGCAACATTAGGATGTACATCCATAGTTTTAGATATAAATGAAAGTTGTTGAATCAATGTTTCTTATTAGATTTATAAAACCTTACCTTAGTACTTGCTACACCAATTTCTGGGCCAGCATTTATGTGAACACCACAGTTAGATTCTCTGCAAATACTACTTCCAACAGTGTTGGTGATACCAACAATTAAGGACCCTCTCTTTTTGCAATAACGTAGAGCCATAAGTGTATCAGCAGTCTCACCTAAACAAATAAAATAAAATTTATTATAGTATCATCCTCATCATATGTTTGCTTTTCCAAGCTGTAATACATTGGAGTTGGGGTCAAGATCCGAGTCAGCTCTTATTTAGAGTTACTGCCTTCTTAGATGAGTCCAAGACCACATCTCTCTCATACACCACATTTTTGGCATGGTTTCTACAGCTAGATGCCTTTTCTAATTCTAACCACTTTACAGAGTGTACTAGGTGCATTTTATCATGACACAAGCATAAGAGTAGTTGTCTTGTTCCTGGCATGACTAAAACATTCTCTCTACTCTGCAATCACCATATTACAGAGTGTATTGGGTGAATGAAAATGAGTTATTACCCTGTCAATATATTACACAGATTATAGTGTAATATATAAAATACCATGTAAAAACAAGATGAACATATGTGTAAATGAGGTAGCATTTCACGATTAGTCAACTAGCTGCAAAACCATTCTGCTTTTACATCATCATCATCATCATCATTTTACATCTGCTTTTCCCTGCTTGCAAGGGTGGGACGGGTCTTATTCAGCACTGCATCTCTCCACTTGTCACAAATATTTTATGACAATATGCTTTAACAGCTGAGTGTTGCAACCAATAACAAGTTAACCCATAACATCCTGTAATGATTTAGGAAAAAAATATCTAAAAATGGGTTTGTTAATTGAAATGCTTATAGCATCTTTACTAGTGGACAGATGGTTGTTAAAATTTGAAGCATTAAACCTTTAGCATTTAAACTGGCTATATCCAACCACAATTCTCTCACCTCTTTCTGTTCAAACTGGTTGTAACCAGTCACTCATACTCATGTTAAGGTATTCTTCACAAAATAAATAATATCAAAATCTCATAGATTTGATATTATGTGAGATAATTATATGAGGAATCCCTTTACCATGAAAATGTAATTGTAAATATAGAGCAATGTAAATGCTAAAGGGTTAAAGACTTAAATTTTTAATGTGATGCAGCCACAGTATTATGTTGTACTTTACAAGAATGTTTTGCTAATGCAGTTTCTTGTGGTAAACTTCTTTTTTTTCCCAAGCTAGATCTTGTGACATCTTAATTTTTCTAAAAAAAATCGATCGATATCTCTATAAATAATTTATTTCAATGCAGTATCTTTCCTAACATCACAGCAGTAAATCTTATATTAAGATGGTTTGTTTTCCTTCATTATATGGATAGATTCCATCAACATTATTAGTGTTTTAGTCAGCTGCAAAATTTACCTCACCTTTTACGATGCCTATTCACAAAATTTCAGCAAATTTCAATAATATTAAGACACTCTAATGGGGGTTAACCCCCCCCCCCCTCCCCCGCCCTGCCTGTTTGTTTGTTCACGAACTCCTATGGTTTTGGAGATTGACCCCCATAACCATATATATTCTGAAACTAAATTGCCCAGGGTACTTGGATAAGTATATTTCATTTTAATTAAAGGGTTCCCCGGGAGCACAACCTCCCCCTGAACATTTTTTCCCTTTGATTTATATGTAATTTAAAACATAGGTAAATGACAAGATATGGTGCCTATTCATAAAATTTCAGCAAATTTCAATAATATTTAGACACCCTAATGGGGGTTAAACTCCCTATAGTGAAAATTTGGGCCAATAAATGGAACAAGATGTGTTGTAACAAGATTGCATGAGAACTTGATTGAAGCAACCATTATATTTGGGGCTTACAAAGGTCAAGCTCTTCTCATTCTGAGGATTCCACTTATACCAAGTGATAGCGAGTTGCCTTTTACATTTAAGAGGCTACAGTTTCCAGTGAGGCCATGCTTTGCCATGAGCATCAATAAAAGTCAAGGTCAAACTTTCAAAACTATTGGTATAGATCTGACAAATCCATGTTTCAGTCATGGCATGTTTTATGTGGCTGTTTCAAGGACTGGAACTTCAAAAAAATCTCTACATTTTAGCCAATCAAAGAAAGACAAGAAATATTGTTTACCCTGAAGTTCTTCGTTAGGACAAAGTATGAAATATATTTTCATGTATTTATTATGTTAAAAAATAAATAATTAAACTTTGAATTTCTAATTTGAAAATAATGTTTTACACAAAAATGAAATCAAGTTTTGAATTGATATTTTGAAAAAAATTATTTACAAGAAACAAAATAAGGATAAGACTTAATAATGTAACTTTGATTTGATATATTACAAAAAATGTTTTCCAATTTTTCATGCATTACATTTAGTAATATTGAAATGCAGACTTTTTCTCCATAAATTATATCACTGATTTAAAATCAATCATCATTTTCTTACAAAAAAAAAAAAAATGTGTGAAATGCAAGGTGCAGGTAATTCGGCTAGTATATATCATCATCATCACCGTTTTATGTCCGTTCTTCCACACTAGCATGGGTTAGACGGGTTATCCTGTTGTGAACAGTGTCCGGTCGGCTGACCTTGTCTTGCTCATACAGTGAGTCCTGGGTGCTTTTTTGCCATGGCACCTCAACGACCACTTTGCAGTGGAATGATATGGACCCCAGTCCCTATCATCTCATTTCTACAGCTGAATAAACTGGAGCAATGTGAAATAAAGTGTCTTGCTCAAGGAAACAACACATCACCCGGTCTGAGAATTGAACTCACAAGCTCTTCTCATTCTGAGGATTCCACTTATACTAAGTGATAGCGAGTTGCCTTTTACATTTAAGAGGCTACAGTTTCCAGTGAGGCCATGCTTTGCCATGAGCATCAATAAAAGTCAAGGTCAAACTTTCAAAACTATTGGTATAGATCTGACAAATCCATGTTTCAGTCAAGGGCAATGCTCTAACCACTAAGCCATGTGCCCCCCCCCCTCTCTTATATATATATATATATATATATATATATCAGACAGTCCTATGCGAGCAAGACAATCACTCTTGCCTCAAGTGGGACTACCCCCGTCCAAACCCATGCAAGCGTGGAACACGGACGTTAAACATTGATGATGATGATGATATATATATATATAGTTGTTATATAGTAAGGTGCATTATTGGTTGTGTAAAATGGTCCACTTTATGTTAGCAATATTAAGTTCTCCACGCTTTTGTATATCTCCAATTCCATTCAAGGGAACAGCTAGATGATGTAAAACGGAGTATAAGTATCAAAATGAAAATCCGAAGGCCAGGTAAAATTCCAATCATTTAATCATAACACATGTTTCAATAAGAGATAGAGCGATTGTGAAGCCATGATCGATTATCACTGATCTCATCAGGTGAAAATGAATTGTCTTCAAATTCTTTATATGAGGGAGAAAAAATAACGATGTTCTCTCACAGAATTCATTCCCTCAGTGATAATCGATCATGGCTTCACAATCGATC
This sequence comes from Eledone cirrhosa, assembly GCA_964016885.1. NCBI lineage: Eukaryota > Metazoa > Mollusca > Cephalopoda > Octopoda > Eledonidae > Eledone > Eledone cirrhosa. The sequence continues at coordinate 357,870,062 of OZ024740.1, forward strand.
TATCTCTTATTGAAACATGTGTCGTGATTAAATGATTGGAATTTTACCTTGCCTTCGGATTTTCATTTTGATATATATATATATATAGAGAGAGAGAGAGAGAATATATATATATATATATCATCATCATCACCATATAACATCAACATTTCCATGGTAGCATGGTTATACATATATACTTACCAGATTGGCTAATGAAAAAACAGACATCATCCCTGAAGATAGGTGTGTTTCTGTCTAGAAAGTCACTGGCTAGTTCTACCATAACTGGCTGTTCAGTAAGTTCTTCCAATAGCTGGCGTGTCTAAAAACAATAAATATATACAAAATTCCAGGATTGTTCCATAGAAGAGGTTGGTAGCTTCTGCTACCTAGGTAATCTAATTAGTAGTAGGAGAGGTTGCTCTTAGAGCATAGTAACAAGAATTAGAATAGGATGGAAAAAGTTCAGGGAGCTACTACCTCTGTTGACAAAAAAAGATTTCTCTACCAAATGAATGGCTAGCTGTATGGTGTGCTGTGTGATGTTATATTGTAGTGAAACATGGAGAGTGAATGCAAAGGATATGGAAAGGTTAGAAAGAAATGGATGTACAATGTTAATGTATATGAATGATGAAGCATGGATGAACTGAGAGAAACACTGGGTATAAGAGGAATCATATGTAGTGTATAAGAGAGAAGACTGTGCTGGTATGGACATGTGATGGCTCTGGATGATAACTGGTGAATGAAGAAGTGACAAAAAAATATATATATATATATATGTAAAACCCAGTGGAAAGAAACCACAGTAGAGGAAGACCAAGTAAAACTTGGGTAGAAGTGGTGAGAGTTGACTCTAATTGCTGACACTCACAAAGGAAATGATGAAGAAATACAATGGATGGAGGGATGCTGTTTGGATACTTTATAGTGTGTACTAGGAGCATTTCCTCGTGCAACTAGACTCTCACATTACTGAGTGTATCTGCTGTCTTTCATCATGGTGCCAATACTACCACTTTACAGGACTGGCTGTGTTTTATTGTAGAACCAACACTACCCCATTACAACATTAGGGTATTCATTGTTTCTTTGGCTATACTGGAAAAAGCAACAATAGTAATAAGGTGGGGTAAAGTGAGGGGAGAAGGCTACATGTTACTTGCCAAGGAAGTGGGGTGGCATCCCACAATGAGAGAGCACGTGTCAGTTTGTAGAAGTGGCCTTGAAGATAGAGAGAGATACCTGGTATTATATTGACAACATATTTTAAGATGTTAACATGTTTTAATATGTCAGTACTTGATACCTTTCAAGAGAGGATTTTTCAATATATAAATCTACATTACAATCATTTTGATCTTTAATTATCATCATCAGATGTCCACATTATAGTGGACTGGATTTAATCTAGGAATCTTTATTTCAAAGGTTAACTCTTTAGCATTTAAATTGGCTTTATCTGGCCAGAATTCTCTCACCTCTTTCTGTTCAAACTTGTCATAACTGGCTTCTCATACTTATGTTAAGGTATTGTTCTCAAAATAAATAATATCAAAATCTCATAGATTCAATATTATATGAGATAGTTATGTGAGGTAAAGCTTTTACCATGAAAATATAATTGTAAATATAGAATAATGTAAATGCTAAAGGGTTAATGTTCTGACCCATTTGACACATGATGATGATCAAGCCAATTGAAATGTAGTGCAGATTTAAATATTGCATATAAGTTTTTCATCTCTAAAGACAAGCTTAATAATCTGAAAAATTATCATCTTACAAATATCTGAAATGACTTTTTATCAGTGATAGGAAGAGCATTCAGCCACAGAAAACTTGCCAAATAAAAGGTCGAGACATAACCTCCCTAGTGTTGGTGCCACAAAAATACAAATGGGGCCCTCTATAGAGAAAGTATGGGAACATATATTTGCAAAATGTGGCCCCTAGCCCATCTGAGAGGTCAGTAACACTGATTAAGTACTGGCTTGATCTGTGACAACCTGTCTGATCCTTACATCATGATGATGAACTCATCAAAGGCCAAACGTCTTATAAACACATATTTTGATTTTTATACTAAGATATTTTAACCATATTATTTTATTAATTGAGACCTCAGAATAAGAAATTTGCTAATGATAACATAAAAATATTAAATGATTATTTAAGAATACAGTCTTAAGTAAGTTATATACTGTATGTTGTTTTAGAAGCTAATGTGGCATAATTTTTTTAAAAAGATAATTGTGATATTTTTGAAAAGAGATTTTTTTAAATTAATAAATAAATATGTGAAAAAATAGAAGTATATGGCACAAAGTAGTTGAGCACCAGAGAATAAGTTTTGATTGTTTCATTTCAAATTCAAATCCCATTGGGGTTGATATCTCTACAGTTAGTAAAATAATTATCAGTATTATGCTCAGATTTATTTAATCAATAGTACACATCTCCAACAATAATTAACCTAGTGACTAATCAAGAGGTAGTAGCAACCCTCAATGCTAATGAACACCAATATCTAATCCTTAATGAGTGAAATTCAGTAAAAGATGAAACAAAGGTGGTTTCAGGTGATTGGGTATCAAAAGAGATGAGTTACTTACTGCTAAGGCACTATGGTAACTTGTTCCACATGCAATGAATAGAAGACGGCGGCAGCGTCGTATCTCTGTCATGAAATCTTTGATGCCTCCAAGTTTGACTTGATTAGTTTCAAAATTAAGTCTTCCTCTCATTGTGTTGACTACTGATTCTGGTTGTTCATAGATTTCCTTTTGCATGAAGGAGGAAAATTTACCTTAAATAAAAACAAAACATATATATATACACACACACACATATATAATAATTTTTTTAATACCTACATTATATGCTTTCATTATACCATTCTACTTATATTACATATAGTGCCTGTACTCTATTGTAATTGATATTTTTGCTAGAATATTTTGCTATAATTAATAACCATGGCAATTTATGAATTTATATATTAATGCTTCTCATATCCATATCTATAACCTATACCTCCAATTACTTATATTATAGCTTTATTATAATTTTTATATCTGTTCAATTTTTATACTCTTGCTCTATAATATATTGATGTTAATACTTATACTTATTCTTCTCACCTATAATGTATTCTGCTAAATGTTCAAGTGAATAGGATTATATTTGTTTTAACTTTTATATGCTCTGATGATTCCAGACTTATGTCTGGATGAAAGGATTGTAAGCTATTAAATATTTTAAACATCATTTGATTATAACTTATGTTATATACATATATATATATACATATATGGAGTTTAATGAGGAATTCCAGATACAAGTAGAAGTAAATCAGGGTTCAGTCCTCAGCCCGCTCTTGTTCATTATAGTCCTCTAAGCCATAACAGAGGAGTTTAAGACTGGCTGCCCATGGGAACTTCTCTATGCTGATGATCTGGTACTTATAGCAGAATCTGTAGAGGAGCTAGAGAAAAATTCTAGCTATGGAAACAGCAGTTGGAATCAAGAGGACAGAGTGAACCTAGCTAAGACTAAAGTGTTGAGAAGTAGAAAAGAGGCCAAAACTCTGATTCCATCAGGGAAATGGCCATGTTCGATATGTAGAAAAAGAGTTGGCATAAATTCTATAAAATGTGCACAAAGCAGATCTTGGGTACACAAGAGATGTAGTGGGATAGCAGGCAAACTAATAGGTAGGGAGAAATACGTATGCAGTAGATGTACAGGGAAATTTGACAGTAGAAATCGCATTGATAGACACGTTTTTCAAATGCAGGTGGCTTCTATAGAAGTGGTTGATAGCCTCCGGTACCTAGGTGATCAGATTAGCATGGGAGGGGGGTGTTCCGCGGCCATAGTATTTAAAATAAGGACGAGTTGGAAGAAGTTTAGGGAGTTGCTTCCTCTGCTGACGAAGAAGGGTTTCTCCTTGTGTATGAAAGGCTGGTTATATGACGCGTGTGTAAGGTGCGCGATGCTGCATGGTAGTGTGACATGGGCAGCAACTACAGAGGATATGCGAGAGAAATGAGGCAAGCATGCTCTATTGGATGTACAATGTCAATGTGCATGAATGACCGAGCATGGATGTGTTGAGAGAGAAACTGTGTTTGAGAGAGATAAATTGTAGTGTGTGGGAGAGGAGAATTCGATGGTATGTGCATGGAGGATGACCGATGGGTGAAGAAGTGCCAAGAAATGCCAGTTGAAGGAAGACGTAGTAGAGGAAGACCACGAAAAACATGGGCAGAGGTGATGAGAGCAGACCTCAGATCACTGAAGCTCACAGTGGAGATGACAAAGAACCGTGACAAGTGGAGAGATGCTGTGCTGAATAGGACCTGTCCCACCCTTTCAAGCAAGGAAAAGCGGACGTATGATGATGATGATGATATACATACATATATATATAAGAATTAAAATACTAGAGTGTGTTGGAGTTAAACACCCTCGTCGTATTATAGAAATGACAGTATAAGATATAGCTCAATGTAAGCAAACTTTTCCTTGATATCTTTCCTAAGCTTTAATAGATGTAAACTCCCTATTCTTCTGAGTTTTTGGCTTGTATTGGCCGTTAGTGCTTCTTGTAGCTTTACGTGCCTTGATGAGTCCTTATTAATAGGACGAAACATTGTCGGCTAATAAAGACTTTTGATGTATTGAAGGCTTCTTTGTTTATTTTTTATAATTATATATATATATATATATATATATATCTAGGGCAGGTAAAATTCCCGAGATCCATGGACGAGTTGTCTCCAGCAGTCTCTGTCCCTCATTATTGCTGCCATGTCCTGCATCTCCAAGAGACAGTGTCTGTCCTTAGGGCATCAATATATGTTAACCTCGGTCTTCCTCTTCCAGTTTGTCCAAATCTCCACACCCTATCAATTTGGCCAGCTGTGATTTTGTATTGAAATAAGACATCGCTTGCAATAGTATAATGGTTATATTGTATATATAACATGGTTGATGTTAGGAAGGGCATCCAGCCATAGAAACGAAGCAAAAATATGAGCAAGATGTTGTCTCTGGATCTGACTTGTCTCACAACATGCAACCATCTAACCCATACAAGTGTGGAAAATGTATTTGTGTTATTTCTGTGTTTACCTTTTACATATATATATATATATATATATATATATCATGGAGGTGCCACGGCAAAAACGCACCCAGCACTCACTGTAAATGAGGTTGGTGTTAGGAAGGGCATCCAGCTGTAAACATCAAGTCAGAATCAGTTCCCGTCCCACCCTTGCAAGCAGGGAAAAGCGGGCGTAAAATGAAATAATG
>OZ024740.1:357882868-357890368 GCA_964016885.1 Eledone cirrhosa
GGTCCATATCATTCCACTGCAAAGTGGTCGTGGAGGTGCCATGGCAAAAAAGCACCCAGCACTCACTGTAAATGAGGTTGGTGTTAGGAAGGGCATCCAGCTGTAGAAATCAAACCAGAATCAGTTTCCGTCCCACCCTTGCAAGCAGGGAAAAACGGACGTAAAAATGATGATGATGATGATGAAACCATCTCCAGTACTTGCCAGGCGTTTTTTTATATTGACCTTGGCAGGATTGGAACTCAGGAAGCACAGAGAGCAGCAATTAATATCACAAAATATTCTATCCAACATTAGAATGATTCTGCCAATCTACCGCCCTTTTAATTAAGTAATTGTTTCTACTTTTTTGACACAAGGCCAGCAATTACCCAGTGCATTACTGGTACTTTATTTTATCGACACCGTAAGGATGAAAGGCAAAGTTAACCTTGGCGGGATTTGAACTCAGAATGGCAAGGGCCGTAACCCTATGCTTCAAAGCTTGGGGTCCGACCCTCTTTAAAACAGGTTGTTTTGTTTCATAGAACCAGAGCCAATTTTGGCCAGGTTAGTATCAAAGGAGTTAAGAGTGCTCCTCCTCTCATTGTGTTAATTACATACTTTGGCTGTTCAAACATTTCCTTTGGCATGAAGGAGAATTTACTTTAAAAAACAAAAACAAATTGGCCGATAAACTTTTGTGGGTTTCGACAATGAAAGTTCTAGTTGTTTGATCAATAGAATTCCTGCTCGTAAAATAAACATGCAATTGGCTGAGCATTCCACAGACATGTGCAACTCTAGCATAATTCTCGGTGAGGTTCAGCGTGTGACAAAGTTGGACTTAGGAATTGCAGGTACGACTCAAAGATTGTCACACCCATATACATGTGTTCAGACAGGGATGGCCACATACACATGTACTGGTGTTCAAAGAGACATAGCCACACACACACACACAAGTGTTTAAAGAGAGATGGCCACACACACACACACACACCATTCAACACAACATACATCTATAGTTGCTCAATGCAATTTCTTGAAATACCTTTCATGATTTCCTGAATTTCCATCTTCAAAGTTATCACTTCCCGAACCTTGTTATCATCAAGGTTGCGCTTGATGCGATGAATAGTTAAACAACCATTGGTAACTGCAGCAACATCATCATCCTCAAGGAAGATCACTTTGTTGGTATGTTCAATGACTGCACTGCAAACAAAAAAATATGAAAGAAGAATTATGAAAAACTCCTTATTTGATTGTTTTTTCTTTTGTTTTTAAAACTATTTCTTGTACTAGAATGGATTGAGCAGTTAGGCAAAATTAAATATTTACATTAATTATTGAAGGTGATATTTTGAATCCCCAACATGTCTAAATCATCATGATCATCGTTTAATGTCTATTTTCCATGCTGGCATGGGTTAGACAGGTTGTCACATTCTGAGACTAGACTGGTCTTGCTCATACGTTCTATTTTTGGCATGATTTCTACAGCTGGATACCCTTCCTAAAACTAACCACTTTTCAGCAAGTACTGGGAGCATGTTATAGTTACCCCCAGCACTACAAGTACTTCCACTTTACAGGGTGGACTGGGTGCTTTTTGTCATGGCACTAACACTACCACATTTGGGTCTATTTTATTATGGCACCAGCACCACCTCATTACAATACTAGGTGCTTGTTTTATCCCTGGCCAGGCTGTAGGCAGTGATGTGAGTGGGGTATAAGATGATAATGGTGGCGCAAGCTACAAGCAATGCATCATTGAAATCAAACAGGGTTAGAGAAATGAAGCTATAGTGTTGGCAATCAAATGGAGACAATGTAGTAATTGAAAGTATTTTCCAATCTGACCTAGCATGTGACAGCCTCTCTAGTAGTCCCAGTAAAGTAGTAGAGCTGGTGTCATGAAAAATGCTCTAAGGTGATTAGCTTTAGGAAGAGCATACAGCCATAGAAACCATGCCAAATATGGAATGTAATGAGCAACATCGATCACTCCAACCTAACAGATCTCAGATCATGATAACCCATCCAATGCATAGCAGCATGGAAAGTGGACATGAAAATGATGATGATAATTTTCTAGAACAGACATGCTTTTAACATGTTGAAATTATGTTTCACAAGAAACCAGACTTCTACTGCTACTATGTTACCTTGCAGTTAGGTTGACCATCTACAAAATGCTGTCAGCGAATGTAACATCAATGATGATGATAAATATACTATGAGCTGGAAGATTGTAATGTTCCTTTATTTGGCAAATTAATGCTTGTTTACATGGCCTTCTCAACAACAGCAAACCAGTAACTTGGTCATACTATACAAGTAAACAAAGGCAAAACAATAAAAGAGGAGCTGTCCTGGATTTGGTAAATAGAAAAAAAAAGATTGCTAACAAACACTACTCACAAAAAAAAAAAAAAAAAAAAAAAAAAAAAAAAATCACCAAAATGGTCTTTTAACCTTTTTCCTGCTAGCAGGGGTTGGACAAGGTTAGCCCCACTGCACAACACCTTGAGCAAGTATCTCCTACTATAGCTTCAGGTTAACCAATGCTTTGAGAGTCAAATTTTGTAAATGGAAATTCTATATATATATATATATATATATTGGTAGAACACTGGGAGGTTATAGCCATAGTAAGTAGAGCACTCAGTCCATGGGACAGGTTCAGTATGTCAAGCAACTCCTTAAACACTCAGCTATGTCTGAACTTTTGGTAAAATATTTCTGAAATGCAATATCCTCCCTTCCCACCAGTATTTCTTCCAATAATTGAGATAATATTTTACAGATTTGGATATTTGCATATAATTAAAGTAATGTTAAATAAATATATATATTCCTTAACTATATACATTTTTTGCTGTTAATAATTTCTTTGTATATTTATTAATAAAGAAATATAACTAACCACATCATTTTACATACATTTTCAAATGTTGGCATATCATCATCATCAATGTTTACTGTCTTATTTTCCATGCTTGCATGGGTTAGATGTGTCGATCTCGTTATGAGGCAAGTCTGGTCAGTTGGCCATGATGTACCTTGCTCAAATGGAACTGTATTTTGGCATTTTTTTTGTTTCTTTTACAGCTGGATGAGCTTCCTATCACCAACCACCTTTACAGTTGGAACTAAGTGCTCCCATTATGAGAGAGGTCTGGCCAATTGGCTGCGCTGTACCCTGCTCATAAGTGGATCTATATCTGGGAGCTGGATGGACTTATGAGGAACATACACCTAGTCGGTCATGTCAAACCTGTGTTTTGGCTGAGATTTTTACAGCTGCTGGATGTCCTTCCTAACACCAGCCACATTTACATGTTCTCATTATGGGGATGATCTGGCCAGTTGACTGTGCCATACCCTGCCCAGAGCAGAACTGTATTTTGGGAGCTGGGTGGACATGTTATGAGGAAGCTCTGACCAGTTGGCCATGCCAAACCTTGCACACAGTGGAACCTGTATTTTAGCTTTCTTTTTACAGCTGCTGGATGCCCTTCCTAACACCAACCACAGGATGATCCCACTTATTTAGCAAGACATTCTAGTTGGCTCTGCTGTACCTCACTCATATGGTACCACGTTTTAGCTGGGATTTTACAGCTGCTGGATGCCCTTTCTAACAGCAACCACGTTTACAATGTGGGACTGGATGGTCCCATTATGAAAAGGGTCTGGTCAGTTGGCCATGTTGTAGCCTGCTCAAAGGGGAATCATATTTTGGGAGCAGAGTGGGCACGTTATGAGGAAGGTCTTGCCAGTTGGTCATGCCAAACCTTGCACATTGTAGGACCGTGTTTTGGCAAGGTTTTTCTTTTTCACCTGGTCTCTTGTATACAGCATACATCAAGTAATTCTAATGGAGGAATCCACCATTATTTTGGGTAAGGTGCTTACAGCTCAATGCGCACTTAAGATTGACAATAAGCAGGAAGCCAAGTCTAATCATAGGTGTACTTCAAATGGTTAAATACGAGCAGTTGAAGATGGTGATGGTTGCAGAGCATAAATATTTAATATTGAATGAACCAAGGTGGTTAAATTAAATACATCTTTGATCTCAACAATTGTTTCTATACAGATAAGAGTCATGATAATAATTATAAACAATGAACCAAGCTGTTACAATTAATGATTTACATGGTATTAAGACTCAAATGTATGTCTTCATGAGTGGTGGAAGAAGAGATTAATTTATCGCATCAATGAGAATATAAGAAAACAATGAACAACAGTACAGGTCATAAACAAGGTTATATGTGGCAAATATAGCACTGTACATTGTCATGTAATAGTCTTTTTGTACAAGCCTTAGTGATATGTAAGTATATCAGTAGAATCATGTTGTTAAAGAGAGAGAGAGATAGCAGATTATTGGAAATCAAAAGTATTCTGGAGTGTAAAATCTGCAAACATATAATCCTGTTATCAATTAACTAATCCTGCAATCAACACCTGATGACATCACCAAACTCTTACATTATGATCAGATGATGTAACTAGGTCATTGAAATATGTATAGTGCTTTTGCAAGTTTAACATTTTAAAAGAATATTTCCAGTCTAGCTTTATTGTTTTTAAATAAATTTTTAACTCTGTTCTAGCACTAGCCATGGGATACCACATTTGTGATGAATTATTTGCATAACATAGATTGTTGAAACTTGTTACATCATGGTTTGCCAACCAGAATCACCAGTTCTACCCATTGGTAAACCATACAAATGGTGTATATATATATATATATATATATATATATATATATATATATATATATATATATCTCATCATTGTTTTTATGTCTGATTTTCCACACTTGCATGGGTTTGACAGCTCTTTTTCAGCACAGCATCTCTCCACTCGTCAAATTCTTTTATCATCTCTACGAGTCAACGATTTCAGATCAGCTCTTCCACCTCTATCCAGGTTTTCCTTGATCTACCTCTACTGTGGTTTCCGTCTACTGGGATTTCCTAGCATTTCTTCACCCAGTGATCACCATCCATGCACATCACATGCTCATACCTACGCAGTCTTCTCTCTTGGATACCACTTCATATTCCTCTTAAACCCAGTTTCTCCCACAGTTCATCCAAATTCTGCCTTTCTCTCATATTTACATTAAACATCCAATGATTTGCTTGATTTCTCTCCAGCCTACACATGTCCTCAGCAGTCAGTGCCCATGTTTAACTACCATGCAGCAACACAATTCATGCATAGGTGTCATACAGCCGTCTTTTTGCATGTAGGGAGGAACTTTTTGTTTATGCTTATTCCTTTTCTCCATATTGGGGCTGAGAACTGAATCCTGATGAACTCTTACCTACACCTTGAATTCCTCACTAAACTCATTTCCTACTCTTTATTAACAGCTCCTTCATACATAGCTTGCATTGCTTTCACAGGCCATTCTACTACAGCTAATTTTCTTAAGGGCCACCAAATAACAAAATGAGGTACTCTGTCAAAAGCCTTTTCTAGATCAACAAAAGCTAAATAGTGGCTTATTCTTGGCTAGGAGCTTCTCTTGTAGTTGTCTCATTAAGAAGAAAACATCTGTAGTAATTTTCCCAAGCACAAAACTGAACTGCATCTCATCCAACTTGACTCTTTCCTTAATTAGCAGTGCGAGAATTCTTTTTGTCACTTTCTTAATTTAGTCCATTAGTTTTATTCCACTATAGTTGCTCCTTTCTAGAGCATCCAATTTATGATTGTACTGTGGCATTATTCCTTGAATATGACACTATCATGTATTACCTGATTGACTATTTGAGTTACTTCTGATGCTTTCAGCATCTTGGAAACTATCTCTGACGGTTCTGCAGCTTACCATTTTTCATCATCATAATTGACAGTTATAGGGTCAAAGAAGCAATTTCGATAGCTGGTCCCTCTAATGAGTAAGTTTAAGTAGTCTCTCTTTCTCCCATCCATCAGACTCTCATAGTAACATTTCCAGGCCTCATTCTTTTGAGTACCAGTCTCATTTCTAATACACTTTTCCCCATCAACATCTTGATTCACACTGATACACTGCCATGCAATGCAGAACACTTCACATCTCTGATCCTCACGTCACAAGACATTGGTAAACTTACTTTCTTCAGTCTCTGTCCAAGCTATTATACTAGTCGTCTAGCTACTTAGCAGCTTGGTACTGGTCTCTGCTACCCCAATTATTCCAGCCTTTCCGCACCTATCTCTTGTCTTTAATGGCTCTATCCAATGTGCTTTCCACCACCAGGTCACCCTTTTGTCTGGCTGGCACATATATATAAGTGTGCATATGTATATGTGCGTGTATGTGTCTCTGCCTATATTTGTGTCTGTGTTTATGTACAATAACATAGCAATTAAACAAAAAAGAAATAGAGATTCAAAAATAAGTAATGGTGTTGATATGATCAACTTTAAAGATTTTCCCCAGCATAGCTGCTGTCTAATGAATGAAACCAGTAAAAGAATATTACCTGGCATCAGAAGCAAAGAAATATTCAACTTCAATATTTGGCCCAGTGGGGTGAAATTCAGTCGTTCCATCACCGGGTCGTTGAAGTGGTTCTACGTAACCTCGATGGTCTGAAAAGTGGCAAAAAAGGAAAAAAAAAATTTAGAATGAATTCTTTTCTAGCTTCTCATGTTTTAAATCACAAAGATGTTAGTAGAAGCCCTTCCCACTTGAAAGGGGGGGTGGGACCCTTTTTTTAAAATTTTTAAAATCTTTTTTTTTTTTTTACATAATTACAGTAAATAATATACAATTTGTTAGTTCAACAAAAGCATTAGTGTAAAGCTGAAGCCCCACTCCAATGAGAGGCAGAAAATTCTCAAATATTTATCTGTTTAAAAACTAAACAAATAAATGATCTATATTTAAAAAAATAATATTTATAGGTTCTCTGATAAAAAGATTAACTAGAGAATGAAAAAAAGTGTTTTTACTATTAAGCACAAAATTAATAACAAATATAAATGTCCATAATTAGGAAAAAGGTGTACATTTTAAGCTAGGAATGACACCTTGTATAAAGCTACATTCTAGAAAATGGATGGAAGGGTGGGGGCTAAAGTCTCCACAAAAACTGAAGAACAATATCGATATATTTATTGATAGTCTGACAAATCAGTTATACTGAAAACTTAAAAGAATTTATTTAAAAAAATAATAATAAAAAAGCAAAAAAAAAAAATATTGAAACCCAGTTAAAATGATAACATTTAGAAATAAAATATACCAACATAAAATAGTTTAGATAATAGCAAAACAAGTTGCTTCACCCTTTTTAATTGTATTTATTGAAACCATATAATTAGAGAAATTTAATATAAGTGAAACAAAAGAGAGATGAAACCCAGAAATGTTAAAGCCTTCAGAAAGGAGACACTAAATTGCATCATGAATGGCGTTGCCTTGTATCCCTTGATATGAAATATCAATATTATTATACGAGGATTGCTGTTGATGTTCTTTAACCCTTTAGCATT
>OZ024740.1:357897868-358112868 GCA_964016885.1 Eledone cirrhosa
GAATAGCTTTCACCGTATTTTTGACTAAAGGAATTTTAGCCTGATAATGGGGTTTAGAACCCTCAGATAAATGGATAAAGATGAGTATTGACGTACATGGGAGTCGATGCCACATCTTTGGTTATCCAGACCACTGTGCTACCATTACACCAACACATCATGTGTTGATGTAATGGTAGCATTATCAGGCTAAAATTTCTTTAGTCAAAAATACAGTGAAAGCTATTCTATTTTTTAATTTCAAACCTGCTCAGTTTCAAAACATACTTACTTGTCATATATACACACACACACACACACACACACACACACACACACACACACACACACACATATATATCCTCATCATTGCTACATACTCACACACCATTCATGCCCACCTTCTGTTTTAATTGTTCAGCCGTTGCCACCCACCCCCAGAATCCCCAGATACCGTAGATGCCAAACAAAGGGTTGGGAGGATTCTTCTGCCCTCCTAGTGTTGGTGATCTATACGATAAACACACCCAGTATATGCTGTAAATCGGTTGGTGATAGGAAGGGCATCCAGCCATAGAAAGCCTGCCAAACAAAGGGTTGGAAGGATCCTTCAGTTGTGTCAAAGACATCAGAACCTCATCTGTGCACTTGAAAGAATGTAAGACCAGCCACCCTGGTCTGCCTGGGAGGTGTGTAGCCCCATTTCAGTACTGACTTATTCAATGTAGACCCGTCAAATACTTGCTAGCAGGCAAAGTGAACATTAAACGATGATATGTGTGTATATATGTGTGTATACATCATCAGACGTAAAATGGTGGTGATGATGATGAAATATATATGTATATATATATTATTTATTGCTTCCTCTTCCCTATAGAGATTCAAGGCAAAATTGATCAGAATAAAAATCAATCTTGAAAGTACATCATACTGAAAGATATTTAAAAAGCATTTTGTTTCCTGAGCGACAAGACAATATTCACTGCCATAATAATTACTTTATTTTGATAATTTTCAACGGCTCACTGCCAATCTTCTAAGAGAAGAGAGAGCATAGATGACATTTTATACCATGACATTAGTAACACTCCCTTTATTGATTCTTGGAGTAAATGGAACTTGGAAATCAGATTAAAAAAAACAAAAAAACATGATTCTATAAAGCAGTTGGTCTTGTGCTCAATCAACACAAATAACTACTATTTCAATAGCATTAATTTCTTATGAACAAAATGAGGGACACAGATAATTGACTGAAAGCTAGTGTACTATTGATACTTACGTTAATGACTCTGAAGAGAGGAAAGGCAAAGTCATCCAAAACAAATTTTAAATTCAGAAACTAGAAGACAAAACTGGATATAATAATACATTTATACCAATTGTTTTGTTAATGATAATATTAAGTGCCATAATTACCACTATCTTGCCTATTTCATATTTGCACAGAGAGTTCCAAATAACTTTACTTATGATAATATTACACTATTAAATAGGACACGTAAGCATACTAACACCCAGGGAAGGATGGTTTATTAGTATTTTGGTAAAATACAATTAGTATTTGGTTTCAATTTCAAAATGGTAATTTAAAAAAATGTGATTATCATGTGATTTTTAAACAAAAAAAGGAAAAGCTTTGAATTCTTGATTACAAGAGTTGGGAGGTATTCAATTTGTTAGGGTAAAAAGGGTAAAACATTTTTTTAAGGTATCAGTTTAAGCCAATTTTAATGGAAGCAGAAAATGAGATTTTAATAATTGCAGAGAAAGGAATGCAAGAGTGCAAGGAATGCAGTCTTGCATCAACTCAAAAGCATTTTCATCTAAGTTATAATCTGTTTTGAACACAAAAATCAAGATTTTTGAAAGTTCATTTTTTTGGGTGAGATAGGTCCAAGGCCATTTTTTTGTAATATGTATTTTATTTATTTATTTTGTAAAAAGATAAGTTGTAGAGCCAACTTCCAGTGTATATTGTCAATTATTCATAAGATGAAAAAAATATTGCTGAGATTTGAATTCAGAAGATAGGCAACAAACTATATTAACTCAACTGTCCAACTAAAATGAAGTCATATGTACATTTAATTACTTGTATATGATCAATTTATGCCAACTTAAAAAAAAAAAAAATCAACTGGGATGCCATGATTAGAAAAAAAAGGGAGGAATGAATAGGTTTTGTGAGGAAAAGGCCATAAATATTAAAATTAATGAAATGGCCCTTCCCCACCCACCCACATTTCCTTTTGCTCCAAAATATGGGTGGACTGCTGTTAAGGAATGAAGCCTGCAAAAAAGACCATGCAGTGTGGAAAGCAGCTTAAAACAGAGTAAGTGGAAAAAAAGTAAACAAAAAAAAAACGAAACAAAACAAAACAAAACCAAGGTGTACCTTCAGAATCTGAGTCTTTACCACTTCCTAAAACAAGGTAAAAACAAAGTGTAGATAAATTATTTGCTTATATTTCTAAAGTAGGCATAGTGAGTGGAGCAGGAGCTATGCAACTTATTTTGAATATCGTTTTCCTTCCAAGTAGAATCAAAACAATTTTGTTTACAAAAAGGTGTGAGGTATATTGGTGTATCATGAGGAGATAAAAAATATTTAACATTACAAATTTTGTCATCTTATGGTGCACCAACATTCCATACACCGTTTTGCTTTCTACCAAATTGTTTCATGATGAAGCAAACAACCACTAGTCTCTTTGAATTCTAGTGATTATATTTATGTCAGATATCTTCTGATAGACTGTCTAAATATATTATGATTTAGGAGAGAAAAAAAGCAGATTAATGTAGTCAATACCATTGAGTCAGGTTATGAATGTGCAGCTTAAAGGAAGTAGAAGAAATCATGCTTTAATAATTTAGAAAAATACTACAAAAAAAAACAAAAAAACTACAATAGTGTGTTAAACATCTCAATTTAGCATTTATCAAAGCCAGATGTACATCAATGCTTTTAAAAGTCAATATAGAGGTGGTTATGCAATGGTAGTAGTGGTGGTGGTGTGAGTGTAGAAGAAACATGCTAGTTAAAAGGGAAGATGATTAAAATTTGACTTGTACAGATGAATATTGTAGTTCAAAATGAAAACTACTCTGTAATCTCCATTTAAATTATTTATTTAGAATCAGGAGTTGGGGTATGAAAATGCAATAGCTCTAGAAGATTAAGTTCATGGCCATGTATAAAAAAGCCCATCTTAATCTCACTACATAGATTTGGTGTTTCATAAATATTTCAAATGGCAAAATATTCTATCCTATCTGATAATTCTTCCTAACTTTGTGGTTGTGATCTAGAATATTTTTCTCATGATAGGGAGTAACTGAGCACATATTTGGAATGCCCATTAAACAATGGTGAAATGAAAAATCTAAAAGATGGGAAGGGTAACCTGAACATTTTCTTTTAGTAAGTGGAGTTTTAAAAAAAATATGTTTAGATAGAATTCTTGAAACTTACCAGATTTTATTCAAGAGGACAAAACATTTTTCACTAAGGCTTAGTTATTCTGTATCCAACTTTATTCAGTAATACTTCAGTTCATTAAATAATGGTTTCTGATTTAGGCACAAGGCCAGCAATTTTGGGGGAGGGAAAGTCGATTAAATCAACCTCAGTGAGTGACTGATACTTTATTTTATCGACCCCGTAAAGATGAAAGGCAAAACTAATCTCGGCAGGATTTGAACTCAGAATGTAAAAAATATCTTTTAATTGTGTCAAGTGTAGGACATCATGACTGATGAAGCTGCCATCAACAAAAAATAGAAGATGACAGCGCATCCAGGCCCGTCACCAGGGTTTGGTGCTGAAGGTGGTGGTGGTTGGGTGCTTCAGAATATTCTTGGTGGACACTCTAATTTGCAACAATTCTAAGACAAAGTTTCAGAATAAGCATATCACCATCAAGTTTTCTAAACCTCAGGGCGCACTGTTAAAGGGTAGAACAACTAGTCTAAATCAGAAAAATAAAATCATTGATGACTCAACCGTCAAGATTTTGAATCTTTCATTCCTTGTTAGAGAATAGTTTCATTTATGAATGGAAAATGTCTTTTTAATAGGCTGTTTGGTTTATCACTGATATATTGTACCATGTACAATTCAGCTTTCCAGAAGTCATACTTCTTCAGAGTTTTATTTATAAAATCCAACAAGCATTTTAAGACCATTTTCCTTGCTAAAGCAGTTGTTAACCTTATGACACATTCTATTGATCATGGGATCCTTTATGTTGACATTTTACACCTGGATGCCCTTCTTAGCACCAGCCCTGTTAGTCATCTCTAATGACATGCAGGGATATGGTGTACCTATTCTAAACCAGATATATAAAAAGAGTTTTTAATAAATAGCTTGCAAAAGGAAAAAAACAAAAACATTGGACATTTATTTCTGGAGTTTAAGTACCAGTCTTAGATGGTGGGTTAGCCGAATTGTTAAAGAATTGGATAGGATACCTTGCAGTAATTGTCCCATCTCTTTGCATTCTGAGTTCAAAACTTGCCATGGCCTACTTGGATAGACTTAATCCGTTACCCAGTTTAACACAACCACCTGGCCCTCGTGTTCCTTTAACAGATTTACTTTGTTGCAAGCATTTGAACCAGGTCTTTGGTTTAAGGATACCTTCCTCCCTCCTTCCCACCCACCATTCTCAGAGGCCCTGAAAAGGGTCATAGGCACTACCCTCGCTTCTGACTAAGAAATAAAAAAAGTCAACTTTGAAACGTTTGTGTTACACAGGAAATAAAAAAAAAAAAGCATTTTATAACATGCCAAATTGTAATACTTAACAGTAAAACATAGATGCTGAAAGATGCTTTGAAATTTTGAAAAACGGATAAACAGAGCATCAAATTATTCATGATAAAGAAACCAACCTTTGCTATACAAAACAGGAATGTTGTCTGTTGTTAACTTAGAGTTACTTTTGATTCCTATCAACAAAGGACTTCCACGTCTACAATTAAATGTGAGAAAATAACAGAAGATAATATTTGTGCTTGAAGTAAAATCAATAGATGATCTATTAACGTTAACAAATGTTTAAATCACAGCAAGGAAATATATTTGTCCTCTTTACTGTCATATTGACTACAAATATCAGCATGAATAATAAAGTTTATTTCAATAGAATACGTGGATTAACAGATGAGGTGTATGGTGAGTTGTAAAGTAGAGATAAGATGGTTTGATTAATGTTTTTAAATGAAGATTACTATCTGAAATATTAATCAAATTTCTTTCTTAGCATGACAATAGGTACCTCTTCAACTCTTATTTCCAATTATATAGTACTCATGCTGTATAGTAATGACCTATGCATTTGCATTGCACTGTTGGTCTGGATCATAAAAAGAGATATACATTCTACTCATGGGTATAGGGTAGTTTCCAGGTGAAATGAGCTATCAATTATTCAGTCAATAAGTAAATACATTACTGACAACCACTTATCTCACTGTTTAAAATAGACTATCATTTCTCATATCGAAACAACTGGAAATTAGAACTTACCGTGTTACTACACATTCTCCTGGATAGTTTGTGCTCATAAAAGCCAAAGCATATGCTCCTTCCTATAGAAAATAAAATTATGTTTACTTAAAATTACTATTTTAATCAGAAAAAAAGTATCACAAAGAAACTATCAAAAGTGTTTTTCTTTAAATTCATCACCATTTTACATCTATTTTCCATGCTGGTGTTGTTTAGTAGGGTTGTTACCTTAGATTTAACATGTCAGATGATCACATCTTGCTGATATGTTTTATTTTAGCATAGTTTCTATGGTTAGATGCCCTCCCTTATATCAACCACTTTACAGTATATACTAGGAGCCTTTTATTGTGGTGCCATCAATACCACCTTACAGACTAGGTGTTTTTTTTATCATGGCATCAGCATGTGATTTGAGGAAAATTTGGCTTCAGTAAACCTACAAAGAAAACCTAATATACCTCTCTGTATATATTAAGGACTACATTCTATAATATATCTTTATGTTTTGAAAATAATGGGATGTAATTTATGAGAAATTTGACTATTTTTAGCAGATCAATCTCTTGCATAAGAGCATCCTTAGGTGTTGTTTAGTTCCAGGTCAATTAAACTTATGATAAAAGGTGTTAAAGCTATGACCATCCTGTCTTTAGGGATCACAATATCTAATGTCCTTTTTTTTAAAAAAAAAACTCTAGTGTATGTGAATTGCATTGTGTAAGGTGAGATCAAATGATCTGCCACTGGTAATCATGTAAACCAGCAGTACCACCTTCATGGTCGGGCCATCAGTGACTAAACCAGCAACACCACTTTAGGGTCATACTCTTGTATGTGGAGGGTGTGTGGACACAAAAAGCAATACTTGTTTGCTATCCATCAAACCTAAAAAGGCTTTTGGCAACCTCTGTAACCGATTGTAAGATACAAATAGACAAACTATTAGAAATATATATATATATATAATATATATTTATATAATATATATATATATATATATATATATTTATATATATATATATATATATTTAGTCTTCACATTTATTATTATTACTATTTTTTTGTTATTTATGTTAAATACGGGAGTTTTTGTCGTATTGAACAGAACAAATCTTGCATTTTTGTTTTTTGTTAATCGCTTGTTAAACAATCCTAACCTTCCAGCTAGCTACACAACACCATTGTTATTACGTGGACCAATCATAAGCCAGAGCCCCCACGCATCACCATTATTATTATTACGCGGACCAATCATAAGCCAGAGGCCTATACTATCGCTTGCCCGGTTGCCTTTCGATATACTATGGATGGCTGGATGGACTGCGGAATCCTGGAGAGTGGAAGGGAGAGAAAAATCTGGACGTTCAGCGAAAATGCCAAAGTTAAAGACAAATTCACCTCATGGACGAGAATGCGAGCACTCCTCTTTGTTTCGACCGCGGACGGCTAACATAACCCCATCTCCACCAGACCCCCACCGCCCCCACCCTCCAAACGCAATCCAAAACTTCAGAGTTGGTACCGTAAATGTAGGCACCCTAAAGGGTCGCGCTAACGAGGTTGTAGAAATGCTTGAACGTAAGGAGGTCGATGTTTGTTGTATTCAAGAGACCAGGTGGAGGGGTGGGTCTGCTAGATTCATTGAGGGTAAAAAACGATGTTATAAGCTTTTCTGGGTGGGAAACGACGATGGGCTGGGTGGAGTAGGAATCATGGTAGCAGAAAAGTGGGCAGATAAGATAATAGACGTAAATAGAGTGAACGACAGAATAATTAAAATACGACTTGTCCTCAATAGAACTACGGTGACAGTAATATCTGCGTACGCACCCCAATCCGGACTGCCCGGCACTATAAAAGACAGATTCTATGAGACACTGATGCTAACTACCTCCAAAATATCCGACAGTGACTATATAATTATTGCAGGCGACCTAAATGGTCACGTTGGACAACATTGTGACGGCTACGACGAAATCCATGGAGGCTATGGGTTTGGTACTAGAAATGAGGAAGGCTCCAGAATCCTGGAATTCTGTGATGCAAATAACCTAACTATCTGTAACACTAACTTCAAAAAACGTGACAATCACCTGATCACCTATAGATCCGGGGAACACACAAGCCAGGTAGATTATATCCTTACCAGAAGACGTGACAGAGTGTCTGTTGTAAACACTAAATCCCTCCCCCATGAAGAATGCACCTCCCAACATAGACTGATAATTAGCGACCTCATAGTCAGGACGAGACGTACTCGACAGCAGAAGAGGACTATCCTCAGGAGAAAAATATGGAAGCTAAAGGACCCCACAGCCAGAAATAAATTTCAAAGCATATTACTTGATGCTTTCAACAGTAAGGAAGAACATTTAGAGTCGGACAATATAGAGGGACAGTGGGAATTTCTGAAAGCAAACCTGCTGATGGCGACAGACGAAGTCTGTGGCTGGAGCAGGCCTGTAGGCAGGAGGAGAGCAACATGGTGGTGGAACAGTAAGGTGGAGGGGTCAATTAAGGCCAAAAAGCAGACTTGGAAAGTATGGCGGGATGGGGGAAGTAAAGAAGACTATCAAGTGGCCAGGAGGGAAGCTAGGAGACAAGTGTACTTAGCAAGAAGGGAAGCAGAGGAAAGAAAGTTCAAGCATGTTCTACAACGCGAGGACCAAAAACGTGAGGTGTTCAGGATTGCTAGGCAATGCGTCAAGGAAAACCGTGATATTGTCGGGGAGAAGTGTGTACTTAACGATGATGGCATACTTGCCATCACCGACGCTGATAAGAAGGTAGCTTGGAAGTGTCACTATGAAAGGCTACTAAATGAGGAGAATAAATGGGAGAAAGACAGTCTCCCCCATATCGACCCAACGGAGGGACCAGCAGTGTTAGTAGAGGGGAGTATAATAAGTAAGGCAATCAAGGATATGAAGACGGGTAAGGCGGCTGGACCTTCGGAAATAGTTGCTGAAGGCATCTGGCACGGTGGGACACACCATGGTCACCCGCATAGTTAACCAAGTCGTACAGAATGGGGTTGTTCCAAAGGACTGGCATAGCAGCATCATTGTTAACTGTTATAAGGGTAAAGAAGACACCCTAGATAGGAGTAACTATAGAGGCATTAAATTAATCGACCAGGTCATGAAGGTCACGGAAAAAGTAATAACGCAACTAATCAGAGAGAGAATTGACCTAGATGAAATGCAGTTCGGGTTTGTGTCAGGCAAATGTACCACAGACGCTCTTTTCATTGTACGACAACTACAGGAGAAGTACCTAGCTAAAGGTAAACCCCTCTACTTAGCTTTTGTCGACTTGGAGAAAGCCTTCAACAGAGTCCCCCGTTCCATTATCTGGTGGGCTCTTAGAAAACTAGGCGTTGACGAATGGCTTGTGAGGGCTATACAAGCCATGTATAAAGAAACAGTCAGCAAGGTTAGAATTAACAACGAATATAGTGAAGAGTTTAGCGTAAAAGTTGGCGTCCATCAGGGCTCTGTTCTCAGCCCACTACTATTTATTATTGCCCTTCAGGCTATAACAGAGGAGTTCAAGACCGGCTGCCCATGGGAACTCCTATACGCAGACGACCTGACACTCATAGCGGAATCAATGGCCGAGCTAGAGAAGAAATTCCAAACATGATCCCACTACATCTTTTATGCACCCATACTTTGCATTTGGAACATAAAATGGAGTTTCTACCTACGCCTTTCCTACACACTGAGCATGGCCATTTCCCGGAGGGGACCGGCGCCTTATTTTCTTTCCTACAAACTAGAACTTTAGTCTTAGCCAGGTTAATTTTAAGGCCTTTTGATTCTAGGCCATGCTTCCATGTTTGGAATTTCTTCTCTAGCTCGGCCATTGATTCAGCTATGAGCGTTAGATCATCTGCGTATAGAAGTTCCCATGGGCAGCCGGTCTTGAACTCCTCTGTTATAGCCTGAAGGGCAATAATAAATAGTAGGGGGCTAAGAACAGAGCCCTGATGGACACCAACTTTTACGCTAAACTCTTCACTATATTCGATGTTAATTCTAACCTTGCTGACTGTTTCTTTATACATGGCTTGTATAGCTCTCACAAGCCATTCGTCAACACCTAGTTTTCTAAGAGCCCACCAGATAATGGAACGGGGGACTCTGTCGAAGGCTTTCTCCAAGTCGACAAAAGCTAAGTATAGGGGTTTACTTTTAGCTAGGTACTGCTCCTGTCGTTGTCGTACAATGAAAAGAGCGTCTGTGGTACTTTTGCCTGACACAAAACCGAACTGCATTTCATCTAGATCAATTCTCTCTCTGATTAGTTGCGCTATTACTTTTTCCGTGACCTTCATGACCTGGTCGATTAATTTAATGCCTCTATAGTTACTCCTATCTAGGGCGTCTCCTTTACCCTTGTAACAGTTAACGATGATGCTGCTACGCCAGTCCTTCGGAACAACCCCGTTCTGTATGACTTAGTTTACTATCCGGGTGACCATGGTGTGTCCCACCGTACCGGAATATATATATATATATATATATATATATATATATAGTCTTCAGAGGAATCAAATGCTGTGTGCAGGAGAGGCGGTTGCACTGGCATGGACATGTGATGCGTATGAAGGATGACAGCTGCATAAAAAGGTACAGAGCACTAGAAGTTGATGGAAACCGCGGAGTGGGGAGACCCAAGATGACCTGGGATGAGGTGATAAAAGCCGACCTTACCCAATTACACCTCTCAAAGACAATGACACACGACCGTGACTTCTGGCGTCACGCAGTAATACAGAGTACCCGACCTCCCATGGGTACATGCTGAAGCATATAGACAATATGTCCCCACACCCCCCACCGCAAGGTAGTCGTGGAGGTGCCACAGCAAAAAAGCACCCAGCCCACACTGTAAAGTGGACGTGTAGGCGCCACGAAAAAGCACCCAGCACTCACTGTAAATGAGGTTGGTGTTAGGAAGGGCATCCAGCTGTAGAAATCAAGCCAGATCAGTTCCTGTATGAGCAAGGCATGGTCAGCCGACCAGACACTGCACACAACAGGACAACCCGTCTAACCCATGCTAGCGTGGAAGAACGGACGTAAAACGGTGATGATGATGAGGATGATTTATTATTATTACTATATATATTCATTAAAAACAACAGAAGTCCGGATGGGAAACTTTCTTTAAAATTTCAATCAATTCCGCAAAAACACCACATATTTCAATAGCCCAGCTTCGTCATCCAATCATGATGCAAAACTTAGACAATTTCATCAGGTATTGATTGCAGAATTAGTCATAAAAGACAACAGAGCTATGTTGAACACAAAAAGAGAATAGAAAATGGAAGTTAGATTTGGTTTAAGGATAGCTTGCCAATTTCATGTTATTGTAATGGCAAACCATCCCTGAATGTCACACAGGCATCATGCTAAACATTGCGGTTTGGTAGGTATAATGGAGGGGTGGATGGGGGGTTATTAGGTAGCACCAGAAATTCTACTCTTCACAGAAAATGCCATTCATTAATCACACAAAAGATTTTGCTGCCACAGGAGTCAGAGGTTTTAAACTCTGTGTCAGTAGACATTGGCCTAAAACCAGTGTAAACAACATAACATAAATGGTATATTTATATATGTATATATATTGATAGTCTGCAGTACTGGATAGAAGAGGTAACTAGCTGAAACTGCTGAGCTTGCAGTGGATCATCCACTTCCACTATATATATATATTTCGTATGTATCCAGGTTTTTTAAATAGGTACACTGTATCCCTGTGTTTCATAAGGGGGGGGGGGGGGGACTAAAAGAGTTGGCATCATGAAGAACATCCCAATGTAAAACAATTTTCCAAAATATTCCGTCCAACCCATGCCAGCATGGAAAAGTTAATAAGAGATAAAGTTTCACTTTAACATGTTTTTATAGTATATTGAATGTTACATGTTTCAGATGATTGTCTCAAGGTCTTTATCAATGTGATAGGCCTGACTCCAGTATTAATCTACTCAGACATATGGACTCTAGTCTAAACATTTTAATCTCTAAGAGATTGGTGCTAGCTCCAATAATCAACAAAATTACTGAATAACTATATATATATAATTTTTTTATATATAGTAAACAAACACGAGCATAAAACTGACACAGTCCTTGTATGTTTATATATGTATGCAAGTCTTGATGTACGAAGTGCACACACATTACTAGAAATCATGATGGACATTTATTCATCTAATATCATACACACATAAAATAAAAATAAATAAATAACTTACAAGTTGCTGACAGGTCATTTCAATCAATTCCCTAAAGGTAAGTTTGTCTTCCTTGTGTTTGTCATAGAGATGTTTGACAAGCTTTGCAATGGTTTCAGTGTCAGTTTCAGATTCAAATTCAAAACCTTTAGTTTCCTATGAAAAATAAAGCAAAAAATAAATAAATAAATAAATAAATAACAAAGAAAAATAAATGAAAATTATCTCTAGGTATCCATTTCCATCATTATGCAGGATTAAAGATTTAAAATATGGTTTCCTTTTTTAAAGCATAATACTAAAGCATTTTAAAGCGTAGTGTTTATTCTTACTATTGCTAAGATGGTGGATTGGCAAAATTGTTAGAGCATTGGATAAATTTCTATATGGCTTTTGTTCTGGGTCATTACATTCAGGTTCAAATTTCACCAACATCAACTTTGCCTTTCACCCTTCCTGAGTCTATAAAATAAATTACCATTCAAATATTGAAGTGATTTAATTGATTTTCCCCTCTGCTAAATTGTTGATCTCATGCCTTATTTATGAATTATTATTACTATTACTACAAGGGACACCCTGCTTCACGGCATAGAGTTACTGCCCTATACATTCTGAGTTCAAATCCCGCCAAGGTTAGCTTTGCCTTTCATCCTTACGAGGTTGATAAAATAAAGTACCAGTTACGTACTGAGGTTGATTTAATCGACTTTCCCCTCCCCAAAGTGTGCCTAAACCAGAAACCATCATTACTATTACTACATTTAGGAGGCCAAATGACTGAATAAAACAAATATATGGAGTACAATCAATGGTAGCAAAATGTTGAAGTGGAGATAAGTACTAACATTAGCTGTGAGATTAGAGTATCAGAATAAGGTATATAGAACATATAACAAGAATACTGGTCATGCACATTTCCAATGTCACTGATTAAAACAACTATTTTATGGCTATATATCTGATGTAACAGACTTTTGATAATTTACATTTATCTAATATATAATACTAGTGTTAGTCCCCAAAATACTTGATTCATCATTATACATCCATTGCCTTTAAGACAGGATATTCAGCATATAATGGCTATGTTTTGTCCTACAATATGGCTATGTGTGTGAATCAGTCTACATTTTATATAAGACAGTGTATTCATCAACATCATCATCATTATTTACCATCCACTTTCCTTCGTAGCATGGGTTCAATATGTTGTCAGCAGATCAAGTCTGAAGTACTGGCCCAATGAAAGGGCTGGGAGCCTGCATCTTGCTTACATACAATCCTGCATTCAACTAAGTGCTCAGATGGGCTGGCACCCCACAACCAACATGTTTCTGTATATTACTGAATGCATTTTATCGACACCAGTATTTAGTAGAAAAAAAAAAGGGAACCAGGACACTATTGCTGGTATCACTATTGAAAAATACAAACATTCAGATGAAGGCCTTTTAAAATCGGTGATAATGGGAATGGTGGCTGAATAAATAACGTATTCATTCATTAAATCTTTCAGCTATTTTTTGTTGTCCCAGGTCAGTTGTCACTGTGCAGATCTATGATCAAAGGCATTCCTGCTGTTACTATTCTATTTTTTTTCTAAACAGAAACCATATACAGGCCCCATTGTTGATTTGATTATTTATACAAACTTCTATGATATATAGGACATGGTAATAACATTGCAAGCAAACAGACCATTCAGTGTAGAGAATAGACCTCCACTGGTTTTGATGACTGTTCCAGTTATTTAATCAACAGAGCAATCTGAGCATTCAACAAATATGTGTACTCTTAATGTAATTTGCAGGGAGATTGAGCATGATACAGTGTGATAAGGCTAGCTACTTGAATTAAAGGTACATTCTGATGAGCTTCTATGTAGTTTCTGTTTACCCCACTATCACTCACAAGACTTGGGTTGAACTGAGGCTATGGTAAATGATATTTGCGCAGTGGGATCGGACCCAGAATCTAATGATTGCGAAGTAAACATCTTCAACCATTTGGGGATTCAGTATACACTACTTCCACTACATGGTTGATACAGTTAAGAGGGCTGAACTAGCAAAAGTAATTTTTCTAAAAATTGACCTTTTAGCCAAAAAGGTCCGACAATCATCTTGGCCAGATGTCACTATACATGACTTGTCCAAATGTTATAACAGAAATTTCAGTTGCTTATATGTGTACAGATCAATGGATAAAAACGAACTTACCAAGAAGGATTTTAAATCCTTGTAGTTTGTGATAATTCCATTGTGGACACAAATAAATTCTAAGAGAAACAGAATGAGAATAAATGCAATTATCAAATTAAATAAGAGTCTAGAATTTTCCAAAACATCAAAATAAAATATAAAAACAAATAAAAAAGCAACTCACCATTGTTCAGCCCAGATCTCTGAGGATGGCTGTTTGTGGAATTTGGTTCACCATGAGTAGCCCAACGTGTATGAGAGACACCAATGTGACAATTAGCCACTTCATCAAAATCTATGGAGGTCGAATCTAAAAAAAAAAAAAAAAAAAAAAAAAAAAAAAAAGACATTTTCAAATGTTTGTTTGCATGTGTGACCTATCTGCTCAATTTCTAAAGTGTAAACAATAAAAGGCTGGCTTGATCGGTTGATGACAGTGCTATGTTAATAAAACAAATATCATGTGTTAGATTCCCATATTGCCTAACTTTTGATTTTTTTCTAATACATTTATTAAGTTATGGATTCAACTCCCATCAAGATCGACTCATTATTAAGTGAATGTATAAAGTTTCATTTATTATTTAAGGGATCACTTTTACATTTTGAGACTGAATCAAGTTGAAATTGAATTTATCTTTATTATGTAAACATAAAATAGGCTTTCACCTTTACTTAAAGCATTAAAATTGGATAAACATTTTTTTAAATTTTTTTATTAATGATAGAAATATTTTATTAATGGAAATTAATGCTATTGAAATGATGTTCCACGCTTGCAGCATCTTTTGTTGCCAAATCCAAGTGATATCTGAGGACAGAAAAAACGAATGAACAAGAATTCTGCTTTGCTCATGGCCAATTACTGATAAAACTTAAAACATGGTGTCTTTTGGTGCTGTCATAACAGTGTTCAGGCTATAATGCTTATAGATCTAATGTTAGTAAGATGAGATTCATTGCAATTCTTAACAATTTAGCATTTACATTACTCTATATTTACTATTGTATTTTCATGGTAAACACTTTATTTCACATAATTATCTCACATAATATTGAATCTACAAGATTTTGATATTATTTATTTTGAGAACAGTACCTTAACATAAGTATGAACAACCAGTTATGGCTGGTTTAAACAGAGAGAGGTGAGTGAATTCTGGATGGATATGGCTGGTTTAAATGCAAAAGAGTTAATGTAATTTCTTTATCAGTTCATATATTGATTCTGCCCAGTTCCAAACTTGAATGATGTTTCCACAAGTTATAAGAATAATTTTATTCCAATCTTTGGTTTACATCCCAACATGCTACTTATTTTAAAAATTCATTTAAGGATTTATGTATCTCAATGCAAACAATAAAATATGTCAAATAATAGTTTCAAATTGATTAAAACTGTTTTCGCTTTCAGTTAATCCTGTGTTCTTATTTAATACACATGAATTAGTTATATGATGTTTACACAATTGAATTACAAAGTATACTATTCATATTGTAAACAATTTCTTACATGAAAACTAACATTTCAAAAGAAATTCAATACTGTTCTATGAAACTGAACATGCCAACATTGAGAACAATTCTGGTAAATTTATAGCTACTTTTCAACCTGGGCAATGTTGGATAGTCTGCTAGTGTGCTTGTGCGTGTGTATATATAATATGTTAAACGATAATGATGATGGTGATATATGTATGTATGTAAAAGATAAACAGCAATAATGTAACAAACGGTACAGTATATGGAAGGAATATATTAGTTTAATGCTTGAAATGGCAGGAAGAAGGTCTTAACGTTTTGGATGCTAGTCCTTCATCAGAAGAAAGATTAAGAAATTAGAAAGATTGAGGGGACGAGCAGGGCAGAATCGGAAAAAAGATTGTTTTAGAGAAAAATTACTCGTGTCTACATATGCATGTATATGTATGTCTACACACAGACACACACACACTAGAGATTCATCAATTTACAAGAATAAACCCTTCAGGTTCATATGCTGTCAATGGCCAGGGAAGCCTAAAACCAGCATAATTGCTGAGGTTTCATCCAGTCAAATCCAGGTTACTTTGGCCTTAACATCTGGGTCATGACAGTCACCCAAGTGTTAATGTTACAGTGGAATGAACTCAGTACACTCTGCAAGTGATGGCACTGGTGACATGATGAATTGTACCTAGTCCACTCTGTAAAGCAGTGATGCTGGTGCAATATAACACTGACAACCGACTCTGTAAAATGTTAGCGCTGGTGCCACAATAAAATGCCCACACTGTTAAGAGGTTGTACCAGTGCTATGATAAAATGCATTCAGTCCACTATGGAATATGGCAATGGCAGTTCCTAGCATGGATAGAATGGTTTTGAAGTTTGCATATTGTTATAGAAATTAGTTTCAGTTAAATGTAATTTTTAACAGTAATCACCTAATCATGAAAAAATGAACAGGAGGGACTTTTAGCTAAATAGATTTCTATGGAATTTGGCACAATAGTTGTAGTAATATTACTTGAACTATGTATTATGCAGTGAATAGTGTTCCACACCTTAAATGTAATAAACATTTTTCTACTATACTATTATCTATCATATTAAAGTTGGTATGTCTGTGGCATAAAAAGTCTGAGCTGCTGTGGAAAAGGGGCAGTAAAAGTGTGTATGTGTGAACAAGAGGAGGAAAGAAAGAAGAGGAGAGAGAAAGTATGAATATTGTTTATCCTTAATTTTAACTGTCATTATATATATTGACACATTTATAATTTAAGGATATATATATATATATATAATTGTTTCCACTTTTGGCACAAGGCCAGCAATTATCCCAGTGTATTACTGGTGCTTTATTTTATCGACCCCATAAGGATGAAAGGCAAAGTTAACCTCGGCAGGATATGGTCCGAGTTCAAGTCCCACCGAGGTTAACTTTGCCTCTCATCCTTACGGAGTTGATAAAATAAAGCACCAGTAATACACTGGGATAATTGCTGACCTTGTGCCAAAATTAGAAACAATTATATATATATATATATATATATATATATATATCCTTAAATTATAAATGCGTCAAATATTTAATTTTGGTATTTTTAGTCATTTATTCAATTTATTGTGTTGTCATCATCATCATCATCATCACTGTTTTACGTCCGTTCTTCCACGCTAGCATGGGTTAGACGGTTATATATATATACGTAATTAATACTGTGTATATATACAAAGTGTGTCAGAAAAATAACAGGACTAAGTGAGATATAAGTAGGGTAGGGATTAGCCAGTTGCATCACCGTGTGATGTAATATCCAGGGTGGATATAACTGTGATCACAGCTCTCTGCAGCCATTGTATGTTTTTTCAAATGCTTTTTTAACAGCTCCTCAATTTGAGGTCGTAGAGTGATGTGCAAAGAGCAACAAATCAACCTGAAGTTTATGGTCTGGCTGAGGAAAACTCCATCAGAAGCACTCAGAATAATGCAGCAAGTGTATGGAGATGAGATGTCACACACACGTTTTCGATTGGCACAAAAGGTTCAAAGAGAGATGTAAGGGCGAGAAACTTGGCCCTAGGATTGGAAGGCCTTCAACGAGGAGGACTGAGGCCATCATTGAGCGTGTGAGACAGGTGGTGTGTGGGGATCATTGGCTGACTGTTCGACTGATCACAAGTGACCTGAGCATGAACCATGAGAGCATTTGGAAGATTATCATCAAAGATTTGGGCATGCGGAAGATTTGCATGAAGATTGTGCCGAAAGATGACCAGAAGGAGCAGCACATGCAGGCATGTCAGGACATCCTTGAGCATCTTGAAACCAAAGCAGACTTGCTGGGGAGCGTCATCACTTTCACCTAGTTCAAGAAGGTCCGCAAGGGACCTGTTTTCCGGACTTGAAAGCTATAAAGAGGGCAGAGACAACAGAGCTGCAGAGAATCTTTCTTGGAGCGCATGGAGGCATGGTGGTGAAGGATGGGAAAGGGCATTAGACTCGGAGGGAATATTTCAAAGAGAAGATTGCAGTGGTATGGACATATGATGCACATGGAGGATGACAGCTGTATAAAAAGGTCCAGGGCACTCAAAGTTGATGGAAGCTATGGAAGAGAAAGACCTAGGAAAGCTGGGGATGAAGTGATAAAAGCTGATTTTGCACAATTAAACCTCTCCAAGAAGACACAGGATTGAGGTCTCTGCCATTATGCTGTACTGCAGAAGACCTGCTTTCCCATGTGCACAGGATGAAACAAACATGTAGAGGACACTAGTCTGCACCAATCTTCTCCCTACCCCTCTCCCAGTCTTAATACCCTGCCCTCACCAGCTAAATATCCTACTAACCAACTTGCATACTTGTTTTCCTCCCCAGCTTCCACACTCCTGATGTACTTCTCCTGTCCTGTTTAATCCATGCATATAAGCATAGAAAGCTGAGTGCTCCAAATATGATCCTCCACCTTATAATGTTGCTACCATGACAAAGAAAGCACTGTCCACCTTGTATAGCGATCTAGTGCCATGGCAACAAAAACACCCAGTCTATCTTGTAAGGCGGTTGTACAGATAAAATGACAAGAGGCAGCATCCAATCCACTCTGTAAGGTTGATGTGCTGATGACATGACAAGAGGCTCCCAATCCACTCTGTATAGTGGTTGTGCTAATGACATGATAAAAAGTGTTTAGTTTGCCGTGTTAGATGGTTGTGCTGGTGACTCAACAAAATAGCACCTAGTCCATACAGTAACGTAGATGGTGTTAGGAAGGGCATCCAGTCCAGCTTTAGAAACCAAGTCAAAATACAGATCCATATAAGCAAGATGTGGTTACCTGACCTGACATGTCTCATAACTTGACAACCCATCTAACCCTTGTTAAGTGTGGAAAACATATGTTAAACGTTGATGATAATACATCATCATCGTTTAAAGTCTATCTTCCACGCTAGCATGGGTTTAGATGGGAATTGTCCCACTTGAGGCAAGATTGGTTGTCTTGCTCGTATAGGACTGTCTGGCAGGTTTTCTACGGCTGGATACCCTTCCTAACACCAACCACGTTTACAGTGTGGACTGGGAGCTTTTTACCGTGTTACCTACACGGCCACATTACAGCGTGGACTGGATGTTGTGGTACCAACATAACTTTACAGAGAAAGGGGTGGTGTTGATGGGGGTGGGGATGGGGGAGTTGGGGTAGTGGGAGGGGGTGTATATTTGATTAAGAGGTGCCTACTGACTAGGTTTTGCTTTGTACTTAGGCAAGGCGGGTCTTCTGTATTACTGCATAGCGCCAAAGATCTCGAACCAGTGTCATTGTCTTGGAGTGTGTAAGGTCGGAATTTATCAAATCATCCCAGGTTTTTCTGGGTCTGCCTACTCCGTAACTTCCGTCAATTTTGATCACCCTGCACTTTTTTATACAGCTGTCGTCATTCATGCGCATCACGTGAGCATACCAACGTAGTCTTCTCTTGAATCAACAGCACCTGATCCCTCTTATACCTAATTTCTCACTTAGTTCATTTATGCTTTGCTGTTCACGTATATTACTATTACACATCCAGCAGAGCATGCATGCTTCGTTCCTCTCCAGTCTGCGCAGATCCTCTGCACACAATGCCCATGTCTCACTGCCATGTAACATAGCTGTTCGTATGCAGGCATCATACAGTCTTCCTTTCATTTCTAGAGAGAAACCTTTAGCGGCCAATAGTGGTATAAGCTCTCTGAACTTTTTCCATCCTGTTCTGACTCTGGCTACTGTACTTTCTGAGCACCCTTCCCCACTGCTGATTTTGTCACCCAGGTAACGGAAGGTGTTCACTATTTCTATAGAGCCATCTGGGCAATAGAAGGAGCTAGTATCCTGTGGACACTTGCTACTTATTGCACCTGAGCACCAGCCACATATAAAATCTACATTCTGAGATAGCTTACCTGTGATCCCACATCTTTTATGTACCCATACTTTGCATTTGGGACATAAAATGGAATTTCTGCCTACTCCTTTCCTACACACTGAGCATGACCATTTCCCAGAGGGGACCTGTGCCCTATTTTCCTTCCTACATACTAGAACTTTAGTCTTAGACAAGTTAACTTTAAGGCCTTTTGATTCTAGGCCATGCTTCCATGTTTGGAATTTCTTCTCTAGTTCAGCCATCGATTCAACTATGAGAGTTAGATCATCTGCATATATATATATATATATATATATATATATATATACTCCAACTGACTGAAAATATATTTCTCACTAGCATATTTACATCATTCATTTCTAAGGTCCAAAAAGTAAACAGCTTAAAATAATTTTTAAAATAATGTGCTGAGTGTGGGAGAGAGAATCAGTGTGACAAAATGGGAGTTGTGAGGGTGAATGTTGTGGAAGTGGTGGTAACATCGAATGTGATGGTGTGAGTGGTGATTAAAGTGATGAAGTGGTGCCAGTGTGTGTATAGTATATGCTGTTTGCGGTGGTGGTGTTTGCGGTGGGGTGGTGGTGTTGTTGGTGATGTGTGCAAGTGCAAATGCACAAACACACATATGCGCAGGTGTGTGTGAGGTAATGTTAATTGTTGGTAGTTGTAAATGTGCTGGTATTCAGTCCATAGTTGTGAGAGGTTAGTAAGTATTAATAGTGTTAGTTGGCTGTATGTGTATAGGATCAACTGTGCGCACGCGTGTGTCTGCCAGTGCACGTGTTTATGTGCAGTTACAAAAGTGTGTTAGTGTACATGTGTGGGTGTATGTGAGTGGGTGTGCTGGTGGATGTATTCATGTTGTAGGGGGTGGTACATGCACAGATATATAACTACACATGCACACACATATACATATATATGAGCAAGTGTGTGTGGTGGGGTAAGTTAGTAATGTTAATTGGTGTTAGTTGTAATAGGTTTAATCTGTGTGGGTAATCTGGCCATAGTTGTGAAGGGTTAGTGAGTGTTAGGTGACTGTGTGTATGGGGTCAACTGTACATGTGTGTTGTAGTCTGTGTGTGTGTGTATGTGTGTGTGCGGCATGCATGTTCATGTTTAATTACAAGGTGTGTTAGTTTATTCATGTGCTAGTGTAATGAGTGGAAAGCACTGACTAGGGAAACAATAGCGGCATATTTAGACCGGGGGGGGGGGTAAAAGTTTTGAAAAAAAATGAGGTGCTATTCCCTCCTGTGGCATGAATCCAGTGGTCCGGCGCAGGTGAGAAAGTAAAAAATTGTGAGGTCAGGTGGAGCAGAAATGTCGGGTGATGGGTTGCCCAGTTGGATGACACAAAAGTGCTTGGCAAATCTGTCTGCCAAACAACGGCCAGTTTGGCCAATAAAGGTGGTCTCACATAGTGTGCACCGGATCCTGTAAACGAGACTCATGGAAGTGTAGCAGGAGTCCCTAATATGGAATGTTTGGCCGGTGGGTCTGGTAAGAGTGGTGGTATCAGTGAGGAAAGGACAGTGGGGTTGGGAGCAGGAGTGGGATCTGCGAGATGAGTTGGAGGAGGAAGCAAACTGCAGACAAGATTTTGGAGGTTGCATGCGTGCCATGGCAACCTAGGTTACCTGTTGGTAAACCTCACCCAAGGAAAACAATTGAGGGTGAGGACCAGTTCGGCAAGGTGGATGGGGGTGTAGGTGGAGGGGCAGAGGTCGAAGAAGTGTTGGAGTGCACTGAGGCCTTCAGTGTGTGGAATGACAGTGTAGAGGGATTTGATGTCGAGTGTGAAGACAAATGAATCGAAGCGACAGATACAACAAAGTGTACCTAGAAGTAATGTATATAATATAATGTATAACATGCTAACATATGATTCTTGGCTACAATATAACTATATATTGTAGTACAGTGGCAAAAAACATAAGTTGACTGTTAGTGACAAAAAAAAAAAAAAAAAAAAAAAAAAAAAAAAAAAACTTACTTATTTCCTCTTCAAGAGCTACAACCTTTCCAGGTTTCTTTATGATAGAAATAGACCCTTTATTTGAATCTTTTCCTGGAACCTCATAAGCAACACCTGAAGAGAAAAGAAATATAACACTGAGATATTTAGGGATTAAGGTGAGAGACAATTTAACTCTTTAGTAGTTACATTACTCTATATTTACTATTGTATTTTCATGGTAAACACTTTATTCCACATAATTATCTTACATAATATTGAATCTACGAGATTTTGATATTATTCATTTTAAGAACATTACCTTAACATCAGTATGAGCAGCTGGTTATGGCTGGTTTGAATAGAAAAAGGTGAGAGAATTCTGGCTGGATAAAGCTGGTTTAAATGTTAATGCGTTAATAGCAAATTCAACATATCTACCTCATTTTGACTGGCTAACTGTAGATTTCACTCCTATCTCAAGGTTGAGAAGTAAGCAATCCAAAAGAGCACAGCATAAAAAATGCTTGTTCAAACAAGATGCAGATACCTGAATTTGCTAGAAGCATCCTACTTATGCTACCAGGGTAAGGGGGGAAAAATGTTTTTAGAAGTAACTGCCTAAAAAGATTAGATGTTGTCAGCTTGACAGTCTGAGATAAATGCCCAATCCTTTTTCCACAGAAATACAACCTGCTGGAACTTTCTACCTACAGCTTTCTTGCAGACATCAGTAAGCCAGAGATGTTCAAATTGAACATTTGCCAAATTGATTTTAGTCAACTTAGAGAGTTGGGAGTCCTGTGTTACATGAAACTGCACTAACAAGACATTTTTGAAAAATATAAAACTATGAATATATCACATTAAAAATTAAAGTAATACTGTAAATTTTGACAATGACCTGTCTACAAGTAAGAATGTATACTATAAACATTTGAACTAAGAAACCTGTTTTTATATATATTTTGCTAAATTATTTACAGGATGTTAAGGGTTAATAATGATTAAGAAAAAAAAACAAAAAAAAACAAAAATACACCACATTATACTCGTATATAAGCTGAGAAATATGACAAAAAAAAATGAAAGCAAAATGAGTCAGCTTACATTTGAGGCCAATTTTCATCAATTTCAAATTCTATATACATAAGGTACTAAAGTATCAGAAGTGATTTACAATGAAATACTGTTTTGTTTTGTTATTTACTACATCATTATTAGTGTTATTTATGCATTCCCTAGAAAATATTTTCAACAAATTTTTATAATTTGAACTTTTTAATACATAAATATTCCAAACACATACACACCTGCACATGCATACACACACACATATACATGCACTGACAGTTTTTCTCTGACTTGCTAATACTTTCTCTTTCAAGCTTATGTAAGACTGAAATTTTACTTATGACTTGTTTTATTGCTCTCACTCTTGCCCCCTCTCTCTCTCACTTGCTGTCTCTCCGTCACTCTTTACTCTATGCATCCCTATACAATATGCCCTTATTCGATCTCTTGCTTCCAACAACTCCCAGCATGTGAAGTGGCAGGAAGTAAAAAAAAAAAAAAAAAAAAAAAAAAAAAAAAAAAATCGAGAAACTTGTTGAAACTATAGAATAGATCAAATTGTAAAAATGCATTACGTAATGAAGTTGTGAAACAAAAACTATACTCTAACGGACATTTAAAACATTTTTTTAGACATCCAAATATCAAAACCTCATAAATATATTTTATACTCACAAGAATTTCAAAACCATGCCATCTAAACATAATTAGCTGCATTAGCTTATAAATGGGGTTTGGATTTTTGCCCATTTTCAGACATAAAATAGGGAGTTGGCTTATATTCAAGTATATATGGTATGCCATATCTGGAGCATGTCCTGGGTATGACATTAAACTACATCCAGTGGCAAGGCTCCAGTTCGGGAGTTCAGGAGATGTGGGGAATGTGGAGTTACCCCTTAGTTGTCATGACTCCCAGGTCTGCCCTGGCCCGGGGTGGTAGTACCTGTTAGGGCTCCATTTATGGGTTAAATAACTACCTTATTCGAGTGGCGCCGGTAAGGTATTGTCAGCCATTGAAAAGAAATATGGAGAGTCGATCTAACAGCACTAGGGTTAGAGCCCCTAATTACACTGTCAAGGAGCAGCCTGGTCGTTATGACTCTGCTGGCTTAGAGCCACAGAGAGGGCCAGTGGATGATGGATCAGCTGTCTCTGAGACAAATATAAAGAATGCAGTTTTGTCCTGCAGAAGAGCCATCAAAATGGGCACTTTGAATGTGAGGACTATTCGGACGCTGGAGAAGAGAGAGGAGTTGGGACATCTGTTCGAGGAGAATGGTATACAGATACTTGCGATCCAAGAACACAGGATTCTACACGATGAGCCCGTGAGGAGTGTGATGATCGGGAAGAAGAGCCAGCTCATCACTACATCGGCAGTGAAGAACACAACAAATGCTGCAGTAGGAGGAGTGGGTTTTGTGTTCAGTGCAAAAACCAATCTGTTGGTGAGGGAAATAATGCCAATCTCCCCGCGAGTGTTGAGGGTGACCTTCAATGGAAACCCAAGACTGCCAGTCATCTCAGCCTATGGTCCAACCGAGGGGGACAGTGATGTGAATGCGGAAGAGTTCCATGAGGAGGTGTGTAGAGCTGTCAACACCACTCAGGCACACAATATCCTGCTTGTTTTGGGGGACTTCAATGCACATCTGAGTAAGGAGGGCAGTGAAGATCCTTGCTGGTACTTCCATAACACCAACCGAAATGGAAGACTACTGAGAGACACCTTGCTGGAGGCGAACTTGATGGCGACCAACCTAAGGTTTAGGAAGAATCTGGGGAAGATGTGGACCTACATCTCAGATATGCACCTGTCCAAGTCCCAGATTGATTTCATTCTGGTGAGGAAAAAGTGGCGGAATAGTGTTCTGAACACGGAACCATACAGCTATTTCAGTACACTGGGTAGTGACCACCGGCTTGTTATGAGTGAGGTCTGCGTGACCTTAAGAAAGAGCAAGGCTCAGCCCCGGAGAACAATCTATGACTGGGGAGCTTTCAAGGAAGATGATAAGCTACAGGAGAGGTTCACAGTGGAAGTGAGAAACAGGTTTAGTGCTCTGTGTGGAGAGTCAGAGGAGAGAGAGATTGGATAGACTGAGGAGAGTGTGACGAGGAGGTACGGGCACTTCACCAGTGCAGTGGCGGAAGCAAGTGAAACCCTGGTGCCGAGGAAAAAGAACAAAGGGAAGCACGTCAGCTCTGCAAACCCAAAAGTGTGTGCAGCCAGAGAACACCTGAAAGCTGCCAGGGACCAATTCTATGCTGATCCTACGGAGGAGAGGATGGAGACTGTGGAGGTGATGAGGGAAGAGCTCTGAACCGCTTACACTGAGGTCAGAGAGGAGGCACTGATAGAGAAGATCAGAAGTGTGGAGAGAGCGGTTGACAGATCTGGATGTAAGGAGAGCTGGATGATCATCAACGAGATCACAGGGAGGAAGAGAAGGTGTTCGAGTCAGATCCAGGGAACGGGGCCCGAGGATAGGAAGAGGAAATGGCTAGACCATTTTAGGACCCTACTAGGAGAGCCATCCTCCACCGCCCAGAGCACTGGGGAGATCAGGCGGCTGTTTGAGGAACTGGATGTTGAGGCAGAGCCCTTCACCAGAGAGGAGCTTCAGAGAGCCAAGAAGAGGATCAAGGAGGGCAAGGCTCATGGAGAAGATGGAGTGGCATCAGAGGTGATGAAGAGGTGTGATTTTGATGATATCATCCTGGGGTTCTGTAACGGGGCACTGGAGAGAGGAGTTGCCCCGAATCAGTGGAGGATCAGTAACATCGTCCCAGTGCCAAAGAAGGGAGATCTCTCTAACACCAACAACTACCGGGGGATCTCACTGACGTCACTTGTGGCAAAAACCCTCAACAGGATGATTCTTAACAGGATCCAGCTTGAGATGGAGAAGAAGCTCAGGGACAACCAGAACGGCTTCAGAGAGGGTAGATCAACCACCAGTCACATCCTGATGCTGAGGAGGATATTAGAGGGAGCTAGAGCAAAGTGCCTTCCTGCGGTCATGGTTTTCATTGACTTTAGGAAGGCCTTTGATTCTGTGGACCGTCACTGCCTGATGAAGATCTTACAGGCTTATGGAATGCCCAAGAAGATAGTGGACCTGATATCACTGCTCTACACCAACACCAAAGCCCAAGTCATTACACCTGATGGGATGACAGAGTTCTTTGAGATACTGGCTGGAGTGCTCCAGGGAGATACATTGGCTCCCTACCTTTTTATCATCGTAGTGGACTATTGTATGCGCCTTGCACTGGAGAAACACCAGGACTCTGGCTTTACTGTAGCACCGGCTCAGAGCAGGAGAGTTAGGGCGAAAAAAGTATCGGATGCTGAATTTGCCGACGACATAGTTTTGGTGACAAATACAGTGAAGGAGGCAGAGGATTTGATGCGGGAGGTTGAGACTGTGTCGATGAGTGTGGGGCTGAGAATGAATGAGACTAAAACAAAATATCTGGTAGAGAATGTTGAGAAACCAGAGGGGATCACTAATGTAGGCGGGAAGCCGCTGGAATTGGTTGAGGACTTCCTGTATTTGGGAGCAAAGATTGGGAATACAGAGGATGATGTGGTTGAGAGGAAGAGCAAGGCCTGGGCGGTGTGCCACAGCTTGAGATCGGTGTGGAAGTCGGACCTTCGTAGAGACCTGAAAATCCGCCTCTTCATTGCTGTAGTGGAGTCTGTGCTGCTGTATGGGTCTGAGACTTGGACACTGACCAAGAAACTCACTCAGATGGTGGATGGGTGCTACACGAGAATGCTGAGGATGGCTCTGAACATTAATCAGTATACACTGAGGATTAAAAACTCAGAGCTGTATGGGAGCATCCCAAAAGTCAGCTCAAAAGTGACAGAGGAGACTGAGGTTAGCTGGACATGCTCACCGACATCCAGAGTTGACATTGCACTCAGTACTCCTTTGGGAGCCCCTACATGGACACACTAGAAGAGGAAGACCAAGGTTAACGTATGTTGATGCCCTAAGGACAGACACTGGTCTGTTGGAGATGCGAGACATGGCAGCGATAATGAGGGACAGAGACTGCTGGAGAGAACTCGTCCATGGATCTCGGGAATTTTACCCGCATTAGATATCTGGAGCAAAAGTTTTCAGAGGAAAAAATAACTAATTGTAAATATGAACCTTTCTCAAGAGAAAGAAGTTTTGAGATAATTGCTTCCCACTAACCCATTCAGAAACGAAACTGATTCCTTACTGGTTTAAGAAGTGTACTGTAATATGCAAATGATATCACTCGCAATTTGCTAGCACTTAACTCAGCTGGACACTGCAAAACTATTAAGTATTTCATGAATTTTCAGTGCTGACCTTAATTATTTTCACAAATACAGCTTGATGAATGATAGGTTCTATAAAGCTGGACTGACCTAGATACACTACAAGATAGTGGCACCTGTACAACTCAATACATTATAGAACTTCTCATCAAACAGAAAATATTACAGGAGAATCCATAGAGCCACTCTTCAGTGATATAACAGTGCTAAGTTATGTGGTTACTCAATTCAAACTTTTGCAAGTCAGACATGTGGAGCAAGAAAGAATTCTGGAGAAATATAACTTAGAAATGAAAAGATTGGGGAGGGAAACATTTAATATGTAGAAATAATTAGGACAAATAGGAGCTGGGAGAAGAAGCCAGTAGACTTAGTAAATTGAAATGGTGTGGTTTAGAGTTGGCAGTTTCAGAGGAATGCGGACATTTTTTCTGTTATGATACCACTCAGTGGTTGTTCTCTCTCACACACACAAGTTTAGATATCTTTCAAGTCATCTTTGTTTGGCAGTCAAACAATTTAGCATTACTGCCAAAATCAAAATCAACTGCATTGCTGATATTTTATTTTGGATTAATTAAAACTTAGAGTTTGTTTCCTCTGACTTTCTTCAACAGAACTGAATTTTTCTCCCCACCATGAATGTAATTTTAATTATATTGGTTTGCATTTTGGAACTGACCCGTATCATTTGGTTTTCACCTAAAGTGTAGCAATGCCCCATCCATCTCCTAATATCACTGTAGGGATAAACAGATGGATTTTTTAAAAATTAGCTTTGCCTTTCATGCTTACAGGGTTAATAAAATAAAGTACCAGTAACACACTGGGGTAGATTTAATCGAATTTCCCTTCCCTCAAAATTGTTGGCCTTGTGCATAAAGTAGAAACAATTTTTAAGATACCCTTTAAAATCCTATAGCTGGCAGGTTAAATTTAAATCAATTTTTGGCATAATTAAAATATTTAAATTATCTTTTCAAAAAATCCAATCCAAGCTATGATAAGACTGCAGTTGAATTTCTGATGATCCAACTCTTACATGGAAAATAATGTAGTAACAATATAGTGGGGATAAAATATAGGAAAATGAGAAATGAAGATAGTGTGTGCATTGTCTGCAGACCTTCAGGAGAAAATAACCTAAGATAAGGGAATAGTATTTGTCTAACAAATTAGCATATTTAAAATGTTTGTGCTGGTTCTCTCTTACACTTATCAAGAAATTTCAAAAGTCTTAAGTCTAAAATGTTATGTTGTAAAATAGTCTTAACCTTTTTGATAAACCTTTTATAGATAATAAATGTTTCTAGATACAGATGAAACTTCATTTTAACATGTTTATTCATATATTAAAACTTTTCTTCATAATTTTATTTTAGAAATTTTTCTAAAGAAATGTTTTAGATATCAGTTTACTAATGAAAAACAGTTATCTTATGAAATTTTTCCAAATATTTGGTTATTTTCAAAATTAATTGAAACAGTGTATAGGCAGTGTATTTCATTAGAAATATGGTAATGAAAGGGTTAAGGATATAAAACCATTTCACTTTTAGTTTTTACACTTTTGTCTCTGGTGAGATCTAGGCAATTATTGTAAATTTGAAATTTGTTTGACAACTGCGAGGAAAACGTTGATAAGGAGAAAGATTCCATAGAGATACAAGTTTAAAGAGAAATTTCATAGAGCTGCAAGTCTAGGGAGAAATGCTTGTACAAAGTGTTCATATTAAAGCTTCAGATATAGACTAGGATCACATAATAAGATGTGCTGGAGCTGGATAGTATTCAGCTTGCTAACTCAACCTGCTGAATGGCATTTTGAGATGTTATCTATGCACAGAACTCTTCCTGATATGAAAGTAGTTTTCTAAATGGGCTGCACTTCAGTTTTGAGGAGGATAAGCAACCAACCAAATTTGTATTTTCTGGCACTTAAGAGGAAGCTTAATGTTTAGGATGTGGTTTTGACCATGCTATATAATGGTCACAAAACATGCATATCTAACATGTGGTGTCTAAGCTATATGTGAATGAAACCTGCATGGAAAAGGCTGAAGAGTGAAAGATAGTGTCATCTTTTGTAGGAGTGTATAACCCCACCCCCCTAAACAAACAGGTCATTAATGTACAGATGAAAAACTGATGAAGACAACTGAACCTTGGGGTATACAAGAGTAGATAGAATATAGATCAGCATATAGAGCCGAATAGGAAACTTCCAATCCAAATGTTCATAAGTGAACAATTCAGCTAAACACATGAGATATTCCTTCCTTGTTCTTTCTTTTCTTTTCTTTGTCTCATGAGATCCTTGTGCTATAAAAAACACAATACCTTCTCCCTGATGTCACATAAAATTCTATGAGTACATGTTATAGCTTAATTGCTATAAGTTATTGTTTTGTCTCTTACTCCATGGACAGCGCTTTGGCTTGTGTCAGATGCTGTGACTCCGGAAGGACCAGCAGAACTATTGGAGGGGTTGAAACTGCTAAAGTCCATCTCAACGGCTGAAGATTCTGGAGTTCTGTGTCTTTCATTTGTATATATATATATATATCATCATCATCACCGTTTTACGTCTATTCTTCCATGCTAGCATGGGTTAGACGGATTCTCCTGTTGTGGGCAATGCCAGGTCAGGTGACCATGTCTTGCTCATACGGGAACTGATTTTGGCTTGATTTCTACAGTTGAATGCCCTTCCTAACACCAACCTCATTTTCAGTGAGTACTGGGTGCTTTTTTACCATGGCGCCTACATGACCATTTTATAGTGTGGACTGGGTGCTTTTTTATCATGACACCTTCACGATCACTTTGCAGTGGGAGGGGATGGGGACATATTGCCTATATGCTTCAGCTTCGGCTTGTACCCGTGGGAAGTCGAATCTTCTGTATTACTGTGTAACGCCAGAGGTCTTGGTCCTGTGTCATCGCCTTTGATAGGTGCAATTGGGAATGGTCAGCTTTTATTACCTCATCCCAGGTTTTCTTGGGAGTCCCCACTCCAAGGCTTCTATTGACTTTTAGTGCTCTGAACCTTTTATGCAGCTGTCATCCTTCATACACATCACATGTCCATACCAACACAACCTCCTCTCCTGCACACAGCTTTTGATTCCGCTTATGCTTTGCCATTTGCATATATTACTATTACACATCCATCAGAGCATGCAAGCTTCATTTCTTTCTAATCTACGCAAGTCTTCTTCACACAGCACCCAGGTCTCACTACCATGTAACATTGCTGTTCATATGCACGCATCATACAGTCTGCCTTTCATTTTGAGGGAAAAGCTTTTTGCAGCTAGCAGTGGTAGTAGTTCCCTGAACTTCTTCCATCCCCATATATATATATATATATATACATTATATAGTGTAGCAAGCAAGCACCATAGATTTAAAATGTAAATTTCCAGTAAATCACGACAGTTACTCAATTTCAAATCCCAGC
The DNA here is from genome assembly GCA_964016885.1 of Eledone cirrhosa. Classification (NCBI taxonomy): domain Eukaryota; kingdom Metazoa; phylum Mollusca; class Cephalopoda; order Octopoda; family Eledonidae; genus Eledone; species Eledone cirrhosa. The sequence continues at coordinate 357,928,569 of OZ024740.1, forward strand.
TACACATATTGCACTTCACTTTAATGTCATTAATGAATTTTAGAAGGTGGGGAACAAATGCAACAAGTAGATTTCTCTTCTCCTTGCAATAGGATAATTCAAATATAAAACAAATTGCAATGTATTTGTTAAATTAGAATTCTAGAAAGTTAATAATATGCTTCCAGAGAACTAATAATTGAAGCCAATTGAAAATTAGATGAAAGAACAAGTATAATTTCATCCTATAATAAAATGCATGTTATTTTCTTCTCAATTTCATTCAACAAATATCGATTACCAAAAAGACCCCAAAGATACCATTTTAGTAAGGAGTATCTAACCCAGTCTGTTATGATGTCATCAGCTAAATTAATAAGAAGCAAAAATAATAGCAAATGAGTAAAACAATCAGTAAATCTTACCTGCTGAATCATATCCTCTATATTCCAGACGCTTTAAACCAGTTATTAGAGTATTCAAAATCTGTTTACGCGTGACAGGAGTCAAGTAGTTGAGATAGGCAAATATACCTACAATAAATAAAATAAATGAGGCACCTTTGAAATATATATTACTAATAAGAAAAAATTTCATTTATACACATTTTTTTATAAATGAGGTAAAAAAACACGGTTTCAAAAATTAAATTTCATATTCTTTTTTGAAATATTCAAAGAATTATTTAGAACAAATGGTCTTATAAAGTTATATCCTAGCAATATCAACATGATATTGTATGCTTCAAAACTACCACCAATGCCTCAACACATATTATTCAGCATTTACTTAGATGAAAGACTATACTTGTAGAAAAGTCAACATCAAAATAGGATAGATTTAACCCTTTAGCATTTAAACTGGCTATATCTGGCCAGAATTCTCCCACCTCTTTCTGTTCAAACCAGCCAAAACTGGCCACTCATACAGTTAGGGTATTGTTCTCAAAATAATAATATAAAAATCTCATACATTCGATATTATGTGAGATAAAGCCTTTACAGTGAAAATACAATAGTAAATATAGAGTAATATAAATACCAATGAGTTAAGGTGATATGGTAAAAGAAAACTTGGTTACAAATAACTAACTATAACAAGCCAGAAATAACAAAATACAACAGAATAAAAAAAATTGAAAATCTGATATGGAACATTTTGATAAGATATAATGGCAGTTGCACCTGAGAACATTGTCTAATCACAGATAAGATGATTCTGAAATAAGAAAAATAGATGTATTGCATTCCAGACTTGTTTAAGAAAGTGGATGTCAAAATGATACAAGTTTGTTTTACTTAGAAACAGATAAAGTAATTTCAGTTGCTCTTTGAGAGCCAATAAAAAATTCAGCAGTGAATAAATACCATTTAAAAAGAATTAAAAGTAATTTAAGAACTCAACTATTCTGTAATCTAAGTCTCATTCTGGTATATAAAACCCCAGTGACATAATTTAAGGCAAAACATCCTTGAGAAAGTTGTGTACAATAGAACATATGGGTTTGGCTCTAGAGGATTGAAACTAGAATATTTGGTCTAGATATAAAAATGGCTGATTTTACAAGGGAACTGGCATATATATTGTTATATTTATTCTTCTGTATTCCTGGTAGAAACATTTAACTCAATCTATTCAAAAAGCAATCATGTGAAAGTACAGTTTATTGATATAAGCAGTGGTGGAGCGAGGAGAAAAGTATGATTGACAATTACTTAACTCTTAACGTCCTGTACCACATGAAACCACATTAGAAAACAGGAAAAGTAGAAAACATGATTATGACTGCATTATATTAAAAATTGAAGTCATTAATTACTCAAACACTGCAAATTTTTCCAATGATCTGTCCACTAGCAAAGATACTATAAACATTTGAATCAACAAACCTGTTTTTATACATTTTCTGATATATCATTATAGGATGTTAAAAGTTAATTAGTCAGCTCAAATCCTTCAGCTGGAAATGAAAGCTTTTTTTATAGAGATGCCTAAACAAGTCAATGGTTGAAGATAATTTAAATCTGAACATCCTTTAATGATTAAGCAGTAAATAACTAAAACAAGTTTGTTAATCTAAATATTTATATTATTTTTACCAGCAGACATATCATTGTGAAAATTTACAGTATTAAAGTAAAGACAATTTTAAACATGTCAGAGTGCTGTTTTATACCTTCTAAGATGTCATGCTAATGTGGTATTATGCAGTACAGAACATTAAGAGTTAAAGTTTCAAAAGACAAAGGAACAAAATCTTGAAGTAATTAAATAGTGCATGCATTAAGAAGAAATAAGCTCATGAAGGAGATAACACAAGAACAAGCTGACTGGCAATATGCTACAATACAAAAGACTTGTCCATCAGTACAAGCACTGTGACACTAAAAGTAAACATGGTGACAGATCAGGGGTGACAGTGTTTGACAATAAAACTGAGAAAATATAGGGTTTGCGAGGACTCTTCAATCTTGTCAAGCATATGTCAATTTCTTTAGTGCTGGTGTCATGATAAAATGTACCCAGTATATCCTGCAAAGTAGTGGTGTTGGTGACATGATAAAATGTACCCAGTATATCCTGCAAAGTAGTGGTGTTGGTGACATGATAAAATGTACCCAGTATATCCTGCAAAGTAGTGGTGTTGGTGACATGATAAAATGCACCCATTCAGCTCAGTAAAGTGATAGTGCTGGTGTCATGATTAAATGCTCCCAGTCTACTCTGTAAAGTGATAGTGTTGGTGTCATGAAAAATGCACCCAGTACACTTCGTAATCTTTTGTATTGGGTTGGTGCATAATTATTGCGGCTTTTTTTCTACAAATTTTAGTTAACAAAAACATCTTTAAATGACAGTCGGGTTTTTCTCTTTTCAGAATGCATATCGAAAATCATATCCACATCCGTCATATTATGCTCTACCGCTTCGAGAAAGGTTGGAATGCAGCACAGTCATTTCGCGATCTCAATGAACTTTTTGGTGAAGGAACAATCAACAAAAGCCAAGTTGAAAGATGGTTCAGGAAGTTCAAATCGGGCGATACAAACCTTGCAGATGAAGAAGGAAGAGGTCGACCATCAAATTTCAACGACCAGGCACTTTTGGCAGCCGTGGAAGAGGATGAAAGCTTGACAACGAGAATGTTGGCCGAAGACTTCAATGTGGACCATTCGACCATCGTTCGTCGTTTCAAAAAGCTCGGAAAAGTATGGAAATTGGCTGGGTGGGTCCTCAACGAACTCTCCGATAACAACAAAGCCGAATGTGTCTGAATTTTTACAATTTGCCGCAATAATTATGCACCAACCCAATATTATGGCATAGCCCCAGTTAGCTTGATCCCATATCATCTTTTATGACGTTTAGTTTCTTGAAAACATTCTTCCCAACTTAGGATAAATTTTCTATAGTTCTGAGATATTTTCATGGCTGTTCCAAAATATATATTTTTTAATTTTGACATTACTTTCAGTCTCAGCTGATATTAAACTTTTGAAAACTGGGTTGTTGTGACATCTCTTTAAAGTGCAACTCTCATGTTGGTAAAAAGCTCAAGTTTTTCCACTAGTCTCTAAATATGTGGTTCTTTAAAGTTATCAGCAGGTGTACCCTTTAGAATGACTGGCAGTTTGCTTAAAACCATCTGAGAACAATACTGTAACTCTACCTATGATCTTAGTGTTACCTTTAAGATCTTGTAAGGTGTGATCTAGAATGGTCTTCCATCAGATTCGATGATGAATGCTCCAGGATGTCACACAGTGGAATTGAACCAGAAACTTAATGACTGCAAAGCAATCTCTTTAACCATTAGGCCATACTGCATTCACTAGGTGTGATCTAAAATGTACGTCTGTGAGACTGTGCATCCATACTATCATCTTGGCCTACTCCAGAATCTCTACTTCATATTATGCATGTATATGAAATTATATACACATGTATATAGATAGGATGAAAGTGAAATTGTTGAGAACCAAAGAAAAGACAGACTTTAGAATGAAAAAGAGAAACAAACAAGTTGAAAGAGCTATGTACCTGCTAAGAAGCAGTTATGTATGTTTCTGTAATTCAAGGAAATATATTACATACATACAATAATAATTAACAGTTTTAACAGGTGTTTACTTGAAATTTGATATTGCTGCTAATTCAAAATTAACAACACTGGATGAATTGAGAGGAAGAGAACAGAACTGTCACTACCTCCATCTCTACTGCTCTGCCTATCTCTCACGATTATGAGCAAATGGGGGCCCATGTGCTAGCCACTCTGGCTGACAGAATAGAGAAGGCATTTTCCTGGAGGATGGTGAGGGAGTCCTCATTTGGTCATTCCCTGAGAGTATCTTTGTCAGCCGACCCTTGTATCTCCATGCCTTTTCTTAAATTTTCTTTTTTTACCATGGAGCAGGTGTGAGCTGGAATTATTATCTTGATTATTTTGTGATCAATATGATTCAATGGGAAATGGTAATATTGTTTTAAGACAGACACATTTTTTTGTTTACATATAAAGAAAAGGCTTAGTTTTTAATAGGATTTTAGTTCAAATATTAATTATATACTCACTGCCCCAAATATGGTTTACAAAAACATTTCAAATTATTATTATTTTTTTTTTTTTTTTTGCTTTAGGTTTTAAATTAAAGAAAAAATTATACGGCTTCATCTTTCCATCCCTGATATGAAAATAATTATTATAAAAAAAAAAAAAATCTCACTATAAACTTAACTATTTATTCAACACAAACATTTCTAAAATATTTTCCTTTTCCTGAGGGGAAGAGGGAATTGGCAGTATATCATTAAAAGTTGTTCGCACCTGTACAAGCTAACATAAGCATTACAAAAGTATAACTAACTCGCAATATCCTGTAATATGTCTAAAAATGGGTTAATTCAAATGTTTATACTATCTCTACTTGTACAGATTGTTGTGAAAATGTGTAGTATTAGACCAGTGTTGGGGGCGCACAGCCTGCATGGGGGGGGGGGGGGCAGTTTGAATCTTTAAGGGGACCATTTGAAAATGATGTTATGAGAACAAACCTCAGGTTTTACTTTATTACTTTTACACCAAGGCAACTTTAGTGCACATTACTGTCAGACACTCCTGCCTCACCTCCTCCATATGTTATTGTGCATTTGGCACCACTTATACTACTTATACACCAATTTGTTTACACTTTGCAGTTGATCATTGCTGTTTTCATGACAAAAGGGGACATCATTTTTTAGATGTTGAGGTGGGGCATGGTGCACAAAAGGTATTAGACTGCAGTGAATTATGCTGAAAATAATAACTTATTGTACAATAATTAGTTATCACTTTTACATTAAAGAGTTCATTGCTGCTTTGTACTTTTCAACAATGTCTTGCAGTTGTGTTAAGAGTAGAGAAGACAAAGACAATGATTAGCAAATGCATTTAACCTTTTCCAGGGTGTTGGGTTTACAATAGTCATGTTGTGGGTTTGATTCCTGGACTGGGTTGTGTGTTATGTTCTTGAACAAAATACTTCATTTCATGTTACTCCAGTATAATCAGCTAAAAATGAGTACCAGTAGTAGTTTGGCGGTTTAATCCTGCAATGGACTGGTGTCCTGTCCAGGGGGAAGTCTTGTAGTCTTAATTGCTTAAGGCCAAGGAAACCAGGATAAGCATCATGTGCTGTTTATGATTAAGTGTTTATACTTATCTAAAAGCCTTTCATCATAATTTCATAAAAGAACCTTTGTTAAGTTATGTTCCAAACACCAAGTTAATGAGAAAATTATTTTACAAAATCCTGCAAAACTCAATTATTTTTAAGATCATAGGCAATTTCTTTAATTTAGAAATATAGAAAGAAAAGGGTTAAAGAGTTAACTGAAGAAAAACAAAAAATTCATATGAATTGCACTAATTTTTATGAAGGAACTGTGGGGTTGTTAAATATTGAAATTTTTTTAAAATCATTTAAAAAAAAAATTCCTTAGAAGATTCAGGCATTTTTAAAGAAATGATGAAAGATCAAAATCATTAGCAAGTGTGGTGTACGATGTCAGACTGCTCAAACCCTGTATGACACCCCACCCTAACGTTAAAATGCTAATGATAACTGCTCTGGATTTTGAATTAATTCTAGTATAAATAGTTAAATTAGCTTCAGCCATCAAGACATTAATCATCATCATTATTTTAAATCCGCTTTTCCATGATGACATGGGTTGGATGGGTTCTTTCCAGCACAGCATCTCTTCAACTGTCTTAGTCCCTTGTCATTTCCTCAGTGAGATCTAGTGATTTGATATCACCCAGGTCTTCCTTGTTCTTTCTCTATTGTAGCTTCCTTCTACTGAAATTACTTGGCATTTCTTCACCCAGCACTCATCATCTATATGCATCACATGGCCATACCAGCGCAATCCTCTCTCCTGCAAACAACATCTAATTCTTCTTATATTCAATATCCAACCTCTCTCAGCTCATCTATGCTTTGCTGCTCACATATTTTAACATTCACATCCATCGAAGCATGCTTGCTTCATTTCCCTTAGGCCTTCACATATCTACCTATGACTTACTACCATGCAACATCACACTTCATACATACACATCATACAGCCAGCCTTTCTTTCATAGGGAGAAACCTTTTGCTGTCAACAAAAGTAGCAGCTCTCTGAACTTACTCCATTCTGTTCTTACTCTAGATTTTATACTCTTTGTGCATGATAATTTTATCACCTAAGTAACAGAAGCTATCAACTACTTGTAAGGAGCCCTCCTGGGATTGGAAAACATTTATTGCTACTTACTATCCCAAGTAATGGAACTATATCTATTAACTCTTAATGCCCTGTACTACACAAAACCACAATAACAAGGCATTATTGAAAAACACAAAACAGCACTATGACTGTATCACATTAAAATTTCAGTATTTATCCACATACTGCAAATTTTCACAACAATCTGTCCACATTAAAGATACTAAAACATTTAAATTAACAAACCTGTTATTAGGTATTTTCTGCTAAATAATTTTAGGATGATGTATCAATTATTAGTAAATTTCAGAGATTCTAGGTCAAGATTGTATATAAAGAATTGTAATAAATTAAAAGATGTATAGGATGTGAGTCTGATGTGAAGTAAAAGGGCAATGGTGTAACAGAGAATTAGGAGAAAAAAAGAGAGACCTTGTGCTAGTAACCTCAAGATATTAATGGAATAGATTTTACCGATACAATAACAGAGGTAGAAACATCTTTGAAAGGATGAATGACAAAATGATCTGGAGTAATGTTGAGATGACCTATGACCAAAGACATTCTAGCTGTGATCATCTTGTATATAGGCAGTGAATTGGCAGTATCGGTAGAGGGTCGGACGCCATGCTTTCTAGCATAGTTACGTCCCTTTACATTCTGAGTTCAAATCCCGCCGAGGTTAACTTTGACTTTCATCCTTACGGGGTCGATAAAATAAAGTACCAGTAATGCACTGGTTAATTGCTGGCCTTGTGCCTAAAGTAGAAACAATTATTTCAAGCAACAGTATATCTAGAACAACACTATCAAATATGCCATGCCTTATTCAAAAGGGTAGGATGGGAATAAAAGGAAATTTGGCTAATATTTCAAGCAGGTTAAACAACACACAGAAAGATCCTTCTTTGCTTCATTACTAGAAACACAATGAAACATCTGCAAGAGATTTGAAGTCCCAGTCCATTTGTAGATTGATCTTATATTTTGTGAACGATAACTACACTCTTTTTGAACAATTGTTGGCATGACTGGAATTAAATGATATTTATTACAAAGATATAAAGATAGGTAAGGCGGCTGGGCCTTCGGAAATAGTTGCTGAGATGCTGAAAGCCTCTGGAACGGTGGGACACACCATGATCACCCGGATAGTAAACCAAGTCATACAGAATGGGGTCATTCCGAAGGACTGGCGTAGCAGCATCATCATTAACTGCTACAAGGGTAATGCCTCTATAGTTTCCCCTAGATAGGGGAAACTATAGAGGCATTAAATTAATTGACCAGGCCATGAAGGTCACAGAAAAAGTAATAGCGCAACTAATCAGAGAGAGAATTGATCTAGATGAAATGCAGTTCGGGTTTGTGTCAGGCAAAAGTACCACAGACGCTCTTTTCATTGTACGACAACTACAGGAGAAGTACCTAGCTAAAAGTAAACCCCTATGCTTAGCATTTGTTGACTTGGAGAAAGCCTTTGACAGAGTCCCCTGCTCCATTATCTGGTGGGCTCTTAGAAAACTAGGTGTTGATGAATGGCTTGTGAGAGCTATACAAGCCATGTATAAAGAAACGGTCAGCAAGGTTAGAATTAACAACAAATATAGTGAAGAGTTTAGCGTAAAAGTTGGCGTCCATCAGGGCTCTGTTCTCAGCCCACTACTATTTATTATTGCCCTTCAGGCTATAACAGAGGAGTTCAAGACCGGCTGCCCATGGGAACTCCTATATGCAGATGATCTAACGCACATAGCTGAATCAATGGCTAAACTAGAGAAGAAATTCCAAACATGGAAGCATGGCCTAGAATCAAAAGGCCTTAAAATTAACCTGTCTAAGACTAAAGTTCTAGTTTGTAGGAAGGAAAATAGGGCACCGGTCCCATCTGGGAAATGGCTATGCTCAGTGTGTAGGAAAGGAGTAGGCAGAAACTCCATTTTATGTCCCAAATGCAAAGTATGGGTGCATAAAAGATGTAGTGGGATCACAGGTAAGCTAAGAATATAGATTTTATATGTGGCCAGTGCTCAGGTACAATAAGTAGCAGCAAGTGCCCACAGAATATTAGCTCATTCCATTGCACAGATGGTTCTATAGAAATAGTGGACACCTTCCGTTACCTGGGTGACAAAATCTGCAGTGGTGGAAGGTGCTCTGAAAGTACAGTAGCTAGAGTCAGAACGGGATGGAAAAAGTTCAGAGAGCTTATACCACTATTGGCCGCTAAAGGGTTCTCTCTAAAAATGAAAGGCAGGCTGTATGATGCCTGCATACGAACAGCAATGTTACATGGCAGTGAGACTTGGGCATTGTGTGCAGAGGATATACGCTGACTGGAGAGGAATGAAGCTTGCATGCTCCGTTGAATGTGTAATAGTAATATACGTGAACGGCAAAGCATAAATGAACTAAGGGAGAAAATAGGAATAAGAGGGATCAGATGTTGTTTACTCGAGAGAAGACTACGTTGGTATGGTCACGTGATGCGCATGAAAGACGACAGCTGTATAAAAAAGTGCAGGGCGATAAAAATAGACGGTAGCCACAGAGTAGGCAGACCCAGAAAAACCTGGGACGACTTGATAAATTCCGACCTCACACACTTACACCTCTCCAAGACAATGTCACTGGACCGAGATCTTTGGCGCTACACAGTAATACAGAAGACCCGCCTTGCCTAAGTACAAAGCGAAACCTACAGTCAGTAGGCACCTCTTAACAAAAATACACCCCCGTCCTACTACCCCCACCCCATCCACACCTTTCGATGTAAAGTTATGTTGGTACCACAACATCCAGTCCAAAATAAATGAGGTCGTGTAGGTGTCACGACAAAAAAAACACACAGTCCACACTAATGTGGCCGTGTAGGTAACACGGTAAAAACGTCCCAGTCCACACTGTAAACGTGGTTGGTGTTAGGAAGGGCATCCAGCCATAGAAAACCCGCCAGACAGTCCTATACGAGCAAGACAACCAATCTTGCCTCAAGTGGGAAAATTCCTGTCCAAACCCATGCAAGCATGGAAGATGGACGTTAAACGATGATGATGATGATGATTATCCAATTAATGCCTGAGAGAAAGTGACTTGTTATTAACAAAACAGCTCTGAGGCTACATCACATTAGAAATTAAGGTCTTTACTCTAATACTGCAAATTTTCACAACAATCTGTTCACTTGTAATGATAACATAAACATTTGAATTTACACAAGCTATTTTTAGATATTTTCAGCTATATCATTACAGGATGTTAAGAATTAATAGAGTGAAATGGTTGAATCCCATATCAAATATTATTCTATACTTAATTTCCTTCCTCTAACATTCAGTTTGACTTGTCTTTCCAAGGTTGATTAAAATGCCTTGTACCAACATATATCATTATTCTCAACATCCTAATTTACAATTAATGATTTTTTACGTGCACCAAGGACAATAAAAAGGGGAACATTACAATAAAGTACTAATAAATAAATATAAGGTGTAACAAAATACTTATGTAGCTATTAATAACATTAATTAACTAGACACAAGGTGAATATTTGTAGACGGGTATTACTAATTGAATGATATAGTGTTACTGGCATTTGTTCACCATGGCACAATTTGAGTCCAGATGATTGTAAAAGAGTTAATTGAATTAACTTCAAAATATCACTGGTATTTATGTACTGAATTTACAATGCTAACTATGCAAGATTAACATGCTAGCAGGAATTTTAAATCACTGCAAGTTGCAAATTTGATATCCTGCTTTACAAGAAAATTATACAGAAGTTCATTTATTTTTCTAGAAATTTACACAGTTCATTATAATTTATGTGTTTATGTATGGACTTGCAAGTGTGTGAATTTGGGGTTACTAGACCAATTTGTGGGTTCTATTGCAGCTACTGCATTGCATTTTGGATAGGGCAATTAGTACTATAAGCCTTAGATCATCTATAATCTATGAGAATATGTACTAAATTGAAAGAAAGAAAAGAACTACCCAGCCTGTATGAAAAGCAAACCTAAAAATGAGGATTATGATAAGAGTTATACCCTAATAAGGATAAAGTAAATGTGTACCTATCATTTAATTAATACAACAGAAACAGGAGTGAAACACTAACTATATATTCTTTTCTCTTTGCTTTTATCCATACATTTTACAGTATTAAGCAGAGGTGAGATGGTCTTTATTGTAGGAATGGTTTTTACAAATATAAGTCCTTCTTATTGATTCCTACTCGAAGTAAGAGTGGAATCTGTTTAATCAACTAGGACAGCAGAAGTACGTCTCCTGTCCAGTACCACAATAATGCTTGCAGTAAGAACTGAACTCATAACCATATTGTAGGTAGATCAGTACCTGCCACACATAGTTCTATTTATTTATTAAGCATTTATATGCATGCCAATGCAAGTACATAAGAATATGCAAACGGGAATGTGTACCAGTACACAAGTTTTTCTACTGGAAGAGATGTTGATAATTATGAAGTTTTCTTTCAAGTTATGACAAGAATGTACATCAACATCACAGAACTGTGTATCAAAGACTCATTAATTAATTAATTATAAAACCTAATTATAAAGTAACATAAATATCTGAAAAGAAAAGAAATGCCCCGTTGGCTCAGATTAACAGGATCAAATTATAGATAAGTGTGAAGAATTAAAGAAAAAAATTAAGTTTAATCTTGTCCGCCAGATAAACAAGACTAACCCAAACCCAACAAAAGTATAAAATATTTTTTAATGTCATTATATTTAGGAAAGTTGAATGTAACTTCTAATTTATAGCCAAGTTAGATTTTGGAATGTATTCATCTGACTATATATAAAAAAATGCTACCTACAAATCAAACAAAACAAAAAGAAAGTAACCTCTGATTTTGCCTTCAGCTGGCAATGATTTGGGAATTTAGTTCAGTGATCTCTCATGATGAGTGACAACTTTATGATGTTGACAGAAAACTTAACAAGAAATACAACTAATTCCAGTTTCTCTTCAATCGGCAGACCCATGTTTTATTACAAGAGTTGTTTTCAACCTATGGACCATGCATGTAGCATTGAGGATCTCTCAGCTTCTTAAGTAGTTATACGTTTTTATTATCACCAAAAAAATCATTATTGTTACTTTTCTATGAATACAATAATATAATGCTTACAGAATGAAAATATTGATACATAATATATACAATACTTAATGACTACTTATTACAGAATGAAAATATAGACACAAATGAATACTTATTACAGAATGAAAATATAAACACATAATACAATTAATTATTGCTAGGAACCTTATAAATTTAATGTACAAAAATATATGATCAAATTGAAAGAAAAAAAAACCCATCATTCCCCACCAAGTGTGTCAGTTGGTCACACATCACAGGGAGTCAACAGAAATTTTTGAGGTAAGCCAACATGTTTGCAGCATTACCATGGGTGATGGCAAAGCTAAGGTGCTGAAACAATGAGGCACCTTCACAGGCATCACATGACAGCTCAGTAAGGTGAGCCGCTAAAGATGACAAGAACTTCACTGCCAGTGGCCCAGCTCTACCAAATGTCCTGAATTCCACAAGCTGGAAATAATAGTTCCCAATATTTTAGGATCTTATTCTGTCCCACAATGGAAGCAGTGACCTTCACATTTACTGCAGCATTCATGATGTGGCAGGGAGCAAAAGAGTCACTGACTGTGGAATCCCATATGAGACATTTGCCTCTTACCCAAGGACAAAGGGTAAGACCATCTGGTCTCTTCCCCTCAATTCTGGATAATCCATCTGGCTCCAGAACTGAGGAGATATTTATCCGAACTAGGGCCTGCTTGATGATCAAATTTAGCATGGTGTGTCAGGCGAATCAACTAGCATTCAGGTGGAAAGACAAACCATAAAGGCCTGTGGAGTTGAGTGGCATACCACAGCGACATCGCAGACCCCCCACAAACATCGGCTCCCACTCCGAGTGCAATGGAGATGCGGAGCTTGTGCAGACGGAGAAGACCACCAATGTTGGACACAGGTAGGGCATCAACCAAGTCCCCAGAGAATTTTGTGCTTGCAGAAGTAAGCAATACCTTGAAAATTCATCAGATTGATCAAAAGAGAGAGTTGAAGGTATCACTTGAATGCAATCTGTCCATACTCTTTGCTTCTGTATAGCCTCATCAATATCAGGAACTGACATACCCAGCTCTCTCCATTGAAGTAAAGCTTTATCCATCTCGATGGTGGAACTATTCCATGTTAAAAAGGAGAGGATGTCACCTATTAAAGGGGAGCAAGCATAGATGTAGGAAAGAAAGCAAGATAGAGATAGAATTTATGCAGACCAAGCCCTCCAAACCATTTGGGCAAGGCAGCCTGGTCGCAAGACTCTGGAGAGTCTGACATTGACCAAGCCCCTGAGTTCACTGAAGATTAAGTCATCAATGCATTGGAGAGACGACAAGAATGTGTAAGAGAGACTAACTCTGAGGAAATAAAACTTGGGAATCGACAAGTAATTCCTAAGTATAAAAAAACCTTGGAGAGGCTCAATAGCCACAAGGTTGTTTAAAAGTTGCTGAAGGCTAGCCAACTGAGATTGAATGATGGACTCGGAGGCTTGGTCACTAATTGGGGCTCTAACGGAGCACCACGCTGATGAGGGAGGAATCGCAATAGAGGGAAAGGACTCTGTAAACAGGTTTACAGTCTGCTGATGTGAAGCTGGGTGGCTGAGGGGCCAGAACTCCACAGAGCTTTCAAAAAATCCCGCATAGTGCAGTTTAATGCTCACCCCAGGTTTGTTTCCTCACAACTTTCTTAATCATGAACATTTAAAATAGAATTTTGCAGATACTTTTTCGAAGGTATAGATTACGACTATGTTGATGAACTAATATATATATATATATATATAGGTGAGTTTTATTGTAGTACAATAAAGCAATGCAAATATCGGATAAGTAGCACTCTACAGTTTGTAGGACTGGAGTATAAATAATATATAAGATCAAAAGATGGTTAAAAGAGTTCCAAGTATTTTATTATGCGCATTTCAAAAACAAATATCATCATGAGATGATATCTGCGTTTTCATCAGATAAAATAGGGATACATGATATGAAGGTTAAAAAACACTTGTGAATAGTGAAGTTTTAAATCAACATATCATATGTTGATTTAAAACTTCACTATTCACAAGTGTTTTTTAACCTTCATATCATGTATCCCTATTTTATCTGATGAAAACGCAGATATCATCTCATGATGATATTTGTTTTTGAAATGCGCATAATAAAATACTTGGAACTCTTTTAACCATCTTTTGATCTTATATTATATATTATATATATATATATATATATATACAACGTTTTTCTTAGCTATTCATAACTGTATAAATGATACTGTCCCCGTAGAAAATATCTACGGTATTATCATATCCTGACTGATATCCAATATCAATATTTTGGAATTGAAAGGCATGATAAAAAAAAAAAAGAAAAAACAAATCTGAGTTTACGTTTAGCTCACTACAAACAGATCGAAAGTATGCCGTAAAAGAAAAAGAACAAACAAAAAAAAAACATTAACGAGCGGAACTATACAAAAATGACAGTATTATGTTCTTTTCATTTCCAAATAATAAACATTATTTTTAGGTGTGTGTGTGTGGGGGGGGGGGTCATTAAACTAGTTACGCCCCGAAATCTGGAGTCCGTAGGAAAATTTAATCAAATAAACGGGGTCTTTAGTAAGATTATTTCTAATTTTATCAATACACGAAGGTTGTTGGTGTGTTAATTTGACAATCTTGAGACACCCATGGGTACTATAGGTGTGTCATTAAAATAAAGAGAAATTGCTAAATCAATATGAACATATGATCACATTCTACCATCGGATAACACACTAGAAAGACCATATGATCAAAGCTGGAATGGTTTTGGTCGTATCTGCTCCATCAAGTATTGACATGAGGCTTGTACAATGAATGTTTTCTTATCAAACAAACTACATGGGATGTGTATCCAAATCGACAAGTCTGGATATTTTCATTGATAAAAATGGAAGCGAAGTTCTAGAAGAATATGAACTGAAGATGCCACACAATTTTAAGTATTTGATGTTAAAAATAAAATTAGTACCAATAACAACAGGTATACTGCAAAACGCACAAGCTGTTTTTGAACGTGTTTTTAGAATAACTTAGAAATCGTCTTTAAAAAAAAACGAGAGGAAAATAAAATAAACAGAAAATATACGTGGAAGATACTCCAATGATATTAAGCTAAACGACATTTCTATAACTGAAATAACATGTCGATTACTCAAAAAGTATAATATTGGTTGATTACACATCCATGATGTGAGAAATTTTATCGGATGCTACAGAGTGTCATGGTAACAATGCGATCAGCATGTTGCTTTACATGGCGAGTCTGATGCTAGGATGAATGGTGGTGTGGTGTTGATTCGGTTGTCGTGTGTGTACTCGTGGATTGCTTAGTGATTTGGTCACTGTCGAGTAGTGTAGACGAAGGAAGACCAATATGTTTGATACAGTGTGACCAGAGATTGTGCGTGTGCAAGTAAGTAACAGTGTTCATGATGATGATGATGATGATGATGATGATGATGATACCCTGATCTCATAGGAAATGAAATATATAAACCTCAATAACACAAAGCCTACTAATTTATTAAATAAATATGAAGAACAAACAACCACAGTCGAATATGTGATGTTATGTATCAGATATGATGTTTGCGTGTACAGGCATTATTAAAACTGTATTTACAAAAACTTCTGTTGATGGCATGAATGTCGTTGGCCTGGCTGAGAGAGGGAGAAAGAAACCCCAAGGGTCAGTGTGTGAGACAGTTGACCACCGCATCTTCGTCGGTGTGAACTCTGCAACTGCCTGGATTGACTGGGAGCAAGCTATTTATCAGTATTGCATCCTTTTGTCTCGGGGACTCGATAATAAGCAGATGACCATTTGATATGTCAAAATTTGACAATTTGGCGACTCGCAAATCAGGCCGCTTTGCTATTGAGGCAAGTATGAAATGACTGCTACAATTTTATATAGATACAAGCAACCTATAATGAACATACAACCAAGTATATTACTGGTAACAGGGAGAAAAGGGCAAGTTATTACTAGAAGTTATTAATTTCTTGTTTCTAGCTCTGTATGAAGACAGAGTAGCAGCAAACCTCTGAAAGTTAGTGATTTTTCAAAACATTGAGTTCAAAGAACGAAGTGATGATTAAATCAAAAGGTTCCAACAAAATAGATCAAGAATCTAAATATCTAAAAAATCAAACATTTAATTAAACCTGGAGAAGTCAGATCCAAGTGACTTTTATTATTGATTAACGCAATCTTTCAACGTGTTCGTAAAAACAGAAGAACAAAATTACTAGCGTACAATGTTATTATAATATTAATTTTATATTACGTAAAATTATATATAATATTAATTTTATATTACGTAAAATTAGCCTAATATATTAACACAAATATATACGTATAATTAATCTATGTATATACAATAATAATTAGCGCCGAGCAACATGCTTTGCAGCATAGAGCTACGGCCTGTTATGTTCTGTGTTCAAATCCCACCGAGGTTAGCATTGCCTTTCATCCTTACTGAGTCTATAAAATAAAGTACCAGTAAAACAGGTTGATTTTATCGATTCCCCTCCCCACAAAATTGTTGGCCTTGTGCCTAAATCAGAAAACATTATTATTATAATGCCTAAGTGCAGTCGAGTGTTTTAATTAGGAATAAAAACAAAGAAATAAATGAAAATAATCAAATTAAAGAAGTTACATCGACATTTAAATGCGTCTTAATCTGCAGTTAGTAATTCATTTTTAAAAAATAAATCTAAAGATAATAGAGGGTTTTAGAAGAATTTAAGATTTACCTACCACACATATTAGAACGATTAAACCGGATGTGCTTACAATAGTGTTGAAAGATCTTAATGCCACGAATTACAAGCCGCGTAGTTTATATCAGTGTGGGAGTGTGAGGGTGTGTCTTTTCATGTGCAATTGACGTGTTTATGTGTCTTCTTTATATATGTGCATAAACCGTATGTTTATACGTATGTGTTTGTGTGTAATAGCTGTATCTAAAAGTTTATGTAAGAAAGCAGGTACGTTAAAAATGTTCGTAGATGAAGACAAGGGAATGGGAGAGAGATAGTTACGAAGCACTTCCGGATAAACGTGGCACTATATGTTTTTTTCTTTTTTACTGAATGACAATATAAACATATAATAAATACAATTAATTATTGCTAGGAACCTCACAAAGATCAAAGCAAGAGAAAAAGAAAAGGAAAGAAAAAAACAACCATTAATTCACCACCGAGTGCGACAACGGCTTTAACCGAAGCTCATAGCAACAAGAGTTTTGGGGAAGAGTTAATTATCTGCACGTGTATTGATTAGAAGTATTTAAATGATTATTTTTATAATTCCAATTTTTAAAACTAATGTCATAATTCGTTTTAACCACAATACACAAGCTTTTAACTTTTTTCTCCTGCCAAGTGTCAAATAAGTGAAATTAAAAGATATAATTATTTATAATAACTGTATGCTTTTACTTAAATAAAATTAAGGAATGAATGATTGTCTCAACTTCGCGCTTTTAATCTCTAACTACATGAAAAACTTTGTTTCGCAATTTTGTAAGAAAACCATGTTCTCATCAACCAAGTTTTACTGAAGGTGCCTGGCTGTTTCAGCGCTTTAGCCTCGCCATCACCTGTGGTAATTCTGCGAGCGTATTGGTTTGCCTTAAAATATTCCGTTAACCCTTGTGATGTACTGCCGATTGTCGCATTTGGTGGTGAATTAATGGTCGTTTTTGTTTCCCCTCTTTTTCTTTTCTTTCTTTCACTATAGTCGTATATTTTGGTGCTTTACATTTGTGAGGTCCCTAGCAATAGTTAATTGTATTTATTAGATGTGTCTATATTTTCATTCTGAAAGAATTGAGAGCAATTTGTAATGTTATTGGCAGTATCGGTAGAGGATCGGACGCCATGCTTTCCGGCATAGTTACGTCCCTTTACGATCTGAGTTCAAATCCCGCCGAGGTTGACTTTGCCTTTCATCCTTACGGGGTCGATAAAATAAAGTACCAGTAATGCACTGGGTAATTGCTGGCCTTGTGCCTAAAGTAGAAACAGTTATTTATTTGAAGCATAGAGTTACGTCCCTTTATGATCTAAGTTCAAATCCCACCGAGGTTAACTTTGCCTTTCATCCTTACGGGGTCGATAAAATAAAGTACCAGTAATGTACTGGGTAATTTGCTGGCTTTGTGCCTAAAATAGAAACAGTTATTTATGTATATTAAAAATAAATAAACATTTTATGTTCTACTTGGTTATTGAAAAATAATTATGTAATTAGATACTTTAAAATAAAATCCAAATTTTAATATCTTGCCTGGAAAACCAAGCGGGGAATTGTTTATTGGCTTCACACCAAAGTAACTGAAATCTCAATAGCTAATTATAACAATTTTTCGCTAATCCTTATTTAAAAAGAATAGTGCAAGAATAATTATATAATTGTTTCTACTTTTGGCACAAGGCCAGCAATTACCCAGTACATTACTGGTACTTTATTTTATAGACCCCGTACGGATGAAAGGCAAAGTTAACCTCAGCGGGATTTGAACTCAGATCATAAAGGGACGTAACTATGCTGGAAAGCATGTCCGAGCCTCTACCGATACTGCCAATTCACCAATGTAGCGTGTACATTCTTTACTGGCTATTATTTTTTATTGGTTCGTTTCCTTCGTAAGTCGTATTTATTATATATATTGTATATTTAGTGGGGGCGGGGTGGTGGTGGTTTACACTACTTTATGAATACTTCTTACAGAATGAAAATAACTAAAATTAGATATTGCTAGGAACCTTATAATTATAATGCACAAAAATATATGATCAATGAGAAAAAAAAATAAAAACATTAGTCGGTCTGCCAATCAGTCACAGACCACAAGGCTCAACTGAAACTTTTGAGGCAAACCAACACGCTGGCAGCATTACCACGGGTGATGGCGAGACTAAGCCGCTGAAACAACCAGGCACCCCCAAGGGCATCACCTGACACGAGCCCCTAGCGATGACAAGAACTTCACTGTCTTGAATTCCACCGGCTGGAAATGATAGTTATTTGATACTCCTCTATATTTTAGGATTTTATTCCGTTTGGCTACGGAAACAATGATCTTCACATTTACTGCAGCATCCATGATGTGGGAGGGAGCAAAAGAGTGACTGACTGTGGTGTCCCAGATGAGACATCTATCTCTTACCCAGGGACAAAAGGTAAGACCATCTGGTCTCTTCCCATCAATTCTAGATTATCCAGCTGGCTCCAGAACTGAGGGGATATTTATCCAAACTAGGGCCTGCTTGTTGATCAAATTTAGCATGGTGTAGCAGGCGAAGCGACTAGCATTTAGGTGGCAAGACAAACCATGGAGGCCTGTGGAGTCGAGGGGCCTACCACAGCTGTCGTAAGAAGAGAAGGGACCTACATTTGTGTCTCAACTCATGTCCGGACTATATCTCCCTGCATCAGGCTCATCTGTTTCGCATCTGGCCAGAGAACATAGTAAAACTCCCACTCATTCGGACCAGTCATTACAGGATGTCCACACTTTTCGCTGGACCAAGAGAGAAAGCAAGCTCGCACATCCAATGTGATGTCACAGGCCCCTCACTTCTGGCAAGACCTCCCCTACACTTCGGGCTCCCTAGCCCTACATGGCCTCTGATCTTAAGGATCAATCACCCCATCATCTCATTCCATGTCAAAGTCCGTTGTCCACTTGGGTGAGTGGCATTCCCATTACGATCTCCACAAAGTTGGGGCGGTTTTTTCATTCTCCTCTTCTTGGAGTCTGCCAAATCAATGATTCTGCAGATATCCAAGACGTGATGCAGCATTTCATCCACAGACATGTTGTTTTGGGATTTTACATCTCTTACTGTTCCTTTTCCCCATTGAGATGTGCAGCACACATTTAAGGGCTTGACCCAGACTTCCTTGCCCATTTGCATGAACGCATTCTCTCTTTCATCCACAGGTTGTTGTAATAACATGCATGGATGTTGTCATTTATATCTATATATCACCTGACTCCTCGGCCGGTCCCATGTCCCCTGTCAGTAGTGTGTCACCTCCACTGCCAATCATTTCCAGTTGTGTTTCACTGGGATGTTACTCGTCTTGTGCACGCACGGGACAGGGTCAATAGACTGAAATCTATTGCAACTACCAACCACTTTCTGGACACTCTGTCTGGTAACGTTGGAGTCGACGTTCCTTGCTAGGAACAGGGTCCTATCCACTGCAATATAATGTGTTATATGCAACCTCCTCAACTCCGAGTCACTCAGCCAACACACTGCAGCTATCCCCTTTTCTGCATCCCCTGGCACTTCCTGCCAGGCTTTCTTCACCCTCCTTAGGATGTCTGGCGTATTTTTCTCTGATGGCATAAAGACCACACTCAACTTCAGGCCAAACTCAGCAGCTACCTCTCCCAGCGCAGCTCCTCCTTCCATTGCCTCTGGCGGTTTCGTGGTTCACCTGAACCTTTCTAGGTGGCTTGAAACCTCTGTTGCTGACACTACAGTCTCATCTACCAAGATATCATTCATGTAGGAATTGGTGGCCCTCTTCACCTTGTTTACCTTTCCCAGAATGGCCTTGATAACTGTCATCATGATCTTTGGTGCCGAATTCAATTCGAACTCTAGCCTGGTCAGGCAGTATGTCTATCCCTTATACCTAACCAGCTGATACTGCCACAGTTGCTCAGCTACATGTAGCTGCAGATAAGCCGACTTTAAGTCAACAATTGTAGAGGCCCCTGTTTATTGTCTCCACTTGCACAAGGTTTATCCTGCAGACATTTGTGACCACACTGCCTGTATGGTAAGACACATGTTCATTCAGTTCATGAAAGTCTAACACCAGCCTGACCTTGTTCTTTGTTGGCGCACTTCTGCCATTAGCAGCCTTCCAAGGGATTAATATGCTCTCCTCGATCCATCTTTGCACCTATCCCTCAAACTCACTTCTAGCATCCCTTTCAGGGTATGCTTTCAGGATATGCTGATAGCAGCTCATTCTGTTCTTCAACTTTTGGGTCTCCCCGTTCCAGTACCACTCAACTCTCTACTGCTGACCGCTGAACACAGCCCGAAAATCCTTATCTTGAATGGTATGAACAATGCATTTTTCTTCATGGCTTTCTCTTGCCATGTTGCACACTCATGATGCATGGTGTTCTCGCGTTACCAAACATTACTCCATCGTCGCTAACTGTAATGCCTCCTAAGCAGTCAACCACATCAATTCCATCCACCACATGTTTGAGCACGATCACTTACAGCCTTATTTTTTCCCTTGTACCGCCATCTCCACTTCTGCATCTAATCTCCCTGATGTCAACTACCCTTACACTACTCATCCCACTCCACTTTTTAACCACCTCAGGGGTCACTAAGGTCATTGTGCAGCCTGTGTCCACAAGTGCTCTTGATAGCTCCCCCACCACCACCAGAACCTCCAGAATAGGTAGCGACTGCAAGAGTGCCTCTACTCACTTCCAGGGGTAGCTTCTGGCACAGTAACCTCCTTTGATCGTTTCCCTGGTCACAATTGTTGGTAATGTCACCTGCCTGCTTACATTTGTAGCAAATTATTTGCTGTCCCTTGCTATGTGGAGCCTAACACCTGAAGCATTGGCCTTTGAAAGCCCATGTCCAAGCATTCATGGGGGCTCTTCTCCCTTCATTGTTCGTTGAATGCTGTCAACTGCTATGAGCTTCCATCACAGCTAATGCCACAACATTCCACTCAGTGCCTTGTGTCACCACGTGGGCCTGTGTGATCAGCTCACTCATGGCCATTTTGTTGTTGCCCAGCCGTTGTTGGAGCCTCACCAAAAATTTTGTTAGGGCAAACATTCACAAACGCCATCCTCATGGTCCTTTCTAAGTGTTCTCCTGTTGCTCTTCTCTTCTCCTTTCGCCTATCTGCCCCACTTGCTTGTCACTTCCACTTGTTGCCACTTCTGCCACCTCAGAGCTTGTTTTTCTTTCTAGCAGTGACTTAGCACAGTGATGATGCACTTTACTTCTCCCTCTCTGATTTGTCTGTCTTGTCTGTCTATCTAATTTTTTTAGTATTATCACACACACATCATACCACCAGAAATATTTATTTCTCTGTTGCATGAGCTGGTAATTTTATGTGGTCCTCTCAAATTAAATTGCGCTAGTCTGAGAGCTGAAGAGGTTAAAAGATGCATATGTAATCTTGTCTCATTCCTTTTCTTCCTTTACTTCTTTCCTCCTATACTTTCTGTGAGCCAACACACTTCTAGCCACTGATTTTTATCCTTTGAGGTAATTTTTACCTGACGCTGTCATTGACGGCATTTTGCTATTCTTGCGGTTTTTTTTTCTTTTTTATTATTCTATGAATTCTAATACACTCGTGCTCTATCTCGGTCTTTGAGACAACATTGTTCATATTTAAATACTATATTGAGTGTTATTAATTGTGTGAATATTTCATTAGCATTATGGTTTTTAAAGAAGCTATTAATAAACTATTCATTCCCAAACTACCCTAAAGCCAGATTTTGCCATTTTCCTTGTTAAAACTCACTTTCTTTGATGATTTCATTTAACATTTTATTTGTACTTGACTATGCTTGTACTTGAGAGAGGAACTTTCCAGATGCAAACTCATAATCAGTCATACTGAAGGGAGCCTAAAAAAATACTTGTATTTATTCTTTAAGTTCTAGAAGCAGGGAAATGATAAAGAACACTTGGCTGAGATTTGAACCACTATAGAATTACCATCACCAATCTGTATCAATTCCCACATCTGAACCAACTCAACTATTATATTAGTGGGTGAAGTGTTCCCTTAGTAGATGAAATTTTCCTAATGATTTTCTGATCTACAATAGGCTTAGTTGATATGATGGCACACTGAAGGGTTGATGCTTCTTATCATGTTACTGGCATTATCCATGACCAAGAAAACTAATTCAGAATTGCCCCAAATTATATAGTTATAAAGGAATAGCTAAAAGTTATTAATGTAATCAATAGGAGCACTGTATAATTGATAAATGTTTCAATAAGTTGTAATATTAAGTTCAAGTCCTATCCTCTGAATGCTAAGTCTTCAAGAGACGTCCCTCTGACCAAATATATAATGTGATTTATACCATAAGCTTATATAAAAACAATAATAGGAAACTGAAAGAAAGACATTTACAAAATATCATATATAACAATCCTTGCCAATACCAGATTAAGTTTTTTCGAAACCCTAAGCACTTAAAAGATTATGGTGCTCCATATATAAAATCTGAAAAAGAAATATTTTTGGAATGACAACATTTAATTTGAGTAAAATGGTGTCCTTCTTCTCTTGGTGTCTTCAGCATGTACTTATTTTTCTTAATGGTTAATCCAGTTCTGATCCTTGCTTTCTAACTGCTATTTTGACCAGTCCAAGGAGTCGTTATTAGCACAAAATGCTAATAGCTGTGGTATCACACAGCTAAACTAGTGTGTTATTGGATCAGTATTTGATCAAGATGTTCACTATCTGCTATTGTTGTTGTAAATTAATTGCAATGTACATATGATTTCCCCAGTACAATAGATTTAGTTGAGTTATTTCTGTTTGTTTATTTGTCTTCATTGCAATTTCTGGTTATAATCAATATTTTATTGAAAGAAATAGTTTCCCCTTAGCCAACTTGCTATCATCACTTATATGAAGACAATCTTTTCTAGAGAAATATTTTTTCTCACATAATTTCATCTGCCTCCTTCTTCTCTTTTGCATCATCATCATCAATGTCATCATTGTCATTATCATCCTTGACATTGTCATCACTATCATCATCATAGATAATTTTGCAAGCATATGCATGAAGGTTTGTATATGTGTATCTGTATATATGTGCATGTGTATTTGAGAATATGTATACTGATATCTCCCTTACAAAAGCAAAATAGTTGAATGGATAAAATATTACAGTACTTTAAACATAGTCATGAGTTCAAGCCTTACTATAGTGATTGTATTGTACTCCTCTATCAGGTATGTAAGCAAGCTTGTTTAGGTCTACTAGGCTGCCAACAGATTCTACATTTATTTTGATTGGTTGAGAAAGTAGTTAATTTCTTGGATGCAACTCTGAACCTTAAATCCTTTCTCTTCTACTCCTATTGTTAACCCAATGAGAACTTGAATTACATTATTGTTAACTTAAACCACCCCTAATTAGTAACAGATAACAAAGACACTTGAATCAGCATCAAAGAAATTGGTAACTCTTAACGTCCTGTACCACATCAATTCATTAGCAAGACATTCTTTAAAAGTATAAGACAGCACTATAATTAGGACACATTAAAAATTGAAGTCTTTATTCTAATACTGTCAATTTTCACTATAGTCTATCAATCTGTAAAGATACAATAAATATTTAGATTAACAAACATGCTTTTAGATATTTTCTACAAAATAATTACAGGATGTTAAGTGTTAAATTGAAAGAAACACAATTCAACTATGCTAATATGGGGGAAATAAGTGCAAAAAAAATAAAAGGTTTCTGATGAATCTAAATAAGAGGAACCTATAACAAATAGGCAATTGGTCAAACAACTCAATGTGATCCACAGATTTATTGTTTCCACATGTGTTGACTCTTTGTTGTTCACCTGATATTTCAGTCATAACAGACTTTGTTTATAATTTATTCAAGATGGCATTATTCACTGCAACTTTCCTTTCTTTTAAGACAATATGGTGTGATTTGAAACAGATTTTGCTGTTAATTCTAGCCAGTTAGAAACCATGTTGAGGCTGTCTTATTGATATGCAGAAGTTGTAAACAATTTTGTCTTTGCAACCCTTTCAGAATTGTACCCTAACCCAAAGGTTGGAAACCATTGCTCTTAGGTCAACTCTGCTAAAATGTCATTCTGACCTAAATAAACATGCAGACACAGATCAAAGCTTTCAACTGGCTATTATGTAGTTAGATGTTATTTTGACAAAAATAAACACAACAATAACCCCCAAAAAAGAATTTTAAGAGCCTGTTATGTGTCAACAGATTTATTTAGACATTAAGAAGAAGGTGAACAAAGTCTAATCTTTTATTTATCTAAAATGTTTAAATATTTTTTCCAGGTTTGAGTAAATGAAATCTTCATGTAAATTAACAAGAAAAGTTTATAGATGACAAATTGTTTATTCTGTATTCAACATTGATTTAGTCAGTGCATATGCTAACCAAGCAACTACCTCGAAATTACAACAATATTTACTCTTGTTTCTAATGTACATCAACATTTATTGATCCTTCATTTGTCTGTGTCTCCTTTTCTTTCCTTCAAACTCACCAATTTCTGATTCTTACATTAACTTAGTCTTTGTTTCCATTACCTATCAGTCTGGCTATACATACACACACACACACATACATACATGCATGCAGGTGTGCATAGATAAATACATACATACATACATGCATGCATACATAATACATGGTGGCTGCCAACTCGTTTTCGAGTACGGCCACTACTTTATATCCATGTAGGAGAACCCCTACCGAAGCGCTGAACGAGTGTGACTTTTTAGTCCAGCCAGCGACTTGAAAACTCTGGTACAAACACTACACTTGTGACAATTATTGACACATAGTGCTGGGCCCATGGTACCATGTGAGGACAAGTGCAGAGAGATCTCCAGATATAAAGCAATGCCTGTGCCGTGAAGCTTTTATAGTGAGCAAAGGCACTGCACAAAGCCAGTCCCACTCTCTTAACCAAGATGATATTTACCAAAAAGAAGAAGAAGTCAACATCATTGGATACCATCAGGGTTGCAGGTGTTATATCAGAGTTTTCCTTCTCCTAGAATTCTGCCTTGACAAAGGCTAAGGGGTCATCTCTCCTGGTGATTTTGGATGGCCATTGACTCTTAAGAGCTCCTTTGCCCTTTGACAGGTTTTGTTTTTAGTCCTGCAGGATGTCCAAAGTCACCCTCCTCACCAAGAAACCTTGGCGGGGTTGCCAGTTTAGTCGCCAACGACCCGACCATGAGACAGGTTGTACTGGGATACATGTTACCAGTAGCACCAACATAATACATACATATATGCATACATACATACATACATATATACATCATACATATATACATACATACAATCACATATACATACCTACAATTACACACACACACACACCTACATACATGCATACATACATACATGCATACATGATGGCTGCCCCCTCGTTATCGAGTATGGCCATTGCACGAGGAGAGAAAAAAAATTATTAACAAATAAATTAAAAAAAAAAAAAAAAAAAAAAAAAAAATATATATATATATATATCGTTTCTGAATTTGTTTAGCAA
This sequence comes from Eledone cirrhosa, assembly GCA_964016885.1. NCBI lineage: Eukaryota > Metazoa > Mollusca > Cephalopoda > Octopoda > Eledonidae > Eledone > Eledone cirrhosa. The sequence continues at coordinate 357,954,839 of OZ024740.1, forward strand.
GATTCTTTATCTGAAATCGTGTGTTGAAACCGATATTGTTATACTTTGGGAGGGTCATGTTGCCAATAAGAAACACACGCACCAGTTGCTTTCACTTCAATTTATTATATATTTATAAATTTATAAATTTACAAATTTACAAACTTATAAATTTCTGGTTGGTTGGTTGGTTCCACAACCAGATAGTTGTTTATATATAGTCATAGTCCTTTCGTCACACACTCTGTGACCTCTTCAGTGACTGGGGATTCCTTTCTTCGTTTCTGTGCCTTTCCTTTCTTCTATCCTACGCCATTTTGTTTCTGTGTGTGTGTTGTGTGCTCAGTTTGCGCATGCGCCACATCCGGGTGTCTGTGTGTGTTTGTGTTCATTTTTCTATGACTATGACTATATATAAACAACTATCTGGTTGTGGAACCAACCAACCAACCAGAAATTTATAAGTTTGTAAATTTGTAAATTTATAAATTTATAAATATATAATAAATTGAAGTGAAAGCAACTGGTGCGTGTGTTTCTTATTGGCAACATGACCCTCCCAAAGTATAACAATATATATATATATATATATATATATATATATATATATATATATATATATATATATATATATATATATATACACACACACATACACACACATATATACATACACACATATACATTAATAACAATAATAATAATAATAACAACAATAATAATAACGACAACAACAACAATGATAATATACATATGGAGGCACATGGCTTAGTGGTTAGAGCATTGGCCTTGCAATCGAAAGGTTGTGAGTTCAATTCTCAGACCGGGTGATGTGTTGTTTCCTTGAGCAAGACACTTTATTTCACATTGCTCCAGTTTACTCAGCTGTAGAAATGAGATGATAGGGGCTGAGGTCCCTATCATTCCACTGCAAAGTGGTCGTGGAGGTGCCACGGCAAAAAAGCACCCAGCACTCACTGTAAATGAGGTTGGTGTTAGGAAGGGCATCCAGCTGTAGAAATCAAGCCAGAATCAGTTCCCGTCCCACCCTTGTAAGCAAGGAAAAGGAGACGTAAAATGAAATGATGATGATGATGATGATGATATACATATATATATACACACACACGCGCACATAAACATATCTATACACACACACACGATAGCAACTAACAGCACTGCGATCGAATGTGGCTTTTTAGCCCAGCCAATGATCTAAAATGTCTTGCACGGAGTCGGCAACCAAAACATTCACTGGGAATAGCCAGCTGTGGTTGGAGTTGATGTACTTTTGCATGTCGCTTGAGCCCTCCTGCTGATTTACATTCTCTACCGCATGTTTGGCAAGCATGATGAGTAGCATCTCCAACAGCAGCCTGGTAGTCAACCACTGGTCTTACTTTATGACTGCGAAGATAACTTTCCAGTCCAGCTTTGCTTAGGCAGAGTCTCGCACAGGCGCTGCATGTCAGCACTATAGGAGGACCCTCGCCGTCTGGAAGTGCAACAGCAATGCCCTTCCTCACATCCCACTTTACTTTCTCGTATGCGATTCGAGATGCCTCAAAGGCAACTTTTCCCTCATATACAGTCTTTCTCCATTTATTACGATCAGCAGCAATATTTTCCCATGTATCAGCAGAGATGTTAGCGTCTTTCAAAGAGGCTTTCAAGGAATCCTTATACCTCTTTTTTGGTTTATGTGGCGGTCGTTTTCCTTTAACCAACTCTCCATAAAAGAATTGTTTTGGTATTCTAGAATCCTTCATTCTGGCAAGGTGACCACTCCAATGGAGTCGTTGCTTAAGCACAAGAGCTTCTATACTGTCACACATAGAGCTTTCCAAAATCTCGACATCACTGATGTGGTCCCTCCAGTGAACGCCATGGATCCGTCTGAGACACATCTGATGGAAACGCTCCAATTGCTTAAGGTGGTGTCGATATGTGACCCAGGTCTCGCAGGCATAAAGAAGACAAGAGAGCACACATGCCTTGCACACCTTTACCTTTGTCCTCCTGCATATGTCTCGCCGACCCGAGAGTCGCCTTTCTAGCTTTCCGAAAGCATCACTTGCTTTCCTAATCCTAAGTGAGATTTCACTGTCAAGGTTGCTGTATCGATTGACAGTGCTTCCCAGGTAGACAAACTGATCAACCACTCCAAGTCGTTTACCATACACATAGATATTTGGTTCAGTGTACTGCTTACCAGGGGCAGGTTGGTACATGACGACGGTTTTCTTGAGACTGACAGTCAATCCTAGGGCAGTGCAAGCGTCAGAAAATGCATTCAAAATGTGCTGCATATCACTCTCTGTGTGCGCTACAAGATCGCAATCATCTGCATACAAGAGGTCTCTTATGATTGATGTAAATACTTTTGTCTTTGCAGCAAAGCGCCTGATGTTAAATATGCTGCCTGAGGTTCGATATCGGATGTAAACACCATGCTCGCAATTCCTGAATGCAATACAGAAAACCATTGCAAAGTATATGGCAAACAGGGTCGGTGCTGGAATATCCCCCTGTTTCACTCCATTTTTTACTGAGATAGGCTCCGACATGTTACCTCCGACATTAACCCAAGCCTTCATGTCGTCATGGAAAGACCTAACTAAAGCAAGGAACTTATCAGGGCAACCAAGTTTCTGGAGAACCTTCCATAATGCATCTCTGTTAACAGTATCGAAAGCTTTTGTCAGATCGACAAAAACCTGATACAGATCCAAACCTTGTTCCATGCACTTCTCCCGGAGCTGTCTAGCTGAGAAGATCATATCAGAAGTGCCGCGTCCAGCACGAAAACCAGATTGACTTTCAGGAAGAACACAGTCTGCAATGCATACATACATACATACATACATACATGCATACATACATACATACATACATACATACATACATACATACATACATACATACATACATACATACATCACATATGAACAAGCAGCTGGACAGAAAGGGGTTTGGGGATGTGCTGAACAACTCCTAATCAACAAAACTGCGATGTCGGAGGTGCGACAACTTAGGAGGAATATGGCTACAGTCTGGCTGGACTACAGGAAAGCTTTCGATTCTGTTCCCCACTCTTGGATGATAGAGGCCCTCCAACTTGCTAAAGTCCCAGACATTATTATCAGAGCCATAGAGAAGCTGTCTTCTTCTTGGGCTACTATCCTAAGGTTAAAGACAAAGGGGGAGGTCTCTATATTCACTGATAAATAAAATATCGCAGGGTATATTTCAGGGAGACAGTATCTCTGTGATATTGTTCATCTTGTCATTAAACCCCTTGTCCTTTCTGCTCAAGAAATGTGAGGGAGGACAGAAATACGAACCTAACCCATAATTTCTTTGTGGACGATCTGAAACTCTATGCCAAGAACATGGATGGAATGAAGAAAAATCTTGACCTGGTTACAACGTTCTCAAAGGATATAGGAATGGAGTTTGGCGAAGATAAATGCTCATACATGACTGTAAAGCGAGGAAAAACAACAACCCAATCTAGCAACATTGTCATCAATGGCCTAACTGTTTCACCGATATCTGATGAGGACTGCTACAGATACCTGGGGATAGATGAGAATATATCCTATAATGGTATCTGTAATAAAGAACGCGTAACCAGGGAATACTACACCCGATTAAGAAAGATCTGGTCATCGGAACTCTCTGCGCAAAACAAAACAGTGGCTCACAATGTGTTTGCTGTGCCTGTCCTAACACCAACGTTTGGAATACTCAATTGGACGATAAACGAAATCCGAGCAGTTGATGTTGGAACTCGAAAAATACTAAACAACACCGGAAACTTCCACATCAACAGTGACATAGACCGCCTTTACTTGAAACGTAAGCAGGGAGGCAGAGGCCTAACATCGGTCCAGACAACATTTGAATGTCGCATCATATCTCTCCGACAACATCTACGAACCTCGAAGCATAGGAGCCCGTCTCTCGAGCAAGTCTTTCTGCATGAAACATAAGATCATGAGAGTTGGGAAGGAACTCCTCGAGAGATATTCCCTGTGTGATAATCAAAAGCTCACACCCAGGGAAGTCACTCAGCAGTATCGCAGTGAATCCATGGATGAAAAACTGCAAGCATATCAGCAAAAAAATCATGCATGTATATGTTGCCAGGAAACTCCAGAGTGAGAGTAATATAGATAAGGAAAGTAGTCTATCTTGGACCAACAACCGCTATATTGGCTCCCACTTTGAAGGATACGCTTTTGCAATCCAAGAACAGGAAATACCTGATTCACGAAATATCTGATTCACAAAAGAGATAGGGATGCAGGCAAAACACCTAGATGTGATAACAAGTGCAGACTCTGCAGAACTAACATCGAGGATATCCCCCATGTCATCAGCAGCTGTCCAAAGATGTCATCGCGGTACTATCTACCTATGAGGCATGATGTAGTGGCCAAAATGCTGTACAATGCAGTTCGTAAAAAAGATAGCCCCGATAATAAACACATTAAAAGCTACAGCAATGTGGAAGACATCCATCTACATAATATGAAAGAGTACTGGTGGAATGTTCCCGTAAAAACCCCAATAAAATGCAGGCATAACAGACCAGATATTATGATATGGGACAGGGAGAAGAAAGCATGCAGAGTAGTGGAAATTAGCTGCCCAGCAGATGCCAATATAATATCAAAGATTAGTGAAAAGGAGAATATTTATGCAGAACTGATGAGAAATCTGCAGATACTCCACCCTGATTACACCTTCAGATTTATGCCTGTGATTATTGGGGCACTGGGGTATGTTAGTAACTGCCTCAATACAAATCTTGAGAAGCTAGGCTTCACAGGAACAGAAAGAACACAACTAGTTAGGAAATTACAAGTACACTCCATTAATGGAACAGTAAAAATATGTAAAACATTCCAAAAATTTTGCATCTAATAACTGCATATACACATGTACAGATGCAAAGCATATACACATGCACACATCCACACATACAATAACATCCATATCTACACATGCATGCATACATACATATCTACCTAGTTGATGTGTACATTCTAATGAAAGAGTCTTGTGTCTATGTTAGAAACCGACTCTCTCTATTGGTAAAACTTTATGAAATTATAAAACCAGAAGAACATACATACATACATGCAATCACACACACAGCACCCAAATTCACCTGTCCGTTCATTATCTGTCTATATATTCTTTGCTGATACATTTTTAGATTCCATCAGTAGGTTTAGGGCATACAATAGCCGCAATTATATTTTGTTTCCACTATTTTTTCTATGCTACATTTTGCTATTGCTGTTGCTGTTTAATACAAGGTTAGCCATAATTGAATAGTTATATGATCAAAGAACTTCCAACTGTGACCATCCTGTTTATTCAGACAGGTTATCTAGAAATATATATTTCTATTTATTTGCCACCAAGGCATCAGGTTATCTAGAAATATAATATTCAAATGTGTCACTTCAATTTTTAAGATGATAGGGTGAAATTTAAGGCTTATTTTAGTGGTATATCTAACAAGTTGAGCAACTACACATAAACACTCTCATTTGCTTGTTGTTCTTGTAGCTGTTGTTATTTTTTTTTATTCCTATTTAATCTCGGATTGAAGGTGCTCGCTCCAGCCATAGTGATTCTATCAATTTTTTTCTTTTTTCAGTATAGTGTATGTAAAACTATATTATCTAATATGACCTTCCATTTTTATGAGAGTAGGGTATGATTTCAGGGACATTTGACTTGTAGTAGAACTCGCAATAGCAACATTTCATATGCAATTCGGTTGAACAGACCAATGGTAAGTTGAGTATGAATACATTGTCACCTTCTCATGAAAACCTCTGCGCACGAGAACACAGAGAGGAACCAGACCGCAAGATGAAAAAATTTACTACAGGTTAGCTCCCGCTATATTCCTTACATAATCCTGTTAGAAGGAATAGAACAGTTATCGACAAACCATGTTCTACATTTCGTCAACTGTACGGAAAATCAACTTTCGACAATAAATTTATATTTTTAGAGAATTGAGCGTTAAAGAGACATTTATTTATATCATGGAAGCCAGAAGCATGTCACTGCAAGTACGAAGCAACAAACTCATCGACTAAGGTATTTTCCTTATAATCGTTTGTAAAAACAAGATCCTTGGAAGATTTCAACTTGTAATTGTAAAAAGATATAAGTAATATTTAACTCCTCATTCTTCCTATAGACTACTGCATGTTCTTGTAAGATGGGAAACTACAACAAAGAATATATTGAATTGCATCAAAAGAACAGCATATTATATATATAAGGAGGATGGTCAGTAGTACCCCAACAGCTATCTGTGGTTATCTACCTAAGTATCTATCTTCAGAGAATAAAATCACAAACATCTATTAATTTTATTTTATTTTATTTTATTTTATTTTATTTGCATTGAAATCTAAGAAAATTTAGTACATTTGCCTTGAAATAGTAATTATATATATTTAAAAAAAAGGTGTAGAAATTGAAGTGGTGATTAAATGGAGATTTTTGTTGTTGATATTTTGGAGGATCTGACCTACTTAGTGAAAATTTAGCTTTTGTTTGGATGTAATAATTTCAATGAGATTTCCTCATCTACTAATTTGAAAGGTACTTGACCAAAATGCCATGAGTGAAGTTTGTGAAAAGGATAGGGTAGACGGATGGCTAGTGTCATTATTTTCTTTCTTGTTTCTTTCTGTCTTTGCTTTGCATATTTCCTTTCTCTGCATTAGCTACAAGGGAGAGACATGTTCTTACGAGATGGATACTAATCTGGTAGGTCTTTATATTGTTAAATAATTTTGCAAATCTGTTTGCATAGTTGATCTTATTTGTACATGTAGGTTTGAGTATATATGATTTGGGTATATATGATTTAATCATAATTATGTTTTGCATTCATCATCATCATTTCGTGTGTATATATTATAATAATTTGTATGTAAATAATGACATTGAAGTTTGTCTTTTACTTCACCTTTTGGTATTGTATTTTGTATTTTTTCATCTTGGATTCGTTCTGCTTATTTCTTTAATGGCTTTTAAATTATTATTTTATTTTTTTTAATGTTTTGTTGTGTGGCATCACATCTTCTAGGTGAGGAGTAGTTTGAGGGTTTAAAGTCAAGAGACACTAGGAGGTGGTGGAACATGTAATGAGATCGTAGTCACTGCAGATGTTAATAGCTTTTTTGGCTTTAATATATAGAAGCTATGTAATATAACAGCTGCAGCTTGATAACATATGGTTTTCCTATTAGGTGGCTATTGCAGTCCAGTTACTTATACCAAAGTTGGGAAAATGGGTGGTCTGTATTTTATTTGCCGAATTTTGAGGGTGAGCATGGTTTGGTTTGGCAGGAGACATGAATGCAGGTTGGCATTTGCTTTAGAGTGTTTGTGGACTGATTGGAGCAATAATGGTCTTGCTTACATATGTTATTGCACACTCTACAGTTTACTACTTGTATTTCATCATGGCTCCAACACTAGGGAGGTTGTCAGTCATAGACTGACTGAAGAGTGCTCTCTATTCTATGGAGAATAGGATGGAGAGAAGGAATAGGGAAGAGGAGGGAGGCAAGAAAGATGATAAATATATCATGAGTAAGTAAGAATATGTGGGGTGGGGATGACAAGTGTGATGTCATGAGTATGAAGCAGGTGTTTGGTGTTGAAGTGGAGTGGAGCACAACTCGGTTAGATCACATTCTTATACTGGCAGGTGAGTCTTCTCCAGTATCGCATGTTACCAATCCTCATGGTTGGTTCTTTGCCATCTGTGTCATGAGGTTCAGCTTCCAAAGGGCAGTCTTCACTACCTCATCCCATGTCTGTCTAGATGTCCCTCTTCTATGAGTCCCAATCACTGAAATGTCTTTGCAGTTCTTTATACAACTATCATTTACTATATGCATCCCATGTCTTTGCAATTGCAGTCTTCTCTCTTTCACTCTACATCCAATTGCTCTTATACTTAGTTTTTCTCTGAGTTCATTTATGCTAAGCTGTTCATGCACACTAATATTACACATTCACGGGACCATGCTCACTTCATTTATTTGTAGTCTTTTCTAGGCCCTCTGCAGATCCAATAATACATTTGTCAACACTTATGATTTAGGAGTACCCTACATATTTTCCATCATTAAGGCAAACCTGTCAAATCAGTTCCAAAGCAGAATAATGAAAGATTTAGTTAAAGAAATGCCAATCATCAACAGTAAACATCAACTAACTCTTTAGCATTCACATTGAATTGTCAAATGTCATGTTCATCTATTCGCAATATTTTCACTTAATTATACTCAAGAGGGTTATCAATTTTATTTGTTTGTAATTACTTTAATTTTCTATGTACAGACTTGAAATTTTGTCAGTAGATGTTTAAATAACTATAATTTACAATTATATATTTTTACCTGATTTTTTTTTGTTAAATTTGACTTTTATGGGCAGGTGAAATTAATTAACAGGTGTAAAAGTAATAACTTTATGGATAAACACAAACATTTAAACTTTATCTGCCTTACCTGTTAGATTCGTTGCAAAAATCCAATAATGACCTAGATGCTGATTTCCATCAATTCTAGCAGTTTTCCGAACAGGTGAATTAATTAAAAATGCAGGTGTAATCAGTACAAGGTTTTAGTCTTTCTCTACATTCCAGGCAAATATTTTCATTGAAAAAAATGTATAAAACCTTTTCACCAGTCAAAATAATATTGGCAATGTACTCTTACACAATGTACGGTGTAAATTTACGTAACAGAATGTTCCCAATATATAAGTTCATTAACAGGTGTGATGCAGGTGTGACACAGGTGTTTTTGTATATGTGTTCTAATATATTTTTAAAATATTGTTTTCAATATTGTCAGACGATATTTCTATCGTGATACTGCCCAAAATACCCTTTACATAATGGCACTTTGCAAAAGGAACACATAAATAGGGTTTGGATTGCGTAACCTTTAACAGTTTTTCTCTTTTGCAAAGAGCACAATCGGCAAACCTTCCTCCTACCATCAATTCTCTCCACTTTGTGAAAATCAATATTTTCTTTGTGAACCACTGCTAATTTTGATTTTTTCCCAGCTTTGTGTTTGCGAGAAGTATATCCTCCACGTAGCTGGGGTACAATGTCCACACGAAACTTCATATGACAGTAGTCCTTTGGTGGTGGTGGATCCTTGTGGCTTTTAGTAAATACAATAAAAAAATTCACAATGGTTAAATTCACTAAAAACCACAAGATGTACCTCCACCATTTCTTTCCAGGGCGTCCAACTGGGTAATATGCACAATACTGGTCAGATTTGTCAACCCCACCCATATATTTATTGTAGGAGAGGTTACTAAAGGTTTATCCTCAGCCCCAACACCTGGTTGTTGGTTAGAACTCAGGAACAAAATTTGCCGTTTGTCTTTGAACACTGTGGCTAACATGTTCCCTTTTTGCATTTGGAGAATGTCCCCTCTGTTTTTCAGTTTCGCAACTTTTATTTCTTGGGGTAGCCCTTTCCGATTGCTCATTATTGTGCCGCAGGTGTACGTATTTACAAGGGAAAGATCCTCTGCTAAAAGCACCGAAGAAAAAAAACGGTCAAAATATATATGTCTGTGTTGAGAGTGGAAGGGTTGGGTCAGCGACCACACAACATCGTAACCCAACCCGTGTTTTCTTTCTCCGTTATGTTTTTTTCCTGTGAAAACATCAAAGTTTACACAGTATCCTGTGTCCGATTCACACAGTTCCCACACTTTGATGCCCCATTTTGTGGGTTTAGCTGGCATATACTGTCTGAAATGAACCCTACCCTTACACCCAATCATACCTTCATCAATACTAAGATTTTTTCGACAACATTTCAATTAATGGTCGTACTTTTTACAGTGGGTCGTAATTTGTTTCATTTCTACCAAGGGCATTTGAAGTATCAACCAGGTGCAAATACTGGTTTAATTTGATGAATCTCGTTTTTGCTAAAATACTAGATATATAAGGGTCACCATACCTTATATCAGTACTTCAATAATTCCACATTCTTGGAAATTGTTTAATACCAAACATATTTATGGTAAAAAACGCTTTCATTTCAGCAGAATCTGTCGGACGCCATAACAGATCGGGTTTTCCTCGATTAGAATTTCGAAGAAAGTTTGTGGTAAAAATAAAAAATAAAAATCCAGTGCTTTAGCATCGGGTGGTAATGTGTGTTGTGGTCCAGTATTTTCAGTAAAATCCGAAACATGTATTGGTGTTGTTTCTTTCAACCACGTTGCTGTTTTTTCAATGGTGTCAGTCAAATCTTTCACTTTCAAAGTAACTATCATCATTATCAGATATATCAGAAATAAATATATCTGATTCGTTTGAAGATAAATCACTATTATTATCTTCTGTTTCTTTTTGATCTCGAATGTCGTCGGATGTAAAACCTTCAAATTCGTTGTCGCTACTTTCGGAAGCCATGTTACACTTTCAACGTTAAAAACACGTGTTATCGCAAGTTCTTTAACTATACTAAGAGTTAATTTTCGCGATCCAAGTAATGAATAACGTTTCATTACTTCTGTAAATTATGCTTTATTGATATAATATATTATTCTGTACACTACTGAAGACGTTTATGCTTATGTACATATATATATATATATATATATATATATATATATATATATATATATATATATGGGATAACAAGTTATCGATTTAGGTAATCCAGTTAGAGGTTGTGAGTACTCTGTACTATGGATAGTTTTAACGTACGGCGTTGTTTGACTCAACAAGAGGTTTCCTTAGTTAGGTAGCGAGTTTGCGAGAATTCCTATGGAGTAATAGTAGTGAAAGAATGAAGAATAACATAGTCAGCTGTACAAAAAGGGTTTTATTTACAGTATTAACAATTGTTTCATTGATCAGGTGAGTCTAAAGGCCGCTGATCACTCGAAGTTGCGTCACTCGATCTTAAATACAGTGCGTGTTTCTCTGATCAAATCATCGGAATACTGGAGGGTGTAACACATGGCATTGGTATTTATAGATACATCGGAAAATCAAGCGAATGAAAACAATAACATCAATAATAAGAGATAATAAAAGATAATAATAAAGAAGATAGAATGAAAATTATAAAGATGTAAAAAATAAGCAAAAAATAAGTACAGAATACGATTGCTGATAATAGTAGTGGTGGTTGTGGTAGTTGAAGTTATAGTGGTGAGTAAGTGGATGTGTAAAATAGTGATGATGGTAAAGATAACAATAACATGAAAAGAAATACTAAATACATGATATGTAGTATAAATGCAAGAGGTATAATCAAATTTTAGAGGATTAAAATAAAAAAAAAAACAGATAAAAAATAATAAATACAAAATAAGTAAGAGAGGAAGAGATAAGGGACAGGAGACAGAGAGTGAGGATAAGGATTCGAGGATGAGACATAAGGGGGTAAGGTGGGGTGGGTGTGTGGGAGAAGTAGATAGATAGAGAATAAAAAGTGAAAGGGGCAGTGATGATATAGGGTGGTTAATGTCTGATTGTTTTATTTTAATGGAGGTGATGCGGCTAGAGAGAGAGAGAGAGAGAGAGAGTGAAAGAAAGGTTGGGAGATTTATGATGTTGATTTAATGACCAGTTGGTCAGTTGACAGCTAATAACAGTCGGTGGTGTGGAGCTAGTACATTAAAACCCGGGTGGTTCTGCTTGAATTCTGAGATTGCTGGATCGAATCATGCCGGTTTGAAGTTAGAGAACTTGGTAGCTGCTTTGTACCTACAGAAAATTGATCGTTCTATTTTGTTGTTAAGCAGCATTTTATCGTACTTTCATATTGCAAAGTCCGCAGTGGGACATTCTATTATTGTAGGCCCTTGCACTCGATAACTTCGACCAGCTAATCTCATATTCCTGGTTGTTGTCCTTAAGCTGCCAGATTTTATTGGCCAGCGTCGTTGAGTTCTCTAGTCTACGGTTTTTTACAGAATGTCTATGTACATACCATCTATTTTTGAATTCCCCAGCAGTAGAACCTATGTAGTGCCATGCTAAGTTGCCTGATTTGATAGTACACAGGTACACTATACTTAATTCCAGGCATCTATTTTGTAGTGGGCATTTATCTGGCAGGTGACAGTGACACTTGGAGGCCTTCCTGTGTGCAGGTTCTCCGTTGCGGTTTTGTATGTTGTTAGGGATGGGCTGAGATTTAGGTTTATTGATGTTTTGTTGCGATGTGCCCTGGCGTGTGTGTGGTTGTGATGTTGTTATGTGTTTGCGTTTTGTATTTGGTGCTATGGTGTATGTTGGTAGGTTATTTTCCTTAGAGATTCTTCTATAGTTGATTTTATACATGTGTGATTCTATGTTGGCTGCAATAGAGTAAGAGAGCTATATATATATATAAATATTCATTTTTCTTTGGATTTTCTCTGTAGAGATATGTTGAATACTCTCTAGGAGTGTGGAATAATGGATTATGTAATAATTGTTTCTACTTTTGGCACAAGGCCAACAATTATCTCGTGTATTATCGGTACTTTATTTTATCAACCCACGTAAGGATGAAAGGCAAAGTTGGCTTCAGCGGAATTTGAACTCAGACCGTAAAGGGATGTAACTCTATGCTGCAAGGCATGACGTCCGACCTTCTACTGATACTGCCAATCCACCGCCTTCTGGATTATGTAATAATGTAGACCTCATAGGTTCATTATGTAGTGTATTGAAACATATGTAAGTCTTTCCAGAATACAATAAATAAATCCTTGAATATCAGCAAATGTGCCTTGTTTTTCTATTAATCTGTGTGTGTGTGTGTGTGTGTGTATATAATTTTCGTCATCATCATCATTTAACATCCGTTTTCCTTGCTAACAAGAGTTGGCTAGGTCTTCACTAACCGAGTCAGTATTGAAGCAGGTCTACTGACCTCTGTGACAGGCCCGGGGTATCCACATCTTGTTTACATACAGTCCCACACTCTATTAAGTGCCTTTTATCATGCTGTCAGCACTAGAGAGGTTGTTGTGTCTTTAACAACTGAAGGGTTTTCTCAACCCTTTTGGCATAGTTTATGGTTTCTACAGTGGGGTGCCCTTCTTGTTGTCAACCAATTTTGAGTGCTATTTCTAGCATCATTAAAAACATGTCATAGTGTCCTGATATACAGATATATATATATGTGGTTGAATGATGCACATGTTGTTGAATGTACCATGCTGTTTCAATAAGGACATGGTTTGTATGCTATCTATTGAATATTTTTCTACAAAGAATTCCCCTTAAGGACAAAATTTCTTCCAATATTAGCAGTCTTAATTTATTGAGATAATTTCTTAATTGCAGAAACTGCAGTTTGGGACGTTATATGAGCAATCATGACTTATTTTAATTTATCTAGCTTATGTTGCCCCAATTGAGATTTTTGGCTTAAGTTAAATATGTGTAAATGCTTCTCTGATTTGACGTTTATCTTTTCATTAAGATTTCTAAGTATATTAGAAACAAATAACTTTCTGTTTGATATACGAGGGCAATCTCAAAAGTAAGGTCTCCTTCCGATATTGCAACTTTTCCGTTAAAATCCTGTGGATGGTGCTTCGGGAAACCTCAGGAACCAAAATGCAGAGAGCATCCAGAGTGATCCGCCGATATTTACGCATGTTTTCCTTGGAAGGAGACCTTACTTTGGGATTGCCCTAACTCTTTCAATTGCGCAGAGGGCTCTATAGAAATAGTGGATAGCTTCCGTTACCTGGGTGACAAAATCAGCAGTGGGGGAGGGTGCTCCGAAAGTACAGTAGCTAGAGTCAGAACTGGATGGAAAAAGTTCAGAGAGCTTATACCACTATTAGCCGCTAAAGGGTTCTCCCTAAAAATGAAAAGCAGCATACGAACAGCAATGTTGCATGGCAGTGAGACCTGGGCATTATGCGCAGAGGATATACGCAGACTAGAGAGGAACGAAGCTTGCATACTCCGCTGGATGTGTAATAGTAATATACGTGAACGGCAAAGCATAAACGAACTAAGGAAAAAATTAGAAATAAGAGGGATCAGATGTTGTTTACTCGAGAGAAGGCTACGTTGGTACGGACACGTGATGCGCATGAAAGTCGATAGCTGTATAACAAAGTGCAGGGCAATAAAGATAGACGGTAGCCACGGAATAGGCAGACCTAGAAAATCCTGGGACGAGCTGATAAACTCCGACCTCACACACTTACACCTCTCCAAGACAATGTCACTGGACTGAGACCTTTGGCGGTACTCAGTAATAGAGAAGACCCGCCTTACCTAAATACATAGTAAAACCTACTACAGCCAGTAGGCATCTCTAACAAAATACACCCCCGTCCCACCACCCACACCCCCATCCAGACCACCCCCTCCTATGTAAAGTTATGTTGGTGCCACAACATCCAGGCCGAAACAAATGAGATCGTGTAGGTGTCACAACAAAAAAACACACAGTCCACGCTGTAATGTGGCCGTGTAGGCAACACGGTAAAAACCTCCCAGTCCCACACTGTAAATGTGGTTGGTGTTAGGAAGGGCATCCAACTGTAGAAAACCTGCCAGACAGTCCTATGTGAGCAAGACAATCACTCTTGCCTCAAGTGGGAAAACCCCCGTCCAAACCCATGCATGCGTGGAACACGGACGTTAAACGTTGATGATGATGATGATGATGATAATAACTGCACAAAATTCGCACTTGGTGGTAGCGTTCAACGGGACCTCTATTCTCAACGGCTGCCAAGCTAAGATTGAGCATCCCAGCAAAGCGCGCGCATGCTTGTTTGGGAGTGAAGGAAGCACCAATCACAACAGTGTTGCCAACAGCCGTACGAACAGTTTCTCTGCGTCCCCATTGCTTTGGAAACCTTACTTTTAGGATTACCATTGTATATATAAACTGCTCACACTCTAAGCCTTTGTTTTCTACCTTAATCAAATTTTCCTTTCTATGCTATTATCCTTTCTTCAAGTTATCTCTGATCCTGTTCTGCTATTTTTGCTTCCAACTATTTCACTTTAGGCTTCCCTATAATTTTTGTTTCTCTATATGAACAACATAACACACTTTGAAGCCTGTATCTTTTATAAATCATTTCAGTGCATTAGTGTTTATAAATATTCAAAATTACTTTACTATACTTGGCTGAATAAGTAAGCAGCTTATATTTATAGTACTAAAAGAAATTCATAAGCCAGAAAGTAAAAATTAATAGACTAATATATTCTCCTCTCATATATTTTATTTCACATAATTTCTTAAGGCATGAAATGTTAAGCAGGTATGGTTATCAATTGAGTAACCTTCTCTTATATGTATATAACTGAACGAAGAAGCCTCAATATGAATACTAGATCAGTTAGAAAAACAGCTAGATTTCACTCCACTATTTTAAAAAGGAAAGAACAATTCGATCATATATTCCCAAATATTGTAGACCTGAGAACGGAATAAAAGACAGAATATTGATGGTGGAGTGATTTTGATCATAGGTTTTAAACAATAGCTAAAATAGCACACACACTTTTTATTGCCTTTCTGTTTTCCCATTCAACAACTTCCTGAATATTTCAAAAAGAACAAGCTGGTTTCAAATTGTGCAAAGGCCTTCTCACTTCCAGCATAGCTTCCTGATTCTGTTGCTATTACTAATGACAATGATGATGATGATGGTGATGGAAATTTTTCTGACATACATCTACTGCCAGAGAAATTTCATCAATAGGAAAAACACTATATCACTAAGAATAATGCTCATGAACTCTATTTTATAAATTAGAAATAACTACTTATAATAGTTTATCGTGGGCTAACAATGCACTGAAAGGAAGAGAAAGTAAATCCAGATAAAAAAAAAAACACATCTACCAATAAAATCATTTGTTTTAATAGTATGTTTTAATAGTATGTTAATCATTTGTTTTAATAATTGTTTCTACTTTAGGCACAAGGCCAGCAATTACCCAGTGCATTACTGGTACTTTATTTTATCGACCCCGTAAGGATGAGACCCCGTAAGGATGAAAGGCAAAGTCAACCTCGGCAGGATTTGAACTCAGATCGTAAAGGGACGTAACTATGCTGAAAAGCATGGCGCCCGACCCTCTACCGATACTGCCAATCCACCACCATCATTTGTTTTAATAATTGTTTCTACTTTAGGCACAAGGCCAGCAATTACCCAGTGCATTACTGGTACTTTATTTTATCGACCCCGTAAGGATGAAAGGCAAAGTCAACCTCGGCGGGATTTGTTTTAATAATGATGTTAAGAAAGGCGTGGATATCATAGTCTCATTTCTCCTCTCATATAAATGTGAATCTGTTTAGGAAACAATGCAGGATTTCAAATTGTGTGTGTTGTTCTAATGTCAAATATGGCAACATTATCTGGGAATCATAGGCCACTAAGTTATGAGCAGCCCTTTTCTAGCAGTGGGATTCAGTTCAACCAAAAATTGGTTTGCAGCATTCAAATAGTAATTTAACTCTTACCATCCTGTACATCGCAAAACATTTTTGAAAAACATAAACCAATACTTTGACTGCATCACATTAAACATTTAAATGTTTATTTTAGTTTACTGCAAATTTTCACAGTGATCTGTCTGCTAATGAAAATACTATAAACATTTGAATTAACAAACCTTGCTAAATCTTTACAGGTGTTGACAAGTTCAAAAATATTGTATGTAGTAGAGAGTACACCATATATTAAATTAAGTAAATCTTAAAATATGATAAAGAGAATGCCTGCATGAGTAATAGAGACAAAGAAAGGAAATTGTTCGAATTAACAGTTTGTCTTCAAGATTATACTAGAAAATTTAAATAAAAGGTTAGTGTTTATATAATTATGACATTATTTGTGCTGTACAAAAAGTCATAATGGGTAGCTGTTGATTGCCTATGGTTTTTGTAAACAATATGCAATGAAAAGGCATGAAACTGATTGCAACTAAATGCTGAGTCAATAAGAAAGTTTCTACATGGTTACACAATCTGCTAGAAACAATAGCCAACTTCCTCTATAAACTCATTGTATTGCCTTAGAAAAAATAAGTAAACACTGAATAATGTAGCTCTACATGTACTTATGACAATTGGATGGTCATGGCTAGAATTGAAGTGTTTTGTTTTCAGAAGACTGTTCAATTAGGACTCACATGGGGCTCAAGTTGTTGACCCGCTCCTGGTGACCCTGGAACCTGATCACTGATCTCGATCAGATGAACAACAACAAGGTGTGGTAGCAACAGTCTTATATGCAAGAAGGACTGATATATGGCTAAAAAACAACACAACAACAACTTGCTATATGAGACCAGATCATAAGCATATTTTATTTCCAATGAAGTAGAAGAAATATAACACATAAGATAACATAAAATGTCATGCTGAAAAAATAAAAAATAGTTATTGGGTTTATACTAGCCATGAGAGAGGGTTGTGTTATTTATAGAAATAATTTTAACTTAATATTGTGTACTGCAGGAAACTGCATTAGAAAATCATACTTGAAAAATACAATAGAACATGAAAAATTGAAGTCTTTACTCTAATACTGTTTCAAAATCTAATACTATATTCACAATCTGTCCAGTAGTAGATATACTATAAACATTTGTATTAAGAAACTTGCTTTTAGATTTTTGTGCTCAATCCTTACAGGATGTTAAGAGTTAAAGGGGAGGCAATAAATTTACAAGGTATCAAACCTTTTCCAATAGGTTTCATATATACTGGAATGAATTATCAAGTGAGTAAAGTGTAATCAACCAAACTAAAATAGTCTTGATAGATATGAGTAGAAGACTTAATTTGAAATATCCTTCAACATATTGAAGGTGTGTACAAGCTGAGGAAACTTCCTCAGCTTGTCCACACCTACTGCTAATCAATCAACTATAAATGGCAACTAAATATTCCTCAAATCACACCCTCCTCCTCCTCCTCCTCCTCCTCCTCCTCCTTCTTCTTCTTCTCCCCATCCTCTTCCTCCTCCCTCTTCCTCCTCCTTTTTTTCCTTCTTCTTTGCCCATCTATTCCAAGAAGGATCATGGGGGAAGAGTCCTAAGGCACACCTTCCAGCAAGTCTTGTCAGAAGCAATTACCTTTAATTGATCTGGCTGGATCCCCAGGCGAGACCAGCTGAGCCCATGGATGTTATGCAACTATCTTGTTCAGTGTCTGCCCTTATGTCTCTTGCCAGCTGGTTTTGCTTGTAAAATCTGTCCAGAAATTTTTTTCCTTCAACATTCTGATCACATATCCATAGCATCAGAGCTCTGTAATTCAGAGAAGTAGAAACTCTACATTGAGTGACTTCCTCATCTTTGAGCTATACACTCTGTTGAGTAACATTACTCCAAGGACTCTTTGGAGGAATCCCATTTTGACCGCTTGTATTCAAAATAATATTCTTTTGATCATTACCCAGGATTCATGACCATAATTAAGGGTTGGCACAAACTGATTGAAGATAGCAAATTTGTCTTTTACACCAACCTCCTTTTTTTCTGATAACCCAGCTGCTTAAATAAAGAAGGACTCATTGTAAAATGTAGTCCTAGATATACAAAAAAATTGGAATGGCAAATCTGGAACACTAGGATAAACAGCAACGACAGTAACAGTAGCAGTAACAACAACAGCAGCAGTTGTAGTAATAACAACAACAGCAACAACATTAGCAGCAGCAACAGTAGCAGAAGCAACAGCAACAGCAGCAACAGTAGGAGTAGCAATAGTAACAACAGCAACAGCAGTAGCAACAACAACAACAACAACAACAACAAACAACAAATAACAAACAACAACAACAGCAGCAACAGCATCAGTAGTGGATGCAACAGCAACACTTGAAGTAGTAATAGTAACAACAGCAACAGTAGCAACAACAGCAGCAGCAGTAGCAACAACAACAACAGAAACACCAACAGCAATAGGAGCAGCAACAGTATCAGAAGCAACAGCAACAACAACAGCAGCAACAGTAGGTGTAGCAATAGTAACAACAGCAACAATAGCAACAACAGCAGAAGCAGAAACATCAGCAATCAAAATATATTAGCCTTATGTGACCATTGAGAAGGAACACAAATGATTGCTTACAGTATATCTTGGTTGTGTTGATTGCCATTATATCCAAATCTAGAGACCCAAAGTTGTTATGCAAAGTGACATTGCTTCCAGGCTGACCCTCAGGTCATGTGCATGTATAGAATAAACCTTTAGAATGGTCATGTTTAGCAGAGTAAAAGTAGGTTCTTGAAGAACAGATAACCTGGTCTTCTTGGTTTTGTAGACGGATGAGTAAGTGAGTAGGGGCTCCTTGGAGGGCTTTTCAAAAGGTTCTTGTCTTCTTTGTCCCAGATCATTATCACTTTACCTGGGAATTTTCTGTTTAGGTCCCTGTACATTTCTTACATGTATACACACACACACACACACACACACACACACACACACACACACACACACACACACACACACACACACACACACACACACACACCTAAGTACATTCTTTTATTTTCTTTATCTCTCCTCCCCATACATACATACCTCTGTCACCATCTCAATCCAGCTATCTGAATCTCTTTGCAGTAAATATTTTGCACCAATTGCTATGGGCAAATAAAACCCCACCACACACCTTGTACTGTTGGCATGTTGACCAGGCAGACCTGTATAACTAGTGAAAACAACATAAATGAAAGAACATTGAATGAAATGAAACAAAAAAGTGAATGCTGATGACATTGATGATGATGTTGATGATGATGATGATGATGATGATGATGATGATGACATGAGAGCATTGACAAGGGTCTTAACAATGATGACGATGATGGTGATGATTGTGGGAATGTCTAGGACAAGGAATATATGACATGACATTAACTGCAATATGCTTGCATAACCTGATCATTGTTATCATGTATTTTGTAAATAGGAATCACGTACATTGTTTGTTAAATCTGTTACTTTTCTTTCTCATCACTCACAGCATGCACATAAAAATAGCTATACACATATACAAACAAACAAATATGTACACACACATAAAAATAGCTATACAGATAAACAAAAAACAAATATGCACACACATACAAACACACACACACACACAAAATAGTTATACTCATATACAAACAAACAAATATGCACACACACAAACACACAAACCATACAAACAGGTCTTCATAGCATAAGATTCTAAATTTAGACAAAGAAAATTGATGTACTAAGGAATAGTGGACTAACTAATTTAAATAGGTCAAGTGACTATGTAAAAGGGCTCACAGTAATGCCAAAAGATCTCTGTAAAGAAAAAGAATACAAACAGGAGTATAAAGTATTTTCTTTCACACAGTAAGGGTAAAAAAAATATAGGATATTTCAATGTTTCAGACAATGATCCTTCATTAAAAAGAAAGGAGAAGAGGAGCTCCGTAACTCTTAATTTTCATTGCATGCTTTCACTGCATTACCAAGCACAGCACTGTATTTTTGTGTTGTTGTTTCTATTATATTCAAAGTATTCTACATAATATATATGTAGTGCCTAATAATGGTTTCTGATTTAGGCACAAGGCCAGCAATGTTTGAAGAGGGAAAGGTCGATTAAATCAACTCCAGTGATTGACTGCTACTTTATTTTATCGACATTGTAAGGATGAAAGGCAAAGCTAACTTGGATTTGAATATAGAACATAAAGGGACGTAACTCTATGCCACAAAGCATGGAGTCCAATGCTCTACTGAAACTGCCAATCCATGTACTGAATGTACTATATATTTGTAGGTCTTTAGGTTTTGGTTATGAATGCCGTCTAACCCATGCTAGTGTGGAAGAATGGACGTAAAACGGTGATGATGATGATGATGATGATGATGATGATGATGAATGCATCTGGACACTTATTGTGGGGGTTCTTTCTGTTCTCATCATCTACATTCTAGCTATTTCTATTTCCAGATCTGTTGTTGTTGTTGTTGTTGTTGTTGTTGTTGTTGTTGTTGTTGTTGTTGTTCTTCTTCTTCTTCTTCTTCTTCTTCTTCTTCTTCTTCTTCTTCTTCTTCTTCTTCTTCTTCTTCTTCTTCTTCTTCTTCTTCTTCTTCTTCTTCTTCTTTGAGTCTCAGTCATTGATGTTAGTTAACTGGAAAGTTTGTTGAAATGAATATCAAGCCACTACCTGCAGCCTCAGATATTCAGGACGTATCGGAGGGTTGTTGCTGTTCCCAGCAAGCATGCCTTTTGAAGCGTTCCAAAAAGCGTGAAGGGGCCAAATTTCTTTAACTATCCCTGGAAATTTTTTGAGATAGTCCCTAGTGCGCCTATGACAATCGGGATCACTTTGACTTCATGGCAGTTCCAAATCCTTTTTACCTCCCACTTTAAGTCCTGGTATCGGTTAATTTTCTCCCTCTCCTTCTCTTGCACTCTCGTGTCGAATGGGCAGGCCACATCCACAATCAGGCACGATTTTTTTTCTTTGTCCACAACCACCAGGTCAGGTCTATTGTGTTCAAGTTTCTTGTCCGTCTGTATCCTAAAATCCCACAGCACCTTCACCTGATCGTTTTCTATCACCGCCTCTGGCTTATGCTCATACCACTTCTCAGAATGTGGTAAATTGTTTACTTTTCATAGGTGCCAGTGGATCACCCTGCCCATCACATCATGTCTCCAGCCCTTATAGTGAGTCTGGGCTAGGTGTTTACACTCGGATACAATGTGAGCCACAGTCTCCTCTCTCTCTCCACAGATCCTGCACAGTGGGCTAGCCTCCTCCTTGTAAATATGGTGTTTCAACCACTTCGTTTTGAGGACCTGCTCCTGCGCAGCCATTAACATTCCTTCTGTAGCCTTTTTAAGGTCTCCTCTTTTCAACCAGTTCCATGTCTGTGGATCTCTAAATTCAGTTTTCTCAAAGAAGGTACTATGAAGGGATTTTTCCTGAAGGCTGCTCTTTCTCCTTGATGTTATTTCCTCCTTGGACATCCTCTGGCCTATTGTCCCCTCCTTCAGTACAGTTCTGAGCATTGGCTCCTTACTATCAGTCACGTATTTGTGTAGGTTGTTTTTTTCCATCTGAACACAGTCCTCTATGCTGATAAGACCTCTTCCACCTTCAGATCTCCTTAAGTAGAGTCTATCGACAACACTCCTCTTGTGGAACATGTTGTAGATAGTCAATAGCTTCCTAGTCTTCCTATCCATTTCTTTTTGTTCAGCAACATTCCATCTCAGAATTCCCGCACTGTACCTAATAATAGACACAGCTCGGGAATTTACTGCACTTATGGCATTCCTACTGTTCAGATGTGACTTTAATACGCTCCTTACTCTCCGAATGTATTCAGTTCTTATCAATTCCTTCATTTTTTTGTTCTTGATGTCATCATCCTGCTCTCACTTTTCGCAGTACACTGGTCAGGGGCATCAGGGCAAGGACAAACAACAGAGGGGACAGACTATCACCCTGGAAGATACCTCTCTTGATCTTCACACTTCCCTAGGATTCTCCAGTTGATGTTAACTCTGTTTCCCAGGACTTCATACTTTTGCCCAACAACTGTCTGATGTTATCTGCCACCTTGAAGATCTCCAGGCTTTTGGGGATCCAAGAATGAGGCACCATGTCAAATGCCTTTTTGTAGTCTATTCATCCCATGGCAAGACCAGTGTGTCTCCTCTTGCAATTCCTCATTACCATCTTATCAATAAGTAACTGGTCCTTTGTACCACGTGACTTCTTTCGGCATCCTTTCTGTTCGTCCGGTAACAAGTTGTTTGTGTGGAGGTGATGGTAGATTTCCTCAGACATAATGCTTGTCAACAGTTTCCACATTACGGACAGACATGTGATAGGTCTATAGTTGGTAACATCATTACCCTTGATTCGGTCTTTCATTATCAGAACTGTGGTACCTTTTGTCAACCACTCTGGTACCTCACCTGACATCAAGCAGTCATTGAACATGGTTGTCAGTTTCGGGTGGAGGGATGTTATATTTTTAATCCAATACCCCTGCACACCATCTGGGCCTGGTGATTTCCAGTTGGTTTTTTTTTTGGCCTGTGCCTTAAGAGTTTCAACTGTGATACTCAAATCAGTTTGTTGGTGTGCCTGTTCACTAATCTCCTTCTGTACTGTCTCAATCCACACTGCCTGGTCATTATGTTTAACATCCTGCTCCCATATTCCTCTCCAGAATGTTTTAGTTTGTTCCGCCTCAGGGATCAAGTCGTTGCCTCTTTCTTTCCCTTCAAGCTGTCCAAACAGCATCTTCTGGTTGTTGTCGAACATGCGGTTCTGTCTATACTGACTGACTCTGTTCTCATATCGCCTGATTTTTGCACTCTTTGCTACAATGCGTTGCTTCAGTTCCTCTATGATAATATTTAGCTTTTTCCTCCTAGTTTTGTACTTTATTTCCAGTCTATTTTTAATGTCTATGTTTTTTAGTGTCCCATTCAGTAGGGACTCAAGCTTTCCAATGTCATTTCTCATTTCCCTGATTTGACCACTCAGTCGTTTCTTCCACCAAGGCTCTGCTCTTTCTTGTCTGTTGTTTCCTCTCGCTTTTATACCAAGTAGTTTCCTCACCGTATTTGCTGTTGCTTTGAGGATATTGTTGCACTGGTGAAGGCTCCTCGCCTCAAGGTATGGGATGATTTTGTTTACCTTAGCTGTTGTTTCTTTTAACTTTTTCCTGTCTACAAATCTTAGGTTCATAGGTCTCCCACTATCATTGTTCAATTCATCTACCACTAAGTTTAGGATATCAACCAAATCTTGTCCTAGCCCGTCAGCATTCATCTCCTCAGTGGTCGTATCTCTGCTCCAGGTATTATTTATCTCAGCATTCAGATCATTGTCTGCTTCGGGTGGTTCCTCCGTTCTCTCGACCTCTTCACCTTCATTTCCCACTGGCTCGTTTGCCTGGCATACTCCACCCTCCATCTCCAAGCTAATCTCTCTGCTCAGTTCCTCCAGTTCCAGCTCGCTTATCCACCCATTAGTTCTTATTACCCAAGCCTGCCCAGCCAATTTTTGTTCATCTAATTTAAATAGACCAATCTCGTTCCAGATGTTATCCATCCGTTTTCTATAGCCTTTCTCCTTGGGGTTACTCTTCAGGTAACATTGCATAACAGTTCTATTCAATTCTTTCGTCCAGTTGGTTCTGGTCCCTTTCCTTCTTCTTCCTCCGACACCAGCAGTATTTGGTTGACAGCCAGGTCCCTGTTGCTGAGCCAGGGAGCACCTGTTGGGTGAGAGTCTGTCACATGACATTCTAGTCTCCATTTCACCGTTATTCGAACTGTTTAGGTTCGACATTTAAACACTCTTATCGAGGATTGGCGAATGTATGGTTACATAACCACCGGTGATTTCATCGCCGCTGGTGGTT
The DNA here is from genome assembly GCA_964016885.1 of Eledone cirrhosa. Lineage (NCBI taxonomy): Eukaryota > Metazoa > Mollusca > Cephalopoda > Octopoda > Eledonidae > Eledone > Eledone cirrhosa. The sequence goes on from OZ024740.1 coordinate 357,979,306, forward strand.
GTGTCACTCCATGTGATTTTTGTGTGTCATTATCACGCTGTAGACGAACATAAATAAACAAACAAATAAACAGGCAAAAAAACCCCCCAAAAATGAATAAGCATAAGTTTCATTGTAATGTTTCATTGTAATTATTATTATTATTATTATTATTACTATTATTATTATCACCGGTAGAGCATTGGATAAAATGGTTAGCCGCATAGTGTTAAGGCCATTTACATTCTGAGTTCAAATCCTGCTGAGGTTAGCTTTGCCTTTCATCCTTTAGGTCGATAAAATAAAGTACCAGTTATGCACTGGGGTCAATTTAAGCGACTTTCCCTTTCCCAAAAAATTGTTGGCCTTGTGCCTAAATCAGAAACCATTGTTATTTATATTATTATTATTTCCTTGTATATCTGTATATTCACATACATCCCACTGGGTCTGAATCAGGGGCCTGGGATAGCTGTTGGTTTGTTATGGTACATTCTTTCTCAGCACCATAGATGGTATTTTGTTGAGAGTTTGAGAAAGCAAGTTACACACACAGAGACAAGCATATACAGAGAATATTCATAGATTCAAAAAGCCTATATACAAATTTTACAAATACATAGAGTCAGTAAAACCAATTAGAGTGTTTACAGGTAATATATTTCTTTTATAAATGTCTATCTATCTAAGGCGGGTAAAATTCCTGAGATCCAGGGACGAATTCTCTCCAGCGGTCTCTGTCCCTCATTATCGCTGCCATGTCCTGTGTCTCCAGCAGACCAGTGTCTGTCCTTAGGGCATCAACATACGTTAACCTTGGTCTTCCTCTTCTAGTGTGTCCATGTAGGGGCTCCCACAGGAGCACTGAGTGCAATGTCAACTCTGTGTCACTTTTGAGCTGACTTTTGGGATGCTCCCATACAGCTCGGAGTCTTTCATCCTCAGTCTATACTGATTAATGTTCAGAGCCATCCTCAGCATTTTCGTGTAGCACCCATCCACCATCTGAGTGAGTTTCTTGGTCAGTGTCCAAGTCTCAGACCCGTTATAAATGTATACATGAATGTGCATACATTTATAAATGTATGCACATTCAAAACCAGGATTGAACACAAAATCATATAATGGATAAAGTTCAACCTTTGGTTCATGGATGTGTCACATTGACAATGCTTTTTACAAAGTTACATTAACAATGCTCTTTGCAAAATGTAGGCAGCACTAGTGAGTATGATTTTCTGAATTTCTTTTATAAAAGATTTACCTGGTTTATGATTCAAGAATTTGCCAGTTCTCTTGTTTATTCGACCCAGTACTCCAACTTTAACAGGAATGGCTTTTATACCTCACATTTTTAACCCTTTAGCATTCACACTACTCTCTATATACTATTGTATTTTTGTAGTAAACACTTTATCTTATATAATTATCTCACATAATATCGAGTCTATGAGATTTTGATGTTATTTATTTTGAGAACAATATCTCAACGTCAGTATGAGTGGCCAGTTACTGCCAGTTTTAACAGAAAGAGGTGAGATATTTCTGGCCGGATACGGCTGGTTTGAATGCTAAAGGGTTAAAATCCCTATTTCAAGTTTCTTATACTTTGAAATGTTTTCAAAGTGTTCTATAAAATATTTTTATCACCCATGGTTAACCACTACTCTCACCAGCAGCAGCATCATCATCACCACCATCTTCCTCATACCCCCAGAATTACATGATGATGATGATAACAATGATGATTGCAGCAAGAATGACAACAACAACCATGATGATGATCACGACCATCAACATCACAACAGCAACAACAACAACATTACAGTTGAAACAAACACGATAAGTTATGAAGACATGGAGCTAATTTTAATTCGCAGACAACACCTACATACATATCTGATTGGTACTAATATAATTTCTTAATAAGATAAGATTAGTCAAAAGACATGCCTTCATATATTAAATGTAAAAATCATATATATGCAGATAAACAGGAAATAACTCAATATGAACCAGGGTGGGGACAAGAATTGTGCCTGTTATACCTGTCTTTCAATATTAATCAGGATCTAATGACTCAAGTATATATATATATATAGTCATTAGAGCCTGGTTAATATTGAAAGACAGGTCTAACAGGCACAATTCTTGTCCCCACCTTGGCTCACACACACACACAAATATATATATATATCATCATGGTTATGATCACAAACATTATCATTACCATCATCCTTTGTTGTTGTCATCACTGTCATCATTGTTGCTGTCACCATTGTCGCTTACATCATCATCATCACCATTTTATACCCATTTTCCATGTTGGCATGGGTTAGATGGCTTGCCCTGGTACAAGACTAGATAAGGTTAGCACGACCACATTACGCTCATATGTTCCACCTTTGGCATGATTTTTATAGCTGGATGGCTTTGCTAGTGTCTTAAAGTTAACTTATTAAAGATTAATGCCCTAATTTGTAGAAAGAAAAGCAGGGTTCAGATTCCCGTAGGGAAATGGCCTTGCCCAGTGAGCAAGAAATTCCATCCTATGTCCCAAATGCAAACTATGGGTGCACAAGAGATGTAGTGGTGTCTCACGTAGGCTAGCAAAGAACGTAGGTTTTATTTGTGGCTGATGCACAGGTGCAGTATGTAGCAACAGCTCACAGGATACTAGCTCCTTCAAATGCCCAGAAGGTTCTGTAGAGGTAGTGGATAATTTCTGTTACCTAGGTGACCAAATTAGCAGTGGAGGAGGGTGTTTCGAAAGCAGGGTAGTACAGAGTGAGAATGGGATGGAGAAAGTTCAGGGCGCTACGACTGCTGCTAATTACAAAAAATTAATTTCCCCAAAATAAAGGGCAGATTGTATGACGCATACATACGAACAGCAATGTTGCATGGTAGTGAGACCTGGGCACTGTGTGCAGAAAACCTGTGAAGATTGGATGTGTAATAGTAATATCAATGATGAAGCATAAATAAACTGAGAGTGAAACTGTATATAAGAGGGATACAGTGTGCAGGAGAGGAGATTCCATTGGTAAGGACATGTGATGTGTATGAAGGATGAAAGCTGTATAAAAAGGTGCAGAACACTCAAAGTTGCTGGAATGAGGAGATAAAAGCTGACCTCACACAATTGCACCTCTCAAAGATGAATACACTGGACTGACATCTCTGGCATAATGCAGTAATTCAGAAGGCTTGCCTTTCCATGTGCATGGGTTGAAGCATACATCTATATGCCCTACCTCCACCTCTATCCCCTTACCATACACCTCCCATGTCCTAACACTCTACTCCTCACCCACGTCTTTAGACTTACCTTCCCAATCCCCACACACCTCCCCCACCAAGTCCCAATTCCACACTGTAAAGTGGTTGTTTCGCTGCCAGGATAAAAAGTGCCTAGTCCACACTGTAAAGTGGTCAAGTAGTTGTCATGATAAAAATCACCCAGTACACACTGTAAATGAGGTTGGTGTTAGGAAGGGCATTCAGCTGTAGAAACCAAGCCAAAATCAATAAGTAATAGTTAGAATGTATATGCAAGACAACCATTCTCAGAGTGCTAATAAAATGTATATTTGTAATGGAGTGATTGCATGTAGTTATGTACCAGACCAATGGGTTTCTGTAAGTGCAGTCAGCACTAACAGATGCAGCTCACAATCTACCAGTTAGATTAAGTGCAACTATGCATGCCAAAATACTGCAATGTTTCATTAGCATGTTACTTAATAGCAAGAGACTCAAGGTAGCCTGTCCAGAATATAACAGACCTATAACGGCTCCTCAGAATATAACAGACCTCTGCTCAAAAGCATCTCAGTCATGACTACCTCATTTTCTTTTCAATCATAGTATATTTATGAGTACGATATCCAATGTGCCTTATATTTTATAATAGAATAGGGCTGGGATTTGAGTGAGATATCTGCCGCTATTTTTAGCAGTTCAAACAGCCACATAGGTCAATCCATTCTTTAATCAGCTCATTGAGGTAAGTGTTTACAGGTTTGGTATGGTCTAGTGTCATAGTAAGTAGGATAAGAGGAGATTTGTATTGAAGTGGTACACATTTAGCAATTTCATAGGAGGTAATCTTTTTGATAAAGGTTCTTTGAAAGGTCAGAAGTGAGGACAATGTATGTCAGTGAGCTTGAGACTGAAACATTTTTGTAGAGGAAAGCTAGCTTATCAGTTACATAAATGTTTTTGTTGTTGTTCATAATATTTGTTTTGTGTATACAAGTTTGTGTGTGTGTATTGCGTTCTATGTGTGTGTACATGCCATGTGTTGTGTGAGTGTATGATTAGAAATTACACTGCCTGCCTGATATGTAAGCTGCAATTCTAGTTAGAATGATTGACACCTGTAATGTCAGCTATTTGTTTCAAACAGCCATGGCATAATGACATCATGACATCACACCTCCCTTACCCATCTCTTTTACTCTTAACAAATTTCATTAAACTGTATGTTGTATTTACTTTTGAGTGGCTCCAGACAGCTTTGTTTGAGTAAACATGTTGTTATATAGAGGCAGTAGTCAATAAAATATTCAAGAATATTCTATGGGTTTAGAGTCTTAGAATCTCAGTTAAGGACAGACCCTTCACTAAAATGGAGCAGTGTGGAGGCACTGGATGACACTGCTTTTGAAAAGAACTTTCTCGGCACAAACCCAGGATTAGTCATGACCAAAGGAGCTTGGGGTCCTTCTAAATATTCAAGAGTTTTACATATATGTTTGATGCATTGAATTTCATTAACATCAGTGCTAAGCTATATGAAAGGCATCAATCTAAAACATTACTTCTCCATTATTATTACTATGTTAACTATTATTAATGATTTCCACAGCAAATAAGATGACTCTGGATCTTTCACAGTATCACCAAGAACCTTAGACAGAAAGCTCTTTTCTGAGTGTGTGTGTAGAGCTCAACAAAGCAGTTTTTTAAATTTAATTTACTACTACTACTACTACTACTACTACTACTACTACTACTACTACTACTACTACTACTACTACAACCATCACCACTGTATTAATTTATAAGCCCTAGTGTTTAGGTTATGTATCTGTCAGTGTGTATGTTTTTTATCACTTCCAGAGTACCTATTATTATAAGTATTGTTTCTGTTTCCATCATCACGGTCAGATTATTTCTATCTCTAGATCTTTATATTTGGATAATTTCTCCATTTTCTTGGTCATCTGTGAAGACTGATACAACAATTAAAAGCCATTTTGTTTTGTGGTCTTTGACTATAATATCCAGTCAGTTAGCTTTGATCTCCCTGTCTGTGTATCAGACCTGCCAACCTCTAAAAACCCAAATGGGAATTACCATGAGAAAAAGTGCCCCACAATGGGGAGATTTTACACAATGAAAGCTATACCCATTTTCACAAAAACAGGGAAATGGGGGGGGGGGGGGGAATGAGCCAAAATGGAGAGATCTACCTATCGGATGGGGAGAGTTGACAGGCCTGGTGTATATTGGCATATTTCAGAGTATGGTTACTTTGTCATTCTCTGACATATTCTCATGTGTGTCTGTACCATCTTTTTACTGTTGGTATTTTGTAGTGTTGGCAAAACTTTCACTCTGTGTAAATCCCAACTTTATCATGTCTGTGGATATATTCCTTTTTGGTGAAGACTGGGTAGCCAGAGATAATGTGGTTAATTGTTTCTTTCTCACCTTCACATATTCTGCAGATACTGTGTTCTGCTTCATTATGTACTTCTTGTGGTTTCTGGTGGGGAGGCTTTGATTTTGTTCTGCAATTATAAATCCTTCAGTCTCGGCTTTTAGTCCAGTGTTTTGTTAACTTTTTTGATCTAGCATGGCAGTCTGGAGGTTTGTTGTCAATTTAGATTTTATGTTTTTCACAATTTCTGTGGTTTCTTTTTTGTTTTAATTTTTTCTCACAATTATCTGTCAATCCAGTTCCTGTTTTTTATTTGTTGGCTTTTGAAGTCAGAAAACAATTGTTTGTTTTGATCATGTTTTGTGGCTATTTGTATTAACGTTATTTTGCTTTTCTTTTTTTCCTTCAGTAGTTATTTTATGATTGTTTTCTAGTTACATAAGACTCCTTCCTCCTTTGTTCATGATAGATATAATCTTTCTACATCTGATTTTGGATGGTGTATTCTAAATGCAATCATGATTAAAAGCATAGCTTATTACTTGGATTGCTAGAGTATTGATACCAATTACTTTATTCTTTGCATTTAGTTCTGTTTTAAGTAGGAATCTAATCTGTCTATAGAATTCCTTTCTAATCTTTCCTTACATCTGTAGGTGTTGAACTCTATCTAATTCGTTGATTTTTAAATATTTGTATGTCTGTGTTTGATCTAACTCTCTTATCTCAATTTCTTTATCTAGCATGATATTAGTGTTTTTCACTAGTTTTCTCTCTTCAGAGTTGCCTTGGTGCATTTTTCTAGTCTAAATTTCATGCCTATTTCTTTTGTTAATCCATGTACTGTTTGTAGCAGTGTTTTGAGTTGTATGTATTTCCTCTTAAGCATACAGTTTTAAATCACCTATATACAATAAATGGTTAATTTCCTTGTAGCATGTATTCTCCTGTCCTGTTAATCATACTCCCTATCTTCAAGGCCACAATACAACCCCAAACTTGCTCTCTCTCTCTCTCCTTCCAACATGAGGTGCCATTATCACTTTTGCCATGCTCTCATCTCTTTGTCCCACTTGAATCACTGCCACTTTTATTATTCTCTCATCTTCCCATTACTCTCATCACTGCTTCATTCAGCCCAGTTAGGGACACAATGATCACTTTAGTGTTGGTGTTACAATATATGCATGCAGTACACTCTGTAAGTGGTAGTGCTAGTGCTATGTTAAAATTCACCCAGTAAATTTTGTAAAGGGGTAATGTTGATGCCACAATAAAATTCACCTAGCTCACTTTGTAAAGTGGTAGTGCTGATACTGCTTTAAAATTCATCCAGTCCACTCTGTAAAGTGGTAGTGCTGGTGTCCTGATAACATTCCAGGTGTACATGCTATAAAGTTGTTGGCATTATGAAAGGCATCCATCCACAGAAACCATGCCAAAATGGAATGTATGAGCAGGATGTAGACATTTGACCTGTCTAGTCTCAGAACATAATGACCCATCTAACTCATGTCAGCATGGAAAACAGACACAAAATGATAATAATAATGAGGCTGCTTCTGATGATGATGATTAAACCCATAGTTTAAAAAGTTTGAAAAAGAAAAAAAAAAGATAAAATTATATTTGTTTTTAAATACAAATGGACTTACAAAGAGCCCTACCCCTTGCACACAGATACATACATTTGCAAACATAAATATCCCACGAATGAAATATAAATTCATATAACCTTTTATGAAATTCTTTACATTAAGTTTATATTTCCCATATACTTTTTTGGAAACATTTTATAGATTTGATTCATCTAATGTTTGTTATATTCAAATAGTAGACTATTGTTAAAGGTTAAGCAATAAATGGTATTTTTATTATTCTGGCTTTATATGTTAACTAGGTAAAGCCCGGCGTTGTTCGGGTCAGTAAGTTACCAAAGTTAGGTTGCACCACCCATTTTATGGCAGCACTTTTTTGTCTGCCAGGCACTGGGTGAATGAGTTGCAGACCTGGACTGCCGAAGCAGGAGCTGTGCCAGCAGTGATAATTGTAGTTTCGCCTATTGATATTATCTCTGTGCAAAGAAGTGTTGACATTTATTGTTTCACTGTACTTGCGCAACACGTGCATAGACGATGCCAGCCGAACAACAGAGCTGCGATGGAGTTGTTCTGCACGGTTGTCTAATGTGTGTTTTCTAAATTTAAGACGGTAGGAAGGGGTGTGATATGGGGGAGAGTTAGCTGCAGTTTCTAGCAGGTTTAGTGACCTCATAGAGGATATTATTGTGTATAGTAAATAAACTGTTACTTCTTTCTTCCACGTTCGTTGAGAGATGTTTTAAAAAAGATTTATCGCTATTTTTGTTGTTGTTGAATAAATTTATCTGTTGCTTTTGAATAATTGTTGTCATTGAAGTAAATAAATGTTTGACCATTCCACACTCAAAAACAAACGTTCTCGCTCTCTCTCTCTCTCTATTCTCTCTCTCACTCTCTCTCTCTCACTCTCTTCTCCCCCCCTCTCTCCCTATCTCTCTCTCTCTCTCTCTCTCTCTCTCTCTCTCTCTCGCTCACTCGCTCGCTCGCTCTCTCTCTCTCTCTCTCTCTCCCTCCTTCATTTCTTTCTCTCTTCTTTCTTCCGAGTTCCTAAAGGAAGTTTGTAAGGAGTGGTTTAAGCGAATATAAGAGAAAGTTGCAGCATGTATGTAGTTTTATCGAATTTTAAGGGGAGTAGAGAGAGGAAATCAAATTGTATTATGTATTTAGTTTTATCGATTATTTCCGTAATTGTGGGTGAGTTGAAAAAGATAAATAGTCGTTGACCTAAGTTTGACCATTTACAACATTCATACAGAGTCGAATCGGTTTGAAATTGTGCAAATGTATAAACATGGAACATGCAGACACACACACACACACAAAACAACAATCTGCCTTTTATAGATAATGATAATACAGGTAAATTACAGTAAAATAACTATGATATATATTGTTGTTAGTTACAAGATATTTTATCTGAGCCAAAAATGTGAAGAAAAGTGTTTTGCTTTGTTTAGTAGAAAGGAAAGTTTATGTTAGATGCAGCTAAGCATGTGAAGTGTCAATGACATTTCTATTCCTGATTTCTTTAGAACATTAAAATACAGTTATAGAATCTCCCCAGCATCAGTTTCTTGTTTTGAAGACATATGACCAAAAACATTGCAGATGTGCCCAGTCCATCCTTTTTTCTTTTTCCTAGGAATAGTGTATCCTGGACTATATTATCCAACGCGTTCTTCCCTTTTTTTAAAGACAGTATGGTGTAATTTAAGGAAGATATTGCTATTACTTCCCACATGTTGAACAACCACATAGAGGCTCTCTTGTTGGCTCAACATTAATATATTTTACAATTTACTCAGATAGTTATCATTAACATTGCAGTGGGGGTAATTGAATACTTAAATTTCTTATTTTATTGATTGAATATATTCAATATAGGTATACTAAATTACAATATCTACCCATCACCTAATTTGAAGTGAGTTAGAATTTTTCATATGAGTATGGATAATACTCATGGGTGTGAATATTATTATTTTAGTCTAATACTCATAGATTCTTAGCTTGGCCTTACACTTTCTAAAGCTTGCCCCAATCTAATCAGAGGGAGCCTTTATAAATGTGTTCTCAAAATGCTCATTTTAGTATTCAATCATTTCTTAACGATGGGGGTAAAATTGGCAATGGGGGGGGGGGGCAGTATCAGTAGAGTGTCAGGCACCATGTTTTGTGTTCTGAGTTCAAATCCCCCTGAGGTTAACTTTGCCTTTCATCCTTATGAGGTCGATAAAATAAAGCACCAGTTATGCACTTGGGTAATTGCTGGCCTTGTGCCAAAAGTAGAAACAATTATTTAACAAATTGCATACAGTTTTTTAAATGAAGAATACATGCTTAAAACCTAAATTCTTATGACTGTATATTAAACCATACAGAATGGATGGCCATAATTACACAGTTTTACACTACCATATAGCCTGCAGGTCCCCATAGCAGTGATCACTCTGTTAAAAGCCTGTGGATCGAGTCTTTGGTTTGAGAATAACTTTATTTCTTCACATACTGCTTCCAACTGAGCAAATCATTTTTTCATCTCCAACCACCACATGTCTTGGAAAGCCTTATCCTTCCTTCTAAGTTTTAGAAATAATCTGTTTTATTTAATTTACTACTTAAATACCATAGCTGATTGTGTCTTCTCCAAAACTCTATTGATATCTAAAAGCAATGGTATGTAGGATTTGTATCCACACATTTGAGAAGCATACAAATAAATATTTCAATATCTTAGTCATCTGTAATAGCCTTAATAGGCCAAAATATAAACCTTCAAAATCAATAAGATAAAAAGGCAAATATATATATATTTTTTTATCTTATGCACTACTGTGATAAATTGTTTACCCTCTTCTGAGTTAATTGTTTATACTTTTCATAATAGTAAGGTGAGGAAGTAGAGATTGCAATCTCAAGGTCTTTTCCAGATACGTTAGCAGCAAAAATGAAGTTAAACAATGATAAACAAGGAACTTCTTCCTTGTACAATGGCATAAATGTACTGATACAGAAGAATATAGACTTTTTCATTAACTGTGAAGGTAGTCTGTGCTGTTTCTTTAGCAAAGACAATGACCTATCCCAAGGCCTATAACACCTAATTGAAAATATCATTCATAATTTATTAATGTTAACTAATGAGAATTTTGGGTTCGTCTTCCTTGCTTTTTTAATGAAAAACAGTAATTTAGATAATGATAGTGCTCATTAATAACGGCATAATTTAAACTAATTATAATTACTTGTCTTACTACATCAAATATGTTGGTGTCTATTTTAAGATTAAGATATAGTTGATATAGTAAAGAAGTCCTAAAGAAATTATGGGCAGCATCTGCAACTGTTAAATCTGATTATAGTGCCATAATTCCCAACTCAGGTTTAACTTTGATTTGCTTGTAGACAATTTTACTATATACATAGAGGCTTTGTTATTTAGCCTCAAGCCAGCACTATGATGAAAGACATTCCAGTCATGACCATCCCATCTCTTTATATGGGTTGGTAGGTAGGGGATCACATACCCCTAAATAATATTGAGTGTGTTTGTGTATGTGTATGTGTGCACATGTGTACGTGCATTTGTGTGTGTGTGTGTGTGTGTTTGATTGTTTACAACTTTCAATAAACCTAATGAGTAATATCAGATCAAATTATTTTGAAACACGTACAACTCTGGATATGTGTTGAATTTTTCGTGCAATCGATATCCATTATTGAGTAGTTTTGCCTCTGTTTAATGGCATATATTTATATACTTGCTGATCTGTGAGAAGGAAATGTCTTCATCAAACAGATATAAATACAATAACATTATGATCTTCTCAACGAGATAACCTAATGACAATATACATGTGTTGTTTTATCATGTTACAATTTGAACATAAATATTTAAAATTGTATATGCTGATAGATAAACACATGCAATTTAAAGACATGATAAATGTGTATCATGTGTTTATCTATCAGCATAAACAATTTTAAATGTTTATGTTCAAATTGTAACATGTATATTGTCATTAGGTTATCTCGTTGAGAAGATCATAATGTTATTGTATTTATATATATATTGTATATATATATTGTATATATATATATATTGTATATATATATATATATTGTATATATATATATATTGTATATATATATATTGTATATAAAGATTTACATATACACAAACTAGACAAAGTCACAGATATATATGTTTTAGCAACCATTCACGATGTGGCTCAATGATGAATTAATAAATTAAATAATCAGAGCAATATACTATAAAGTATGTCCATAGAATCATTTGATAATATATATACACCATTTCCTCTCCCAATTAGCATAATCCTGGTATGTGTATATGCATTTTTTCTTCTAACTTTAATTTTATACCTAATTGTGTATGGTTGACGGTATATTTAATCGATTTCCACGTGCTATTGAAATGTTGGGTAAATATTCTATAGCGGTTGATCGCGAATAGACTGCTGTCGTTTATTTATCTACTATTTCTTCATAGGTGCCTTTTAATCTTATAGCCTGGTTTAATTGTTTTTTTGTGTGGTTGATTATGCTAATTGGGAGAGGAAATGGTGTATATATATTATCAAATGATTCTATGGACATACTTTATAGTATATTGTATATATATATATATGTATGTAAAAGGTAAACAGAAATAACAACACAATCGGTACAGTATATGGAAGATATATATTAGGTTAACGCTTGATATAGCAGGAAGAGGGTCTTAAGGTTTCGGACGTTAGTCCTTCATCAGAAGAAAGAATGAGAAATAAAATAGATTCAGGAGACGGGCGGGTTGAATTGGAAAAAAATGTCTTTAGATAAAAATAACAGGTCCATTCATGTTGACATCTCTTGCATATATTGTATATATATATATATTGTATATATATATATATTGTATATATATATTGTATATATATGGACACACACACACACACACACACACACACATATATATATATATATATATATATATATATATATATATATATATATATATATATATATATATATATATATATATATATTAAAATAACAGATTAAAGTTTAAGCAAAGAATCGCTGCTTTCACCCTTAACGGGGTCTTCTGAAACTAACAAAGTCAATCTGTAAACGCAGAAGTGAATATTTCAAAAAACGTTGCATAAGTAAGCATTCCAACCATCCTGCCAGCATAACCAAGAACCTGGTAAGAAACGTTTCGTTGAGGCTTTCCCGTCTATCTACTAACGAGCATATTTTCAACGACCATTCCACTTATTACAATGAAGCTCTTGTTCGGAGTGGATTTGTCGATAAGGTAGCATATACAGAGTACGAAAATAGACCTAGAAGAAATAGATCCCGTCGCATTTGTTGGTATAACACACCATATAATATGGAGGTGGCCACACCATTAACTAAGATCTTTCTTTCCCTTATTACGAAGCATTTTCTCCCTACACATAAATATAGTGAAATTTTTAATAGAAATACTATTAAAATTTCTTACTCTACGACTCCTAACCTTGCACATAACATCACAGCTTCAAATTTAGCTAAACTACCTAGCCGTAGGAACACGTGCAACCCTGTAGTTAGTACTAACTGTAATTGTAGGAATCGGGTTGATTGCCCCCTATCCGGGAAATGCCTCTCTAGTAACATTGTCTACAAATGTAAGGTTGAAACACCCACGTCCCGTAGGGCTTATATAGGGTTAACCGCCAATAGATTCAAGCAGCGTCTTTACATGCATACCCATTCTTTTCGTTACCCTCTAAGAAGGAATATGACGTCACTTTCAGCTTATATCTGGAGTCTAAAAGACAACCACACCCAATTTAAGTTACACTGGGAGATCCTAGCTAGGGCTAGATCGTATAACGGAAATAAAAGACCATGTGACCTCTGCGCCGCTGAGGCCCTGGAAATACTCTACGCCACAGACCACATCTTAAACAAAAAATCTGAGGCTTGTAAACATAAATTGCACAAAACTTTCCTGTATTACAGCCCTACATTATACCCTAACGGATAGTACGATCTATACGTGGATATTTTACGTCTTGATGTGGTAGCTATGTATATGTTTTGTTTATACCATTACTTATTTGCATAGGTAAGTATATATTACCTGTATGTTTTGTGAAGGTACGTATACTTTCTCATACGTATATTTGATTGATTATGTTATGGCGTATAAATTCTTTATATATTCTGGTACATATGGTTTGGTTATGTGTATACGGGAGTTTTGCGTCTGCGTGAGTATGCAGGTTCGTACGTATGTAGGGTGTGTGTATATGTGTACTTCATGTTTTGGTTGACTTACGTCTCCGAACATTTGTGTATTTACATGTAGGTATGTGTGTGCGCTTGTTATATACGTATTTATTTATTTATATACGTTTATTTAATTATTTATTTATTTGTATACACGCGCACACACACACACATATATTTATATGTGCGTGGTTTTGTATAACTATGGCAAGTGTTTTGCGTATGCTTGTGTATGTACGTATTTTCATGCGTGTATGCATTTATTTAATTTCTATTACCTCTGTATTGTATTTATTTACTTTATTCTTAACTCTGAAGCGGAGATTCATTCGGTTTCCTAGTTAGAATTTAGTCTACGACTTCAGCTATACCATTTACGTGGTTTTGTCTTTGCGTGCAATTGTTCTCCACGCTCCACATATGACGTATTATCTTCATTTTTTCCGTTCATTGCCAGAGAACATCTCTATGGACCACCTAAGACAACATTAGTCTACGACCTCTATTATATCATAAACGTGGTTCTGTCTTTGCGCGTAATTGTTTTTCACCGCTCCTATTAATGACGTATTATATTCGTTTTTTCCCGTTCTTTGCCAGGGAGCATTTCCACGAACCAAAGTATCGTCTTCCTGTCTTCCTCCGGTTGCAACGTTTTTTGAAATATCCACTTCTGCGTTTACAGATTGACTTTGTTAGTTTCAGAAGATCCCGTTAAGGGTGAAAGCAGCGATTCTTTGCTTAAACTTTAATCTGTTATTTTAATAAATATTTGCTCTACGGTTCTTATATATTTGATATATATTTATCCTTATCGAGCCCTCTTTGGATTTTAGTCTTCAAATTTATTATTATTACTATTATTATTACTATTTATTATATGGACACACTAGAAGAGGAAGACCAAGGTTAACGTATGTTGATGCCCTAAGGACAGACACTGGTCTATTGGAGGCGCAGGACATGGCAGCGATAATGAGGGACAGAGACCGCTGGAGAGAACTCGTCCATGGATCTCGGGAATTTTACCTGCCTTAGAATAGAATAGAATATATATATATCATCATCACCATCATCATTATCATTATCGTTTTACGTCCGTGAAAGGGCGGTGAATTGGCAGTATCGGTAGAGGGTTGGACGCCATGCTTTCTAGCATAGTTTCGTCCCTTTACGGTTTGAGTTCAAATCCCGCCGAGGTTAACTTTGCCTTTCATCCTTACGGGGTCGATATAATAAAGTACCAGTAATGTACTGGGTAATTGATGGCCTTGTGCCTAAAGTAGAAACAATTATCGTTTTACGTCCGTTCTTCCACGCTAGCATGGGTTAGACGGGTTGTTCTGTTGTGAGCAGTGTCTAGTCGGCTTACCTTGTCTTGCTCATACAGGAACTGATTCTGGCTTGATCTCTACAGCTGGATGCCCTTCCTAACACCAACCTCATTTACAGTGAGTGCTGGGTGCTTTTTTCCGTTGCGTCTACACGTCCACTTTACAGCGTGGGTTGGGTGCTTTTTTGCTGTGGCACCTCCACGACCACTTTGCAGTGGGAGGGTGTGGGGGTATATTGTCTATATGCTTCAGCTTCGGCTTGTGGGGGTTGGGTCTTCTGTATTACTGTGTGATGCCAGAGGTCACGGTCGTGTGTCATTGCCTTTGAGAGGTGTAATTGGGTAAGGTCGGCCTTTATCACCTCATCCCAGGTCTTCTTGGGTCTCCCCACTCCGCGGCTCCACCTTTTTATGCAGCTGTCATCCTTCATACGCATCACATGTCCATACCAACGTAACCTCCTCTCCTGCATACAGCAATGCTCAGTCTCTCTCTCTCAATTCGTTTATACTTTGCCGTTCACGTATATTACTATTACACATCCATCAGAGCATGCAAGCTTCGTTTCTTTCTAATCTGCGCAAGTCTTCTACAGACAGTGCCCAGGTCTCACTACCATGTAACATTGCTGTTCGTATACACGCATCATACAGTCTGCCTTTCATTTTGAGGGAAAAGCCTTTTGCAGCTAACAGTGGCAGTAGCTCCCGGAACTTCTTCCATCCCATTCTTACCCTAGTTATTGTACTTTCCGAACACCCACCTCCGCTGCTAATTCGGTCACCTAGGTAGCAGAAGCTGTCTAGTGTTTCTACAGAGCCCTCCCAGAGTTTGGTGGTGTTTGTTTCCTGTGGTCATTTGCTGCTTGCTGTCCCAGTGCAGCTGCTACATATGAAGCCTACATTGTTAGTTAAACTTCCTGAGATCCCACTACATCTCTTGTGTACTCATTGTTTGCACTTGGGACAGAGGATGGAGTTCCTACCTACACCTTTCCTACATAATGAGCAAAGCCATTTTTCTGAGGGAATCTGGGTTCTGTTTTCTTGTCTACTTACAAGAATCTTAGTCTTTGTCGGGTTGACTTTGAGAGTATTTCTTTCTAGTCCCTGCTTCCATGTTCTACCATGGATACAGCTATAAGTGCGAGATCATCCACATACAGGAGTTCCCATGGGCATCCGGTCTTAAACTCCTCCGTTATTGCCTGCAAAACTATAATGAACAGGGGAGGGCTAAGAACAGAGCCCTGGTGGACACCAACGTGTATGCTAAATTCCTCGCTATACTCATTGCTAACTCTAACTTTGCTGACTGCTCCTCTATACATGGCTTGTACAGCTTTCACAAGCCATTCATCTACTCCTAATTTTCTAAGAGCCCACCAGATTATAGCATGGGGGACTCTGTCGAAGGCTTTTTCCAGATTGACAAATGCCAGGTAGAGCGGCTTACTTTTAGCTAGGTACTTTTCCTGGGACAAACCCAAATTGCATCTCATCTAGTTTCACCTGGTCCCTAATCAACTGTGCTATAACTCTTTCCGTTACTTTCATGACCTGGTCCATCAGCTTTATACCTCTATAGTTTCCTCTATCTAGTGCATCACCTTTACCTTTGTAGCAGTTGACAATGATGCTGCTGCACCAATCCTTTGGTATGATACCCTCTAGTATTACCTGGTTAACAATTTGTGTGGTTATGGTGTGACCTACCGACCCAGATGCCTTCAGCATCTCGGCAGCTATACCGGTTGCCTTCCCTGTCTTCATATTTTTGATTGCTTTACTTACTACGCTGCTGCTGACTTGTACTGCTGGCCCCTCTATAGAGTCCACTTGGGGTAGGGTCTCTTTTTCCAATGCATTCTCCTCGTTTAGTAATCTTTCATAATGGCTCTTCGACGCAGCTTTCTTCTCGGCACTTGTGAGGGCAAGCTCACCATTATCATTCCGGATACACGTCTCTCCAATGACATCACAATTCTCTCTGACACACTGCCTCGCAATCTTGAATACTTCCTGTTTCTGGTCCTCACTTTGCAAAACATGCTTGAATTTTCTAATCCCTGCTTCCCTTCTAGTTAAGTATACTTGTTGCGTAGCTTCCCTCCTGGTCTCTATGTAATGTATCCTGCTACCCCTGTTCTTTCATTCTTTCCATGCCTGTCTCTTAGTCTTAACTGCCTCATCTACCTTATTGTTCCACCACCAAGTCACTCTCCTCCTCCCTGTGGACTTGCTCCAACCACAGATCTCATCCGTCACCTTTAGTAAGTTATTTTTTAGGAACTCCCAGTGCTCTTCTACATTGAATGTCTCTATCTGTTCTTCTTTACTGTCATAGGCGTCAAGTAAAATATCTTTAAATCTGTTACTGGCTGAGGGGTCTTTCAGCTTCCACATCTTTCTTCTCCAGGTTGCCTTCTGCTTCCAAGTTCGTCTAGTTTTGACAGCGAGGTAGCTGACAACTAAGTTATGTTGGGAGGTACATTCCTCACCAGGGAAGGCTTTTGTGTTTACAACCGTCCATCTATCACGCCCTCTGATGAGCATAAAATCTATCTGACTAGAATGCTCCCCTGATCTATAGGTGATCAGATGGTTGTCAGCTTTTTTGAAGTTTGTGTTACATATCGACATGTCATTGGCATCGCCGAATTCCAGAAGCCTGAAGCCTTCTTCATTTCTTGTGCCAAACCCATGGCCTCCAATGACTCTATAGAAGCTGTCATGGTGTTTACCAACATGTCTGTTGAAATCTCCTGCAATGATTAGGAAGTCATTGTCGCTTGTTAGGGCAGTATATAATATTATACTTTTTATTAAAGATTTTTCTAATTTCCTTATTAGTTATTTATGCTTAGTTTGTAACAGTTATGTGCCAAAATCTATGTGTGTATCAATGTTTCAAAACCTTCAGTTCTGCTTTCAGAATCAGAATGATCATACTGGTGGCATATTAGTCATGTGTTTAGCAGTGGTTGTAAAATAACATGGGAGTGATAAAAGATCATGTACGACATTTAACATTTTTCAATAGCTGAAGTATGACTTTTATTGAAATTGGTTTCATGTATGTTGTCTCTGTGTGTTAATTTCTGGTTTATATAGTCATCTTATTTCATCATCAAAGAGTCAGGTAAGTTTACCAGTCAAGAGCTACAACAGTCTATCTAATGAGTTTCCATAGTTTACATTCACTAAATTTCACTCCCAAGACTGATTTGAGGCTATGGAAGGACACATTTGCTGAATGTGTCGTGCAGTAGGATTGAACTTGAAACCAGGTAGTTCCATAGAAAACATCTTAACGATACAGCCATACCAACCAAAAATATCGCTGAAAGATGTCTGCAATTTGTCAAATACTGTCTGACACACCCAGTCTGAAAGCCAAGTTATAACTTGGAAATAAGCTTATGAATCTCCTTCTAAAACCACGGTCAAACTGATGGATGACATTGGTTCCTAAAGGCTGACAAACTGATGAAATGAGTTATTGGCAGTGTCCATCATTAAGCTGGATGCAATTGCAAACTATAGTGATAGATGATAATGATGATGTCGATGATGATGATGATGTTTGTAAACAGTGACTATACCATGTTAAGTGGAACACTGTCAATCAATTGATTGATCTTTTAGTTATAACAAACCTTAGCAGTAGTTAAACAAGAAAAGGGGATATCGATTTTTTATTATCTTCTTTATCAGGCTGGTGGATCGACAGTATTGGTAATGTATCAGACCATATGCTTTGTGGTATAGAGTTACATCCCTTTACGTTCTGAGTTAAAATTCTGCCATGGGTAGCTCTGCTTTTCATTCTTACGGGTTTGATAAAATAAAGTACTATTAATGCACTGGGGTTGATTTAATCAAGTTTCCTTTTCCTCAAAATTGTTTGCCTTGAGCCTAAATCAGAAACAATTATCTTCTTTTCTCAAACTGAAAGATTAATAAATTGTTTCAATATATAACAGAGGTAACATATGTTTAACAACTTACTATAATGGGTTGTGTTTACTGTTGGTATTACTGTTATTGTTGTTGTTGCTGCTGCTGAGGTTGCTGCTATTGTTTATCTACCGAGTGGCCTGATTTTAATCTAACAGAAAGCTAATAAAACTAAGTGTATGTAGGCTTTTCTGCCATAAAACATCTAATAAAAAGAAGTGTCATCTGTATCTGCAGCTTATGAAATGTTATTGATCTCGTTGATGTAGCAATAATTTTTTTTTTTTCTTGTTTTTTGTAGTAAATGTAAAGTAAACAAATCATCTCTGTTTTATATTGTAAATTAGTCCAAGATATAACTTGCTGTGCTTCAATTCACTGTGCCCTAAATATACTAAATAGAGTTTGAATAAGAAATGATTTTATATAATCTTAATTTTACCTCATATGTACCATCCCATACTGGGCCCCAAAGCTATGGCTATGCTGTGAGATGGATTAGGCTCCTCATATTGGTGACATCCAGTACCAGGCTCCAAAACTATGGTCCTGCTGTGAGATGGGTTTGGCATGGCCAACTGGCCTGTCCCTCTTCATAACGATGCCATCCAGTTCCATACTGTAAATGTGGTTGATGTCAGAAAGGCCATCCAGCTGTAAAATCTCTGGCCAAATTTACAGTCTTTGTCAGAGCAAGGTTCGGCATGGCCAACTCTGGCCAGACTTGTCTCCCAATGTGAATGACCCATCTAACCCATGCAAGCATGGAAAAATGGATGTTAAATGGTGATGATGATGATGATGATTGCACAATTAGAGATTGCTGATTAGTTGTGGCTCTGTAATGAAAGTAAGAGTAAACTGAATATTACTTTTGGCTTAATCTTTCCATTACTATATAGAAACACTGCTAATTATTTCACCAAGCTGGTGTTTGGAAAATAACTGAACAAAAGGTTTTTATATAAAATTATGAAGGAAGGTTTTGATAGAAGTATGAACACTTTAAAACAGACAGTTTTGTATAATAGAACTAGGGCTAGTTTCAGGTGGGATGGTAATGAATGGGTTAAAATTAGATCCTTTAGCTTGCACACTGTACAACAATGCTCAACCAAGCAAGTCATTCACAATATAAGATAATATATGTGTTGACTTGAAAAGAGGAAGTAACAGCCACACTATAAAACATAATTATTCACTATGTCTTGTGATCCACATTGCCCCAGTTTCCTCTACTATGGAGAGAAGGTAGAGATTTGTTCAAATAGGAAGAGGGGTTAGAGTCAAGAAGGATAAGGGCAATTATAATAGCCAGGGGTCAGTATGTAATTTAGGATGGGAATATGTGTGTGTGAAGAGATGGGATTTGAAGCAGAAATTACTGTTTAAAAGGAACGGTGAGTGGGGACAGGGTTTCAGGGATCCTGAGGGTGAAATAAATTAAGTAGGGGTTTGTAGGTGTATCTGAACATACAGAAACATTTCTGCATGCGTATATATACATATATATATATATATCATCATCATAATTTAACATCCACTTTCCCTGCCAGCAACATATGTTACCTTATATTGTGAATGACTTGCTTGGTTGAGCATTGCTGTACAAATGGCATTTGTTGACCTAGAGAAAGCTTTTGGCCTCGTTCCATAATCTGGTGGGCTCTTACAAAACTAGGAGTAGATGAGTGGCTTGTGTGGGTGGTACAATCCATATAGAGAAGAGCAGTCAGCAAGGTTAGAATTAACAATGATTACAATGAGGAATTTTTCATGCAAGTAGGGATCCACCAGGGCTCTGTTCTAAGCTCCCTCTTGTTTATCATCATCCTACAGGCTATAGGGAAGAGTTCAATACTGGCTGCCCATTGTAACTCCTATATACCGATGATTTAATTCGCATAGTTGAATCTATGGCAGAATTAGAGGAGAAATTTCAAACCTTGAAGCATAGCTTGGAAGTAAAATGTCTTAAAGTTAACATAGTAAAGACTAAAGTCCTAGTAAGTAGAAAGGAAAACAAAGCACAGATACCTTCAGGGAAATGACCTTGTGCAGTGTGCAAGAAAGAAGTGGGTAGAAATTCTATCCTATGTCCCAAATGCAAACTGGGTATACTAGAGATGTAGCAGGATCTCAAATAGGCAAGCAAAGAATGTAGGTTTTACATGTGGTAGGAACAGTAAGTAGCAAGAGCTTACAGGAAACAAGCTCTATTAAATGCCCTGTAGAAGTAGTTGATAGTTTCTATTACTTGAGTGACCAAATTAGCAGTGGAGGTGGGTGTTCTGAAAGTACAGTAGTTAGTGTGAAAATGAGATGGAAACGTTCAGGGAGCTACTACTGCTCCAAGTTGCAAATGGTTTTTCTCTCAAAATGAAAGACAGACTCTGATGCTTGTATATGAACAGCAAGGCAGCATGGAAGTGAGACCTGGGTACTGTGTGCAGAGGTCCTATGAAGATTGGAAAGAAATGAAGCTTACATGCTTTGATGGATGTGTGATAGTAGTGTGCATGGACGGTGAAACGTCAATGAACTGTGAGAGAAACTGGGCATGAGAGGGTTCAGATGCAGTGTACGTGAGAGGATTGCATCGGTGTGGACATATGATGCACATGGAGGATGACAGCTAGATAAAAATGTACAGGGTGCTCAAAGTTGACAGAAGCTGTGGAAGAGGAACATTTAGGTCAGTTGGGGATGAAGTCATAAAAGCTGGCCTTGTGCAATTAAACCTCTTAAAGGCAATGACACAGGGTCGAGATCTCTGGTGTTATGCTATACTGCAGAGGACTCACTTTCCTATGTGCACAGGATGAAATAAACATATAGAGGACACTAGTCTGAACCAATCTTATCCCTCCTCACCTCCTTTTACCCTGCCCAGTCTTAATACTACTCTCCATCACCTAAATACCCCACTCACCTCATCCATGTTGAATTTGCTTACTAATTCCCCTTCAACCCTCCCTCTTCATCCCTGATACACCTTCCCTGCCCAACCTATGCATACAAGCTTAGAAAGTTGGACATGGTTCTCATTTCATCTCCTGCAATGCTGCTGCTATGAAAAAAATATACTAAGTCCAAAGGTGGTTATGTGACTGACAATATGGTGAGCTTGTATAAAGAAAGTATACCCAGCACAAATTAAAAGTGCTGTTGAAGAGCTGTGTAAAGTCTTTTTAAATATATTTGAAATACAAAAGAACAACTGGGAAAGAAAAGGTTTTCATTAGAATAGATAAAATGAATAATAGATAGTCAATGATTTTGAAAAAGTATGCATTTTTGATACATAATTTATGTAAGCCACCCTCCATGCACAATTTGTGAAGTGGATGAGATAAACTTGTACTGTAGTACATCTCATTCCAAGGCTGGCCTGATTAGTCATCAACGATTTCATAATGTCAGACAACAAGAGATTATTAAGATAGACATATTGAAAAATTCTATAAAAACTTCAAGATACCATCAACAAGATAGACTGTAAAGATAAATTAATCATACTGGGTGACTGGAATGCTAAGCTTGGGAAGGATTTACAAGAAGACTGAGGATATACAAGATTACTGAGGATGCATAACATTACAGGGAAGAATCAACAAACTGAAAACAGTTGTCTGAATTTTGTCCTTGAACATCTGCAAGATCCTACTATCTCTGAAGAATTTGGGACAACAATTGGGAGGTGGGATGTATACTTTACTTCTTGAAGAAATCTGTGAGGCTACCACATAAGTTCAATCATATGATGGTGAATACTGGAGTGAAACTGTCAAAAATCTAAATCATGGATCACAAACAAGTTAATGGACATTTCATACAAAAGAAAAAATGTAAGAAGGATAAGGACAAAACAGAGGGACAAAGAAAATTGTTTCTACTTTGGCACAAGGCCAGGAATTGAAAGGGAAAAACAATTAAATCATGTGTTACTAGTACTTTATTTTATTGCTCTTGTAAGGATGAAAGTCAAAGCTAACCTCAATAGGACTTGAACTCAGAACATAAAGGGCCATAACTATATGCCACAAAGTATGTTGTCTGATCCTCTATCGATACTGCCAATCTGCTGTCCATATTGAGTTCAGGATGTTTTGAAGTATAGTTTTCACATCTCCAAAGTCGTAAAATTCAAGCCAGTTTGGGCATTGTAGCTCGGTGCACTAAGAGTTCCAGTCTGCTTTATTCTAGTCAAAGCAAGCAGTTTGGCGATGATTGTGGTTTTTGTTACTGCTCATAAGAGACAGATTGGCAATGATCATAGCATGATCAGAGTCACCTAAAGGCTCCTCAGTAGTAACACTAATAAACGTTTCAGAAGTAGTGGTAAAAAGTAGATCCAAAGTGTTGTCACCTCTTGTTGGGGAGGTGACTACTTGGGACCAGTTCGAGTCCAGCACTAGCTCAAAGAAATCATTTGCACTTTGAGGCCAATGAAATGTTTCCCAATCAATCTTAGGGTTCCCAATCAATCTCAGGGTGATTGAAGTCGCCTGCAATAAAAACATAAGTGGCTGTTTTCCTGGCAGTAGCTCTGAGGATATTACAAAGCTGTGTGTTCTAATGGTAATATTTTTGGGGGGTGGGGGTAAACAACTCCAAGTAAAAGTGTTGACATGTTTATACTATATACAGAAAAATACTTGTTGTGATTGGTTCAGATCAACTCAAGGAATTGCTGAAAAGTTTGAACAAACATAGACCATCACACCACCACGATGATTAATGCGGTCTTTGTGAAACAAGTTGTAGCCAGCTATGCTGAAAACCCCATCACAGAGTAAGGAATGTGCCCATGTTTCCATGACTGTAATGAAATCAAGGTTGATACTTTTAACATAAGAATCAAGAAGATGTATCTTGTTGCATAAACTATGAGCATTTAAGGACAACAATTTGTACCTTGATTTCAGTTTATGATGATATGTCGGGGATAGCAGGTTGTTCTGATTTAGTTTCCCACAGTATTTTCATTTCCAGCTATTGTGGGTACCAGCTGGTATCTCTTTTCCATGTTTCATCATCATCCATGGTAGATTTTCTAATCAGTTCTGGTCCTATGGTCTGGTGATTAGCCATGGTCTTTAACAGGATTTGAATCATTTGGTAGAATTTAAATTCAAAATGCAAAAGTAGAACAGATACTGCAAAACATCAAACCTCTAATAATTCTGTCTATCCATTGGTCTATATTTATTGACACCCACAAAAGATGAAAGAGAAATCTAACTTTGGTGGGATTTGAATTCAGAACACAGAGAGCCAGAAGTAAAGCATTCTAGCTAACACTCAAATACCTCTTCCATTTTATTGATTTTTACCAGCTACTTGAATAACTTTGTAATTTGAGAACAGAATAATAAGCCGTATATGCTAGCATAGGTTTAGACAGGGCAATGTATTGATATAAAAATACCTATTGGTTACTATTTATGCCAATGAAAATGTAGATATATAATAAAAGAAAAAATAACTCTTGTCATTTCTTAGAAAATAGTTGACTTTATTTAATCAGTCCTTATAGATTATAATATATCTTTTGCGAAGTGTGACAGATTGTTAGCATTCTTAGAACACTGGATGAATAATTTGTGGTATTTGTTCTAGCTCTTTATGTTCTGAGTTCAAATTCTGCTAGGTCAACTTTGACTTTCATTTTCTGTAGGGGTGGGGGTCGATAAAAGGAAGTACCAATCAAGTACTGGGGTTGATTTAATCGATTTTTCCCTACCCCTAAACTACTGCTTTTGTGCTTAACTTAGAAATCATTACATCCTTTGAGAAATCCTGTAAGACACAAAGATCAATATTTTTTCAGAGTTTTGACTTGCCCTTTTCTTCATTTCCCCACACTCTCTCTCTCTCTCTCTCTCTCTCTCTCTCTCTCTCTCTCTCTCTCTCTCTCTCCCTCTCTCTCATATGTTTCACACATTATCTTGTTCAATGTTACAAGACAAGCTGCATTCAGATAGCTTATCATTATCGTTATCTTTTTAGATATTTTATGAAAACAGTTAACTGCTCCCCCTCACAATGTCTTTACTATTATGGTAGAACCACTCTATTTCTATCTCATGGTACCAGCTTATAGTTAAAGAAGAAAGATTTTGAAGTGGATTAACAATGTTTATTTTGAAACAATGAAGTCTATTACAATCCAAAGAGCCAATTTTCAACTATGTTTTAGCAATGCTGAAAATAAAATATATTTTTCTTCTTGACAACATCAAGGCTGTAAATATGTAAAAACAATGTGAATCAAGCTGAACTTATTTTATTAACACCCATAAGAATGTAAGACAATGTCAACCCTCATGAGATTTGAAGTCAGAAAGCTCATGGGCGTAACTAAATACTGAAACTATTTAGTTCATCATCTTTCTGCTATTTCAGGCCTCATGATGTTGATGATGATGACAATAGTGGTAATGATTGTG
The DNA here is from genome assembly GCA_964016885.1 of Eledone cirrhosa. NCBI lineage: Eukaryota > Metazoa > Mollusca > Cephalopoda > Octopoda > Eledonidae > Eledone > Eledone cirrhosa. The sequence goes on from OZ024740.1 coordinate 358,004,590, forward strand.
ATGATGTTGATAATGGCGAGGACAGTAGTGATGATGATGAGGATGATGAAGACAATGGTGGAAATGATGGTGGTAATGAGAATAACTGTGCAATTGTATGGACATCAATAGATATATAGAATATTAAAATTGTAGATATTTCCAAAGAATCTACCAACATATAATTGTGACAGATTAGTAAATATTTTATAAATATTTGACCTAATATGATGGAAATAGCAGAGGATTTGTCAAAGGGTTTGGTGTCTACATATGATTAACTCTAAATTAGACAAACCAGGAAGTCAGGAACCGCACCAACCAGCAGCTAGTCTCTTCTGCCATCTGCAAGCGACGCCTGGGCTGGTTTGGGCACGCTTTGAGACTTCCCCCGGAGAGACTGGCGAACCAAGTACTTAAATGGAACCTACAGGGAAGCAGATGGAGAGGGCGACCCAAAACGAACTGGCGCCAGACAGTTGAGAGGGACCTGCGAGCGACAAACAGACAATGGCGGGACGCTGTGCAACTGGCTGCTGACCGAACGCGGTGGAACACTATGATTGCCTCATGCGTCGCAAGACGCGGGAGCTTCTGAGTCTGAGTCTGAGTTTGCCAAAGTCATCATAGTGAAATAGGAACATTGTGGAATATATGCCCAACCATAAGATTGACTAAACTGGTAAAAAATGCAGTTAAGAAAGATTTATAAAACAACATAGTTTTGCATAGTTTTGCATGTTTTTGATGTGTCAGACAAAGCCTTTTCTTCAGAGAAATAAGAAATGTGATTGCTATTGTAGCTGAGACCGAAGATAGATTGAATTAAACAGATCAAACTTGTTCAAACTGCGACAATCCCATTTTCTCATGTTTCAAGAACTACACTATTATAGGTATTCTCTTTTCTTTTGAAAGACAACAGGATATGGGTTTGCTATTTTTTTTACCTGTCTATGTATGAATATATATATAGAGAGATAGACAGATAAGTATATCGATATGGATATTTTAAACATGCACTAAAAAACACATACACATACATTTAAATACATTAAAATATTAAAAACAAAAGAACAATGTAATACAATATAAAAGCAAGTAGTTAAAGTAATGTATTTAAGAGAGCCTTTGTTTGTTTGAGAATCAGTCTAGCATGAAATAATTGATATCTTATTGTTTCATCTGTGTTATTATTTTGCTTTATGACTGGAACGAACAGAGAAGTGAATATTTTGCCATTCTTATAGAGGAACCTTTATAACTTTGTAATGACATAATTGTGTCTTTCAAGACAAACAAACTGCATTCCAAATGTTTTCAACTTCTACAATGCAAATTGCAGCCTATGAAGTTTCAGGAATAATTGTAGAGTAATTAATAAAAGGAGTTTGAAATGAAATGCTATCTTTAAATTGACTATGACAGATATTTGAAAATATTCACACAATCTATTAATCACTCTTTGGCTATTTTAACCTGCTATTTTGGTTGATGTGAAAGCATGGATGGCTGAGTTTGATAAAACATTACTAGAACAGGTAGCCAAGAGACTGGTAGTTCATATCATTATATCACTGCTGCAACAAAGGCCCAAGATATTTAGATTTTAAATGAGATGCACCCATGCTAGCGTGGAAGATGGATGTTAAACGAAGATGATGATGATGATGATGATGATTGCACACATACATACACATATATCATTGTCATTGTATTTGCATCAGCTTTTTTATGCTAGTATGGTTAGATAAGATAACTGAGGAAGGATTTCTATAGTAGAATGCCCGTCCTAACACCAATTTATAGTTTATTTATAAGTATGAAATGTACTGTTCATCTCAATGAAATCACAACACTGAAAGGTATATTCTTTATGTAGAACATAAACAAATGTTATAGATGTGATATAAAAACGTATGTAACAAGCTCACACACATATACACACACATATACACACATACACACCCATTCACACACATAAATCTGCATACACATAAGCACATACACACACATACACATACATACATACATGATGGTTGCAAACTCTGCTAAGAGTATTGCAATCGCTTATCAGATTATAGAGTTTGGTGCACTTTTAGGCTACAGTCAGCCATACGAACCTGTAACATATCCTGAACAAGCAATGCTGTACTTTGAAGGTTTTTTGCACATACATACATAATAGCTGTATCTCAGTTTTGAGAATTGCCATTACTTGATCTTTTTCTTATACAGGGGTAACACAAACATGACTATTTAGCCCTTCCAAAGCCTTAGATTCCTTTCTGTATATGCTGTAGGGAAAGAAAAAAGAAAAGACCATGCTCATGGAACACACGTGCAATTTGTTTAGATCAAGTGTTGTTTGTGCTTGAAGCTTTTTTAAGTGAAGAAAGGCCTTGCACTGGACCAATCCCACTCTCTGAACAATGGTAACAGGTACCCAAAAAGAATAACAGGTCAACATCATTAGCTGCCATTGAATTGCAAATTTTACATCAAAGTTTTCCTTCTAACAAGAACTAGGAATCTCTCACTCCTGGTGGGATAATCTCAGCTCAGGCAAGACCGAGTATTTCCATGTCTCCGAGCATACATACATACATATGTATGGTGGCTGCCAACTCGTTTTCAAGTACGGCCACTACTTTATATCCATGTAGGAGAACCCCTACCGATACGCTGAACGAGTGTGACTTTTTAGTCCAGCCAGCGACTTGAAAACTCTGGTACAAACACTACACTTGTGACAATTATTGACACATAGTGCTGGGCCCATGGTAACATGTGACGACAAGTGCAGAGAGATCTCCAGATATAAAGCAATGCCTGTGCCGTGAAGCTTTTATAGTGAGCAAAGGCTCTGCACAAAGCCAGTCCCACTCTCTTAACCAAGATGATATTTACCAAAAAGAAGAACAAGTCAACATCATTGAATACCATCAGGGTTGCAGGTGTTATATCAGAGTTTTCCTTCTCCTAGAATTCTGCCTTGACAAAGGCTAAGGGGTCATCTCTCCCGGACATACATATGTATACATGTATACAAACATACACACATACATACATGTATACATACATGATGATGATGGCTGCTCCCTCGTTATTGAGTATGGCCATTGCACGATATAACATTATTAATAATTATCAATTAAGCTATCGTGCAATGCCTGTGCGTGAAGATTTCTTTTTGAAGTGAGGAAAGTCTGTGCACTGAGCCAATCCCATTCTCTAAGCAACAGTAGCTATAATCCGAAAAGAAGAAAATATCTACATCATCGGTAACTACTGAGCCACAAGTTTTATGTCGAAGTTATCTTAGTTTCCTGAGTTGTCTTCTCCTAAACGAAATCCCTGACAAAGTCTAGGGGTCCTTCACTCCCAGTGGTTTAACCGTGTGATAGGGTATCCAGCCCGATTATTTCTATGTGCCTGCGCATATATACACATATGTATACATGCATATGATGGCTGCAAACTCTGCTATGTGTATTGCAATCGCTTGTCAGATTATAGAGTTTGGTGTACATACATACATACATAAATAAATACATACCTATTCTATACCTAAATTGAAATGTATGAGTGTGTCATGGTCCCCTAACAAGTCCAGAAAGGCAATAGCTCTGAATAAAATCTGTATCAGATGATAACAAACCCGATGACCCATGCTAGCATGGAGATCAGTTGTAAAACTATAATGAGGATAAGATGATGACACAATGGGTTTCCTTTCAGCTTCCATCTATCAAATTCCCATTGTCAGTATACTCAGATGAAAATGAGTACCAGCAATTGCTACGGGTTTAACACTACAATGGACTGGCATCCAGTCCAGGGCAGAATCTTGTACTCTCAGTTGCTTCATGCCATGAAACCGGGATAAGCACCGGTCAAATGAGCCTTCTGGCTTAAGACAGACTCTAGACTTTAGATATATATATATATCATTTATATTATGCTGTTTGCCAGTGCGTAGAACTGGTGGTTCGGGTTGGTAAACGATGATGCAACAAATTAATTAAAGCTCTCAATTGTATGCAAATCATCCATCACAGATGAGGTATCCAGTGGTTGGTGCAGGAACTGAGTTAAGTATTCATTAAAACAACAACAGAAGGCCGGACTAGAAAATTTACTTTAGTATTCCATGAAAGCACTATACATATTTCAATGGCCAAGCCTAATCATCCAATTATGTTGTAAGACTTGACGATTTCATCAGGTGTTATTTTCAGAATTATATAATAGGATTACGTTGAACTGAAACAGAGAATAGAAGACAGGAGCTACAAAGAAATTAGAAATTAGAAATTAGAACTAGAAAATAGTTTGGGGACTGCCTGCTAATTGGATGTTATATCAATAGCAAACAAGCCATATATATATATATATATATATATGCATGCATACACACAGACACAGACACAGACACACACACACCTATATATCATCATCATCGTTTTACATCGTTCTTCCACTCTAGCATGGGTTAGACGGATTGTCCTGTTGTGAGCAGTGTCCAGTCAGCTGACCTTGTCTTGCTCATACAGGAACTGATTCTGGCTTGATTTTTACAGCTGGATGCCCTTCCTAACACCGACCTCATTTACAGTGAGTGCTGGGTGCTTTTTTTCCGTGGCACCTACACGACCACTTTACAGTGTGGGCTTGGTGCTTTTTTGCCATGGCACCTCCACAACCACTTTGCAGTGGGAGGGTGTGGGGGCATATTGTCTATATGCTTCAGCTTTTATGCAGCTGTCATCTTTCATATACATCACATGTCCACACGCATCCATACCAATGTAACCTCCTTTCCTGCACACAGCATTTGATTGATCTGATGCTCAGTCTCTCTCTCAATTCATTTATACTTTGCTGATCGCATATATTACTATTACACATCCATCGGAGCATGCAAGCTTCGTTTCTTTCTAATATGCGCAAGTCTTCTACAGACAGCACCCAGTTTCACTTCCATGTAACATTGCTGTTCGTATACACGCATCACACAGTCTGCCTTTCATTTTAAGAGGAAAGCCTTTTGCAGCTAACAGTGGCAGTAGCTCCCTGAACTTCTTCCATCCTGTTCTTACCCTAGTTATTGTACTTTCCGAACACCCACCTCCACTGCTAATTTGGTCACCTAGGTAGCAGAAGCTGCCTACTGTTTCTACAGAGCCCTCCCAGAATTTGGTGGTGTTTGTTTCCTGTGGCCGTTTGCTGCTTGATGTCCCAGTGCAGCTGCTACATGTGAAGTCTACATTCTTAGTTAAACTTCCTGAGATCCCGTTACATCTCTTGTGTACCCATTGTTTGCATTTGGGGCAGAGAATGGAGTTCTTACCCACACCTTTCCTACATACTGAGCAAGGCCATTTCCCTGAGGGAATCTGGGTTCTCGTCTACTTACAAGAACCTTAGTCTTTGTTAGGTTGACTTTGAGACCCTTTCTTTCTAGTCCTTGCTTCCATGTTTGGAATTTCTTCTCTAGTTCCACCATGGATTCATTTATAAGTGTGAGATCATCCGCATACAGGAGTTCCCATGGGCATCCGGTCTTAAACTCCTCCGTTATTGCCTGCAAAACTTTAATGAACAGGAGAAGGGTAAGAACAGAGCCCCGGTGGACACCGACCTGTATGCTAAATTCCTTGCTATACTCATTGCTAACGAATGCCAGGTAGAGTGGCTTACTTTTAGCTAGGTACTTTTCCTGTAACTGCCTCACAAGGAAGAGAGCATCAGTAGTGCCTTTTCCTGGTACAAACCCAAATTGCATATATATATATATATAATATATGTGTGTGTGTATTTATACATGTACTTTGGGAAGGTCATACTGGCAATTAAAACTTGCATGTAAGTTGACTTTCTCGTCAGTTTTTATTATTAATCTGGTAATTAGTCCATTCATCAGTTAGTTAATCAACCAATCAACTAATTAATTAACTGCCAAACCTTTTTATCACACAGTCTGAGCATTTTAGATCTTATCATTCACTTTTTTCCATCTGTTTCTTGTATATATCTTGACCTCAACTTTACTTTAGCTTTTTTTCTTCTTTTTGGTTTTGTCTTTGTCTTCTGTCTGCCTAATGTAGTGTGCATAAGCATGCGTGGGCATGCATGCCCATACGTGTGCATTCCCATGAGTGTTATCTTCTCTAGTGTTCTCTCTCTTGATATATATGTTACTGCTATTACCATTATTGTCATTGTCCCTTCTATTATCATTCTTTATATTATTACTATTATTGCCACCCTCTCTTTCTCTCTCTCAGTCTCTCTGGGTATATGTATTTCTTCTTTCGCAAATCCCACCTATACAGTGTATTTGCATGTTGATGCAATTTCTCACTAGTGTACTTATGTATACCTATACAAATCAGGGGCCAACTGTTGGGAATAAGCCATATAGTGAACATTTTGACAAATGGGAGATTTAAGCCTTTAGCACTTACATTATTCTGGGCAGTGGATTGGCAGTATCGGTAGAGGGTCGGATGCCATGCTTTGCAGCATAGTTACATCCCTTTACGGACTGAGTTCAAATCCCGCCGAGGTTAACTTTGCCTTTCATCTTTACGGGGTCGATAAAATAAAGTACCAGTAATGCACTGATTAATTGCTGGTCTTGTGCCAAAAGTAGAAACAATTATTCTATATATACTATTATGTTTTTATAGTAAAGGCTTTATCTCACATAATATTGAATCTATGAGATTTTGATGTTATTTATTTTGACAACAATACCTTAATGTCAGTATGAGCAGCCAGTTATGACCAGTTTGAACACAAAGAGGTGAGAGAGTTCTGCCTGGACACGTTGGTTTAAATGCTAAAGGCTTAAAATATTCCCCCTTTTTCAAAATACATGGAAAATACAAACATTTATGAAAAGCGAAGAAGAACATTTTATAAAAATATTCAATCTGAGACTGAATTGGAAAGAAATAGTGATAACTGATACCAAATACAGTTACCCTGGTAGTTGAACATATAACCTTGCTAGTTATGAAATATTTACACAAAATTTTCTTCACCAAATCCTTCTATGAAAATGAAAGTGATTCATACACCTGATAATAAATGAAATCAGTCACCTCTTGTGCTCTCAAAATATTTTCTATATTAACATGTTTCAATTAGTAAAGTCAGTTTGTCAATCTTGTTTTACTGTCCAAACATCCAACATGATGGCTGAAAGCAGCTACAGCTCTGATTTATCAGGATTGTGATCTCTATTAAATTATGTATGTATGTATGTATGTTTCGCTTTCTCATAATTTCGAGTACATTTTTGACTAGCCACCTTCCTGGTGGCAAGGTTGTAAAAGAAAAGAAATTGTTATTCCTTGAATCGCAAGAATGTTTTGCAAATTTTGAAGGTGCCAGCTATTGCAGCCATTTGTAGTCTATGAATTAGAGAGCTGCATTCTTTGTCCACAAATCCAAGTTCAGTTATAATTTGGTCCAAGCAGGTTGGTATATAACCTGTAGCTCCAATAGTGATGGTAATGAAGCTGAAGGTGTATCTTAGATACTGGATCTGCAAACTCCTCATCAATGGTCCGTAGATAACCTCCTTCTCATGTATCTTTCTTACAACGTTGACATCAAGTGGGCAGCTGACCTCTACAACAGGGCACGTTTTCAATGTGTGGTCCCAAACAACAATATTAGGCCGATTGTGCTTTAATTTGGTGGCAATTTTTATTTTCAGGTCCACCAGTATTCCTTAGTGCCATCTATCTCAATATATTCCTCCTCATTTGTTTTTAATTGCGTTTTCCTAAGTGCACTCCAGATGGTTCTAGCTATCACATCATGTCTCATAGGGAGGTAGTAGTTAGACAACATTCTTTTTCAGTTGGCAACAATGTGGCTAACTTCTTCGATCTTTGTTTTACAAAGCCAACATTTATTGTTGACTAATGGCCCTCCTCTTTTGTGTAGCAGATATTTGGTAGGGATTTCTTGTTCCTGTATTGCATAGAGATATCCTTCAAGGTGGGATGTCATAAACTTGTCGGAACTACATGCCAGGCTTTTTGAATGATTTATTCCCTCTATGGTCTGTGTTTTCCATCTCAGGTACCCTTGTACAACTTTCTATGTAAATTGGTCCATTATTTAATCTTGTTTGAGCATTGAATAGGATTTTCCAATGTTCTTAGGAGAGAGATTTATATCAGGCATTATTCCATATCTCTCCTCTAGATCAGTGACTATCCTAATGATATTATGGCAGTATCAGTAGAGGGTCGGACACCATGCCTTTATGGTCTGAATTCAAATCCCGCCGAGGTTAACTTTGCCTTTCATCTTTACAGGGTCGATAAAATAAAGTACTAGTAATGCACTGGGATAATTGCTGGCCTTGTGCCAAAAGTAGAAACAATTATTTCCTTCATGTTCATAAACCTGGGCAAGATGGTTGCTGACCTTTTTCTTCTGTTGAAGATGTTGCTTGAGTGTTACTATGTATGTTCTTCTGGTTTTATAATTTCACAAATTTTTGCCAATAGAGAGAGAGAGTCAGTTTCTAACATAGACACAAGACTCTCTCATTGGAATTTACACAACATCAACTAGGTAGATATGTATGTATGTCTGCATGCATGCATGTGTAGGTATGGATGTTATTGTATGTGTGGATGTGTATGTTTTGAGTTGTATGTGTGCATGTGTATATGCTTTGTATCTGTACATGTGTATATGCAGTTATTAGATGCAAAATTTTTGGAATGTTTTACATATTTTTACTGTTCCATTTATGTATGTATGTATGTATGTATGTATGTATGAATGTATGAATATATGTATGTATGAATATACGTATGTATGAATATACGTATGTATTATTATTATTAGTCTGGTGGATTGGCAGTATCGGTAGAGGGTCGGACAACATGCTTTGACGCATAGAGTTACGTCCCTTTATGATCTGAATTCAAATCCCGCCGAGGTTAACTTTGCCTTTCATCCTTACGGGGTCGATAAAATAAAGTACCAGTAACACACTGGGTAATTGATGGCCTTGTACCTAAAGTAGAAACAATTATTATTATTAGTCTTATTTTTTGTGTCATCACTGCATTACCAAGCACAACATACATATATACATACATATATACATACATATGATGTCTCATACATATGATGTCTCATACAAAATGATGTCTCAACATATCGGATGTTAGTCCTTCATCAGGAAAGAGTAAAGTTAGAAGAAAGAGGGCGTTTGAACGTTGAAGAGGGAAAACAAAAGAATCCATCAGAATGGATGAGGTGAGTTGGCATATGGGTGTGTAAGTATTCCGGCATTTGGAGTGGGGTTGCTGAAGTGATGGCACAAAATCTGATCTGTTATTGGTGCTGGTTTGTATGCGCAGATGAGGTGTATTATATGAGTTTGTGTGTTGTTATTCTCATTTTATGTTTGTGTAAATATTTGTTGGAGTGGTGTATATTTTGTTCTGGGAGAATTATTAGTGTGTGTGTGGTTTATGCTGAGCAGAGCTTGAGTGTGTGTATGTGTGTGTATGTGTATGTGTGTATGGATGTGTGTGTGTGTATCATTTAAGAAGTGTAGGGGTGTATGAGATCTGTAGAAAAACAAGTAATTTCAAACAAGTAATTTCTCTAGTAGAATTCAGAGTTTAAATTGAGTGCCATGTAGAGTCCATTAGAGGAATTTAAAGAGGAGTTAGTAGTGGGGTTGGATGTGGGTGTCACATGATGACTAGGATGTGCCAATATAATAAGGGGATGTGCTGTAGTTGTTGGAGTGTATGGTGGCTGGCAGAATTCAAAAAGAATTAAAAATATTTGTCCTTGGAAGTCAACATGAGGTGAAATTTATGCCAATGTACATCTGAATGGTGTACATGTTTCTCTTGATTGTGTGTTCCCATATATGCCAGGGTGTATTGTCAATGCGCATATGTTTATATAATCACAATTGGTTGAAGTTGGTGTTTCTCACATACTGTATTCAGACTGCAAGACTCTTTGTATGCATACGCTTTACTCACCATAAGCATTTTTGCCTTTATTTTTTGTTAACACACTACTAAATTCGACACAATTTCTCTCCCATTTCTTAGATATAGTGAACTTGTTAAAAGGATATGCTTTTTTGAGGACATCTAAGAAGATTGAAACATGTTAATAGCTTTCATATGCTTATAAACAAGGACCACAAAAAATCTAGATCAACTCAGGCTATAGGTGTTCTCTTTGCTTCCTTCTCATGATTTCAATACCCATAGAGAAATTTTGGTCTTGAAATTGCGAGGATTTCCCATTTGCTATATTCAGAATGTGAAACTCTATCTGAATGTATATACTTCATACAGAGCTCCCTAATCAGGAATTTTGTCCCTATACTTTTTGACACACACACACACACACACACACACACACACACACACACACACACACACACACAAACACACACACACATATATGTGTGTGTGTATTAAAACACATAATTGTTTCTACTTTAGGCACAAGGCCAGCAATTACCCAGTGCATTACTGGTACTTTATTTTATCGACCCCGTAAGGATGAAAGGCAAAGTCAACCTCGGCGGGATTTGAACTCAGATCATAAAGGGACGTAACTATGCTGGAAAGCATGGCGTCAAACCCTCTACCGATACTGCCAAATGCATGTATATGTGTATTTATTTACTGCACTACACCCATCCTTTGGCACCACTTTTAAGGGTTTAGTTGATTGTATTGTTTTACGGTATGTATTTCTGTCATTGATTTATCAAATTACTAAGTTATGTGACGTGGTCTTAATCAGTATAAACAGAAACACAGAAGCACACACACACACACACACACATGCCTATATATCATCATCATCATCATCATCACCGTTTTACGTCCGTTCTTCCACGCTAGCATGGGTTAGACGGGTTATCCTGTTGTGGGCAGTCTGGTCGGCTGACTATGCCTTGCTCATACAGGAACTGATTCTGGCTGGATTTCTACAGCTGGATGCCCTTCCTAACACCAACCTCATTTACAGTGAGTGCTGGGTGCTTTTTTTCCGTGGCGCCTAAACGTCCACTTTACAGTGTGGGCTGGGTGCTTTTTTGCCGTGGCACCTCCAATATATATATATTTATATATATTTTCAAGGATTTACACAAGTCCAGCCTCCTGTTATTTTATTATATATATATGTATATATATATATGTATATATGTATAGATATATGTATGTGCCTCTCTCTCTCTATTTCTCTTGCTCTAATTTGTAAAATTCCTCTTGGAGGCTTTGGATATTAGTAAGTGGAAATATTTATATATATATTGTTTGAATGGGTGTGGCCAATTTTTGTTTGTATATATGTTTGTAAACACACACACACAAATATATATATATGTTTATGTATATCTATGGTGGCTGCCAACTCGTTTTCGAGTACGGCCACTACTTTATATCCATGTAGGAGAACCCCTACCGATGCGCTGAACGAGTGTGACATTTTAGTCCAGCCAGCGACTTGAAAACTCTGGTGCAAACACTACACTTGAAACAATTATTGACACATAGTGCTGGGCCCATGGTACCATGTCACAACAAGTGCAGAGAGATCTCCAGATATAAAGCAATGCCTGTGCCGTGAAGCTTTTATAGTGAGCAAAGGCACTGCATAAAGCCAGTCCCACTCTCTTAACCAAGATGATATTTACCAAAAAGAAGAACAAGTCAACATCATTGGATACCATCAGGGTTGCAGGTGTTATATCAGAGTTTTCCTTCTCCTAGAATTCTGCCTTGACAAAGGCTAAGGGGTCATCTCTCCTGGTGATTTTGGATGGCCATTGACTCTTAAGAGCTCCTTTGCCCTTTGACAGTTTTGTTTTTAGTCCTGCAGGATGTCCAAAGTCACCCTCCTCACCAAGAAATCTTCGTGGGGTTGCCAGTTTAGTCACCAACGACCTGACCATGAGACACGTCGTACTATATATATATATATATATATATATATATATATATACATATATGTATATATATATATACATATATGTACTATATATATGTATACATATATGTATATATATATATATGTGTGTGTGTGTGTGTGTGTGTATCTGAGGTTGCTTTTCAGTGCTACTGGTAACATGTACCCCATTACAACCTGTCACATATCACCCACTTAGAATTCTCAGATGCCCATACAAAATCTCAGATGCCCATACAAAATCTCAGATGCCCATACAAAATCTGTGCCCAGTTTTCTCCCCAGATCAAAAAGCTGAGAAATTTATTTACTTGATTCAATGTTTATGTTCAGACAGACTTAGGTAATGACATGTATGCTTGTTCATCTGTCCTGTCAATTAACACATCATTCAAGGTAATAAAATGCATGCCATGAAATGTAATTTTTACATTTGCAGTGTTTGTTTCATCTGTTTAGACATATCTAAAATATCCTCTTTGCTCACATTTCTCAGTGCTAGGGCCTATACTTGAATTTTAGGGGTATACAATAAAGGAGATGTCCCAAGGCATTAACAAACCTTTGCATGGCACTGTAGCTATACATAGTCATTGTTAAACTACTGACCAGTTAGAAGATGGACAGATCATATCAACAGTGTGTGTAGGAGAGGCAGTGAGGAAGGTATCATAGAACATACATGCTTAAATTACCATTCCCAATGTAAATGTATCACAAAGTGATTAACATGAGATTATGCTTGTAATTTATAATAGACAATACAGATGGGGTTTGTAAATATTCACCCAGGTGAATAAACACAGGTGTGGCTGAGTAAAGAGGAACAGAAAAGGAAAAAGAAAGAACCAGATATAATGTTAACTTGGAAATATATATTGGTCCCTATATTTTGGATGCACCATCCATTGTTATGGAGGTCCAAAGGATGAGTATACACACACACACACACATGTATATATATATATAAACAGAATATATATATATATATATGTGCACTCATACTCATTAATTGCTACAAGGGAAAAGGTGATTCTTTAAAAAGGAGCAACTATAGGGGAATAAAATGAACGGAACATGTTATGTAAGTGACAGAAAGAGTTCTAGCAAAACAATTAGAGAAAGGATCAAGTTAGATGAGATGTGGTTTGATTTTGTGCTAGGGAGGAATACCACAGATGCCCTCTTATTAGTGAGATAACTACAATAACTAAATCAACAAGAACATTATTTTAATCCCGATAAACATATACCCTAATAATATCCCTGAGTGATTTTACCCAGGTTTTATGTTTTCTCACATTATTCTGTATACATCTTAGTATATGCATAAATATTCCTCTTTCTCCTTTGATCTGGCAGGCATGTAAATTACTATATAGTTAGACTGATGAAGACTAATAAGAATGAAATATGTTCAGGATTGTTCCCATGTCTATGAAAGACTAGACTATCCATCCCGTAAACTCATTATCTTTTTCCAATTCTAATTAATTGGGACTCAGGGCCTGAACTCATTTAATAAAACGTTTTTCTTGTTTTCCTTTCCATTGTTTAGTTTAGTTAAATAATGGGTTCTTATATAGGCACAAGGCCAATAATTTTAGGGGAGGGGAAAGTCGATTAAATCGACCCCAGTGTGTTACTGGTGCTCTATTTTATCGACCCCGTAAGGATGAAAGGCAAAGCCAACCTTAGTGGGATTTGAACTCAGACCATAAAGGGCCATAATTCTAAGCAGCAAAGCATATTGTCCAATGCTTTACCAATACTGCCAATCCACCACCAATAGTTTGGTTCAGTTAAATAAGATTGAACAATGTTTACCTCTCAACCAACTTGGGTACAGTTTTAATTAAAGTTATTAATATTGCCACATTAAGTATTACCATTTCCTTCACCATAATAAAGAAGTGCTCCTAGTTCCACTTATATCACTACTGCTTGATAGATTGTTTTATAGATCTTGAAAAATAAATTTACATTAATATTATAATCTTTAAATTTCACTGTCATCCTATTAAAAAACTCAGCTGATATAGTTTCATATGTACATTATTCTATGTACTATACATGCACATTTGATGAGTTGTAGTGCACCTGAGCACTGTGCACAATAATTTTCATTATTTCATTATTATTTCATTTCATATAAGAAACATGATTTTATAAGTCAGCAAGTGAGTTTTTATATAGTTATTTGACTTGCCCCAATGGGCATACATTTCCTTTGGTAAAGTCTATGTTGTCTTTAGAATAGGGAGAATTCACAGCATGTTTTGAGGCTTATAATCTTAGCATAACACACAGACTTATTTATAACAACTGACGACTACAAACAACAATTGAATGTTTTATTTGATAGGTTACCTTTCAAATGCTAAATGAGTGCTTAATCCTTTTGTTATGATATTTCAACTAAAAAAACACTGCATATGATTTTAAAATGATTTTGAAAATAATCAACATTTTAATAGGATTTATTCATACAATTAACTTTCTCATTATTCTGCGGGTATTTGGAGTATAATAGAAGAAGGATTCTTGCATAAAGTTATAATGGAAGGGTTTTATATAAATATAAACACTTTGAAACAACAATTTTGTTTAATAGAATTATGGGTAGTTTCATGTATTGAAAATGTTAAACAACAACTATCCTCCTCCTCCTCTCCTAACTACCCCCACCAATACTACTACTACTACTACTACTACTACTACTACTACTACTACTACTACATACCCCTTCCCCCTGCACATCCTCTACACCAATGAATAAAACAGCAATAGATTGGGCTAATTATAGACCTTCTGTTGTGTAGTCACTTAACTTGCTAGAAATAGCAGCGAAATTTCCCTCAAATCTCAAACGAATGTGTTAAAAATAGAATAACCATAAAAAGATGTGATGGTAAAAGCTCAAAAGCTTTAGATCAGAAGTATGTTCAATCACAGCAGGCATGGTGTTATACAGCATCAGCAACAACAACAGCAATACATATTTTTAACCTAGAAAAGTTGACAGCATTTTTGATATGTATATCTCAAACAAATCAGTTTAAATCAAAGCAAATACTAAGAACTTGAGATAAGGATCCAAGTCAAAATTGTTTATTCACAAAATATATTTGCTTCATTATTAACTCATTATGTCATAGATTGTTTTAAAAGTCACTCCCTCTCTTTATAATTCCTCACCAAGTCATATTTTCTCTAAAATCTGCTCCCCTCCTATCTCTTTATTCTTTATCACTGTACAAGGTTGTTTGTGCAACTGGAGATGGCATTGACTATGTTTGATCTTCTCAACTTTTTGACTCTCTTCACAACACCAAACCCTTTGTATAACAAAGAACATCACCTGTCCTTTCTGTATTCAATACCCACTAAGCGATAAAGATCCCCTTCAGTCACAAATGACCATGGGATTTGCACCTTGAAAGTTCCTCTCCAAGGCACCAGTCTAGGCAGGTTGTTTGTGGAAGATCAACAGTCACCCATCCATACCAGTCTCCCCTCTCCATGCCACTAATGTTGTCCAAGGGAAAGGCAATGGCTGATACAGTGACGTTACATCTCATTTCTACAGCTGAGTAACCTGAAGCAACATGAAATAAAGTGTCTTGCTCAAGGACACAAGGCATCACCCAATCTGAGAATTGAACTCACAATCTCCCAATGCTCTAACCATTAAACCATGCACCTTCATCTATCTATTTGCCTTTTTTTCACCAAGACATAGCTATGCATCAGATTTATATCAAATATGTTATCAAGCAATTTTGATTTTAACATTTGGTACTATTTCAGAGGAAGAGTCTCCTCTAAACAGCAAAAGATAAACAGAATCAACATCATCAACAATCTTGTTCAAGAAGAAGGGATTTTGATTAATTATTTACCAAAGAGACCTGGAGATGGCTATTTTCTGACCCTTAACAGGGAATGAAATGTGGTAATTAATGTTATATTTGTGGAAAGATTGCAACATTAAGAAAGAATGGGTGAAATAGCTGTTTTGATTCTTGGTGCTGGAAAAGCACAAGAAATAAATTGTGGATAATTAGTTTAACCCTTTAGCATTTAAACCAGCTGTTCAAACAGCTGTAACCAGCCACTCATACTGAGGTATTGTTCTCGAAATAAATAATATAAAAATCTTGTAGAATTGATGTTATGTGAGATAATTATGTGAGTTAAAGCCTTTACCATGAAAATACAATAGTAAATATAGAGTAACGTAAATGTTAAAGAGTTAACTAAGTCCCATTTGTCATGATTATGGTTGAAGTATTCTACTGTAAGACATCACACTTCATTGGAAAAATAATCATTTCTTAGGGAAGGAAGAAGAATGTATTAGTGGCAGTGTCAAACAAACTGTTACTACAGTTTGAAATATGATCGAGCAGATATTTTTTATCTTTAAACTTATATAAGGACAAAAAATGGGAGAGAGAAGGAGAGAAAAAGAAATAGAGAGAAAAGCAATATTGCACAGATACTTTGTTGCATTCAGTAATGAAAGGAAAGAAAAAAATATTATAATAGTGAAGTATAAAGATGAGGAGGGACAGATAACAAAGGAGAACAAGTGATAGTGATGATGGGTGGAGCAATTGTGTAAGCCATGAGAAAATATATAAAGACTGCCAACAGATTTTAAAAACTATGAAGGGAGGATGTAAGAACAGAAAAAAGCACATAAACACATACATATTCACATATATATTCTTTTATACATATTCTATTACTAGCTTCAGTCCTTGAATTGTGACCTTTCTGGAGCAGTGCCTTCAGGGAGTTTTAGTCAATCATAGCCACCCCATTAGTCTGGTACTTAAGTAATTTTTCTATATTTTACTGGTTGACTAAATTAGCATCTTATCTCAAAACTGGTCTTCTTTTACCCAACAATGTTGTACTAAATACATAAACACAGGCAAACACACACACACACACACACATATATATATATATATGTGTGTGTGTTAAGTATTTCCGTAGAAAAGGTAAAGGAAAGAAGAGTACTCTATGTATTGTTCAGAGCTATTTAATTATATAATAAACAACACAATATAATTATTCCATTACCAAAGATTTCAAGAAACTTTACAATTCTTACAGAAAAAAAACATATATAGTGTTGTATTGTGGTAGAACACCAAGAGATTATATTTGTAATAAGTAGAGCACTAAGTTTGGTATAAAGTTAGTTCTGCAACAAATTTGCAAACCATCTTTGTTGTGGAACTAACTTATATATATATATATATATATATATATATATATATATATATATATATATATATATATATATATATATATATATATATATATATATATATATATAATGCTTGTTAAATTATGCCCAAATACGAGGATCTTATTTAAACCTTACCTTCTCGCTTACCTAAACTACCCCAACCTTAATTCTGTCGTATTTTTCAAAACAAAAATCCTTCTTATATATTCTTTTAAAAATATATTTGTTATTTCGAGGACCGTATTTAAACTCTTAATTCCCGCTCCTTACTATCTTCTCCCCCTACCCTACATCATGCAGGTTCGCGGTCAGCCCCCCCCCCCCCCCCACTCTACATCATGTCCCCCCCCCATCTCTCTCTCTCTATCTATCTATATATATAAGATAAACCCTACAAGTAATCACATTCGCCAAATTCATGGCTGCTTTCACGGTATAATGTAATGTAATGTACACATTTTTCTTCCATTTCTCCACTCCATTTCATTCCTTAGTCCACCCATCCGACAATTCTCTAGCATTTTCTCTTCCCCGAATCCAATCTTTGCCTCGCTACTCGTTATTCTATCGTATTTTCCAAAACAAATCCTGTATTTTTGTCGTATTTTCCAAAATAAATCTTGTATTTTTGTTAATGCTTGTTAAATTATGCCCAAATACGAGGATCTTATTTAAACCTTACCTTCTTGTTAACAACTCAACTTCCCTCCCGCCCACCACCATTATTATTACGTGGACCAATCATAAGTAAGAGGCCTATACTATCGCTTACCTGGTTGCCTTTCGATATGATGGATGGATGGACTACGGAATTCTGGAGAGTTGAAGAGAGAGAGAAATCTGGACGCTCAGCGACAATGCCAAAGATAAAGATAAAGACAAATTCACCTCGTGGACGAGAATGCGAGCACTCCTCCTCTTTGTTTCAGCCGCGGATGGCTAACATAACCCCATCTCCCCCCGCGCCCCACCGGTCCCACCCTCCAAACGCAATCCAAAACTTCAGAGTTGGTACCATGAATGTAGGCACCTTAAAGGGTCGCTCTAACGAGGTTGTAGAAATGCTTGAACGTAAGGAGGTCGATGTTTGTTGTATTCAAGAGACCAGGTGGAGGGATGGGTCCGCTAGATTCATTGTGGGTAAAAAACGATGCTATAAGCTTTTCTGGGTGGGAAATGACAATGGTCTGGGTGGAGTAGGAATCATGGTAGCAGAAAAGTGGGAAGATAAGATAATAGACGTAAATAGAGTGAACGACAGAATAATTAAAATAAGACTTGTTCTCAATAGAACTACGGTGACAGTAACATCTGCGTACGCACCCCAATCCGGACTGCCCGGCACTATAAAAGACAGATTCTATGAGTCACTGATGCTCACTACCTCCCAAATAACCGACAGTGACTATATAATTATTGCAGGCGACCTAAATGGTCACGTTGGACAACATTGTGACGGCTACGACGGAATTCATGGAGGCTATGGGTTTGGTACTAGAAATGAGGAAGGCTCCAGAATCCTGGAATTCTGTGACGCAAATAACCTAACTATCTGTAACACTAACTTCAAAAAACGCGACAATCACCTGATCACCTATAAATCGGGGAACACACAAGCCAGGTAGATTATATCCTTACCAGAAGACGTGACAGAGTGTCTGTTGTAAACACTAAATCCCTCCCCCATGAAGAATGCACCTCCCAACATAAACTGATAATTAGCGACCTAATAGTCAGGACGAGACGTACTAGACAGCATAAGAGGACTATCCTCAGGAGAAAAATATGGAAGCTAAAGGACCCCACAGCCAGAAATAAATTTAAAAGCATACTACTTGATGCTTTCGACAGTAAGGAAGAGCAATTAGAGTTGTACAATATAGAGGAACAGTGGGAATTCCTGAAAGCAAACCTGCTGATGGCGTCAGACGAAGTCTGTGGCTGGAGCAGGCCTGTAGGCAGGAGGAGAGTAACATGGTGGTGGAGCAGTAAGGTGGAGAGGTAAATTAAGGCCCAAAAGCAGGCTTGGAAAGTATGGCGGGATGGGGGACTATCAAGTGGCCAGGAGGGAAGCTAGGAGACAAGTGTACTTCGCAAGAAGGGAAGCAGAGGAAAGAAAGTTCAAGCATGTTCTACAACGCGAGGACCAAAAACGTGAGGTATTCAGGATTGCTAGGCAATGTGTCAAGGAAAACCGTGATATTGTCGGGGAGAAGTGTGTACTTAATGATGACGGCGTATTTGCCATCACCGACGCTGATAAGAAAGTAGCTTGGAAGTGTCACTACGAAAGGCTACTAAATGAGGAGAATAAATGGGAGAAAGACAGTCTCCCACACATCGACCCAATAGAGGGACCAGCAGTGTTAGTCGAGGGTAGTATAATAAGTAAGGCAATCAAAGATATGAAGACGGGTAAGGCGGCTGGGCCTTCGGAAATAGTTGCTGAGATGCTGAAGGCATCTGGAACGGTGGGACACACCATGGTCACCCGGATAGTTAACCAAGTCGTACAGAATGGGGTTGTTCCGAAGGACTGGCGTAGCAGCATCATCATTAACTGTTATAAGGGTAAAGGAGATGCCCTAGATAGGAGTAACTATAGAGGCATTAAATTAATCGACCAGGTCATGAAGGTCACGGAAAAAGTAATAGCGCAACTAATCAGAGAGAGAATTGATCTAGATGAAATGCAGTTCGGGTTTGTGTCAGGCAAAAGTACCACAGACGCTCTTTTCATTGTACGACAACTACAGGAGAAGTACCTAGTTAAAAGTAAACCCCTATACTTAGCTTTTGTCGACTTGGAGAAAGCCTTCGACAGAGTCCCCCGTTCCATTATCTGGTGGGCTCTTAGAAAACTAGGTGTTGACGAATGGCTTGTGAGAGCTATACAAGCCATGTATAAAGAAACAGTCAGCAAGGTTAGAATTAACAACGAATATAGTGAAGAGTTTAGCGTAAAAGTTGGTGTCCATCAGGGCTCTGTTCTTAGCCCCCTACTATTTATTATTGCCCTTCAGGCTATAACAGAGGAGTTCAAGACCGGCTGCCCATGGGAACTCCTATACGCAGATGACCTAACACTCATAGCTGAATCAATGGCCGAACTAGAGAAGAAATTCCAAACATGGAAGCACGGCCTAGAATCAAAAGGCCTTAAAATTAACCTGGCTAAGACTAAAGTTCTAGTTTGTAAGAAAGAAAATAAGGCGGCGGTCCCTTCCGGGAAGTGGCCATGCTCAGTGTGTAGGAAAGGCGTAGGTAGAAACTCCATTTTATGTCCCAAATGCAAAGTATGGGTGCATAAAAGATGTAGTGGGATCACAGGTAAGCTAACTAAGAACATAGATTTTACACGTGGCCGGTGCTCTGGTGCAATAAGTAGCAGCAAGTGCCCACAAAATACTAGCTCCTTCAACTGCGCAGAGGGTTCTATAGAAATAGTGGACAGCTTCCGTTACTTGGGTGACAAAATCAGCAGTGGTGGAGGGTGCTCTGAAAGTACAGTAGCTAGAGTCAGAACTGGTTGGAAAAAGTTCAGAGAGCTTATACCACTATTAGCCACTAAAGGGTTCTCTCTAAAAATGAAAGGCAGGCTGTATGATGCCTGCATACGAACAGCAATGTTGCATGGCAGTGAGACCTGGGTATTGTGTGCAGAGGATATACGCAGACTAGAGAGGAACGAAGCTTGCATGCTCCGCTGGATGTGTAATAGTAATATACGTGAACGGCAAAGCATAAACGAACTAAGGAGAAAATTAGAAAAAAGAGGGATCAGATGTTGTTTACTCGAGAGAAGGCTACGTTGGTATAGTCACGTGATGCGCATGAAAGACGATAGCTGTATAACAAAGTGCAGGGCAATAAAGATAGACGGTAGCCACGGAGTAGGCAGACCCAGAAAAACCTGTGACGAGCTGATAAATTCCGACCTCCCACACTTACACCTCTCCAAGACAATGTCACTGGACCGAGACCTATGGCGGTACTCAGTAATAGAGAAGACCCGCCTTACCTAAATACAAAGTAAAACCTACTACAGTCAGTAGGCATCTCTAACAAAACACACCCCCGTCCCACCCCACCACCACCCCATCCACACCGCCCTTTCAATGTAAAGTTATGTTGTTGACACAACATCCAGGCCGAAACAAATGAGATCGTGTAGGTGTCACGACAAAAAAACACACAGTCGACGCTGTAATGTGGCCGTGTAGGCAACACGGTAAAAACCTCCCAGCCCCACACTGTAAATGTGGTTGGTGTTAGGAAGGGCATCCAGCTGTAGAAAACCCGCCAGACAGTCCTATGCGAGCAATGACAACCACTCTTGCCTCAAGTGGGAAAACTCCCGTCCAAACCCATGCAAGCGTGGAACATGGACGTTAAACGATGATGATGATGATGATGATGATGATGATATCTGTTAGACACGCAGTGATTAACAACAGAATGTTTTAAGTCTGCGTGTCTAACATATATGCGTAGCTTGTGAATAAACATTTCAAGGGGTGTCGCTGGCCGTGGTGATCGTTGCCAAACATGTTTTGTAATGTATCGTCTTATTGGGTAATTTCATCGTCTTATTGGATAATCAACCAACGAGAGTAATTGTTGTTCAAAAGCATCCGCCATTTTGTTTGCACGTTTATTTATCGTTTCGCTTTCGAATCTTCCTCCTGTATTTCGTCGTTTATCATCAAAATATTTTTCTCGTTTTGGTAAGTTATATTGTTAATTTATATATGATTTTTAAAATTTATATTAACTATTTTTTGTTCAGTTCGTTATAACCTGATCCATCAGCTTTATGCCCCTATAATTGCTCCTCTCTAGAGCATCCCCTTTACCTTTGTAGCAATTTATGAGAATACTGCTGCACCAGTCTTTGGGTATGACACCACCATATATAGCTTGATTAATGATGCGTGCAACTAGTTTAGTGCCTACTTCTCCTGATGCCTTCAGCATCTCAGCAACTAC
The DNA here is from genome assembly GCA_964016885.1 of Eledone cirrhosa. Lineage (NCBI taxonomy): Eukaryota > Metazoa > Mollusca > Cephalopoda > Octopoda > Eledonidae > Eledone > Eledone cirrhosa. The sequence goes on from OZ024740.1 coordinate 358,026,821, forward strand.
CCCCGACGGTCCAGCAGCCTTACCACTCTTCATTTCTTTAATTCCCTCTTGTACCCTATATTCGTCAATCTCAATAGCTGGTCCCTCTGTCGGGTCTACTGGGGTAATTCCTCTATGTCCCATTCGTTCTCTACATTCATCAGTCTCTCCTAATGATATTTCCAGGCCTCCTTCTTTTGATCATTTGTGACACTAAGTACACCGGCATTATTTCGGACACACTTATCACCAACAACATCCTGATTCGCACTGACACACTGCCTTGCAATGCAGAACACCGCACGTCTCTGATCTTCCCGTCGCAGAACATTGGCAAACCTACTACTCTCAGCCTCCCTGCGTGCTAAGTACACCTGACGTCTAGCTTCTCTCTTAGCGGCTGTATATCCGTCTCTACTCCCACCATTTTCCAAGCTTTCCATGCCAGTCTATTGTCTCTAATGGCCCTATCTACCGTGCTGTTCCACCACTAAGTCACTCTCTGTCTGGTTGAAGCTCTGCCCCAACCACAAGTCTCTTCAGTAGCCTGCAGTAAGTTGTCACGCAAGAAATTCCAGTTATCATCTATGTCATACAACTCTAAATCGTCTTCTTTTTCGTCGTACACATCTTGAAGGCCTTTGCTAAATTTATATTTTAATGAAAGGTCTTTTAACTTCCAGACCTTTCTTTTCCACACCTTCCTGTATGTCTCATTCTTTCTCTTGCTTACTGAGAGAGATGTCACTAACGACTAACCTATGCTGTGGGGTACATTCTTCCGCAAGGTAAGCCTTAGTATTTGACACCATCTGTCTGTCTCGCTGTCTAACTAGCAGGAAGTCAATTTGGCTTATGTGCTCGCCTGATTTGTAGGTCATTAGGTGGTTGGTAGGTTTCTGGAAGTTAATGTTGCAAATGGTCAGTGCATTTGCATCACAAAATTCAAGAAGCCTCACACCTTCTTCATTTATTGAGCCGTAACCGTGCCCACCATGTACCCCAGTGTATCTATCCTGGAGCTGTCCAACATGTCCATTGAAGTCCCCTGCTAGCATAACGATGTCTCTGTCCTCTATCATTGAGGCTGTCTGTAAAAGTTGCTCGTAAAAGCCGTCTTTCTCTTCTTTACCTAGGCCTGTCTCGGGAGCATAGGCAGAGATTGTCAGTAGTCTCTTGTCTACAACTAACCTAAGCTTAATTATTCTATTACTAACTCTAACTTCCTCTATTGCCTTATTGATCCATCTCTCAGCCAGTAATATGCCCATTCCACCTAACACATCATCATTACCCACCCAGAAAAGCTTATAACTACGCTGTTTGCCTGAGATTAGTCTTGCAGAGGCACCTCCCCATCACACCTCTTGCATACAGCACACATCCACATGCTTTCTCTCCAGCATCTCCACTATCTCACCAGATCTACCTGTTAGAGTGCCAACATTAAGTGTGGCAACTCTGAGATGCGATGTCCCGTTCCTTTTCCTGTTGTGCGATTGCTTGATGACAGTTGTGTGGTTCTCACACATGGCCACACTAGCCACCCCACTACCGTGCGCATGGTTAGTGTTATTGCTGTTTACGCAGTTGATTTTGTGCGATTGCTTGACGACGGTCGGGGGTCTCTCACACATGGCCGCACCAACCACCTCACTACCGTGCGCAGCCCTAACATGGTTAGTGTTGTTGCTGTTGACGCAGTTGTTGCAATTCTTATTTGTTGTGCTCATATGTTTGGCATTTATTATATTGGTTGGATGCTCTTCCTAAAACCAGCACCACTTTACAGCATGGACTGGGTGCTTTTATTCGTGCTACCAGCACTAGAGAGGTCGTCTTACTGGACTCAGGGGCCCTATCCACCCCTCCATTTTACAGCATGGACTGGGTGTTTTTATTCGTGCCACCAGCACTAGGGAAGTTGTCTTACTGGACTTAGGAGACTTCTCTACCCCGCACCAATTTATTCGGAGTGGTATCTCTCCTAGACGAGTTGCCTACATTACGGCTTACGGCGCCTCCGTCCGCCCCTTGTCTGTTCTATGATATATTCACGAGGGAGTGATTAGCATACAGCGTCGGACATGTATACCGAATGTGGTGGAGGTCTAAGTGAGAACCGTAATGGCTGATACATAGAATTTTTAACACAGTTGCAAGTCACATACACACAAATATAAATAACAAATATACACAGCCATCTTTACGAAAAGTGAGAGCCGTAACGACTTCCACTTATCGTACAAACTGTTGTTACACATACTATTTGAACATAATTTTGTAGATATGAAGAAATGCCACCTATCTTTAGAAAATCCATTCAGAGTAATATATATATAGTAATAATAATAAATGTGAATGTGAAAACTAAAATCCAAAGAGGGCTCGATAAAGATAAATATATATCAAATATATAAGAACCCTAGAGCAAATATATATATATATATATCACCTTGATCACCTTGACCGACCAGTCTGTCGGGCGTCCATTCGGCGCCGCTGGTCACAGCACGCCGTCCATTCTTCTCTGGATCGTGCTTTCCTCATCCATGTATTCCCAATCGTATTCTTAAAATCGTAACTCCACCCTCGTGGAGGCCTTCCGAGTGGTCGTTTCCGCTCGCGCGGGTACCACTCGGCAACTGCGCGAGTCCACCGATTATCGGTGAACCGGGCGACGTGTCCAGTCCATCTGAACTTGCTGCACATATATTCCGTGATGACCTCCCTCACGCCGGACTTCTGTCTGATGACTTCGCTCCTGATGTGCTCTCTCAACGAGATTCCTAGCATTTATCTCTCCATGGCTCTTTGAGCCATTACCAGCCTCTGCTCTTCTCTCTTCGTTGTAGCCCAAGTTTCACTGCCATATAACATTGCAGGTAAAACTGTGCTATTGAAGAGGTTGGCGCGGGTGGTCTTGTCCAACCTCCCCTTGAGCACATCACTTATACCGTTGAACGCCTTCCATCCGGCCCTTACTCTCCGCGAGATCTCCCTCTCAATTTCTCAGCGCATGCTCGCTCACTTCTTGTCCTAAGTAGACGTATTCCTCCACCTCCTCTATTTCATTACCGCCAACCACCTGTTGGTACGTTGTCGGACCGCATGAACTTCGTTTTCATGCGGGTCATCTTGAGGCCTACAGCAGAGATTTTGATGTCGAGCTCCGTCAGCATGGTCTGAAGCTGATTCATGGTATCAGCGATGAGTACGATGTCATCAGCGAAACGGAGGTGGGTAAGTATCTCGTCGTTGATGTTGACACCGCCTTGCCAATCAATGCCTCTGATGATCTGCTCGAGACACGCGGTGAAAAGTTTTGGAGAGATCGTATCTCCTTGCTTCACTCCCTTCTCGACCGGCACTCCTACGGGTGATGACAGCAGAACTATGTCGGTGGTGCATCCGGAACTCGCCTCCCTGAGCAGTTGAACGTATTGCGCCTCGACTCATTGCCTCTGCAGCGAGTTCAGCACTGCGTTGATTTCAACGCTGTCGAAGGCCTTCTCGTAGTCTACGAACGCGACGCAAAGAGGTATCTTGTACTCTTTTGCTCACTCAAGCAGTTGTGTCAGAGTAAATATGTGGTTCATCGTGCTGTAGTTTTTCCGGAAGCCGGCTTGCTCTCTCTCGGTTGCTGTTCGTCATATATATATATATATATATATATATATATATATATATATATATATATATATATATATATATATATATATCACATAAGAAACGGAGAATCAGTGGTGCGATGAATTAAAATTTATTAGACATATTACAATCGTTTCTCTGGCGACCAGCTCGGGGCACGATCGATGTAATGATCGAACCTGACTCTGAAATCGCAAGATCCTCAGATACGTCTCAATTCTTCGAAGCAGCGTTTCCAAATAAGTTTCTCTATCAGAGCATGAAGTGCTCAAACGGCCTACCGCATGCGGACGCTTTAAGCATCCCACACCAATTATTTATATATATATATGATGACTGCAAACTCTGCTAAGAGTATTGCAATCGCTTGTAACATCCTGAACAAGCAATACCTGTGCTTTGAATTTTTTTTTAAGTGGGGAAAGGCCTTGCACTCGACCAATCCCACTCTCTGAGCATCGAAAACACTACCGAAAAGGAGAACTTGTCAACATCATTAGATGCTTCTGAAGCTGCAGGTTTTTTTTCAGAGTTTTCTTCTCTTAGAAAGGTGTTGTGACAATAACTGGGTGCCTTTCACTACCAGGTAAAAAACAAAACAAAACAAACTATTATTTGGATGGCCGTTGACTCTGTTGAGTTCCTCCGCTCTTTGCCAGGTCTTGTATTTCATCCGGCAGGGTGTCCAAATATTACCCTCCTCAATGTGTGTGTATATATATATATATATATATATATATATATATATATATATATATATATTGAATACACAAGAATCAAAGTTATGTTTAAAACATTTAATCGCTGACAATTGTTTCTTCCAAACCTAGGCTTGGTGTCCTTGGAACATTATCAATGTTTGTACATATAATTAACCTCCTATTCAACTGAAGAATCATACAGATATATATATATATTGATGTTGTGGACAACAGTTTCATGTTTACAGTGTGGAATGGATGCGACATATATTATATTATACTATAATTGTACAATAATTCAAATTAAGATTAAAATCAAAATTAAATTTAAAATTAAAATTAAAAGCATAGAGTGGAATACATGCAACAGATAATACAAGAGAATAGTCTAATAATTAAATTAAAGAGATAGTACATGCGTTAGTCATATATAAAGGAATGGAACAAGCAAATGTATCATGCTTATATGAGTACTGTATGGCAAGGTATTACATGAAATACAAGCACTTTAAGCGAATATGTTAGTGTATTATGGTGGTTGCAATGGCAGGATATTTTCTGTATAGTTCAAATTTGTATGTGTGTAGAAAAAGAAAGTTTCAGATTTCACATCCATTACATAAGTTAAGATATATTTGTATTGAATGTTTGTTATAGTAATGGATTGTAATGTATTATAATTTAGTGTTATTTAATCCATATTTATAGATTAGAGTTGTTCACTTCCGGATATTAAACCGTTGAAAATTCTCGCAGCTGAATAACTCTAACACTAACCATGTTAGGGCTGCGCACGGTACTGGGGTGGCTAGTGCGGCCATGTGTGAGGACCCCCCGACCGTCATTAAGCAATTGCAGAACATGAACATGATTATGATGATAGGTAGATAGATAGATAATGTAAATTTATAACCTTGATTTTTTCTAATAGTGAATATTTGTGTGTTTATAAGAAACCTTAAAACAATAAGTAACATGAACTGACATTTTGTTCACACACAAACACACGCAAATATATATATATATATATATATATATATATATATATATGTGCGCGTGTGTGTATATACACACATATATATATGCACACACATATATATGCATATATATATGGATATGTAATAGTAATATACGCGAATGGCAAAGCATAAATGAATTGAGAGAGAGACTGAGCATAAGAGGAATCAAATGCTGTGTGCAGGAGAGGCGGTTGCGTTGGTATGGACATGTGATGCGTATGAAGGATGACAGCTGCATAAAAAGGTGCAGAGCACTAGAAGTTGATGGAAACCGCGGAGTAGAACTGGGATGAGGTGATAAAAGCCGACTTTACCCAATTACACCTCTCAAAGGCGATGACACACGACCGTGAACTGTGGTGTCACGCAGTAATACAGAAGACCCGACCCCCCCCCCACGAGTACAAGCCGAAGCTGAAGCATATAGACAATATGTCCCCACACCCTCCCACTGCAAAATGGTCGTGTAGGCGCCACGGAAAAAAAGCACCCAGCACTCACTGTAAAGTGGTTGGTGTTAGGAAGGGCATCCAGCTGTAGAAATCAAGCCAGAATCAGTTCCTGTATGAGCAAGACATGGTGAGCCGACTGGACACTGCCCACAACAGGACAACCCGTCTAACCCATGCTAGTGTGGAAGAACGGGTGTAAAACGGTGATGATGATGATGATGATGATGATGATAAATACATAAATGTCTGTTAGTTAAGTGTGTAACTAGAGTTACAGGCAGCTTGCTTTTCGAAGCACTCAATATATATATATATATATATATATATATATATGGGATGCGATGTTATATGTATATGTATGCATACACACACACACATATATATATACACTCACACACACATACATATATATTTTTTATTTATACACATGTGTATGTGTGTGTGTGTGTGTGTGTGTGTGTGTGTGTGTGTGTGTGAGTGTGTGTGTGTGTGTGTATTCATACATATAACATCCCATATATGTGTGTGCGTGTGTGCATGCTTACTTGACATATAATATACCACACTAAATATAGCTGTTAATTAATTTCCTTGCTTTCTTTTAATAGTTTTCAAGGTTTTTCATGAGTTTTGAATAGTAACAGTATCATGTCTCGTTATTGTTTCTAGTAAAACATAGTTTTAAGATATGTAATATTATCACTTTAGGAATATCATGCAATTGTTAAGGTTTTAACTGACTCTTAGGTTTAACCTTGACCTACTCTATCTTACAATACATGCAAAGCAGAAAAATGTTTCATTGTAAAAACTAACATAATAAATGAGATCCTTTTAATTTTAACAAGAATTTAAAAGAAAATCTGTGTGTATGTTTGTGTATCAATGAAAGTATGATCGAGTGATTAATAAGTTATTTTTGCAATTATGAAGTCCTGGGTTCAATCTTACTGCATGATATCATGGGTTAGCTGAATATATGCTGAAATTAGTGTGTATGTATGTGTAGAGACATGTTTGTGTGAATGCAACTCAGCTGATTACTTCTTGTCTTTCTTTGTCTTATCAAGTGTGTATGAGTGTGTGCATTAATGCTCTCTCTCTTTCACTCACTGCCTCCGTCTCTTTCATTCTCCCCATCTCTCAATATCATATGTAAATGAGAGCTCACGTGCTGGCGGCCCAGTTGTCCCAGCAGACAGAATAGAGATGGTGTTTCCTCGGAAAATGGTGAGGACGACCCATCCTAGCTCGCAAGGCTCACAATTGCAGGTAGCTAACTCTGTGCTGATAGTGGTGAGTAGGGAAGTGATCCTAGGGCTAAAGACACCAGAAGTCCCCACTGCAATGGCCTTGACCGCAAACCTCGGGTTTCAACATAACCCTAGGTTGACATAAGTCTTATGAGTGAAATTAGGTTGCTGAAAACTGTTTTGAAGCTTGCTGGATAGATTGTATCACCTTCAAATATTGTGCCACACTGACTTCGCTTTGGAATTATGTAAAGAGTACATGTGTCTGTGAAATATGGAGCTAACTACAAAGTTACTTAATGGATAGTGTACTTGTTGATCAAAGAACGGAATCTTCGGCATCAAAATTAACAAAGGATCCTTCGTTTTTATTTTACCATCTATATATAAAAGCGAGGATGTGTGTGTCTGTGTACAACTTTGGATACCTAAGGCTTTTACAATTACCAACCGAATTTGACCAAATTTTCTATGCACGCTGTAGAAATCAAGCCAGAATCAGTTCCTGTATGAGCAAGACAAGGTCAGCCGACTGGACACTGCCCACAACAGGACAACCCGTCTAACCCATGCTAGTGTGGAAGAACGGATGTAAAACGATGATGATGATGATGATGATGATAAATACATAAATTACTAATATTATCGTTTGTTTCTTGGTTATTTTTTGTTGCACTTTCAAAGTTAAAAAAAACACTTGTTGTTTTAACTTGTTTCACTATATTAAGTGTTAATTTTCGCGTTAAGGGCCTAATCTCGCAGCAGTCTCGAATTGATGAGATTTTGATGATGGTTTGTTTATTTTTAGAACAATCATTGTGGGACTTTCCATTCAAACCATTGAAACCTACAGATTTTACATTTTTAAAGTAATTTCGTCCACATTTGAGGCAGGCATTATCTATGCTTCCAGCTGTATTCGTACACATCAAACTTTTTTGACAATGAAGGAACATACTGAACATCCTGGATGTCCACGGATATATAAATCTATTAATACTGTATGTAATGCACAGGATGCGGTCAACTATCCGGTTGAATTTCTAAATTCTTTAAATCCTCCTGGTTTACCTCCTAATACATTGGTTCTGAAAGAGGGAACGCCAGTTATTTTGCTGAGAAATATCACTCCTCCAAAACTATGCAATGGTACACGCCTTGTGGTTAAAAAACTGTCTCTACTTAGTATTGACGCTACCATTCTATCCGGATGTGGAAAAGGCGAGGATGTGATAATAACAAAAATTAGCCTGACTACATCAAGCGTGGATACTCCCATCTCCTTTCGCCGAACCCAATTTCCCCTTTGTGTTGCCTTTGCGATGTCCATAAACAAGTCGCAAGGTCAAACTCTGTCCGTCACTGGAATTCACTTGGATGAACCTTGCTTTTCGCACGGACAATTCTACGTTGCCTGCTCACGAGTTGGCAGTCGAGATAATCTCTTTGCGTTTGTTCCGAAAAGAAAAACAAAGAATAACGTCTATCCTGAAGTGCTTTAGTGTTAACAAAAAAACTTATAACAGCTCTGCCTTGACTTCACCTTACTCATTACAAAACATACCAATGAATATGCCATGCAGGATATTTTGGATTATAAGTTCAAAATTTAACCATACACAGCAAAGGATGGTCTCAAAGAATAGATTTTCTCTTATTCTACTCTCATTGTTTTTTTTTTTTGTTTGTATACAACTCTGCTTTCATTACAACTTTTTGTACTTTAGCAAAACTGCCTGTTTTTTTACAGATTTGCAACGTGTATTGTCTTTAATCATTTGTATAACTACATCCTGTTCAGTGTTTTCCTTCATTATCAACATAGTTTTATGTGTACAAAGATTGCACTAAATATTCATTTGCATTAATTATTGAAGACTTCTGCTTATTTTGAAAGGTTGAGGACAAATAATGTTCTTCTTTTACTTCCTAGCTGTATATTCTTAGCATAATTTCAAACCCCGAGCAACGCCGGGTAAATCTGCTAGTTTTCTTTAAAGTAATATATAACATGGTGGGAATAAAACATTCAAACTGAAAAATTTGAAAAGTAGCAGCAAAAATGATCCAGTGGGGACAGAAAGCCAAGAAGTAAGATCAGTGTTAGCACACATAGTGTAGTGAGCCACTATAGTTAATTATATAATTATAATTATAATTATAATTATATAATTGTGATTATAATTATAATTATATAATAATTATTATATAATTATAATTATATAATTATAGTTATATGATTATGATTGAAATTATGATTATATAATTGCAATCATAATTATGTGAAAAATTATCATTAGTTTATTGATCAATTCTGCCCACCCTTTGTTTCAAGTTTTCACAGTTTCTTCCATACATATTTTTTCTCTGTATTAACTCTTAACATCTTGTAATGAGTCAGTCATCCCTCCATTGTAGGTGAAGCATGCACAAAATTCTTGTTCTAGACTTTCCGATTTGTTATGACAGCAAGAAGATCCCATCCAGTGAGGCCAGTGTCCCTTGCTAACAGAGTCCTGATGGTTATGTTTGGACGTCCTACTTAGTACTTTGCATCAAGTGACCAGAGAAGCAGTTTCCCTGAAGGTTCATCATCACTGGAAACATTACCAGCAAGAACTAAGTGATAGTATCAAACTTTCGATGAAACTTGTAGGAGGGCACCATAAAGAAACTTCTTGGAAGTGTGTATTTTCCTCGAAATGTTGAACTCCATACATCTTGGTGTAGAAACCATCAAGTCTCCTTGAGCAAGTGAAATTGAGGGTCCATAACTCTAAACCATATAGCAAGATGACATCGACAATAGCCTTGAAGACCCTGCACTTTGTAGGTCATGGAATTGGAGCCTTCTAGACATCAGTACAAAAAATCAGGATGGCTCTTGAAATGATTTAGCAGAAAATATGTCTTGATAATGTGGTTTCATGTGGGACAGGACGTTAAGAATCAATTTATGATTTTTGAAAAGATAAAGTATTAATGTAATATCAATGATGTATCAACATCTTAATTCCTGAATCATATATTTGTGTCTTAATAGGTTTTGTACAGCATATTTGAGCAAAACACTTAATCACTCTTTCACTCTTTTCTATAATATAGCTATGGAGTTCAAAATGTTAATTTCTAATAACAACTAGAGCATGTGGTCTTTGAATGTTTAATAGAGGAAAACTTAAATTTTGTTTTACCATATGTACTGCGAAATAATTGGCTACAGGCTGAAGATTCCATAGCTTTTATGTTCAATGCAATTATGTTCTGGCACTTGTAATTATGTTCAGAACTGTGTAATGGCTGTTTCTATTATCTGTCATTGTGGTTAGAGAAGTATCGTCTCTGTCAGACTGACCTGCACCATTTTCTTTTCAACAATTAACTAAGCCCCTCTTCAGCATAGACTGGAGGATATACTGGTTTTGAATTTAGGCAGAAGGCCAGTATTTTGGGTGGGATGTTGATTATATCAACCTAGTACTTGATTTGTATTCTATTTTGAAGGATGAAAGGCAAAGTTAACTTCAATGAGATTTAAATTCAGTATGTAAAAAACTGGAACAAATAACTTAAAGCATTTTCCGGATGTTCTAACAATTCTGTTAACCCTGCTGAACTTGATATAGATAATATAATAAATGTTCTATATTTAATAGATTAGCATGTGTATGATTAGATTAAGACTGGAAAACTTTCTGATACTCGGAAAAAGGTGTTACCTAATTTTCAGTTGAAGAGATTTTCATGTTAAAGGCAAAAATGTTCAAATAGAAGTTATTAGACCACAGACCATTAATGATATTTTGTTGTGTTTCTGGATACAGACTACATTGGAAGTGTTCTTGGAGATAGAGAGAGAGGGAGAGAGAGAGATAGAGAGAGAGAGAGAGGGGGGGGGGTGGTGAAAAAGAGGGGTGTCTGGTAGTACAGTGGAAGTGCACCTATCTTTGCATGATGGCATAGGAAGGGCAGAGAAGGAAGAACAATAAATCCAGTGTTACCTCAGTTTTCATAAATCCTTTGCACTCAAGGTTCACACACATTCATCATACATTCTTCATACTATCTACCTTTCACTCTGAGAGAGAACACATTTGTAGCCAACAGAGGGAGTAACTCTTTGAAGCTTTTCCAACTGGTAATGTAGTTGTTATAATATATTTACTGGTATATGCAAAAATCATCTGATAAGTAACCTCAATAAATTGTGGTAATCACCAATTTCGGGAATCATAAATTACAAGTAACTGCCACACATTGATATAAAATAAATACTATGTATGGCAACAAAAGGCCTCCATCTCAGAATGAAGAGCAGACTATAATACTTGTTTCAATTTGTATGCTGCATGGCTCAAAAGAAATGAGGTATACATGCTTTGCTGGATGAGTAATGAATGTACATGAATGGTAGACCACAAGTGAACTGAGAGAAAGGTTGAATATAAGAGGAATTAAATGTAGATGTGTTCTTGAGCAAGGTACTTTATTTCACATTGCTCCAGTTTACTCAGCTTTAGAAATGAGTTTTCTCATTTTTAAATGTATTCAATCAAATACTCTCTTGCTTCGTCTCAATCAGATACAACATTGTTTTAACTTTATCATAGCTATGATTTAGGACAGACACAATAGCTTGAGGTCCACTATCCCATTCTTTTATTTTCTTTGTTTTCTTTCGTCCTTTTATTTGTGCTGTTTATTTTATCACACACACATCATACTAACAGAAAGATTTATTTTTCAGTTAACGATCTAGCTTTTTAGAATGATACCCTCAATTAAATCGTGCGCAACCACTTTGCTGGTTTGAGAGCTGATGAGGGTGAAGATATGTATGTGTAAACTTGTCTTGTACATCGTCTTTCTTTATTTCCTTCTTCCAGTCATTTCTGTGTGCCAGTGTACTTCTCTTTGTCCTCCTCCTCTTTCAATCTTTTCTATATTTCATCTGCTTGTCACCCACTTTGTGGATTGTCTCTCTGTTCACCACTGTGTGTGTGTGTGTGTGTGTGTGTGTGTGTGTGTGTGTGTGTGTGTGTGTGTGTGTGTGTGTGTGTGTGTGTGTGTGTGTGCGTGTGTGTGTGTGTGTGTGTGTGTGTGCGTGTGTATGTGTGTTTGTAGGCAACATTATATATTTTTCTTTTAAAATGTATTTTTGCTTGCAATGTTTACATTTGAATATTCTATACATAATTACACTTTAATATAATTTGTTTTCATTCACTTAGTTCTCCGATATATCTATAAATACCAGTGCCATCTGTTACACACTCCAGTATTCTGATGATTTGATTAGTGACGCACACTGTATTTAAGGTCGAGTGACGCAACTTCGAGTGATCAGCGGCCTTTAGACTCACCTGATCAATGAAATAATTGTTAATACTGTTAATAAAACCCTTTTTGTACAGCTGACCATGTTATTCGTCACACTTTCACTATTATTACTCCAAGAATAACCTTCATGGGAATTCTCGCAAACTTGCCACCTAACCAAGGAAACCTCTTGTTGAGTCAAACAACGCCGTACGTTAAAACTATCCATAGTACAGAGTACTCACAACCTCTAACTAGATTACCTAAAACGATAACTTGTTATCCCATATATATATATATATGAGGAAGTTATAGCTCACTTGAAGCATTGTGTAATGAGGTATAAACGTTTGAATTTCAAATTCAAACTATATATATATGTGTGTGTGTGTGTGTGTGTGCGTGTAGTTAAAAAAAATGACAAAAGAAACAATGAAATCTTGCAAATCATGTCCCTGAAGTATTTCAAATGACATGTGGAAAATCCAGTTTGCTAATATTCCTAGTGAAAAAATTATTAACAGTGATATAAAAGTATAAAAATATACATTAAATCCGTTTCATTTTAATAATAGTTAACACTGGAAAAAACCAAACATATTTAATATTGCCAAATTTCCATCAGGAGTAATAATGCTTTCTTATATAGGCACAAGGCCAGTAATTATGGGGGAAGGGAAAGTCGATTAAATCGACCTAGGTACGTTACTGGTGCTTTATTTTATCGACCCTGTCAGGATGAAAGGCAAAGTTAACCTCGGTGGGATTTGAACTCAGATCATAAAGGGCCGTAACTCTATGCTACAAAGCATGGCGTCCGACTCTCTACCGATACTGCCAGTCCACCACCATCACGAATGAAACTTATAACCATAAGTGTATTGCGCCTATCATTTGCGAGGTGTAGACGTTCATAATTTTCCGACAAAAATAACTAATTTTAAAGAGTGTACTAGGTGCATTTTTTGAGACATCATCACAACCATTTTACCGACTTGATAAGGTATATTCTATGAAGTCAGCAGCACTTACATGTAAGGCTGTTGTCAGTATCACTGCACGATAAGCTGCAACTTTTGTTTTCAGGGATGTACCTCTGACACTCTATAGGCGATGATGTAGTTTACCAAAACATCAGTTTCCGTGGTGATGCCAAGGTAAGTAAAGAAGCTCACATATTTCAGATCTTTGCCATCAATAGTGATGGGTGCAAGAGGATGCCTTTGATCTGACCACAGCTGTTTAATGCCTCCTATATGCCCGAGGGATAGCTTTGGTTGATGTACCACCTCAGTCATCGTGTGAGTGTTTTAGCCTTAAAGCACTGATGGTTGAATAGCCCACCCGATGTACGGAACTCAAATCTGTCACCAGTGTTTTCACTCTTAGTACGGCAGTTACTTAAATGTAAGTATGTATGTATACTGTACGGCGTAATTCGGGCTGTTTGTTTGTTTACAAACAAACAAACCGAGCATTATAATAAATGTTCGGTAAACCGATACGTGCATATATATATGTGTGCATGTATGTATATATATACATACTACTGTACGTCTCTATACATATATGTATGTGCGTATACATACATAGATACTTACATTTAAGTAACTGCCGTACTAAGAGTGAGAAATGAAATTTCGTTTCATTCTATTTCATTTATATATATATATATATATATATATATATATATAATCTTGCTAGAAGGGATAATAGATGTTAAATAATGATGATGATAATATATATTCATTCATGTGTATCTATAAATATTATGTAAATATATATATATATATATATATATTATTCAGAAACATATTAATAGATAGGAAAATACATCTTACAATATCTGATGAAAACATGCCAGTGAGTTATTATACAAACACTCTGACATCTTTGAAATACGTATAATGGAATTATGTAATACAATGAAGATGTACGAATAAACTGTCTCTCTTATTTATTTTATATATATATATATATATATATATATATGTGTGTGTGTGTGTGTGTGTGTGTTTCTGAAGATTCAGTCGGATCGAAAATTAACATTTGTAAGGATATTTTCTTGCTTTTTTTTAGATTTTATTATTTTTTTCTTCATTTTTCCATTTTTAACATGGCTACAGTATATGGATATACTTCCATATTATGGTTTCTTATTAAATGCTAACACTTTAAAATAATCCTTGAAATTTGAAATATAGTCGTTCAACGAAGGTGACTATAATAATTGTTTCTACTTTAGGCACAAGGCCAGAAATTATCCAGTGCATTACTGGTACTTTATTTTATCGACCCCATAAGGATGAAAGGCAAAGTCAACCTCGGCGGGATTTGAACTCAGATCGTAAAGGGACGTAACTATGCTGGAAAGCATGGCGTCCGACCCTCTACCGATACTGCCAATCCACCGCTTACTATAAGGTGACTATAATAATAATTTCACATTAGGAATGATATTTGAGAAAATCTCCAGAGTTGCTTTATCCAATTTTCTCAACTATTATTCATAATGATCAATTATTATTATATTTATCTGCGTTGGGATGACTGTATTTCAAATAGAATTAGCTTTTCAAATATGCTCTACCTTGAGGACAGAACAGAAAAAAGGCACATTATTTGAAATTCTGCATGGGTTTAAAACCAACAAAATGTTTTAAATTACCGCAAAAAAACGTATCTAAGAGACAGTATTATGTAAAATAAGTCTGTTTATGTATTTAAATGCAAAATATTTCAGGTGAGAAAATATGTAGGTAAATAATGTGAATTATGGATACACATGAGTTATCTTCAGAACATTTTGACAATAGGCAATTGTTTCTACCATTAAAGTATAATCTAACGAGGCTATAGTAAGTTATGCATGTAACTATGAAAAATAGTTAATAAAATAAACTAACTAAAAATAGTAAATAAGTTTTATTGTACGAGAAAAGTAGATTTTAAAAATACAAAAACAAAACTCCTTTTTTCTAAGATAGTAGTTTGTGGTTTGAGAGAGGAGTTTGATACTATTTATAGTAGATCAAGTGACTGCGTAAAAGCTTCTTCATTAGTTTCTTAATGGATATTATTGTAGTCGCTAAGCCCTAGGATCGAGTAGATATATAATCAAAAGCATTCTACTTTTGATCATCTTTTTTAGACAGAGTAAGACAACATTATTCATTGTATTTTCATACATGTTAAAACAAGAAAATAGGTTATTATTGTGGATTGGCAGTATCGGTAGCGAGTCGGACACCATGCTTTCCAGCATAGTTACGTCCCTTTACAGTCTGAGTTCAAATCCCGCCGAGGTTTACTTTGCCTTTCATCCTTACGGGGTCGATAAAATAAAGTACCAGTAATTGCTGGCCTTGTTCCTAAATTAGAAACAATTATTTGAAAAGATTTTGCTGTAAATTCTAATAGGTTGAGTGACTGAATAAACACTCGTTCATTAGCTTGTTAATATAGGTGTTTAAAAACGTGTGGCTAATAAATGGCCATTATGACTACTTAAATGCGATGATAGCTACTTTGACATGTGTTTCAGACAAACACATTAAATTGAAAAGAGGAAAAGTGTCATTTAACATTTTCTTTTGAGGCATATTTTCTTTTGTAAAATGTTTTATTATTTTTTTTTTAAAGCCAAAAGTAGTCAAATTGAATGCTCTAACAAAAGTAGCTGATATTTCAAGATTTATCTAATCATTACAGCGAATTTTTAGAACGAATTTGTGTTATATTTTACTAGTCTAAAATAGTTGTAACACTATATAATTGACGGCTGTTTCCTTAGCATGATGTGCTGAGTTCCAAACCTCTTGTAAATATCACTTCAAAAAGAATGGTTTATGTCTGACTTTACCTCACCATGCCAAGCTGACTTACACAAAAAACTCTCTGAACCTCCGACTCTACATTCAATGAGTTGTAGTGCTTCTGTCAAATTACACAAATTTGACTAATATAAATAAACAAAAAGACTGTTTTAAAAGCCAGACTTTATCATAGAAGATGGTTAATTTTAGGGAGGGATTCAGTAAAGAAAACTAAGTGGAGAAATTATACGTCATTTTGATTAATATGAATCAATGTTGAATGAAAGCTATTAACTAATTGGTTACTCATTTAATCTGAGACAATTTCCGTGGTTAGAGCGCCTTACAATCGCGAAGTCGTGAGTTCGATTCTTGAACCTGGCTTTACGTTGTGTTCTTGAGCAAGACACTTTATTTCACGTTGCTCCAGTTCACTCAGCTGTAGCAATGAATTGCGACGACACTGGTGCGAGTTGTATCGGCCATTGCCTTTCCCTTGGTCAACATCGGTGGCGTAGAGAGGGGAGACTGGTATACATGGGCGACTGCTGGTCTTCCATAAAAACCTTGCCAGGAGGGGAACTTGCTAGGTGCAAATTTCATGGTCATTCGTGACCGAAGGGGTCTTTACCCTTTACCCTTACTATACCTCAACTAGCTCAGCCTATCAAACAGACCATCCAGTCTTTGTTTAAGATGTAACACATCCAGGACAGAATTATTCTGGATCAATTTGTGCTCTCCTTTTTTTCAGACAGTAGGATGTGATGAGAGTGATTTGGTTACTATATCTATCAGGCTGAAAGGCTATGTATGTTTAGTTTGCTATATCTCTATTTCTTATTGCGAGGTTTTTTTCTCCAGTTTGCAATTCAGCTACTTGTTCTAGGAGTTTAATCTTTAGCCTATAAAGTAGTTTATTTTATAGATTTATTTATGTTTTAAATAAAAAAAAAACATTCAAAGGGTTCAATAGGCATATAACTGATGGTTTCAATAAGGCATGATTTGGATGATAAAAACTTACTACCCCTTACTAGAAGAAAAAGACACATTGAATAATATAGTTCTAGGTACCCCTAAACAGATAGGATAGTCTTGGCTGTAATCGGTTTGATGATATGCCTACTAGATAAGGGTTGACCTCTTTACTTGATCAGATCAATTATGATTGTGTAGACCAATGAATAGCCTTTCCAATCACTACCATCACGGCCTTTTGCCAGGCACAGTATATATAGAACTGCATTATTCAATGCATCTTTAGCAGTTATTGGTTATTGAGTAGTCGCCACTTTAGCAGGGTGGTAGAATCAGTGGTCGTTAGTTGCCAGTGTGGTAAGTGATAGTATCCTCGTTGGATTATCTTGTTGACATAGACGTGAGGGAAGGTCCCTCGATCTATTTACCATCTATTTACAATATTCCTTTCGCCAGGTCGCCAATTCCAGCAGCATGGATTAAAGATGTTATTGAGACACGAGTAACATAACAACGACTTCAACCGCAGTAATTAGAGATGAAATGTTTGTTTATTTATATGGTTGAAGTTACAGATAAAAAGAGGTTACAAAAGGGAATGTGCCATTGCGCCGTTAAGCCGGCGAGGCTAGTGGTGCAATATCTCACTGTTACATTATGCGTGTTGCTGGTACAAGAGAGAGATTCTTCAAATCTTCGCGGGGAATTTCTTCCTCAGGGCGCGAGGGATACATCCTCTTCCACTGGCGCTGATTGGCTGAACTGAGCCGAATCACGCACAGAGAATGTATGTGAGCCCGCGAAATGTAGGTCACTACACATCCTTTTATATAGACTGTTTAGATTGGCTGCTATTTTTAACAGTTGCAACGATCACATATATGCCCTTTTGTGTAAGTAAGTGCATATAATTATTGTTTGTGTAGTTCGTTCGTGTGTAAAATGCTATTGTGTGTTGGCTGGCATATATTATATACATTTAGCATAAGTTGAAATGAATTAAATAAAATCCAATTCAATAAAATATTTTATTTCAGTTATAATAAATTATATCTGAAAACCTGGTCATATCCTGTAATGTCTTCTCTTTTCATTGGCTTTTGCTGTCAGCGTTAATAATCTTCTTAATGCATTCCTGACTCAAAACTAAAGTTGACATATACTAAGATTACGCCTTTATACATATAATGTATTATATAATTTATAAAGTAGATAGTCTACCTTATCTGTTTCAACTCCCTTTGTCAGTAATCTTGAAGAGAGTTTCTGAATGCGTCATGAATAGTTTGTTGATTGAATTGACTCTAATCTTAAATTTGGCAAATAATGAAGACGATATTAATGTGCTTTGACAAAGCCAAGTAGTTTGAAATGTACCGTGTATAAGAATAATGGGCTATATTAGTAAATGTTTGACATCCGTCTCTTACTTCTTGGATTTCTGTCAGATTGCACCATCGTAACGTGTACTGCTGGCGGTTTCTCTGAGCACACACTCTATAGATTCTGGTGTACCCCAAACTTCGGTTATTTTCCCTTTTACATTAGCAACTTTCTAGTCACCTTTAACAGCCCCAACTCTATCTCTATTCCTAACACAACTCAACCTTCTGTGATCGAGGAGCGCGAGGCTGCCTACGTGTGGAACCAGCTCGGCCACCGCTCTTTGAACGTTCACCCCCTCTCCCTTCCGTAGACGTCCAGTCCCCGCCCAATACCCAAAAATAAAAAAAATGAGACGCCATCCTTTGCAACATGATTTCAAATAGGCTGGTGAGCCAGCTCGATGAGCACTGTCTGGGATGTTTCCGCTCGGCCTCCCAACCCCACAGTGATGCTTGTCTGAGCACAGTTCGAACATTTATGAGTGGCTCTGAGATGGACAGCGATTGAATGCGCATCGGTTTTTTCCCGAGACTCAGTCTCACCATCTGCGGGAAGTGAAGATCTAGGAGGGCTAGGTAGAAAATTCCTAGCCCTCCAAGATCTTCACTTCTCTGTAGGCCATAAATACCGGCAGATATTCTATCGCCGCACAGTGAACATAGGCTACTATTGTACTAATAACATTAAAGTCCACATCACAGGCAAACGCAAAAGCCCTCCACCTTACGGATGCTCATGCAGAAGGCCAGATACATACCCATTAGATCAACTGTGGAGTTAGCCCTTTTTATTTCATATAACAGGTTGAATGAGTTCGGGTGTATAACCCAACAAAGCTTAAGTACCTGTATATGTCACTGTTGTAACTAATTATACTTAACACATCCTATGGACTGAGTGCTTTTACCCTTGGATATTTTTTATCAAACGTATACTACAGTATATATATATATAAGTGTGTGTGTGTGTGTGTGTGTGTGTGTGTGTGTGTGTGTGTGTGTGTCTTTGTCTATGTGAATGCATGTATTTACATGTCTCTATTCTTCGTTGTTTTTATTGTTTCTCCCCACTTCAGTCGGTCTAACTATTTATGTGTTTTACGTTTAATGTTCATACCCTGAGGCAATCTCGTCGTTTAATTCTATTTCCTTTTAAGGTATATAATTGTAGTTAATTGTATGGTAAATTTAGTTAAGTTTAAGTAACTATTAAGTAAAGGTATAGATGAATTAACAATAGATTTATTACGTTGAGCCAGTAATTATTTTTATTATGGGCTAGCTAAGGACGGTGAACCACGAATTCTATTCTTAATACTTGTATATTGTTTACCAAAGTGTCAAGTTGTTTCTCGTTATTAACGAATAATTTTATGTCTTCCATTAATAATGGGTAGCTGGTGTCATGTTCATATTCTACCTTTACTTTTCTCAAGATCTAGATCATTGGGTTAAGATTGATTATAAATAGCAAAGGTGATAGCCTATCCCGCTGAAATATTTCTCTCTTTATCATAACTTTCTCAAGTTTCTTACTCACTGTTGTGAGTTCTCTGCTAGTGGTCTATGCTATTTCTGAGAAATGGTTTGATGTTATCGGCTATTTGACGATCCAGGAATGCGAGACAATATTAAACAACGTTTTATAATAAATCCAGGCCACAGCTAAACCTGTCTGTCTTAGATATTGTTCTTGATATACAACAACCACAAAATTTACTTTGAGTCAACTAAGGGTGATTTCTGTGTGGGAGCTCTATCTTGTAAAAATAGCAGCCACACTTATCTCAAGTCACATCTAACCACTGCGTATTAGTAGATGGCACACATGAGGACGTAGTTTTATATATAAGAAAAGACGATGTTATATATATATATATATATATATATCTTCTTCTTCTTCTTCTTCTGCCACTTATTCCTGAAAGGGTCGTACGGTCAGAGTCCTGAACAAACAGTCCTTCCAGTGGGTCCTGTCAGAAACAACTGTCTCCAACTGATCCGGCTGGATCCCCAAGAGAGACAAGCCAAGCGCATGGATGTTATGCAACCATCTTGCTCGTGGATTACCCTTGTATCTCCTGCCGGTTGGTTTTGCTCGTAAAATCTGTCCAGCGTTTCTTTCCTGAAACATTCTAACAACAAGCCCATGGAATCGGAGCTGTGATTTCTCAATTCGGAGAAGTAGCGGCTCTACCTGGACTGAGCTATGCACTCTGTCGAGTAACTTTACACCAAAGACCCTTCAGAGGAACCCCATTTTGGAAGCTTGTATTCGCGATCGTATTCTTTCAGTCATTACTCAATATTTGCGACCAGGGTTGGCATGAGTAACGAATTGAAGATAGCGAGTTTGACTTTTACACCTACCTCCCTTCTTCTCATTACCGAATTCTGAAGCTGGCGCATTATGGCACCAGCTCAAGTAGTTCTTGCACTTAATTCAGCGTCCTGCCTCCCACCACTCGTAAATATGACCCCTAGATACTTGAACTTATCCACCTGCTTCAGTGGAAATCCATTCACATGTAGAGTGCACTGCGCAGGCTTTCTTGAGAGGACGAGTGTCTCAGTTTTCGCAGCACTGATTTTCATTCCTGCCGTGAAGCACTCGGCATCCCACCTATCAAGTGCAAGTTGGAGATCACCTTCTGTCCAGTTAAACAACACCATGCCGTCTGATAATTCCAGCTGACTGATTTTACACCTGCCAGTCATGATACCACTTCTAACTCGGCTGCGCATGAAAATAATTAACAGGAGAGGTGACAGTACGCAACCTTGGCGGCGTCTGTCACCCACATTGAATGGTTTCGATTTAGTACCATTTATCCGAACATAAATACTCGGGCATTTGTATTGAGACATCAACCCAGCAAGAAGCTGACCCAACAATCTGTCCAATAATAAAGATACTACAAACTTTTAAATTAATAAACACATTAAAAAATATTTTATTGAAACTATAACAAAACACTGGTGTGTATGAATATAACAAAAGACTCATTTGTGTGTATAAAGTTTAATTAACAAGTTGAAGTTATGTAGAATAGTATAGTTGACATGTCCATGAGTAGATGAAAGAATGAGGTAAAGTTATTTGTTACCGTTTTGAAGTTAGCTCGCAAGAGACCATGTTAGGGTTGCCAGGCG
Organism: Eledone cirrhosa; assembly: GCA_964016885.1. Lineage (NCBI taxonomy): Eukaryota > Metazoa > Mollusca > Cephalopoda > Octopoda > Eledonidae > Eledone > Eledone cirrhosa. The sequence goes on from OZ024740.1 coordinate 358,048,529, forward strand.
AACGCGCCTAGCCGAAGACGCCTGGTCGAAGGGCCAGGCAGGTTAGAAGAGAGTGAAGCATCGGCGAACGCGCCTGGCCGAAGGCCAGGAGCCGAAAGGGCAAATGAGAGAGAGATCGCTCTGAGTATCCCTTTTATAGGGTCTCAGGACGGAAGTGACAAAAAGGGTTCTGCCACCCCAACGGGAAGTAACTCCAGCTACTTCCTGTCTAGAGAGCGGTGATGTGATTGTCATAAGGGAGGCAACTCTTGCTACAAAACATTACGGGACATTAATAGTTAATGAAGATGTAGTAATTAGTTTCTAACTAATTTGACAAAGGTTTTGCACTTGTTATGGTTGTCTTTGTATTGTGTTAGCTGAATACTGTTACCATACTATAAGTGCTGCTAATGTGTTGGTATTATATGGATATCTATGAATATAGGTTTTGTGTGAGAGTATCGTTTGTTCTAGTTTTTAAATAATCTCTCTCAAATTTGCTTAAGTACACATATATTTAGTTATTGTTTAACGCGATTGTTGATACTTCCCACTCGTAATATATTCTCCCTGCTTTGGCAGGGAAAACAATAAAGGTATGAATTAGGTAGACACAAAATAAGTAAAGATAATTTGTTTTATCTATTTTCAAGTGTATTTTACTGTAGACAGAATTTTGTATGTTGCCAGTTTATTTGACTTGTAGAAATTTACAAGCTAACAGAGGAGTGTCTACGTGATATCAGCCTACTCGAAAAGGCTGTCAAATATCCCTCAAATTACACCTTAACGACCTAAATAGGAAGGATACAGAGGACAACGAAATCCTGATCTACAAAAGCTGGGGAGCTGTAAACAGCTGATTACTATATATATAGTAAAAAGTCGGCTTAAGATATAACCATATGTAGAGCGGAGGAACGGAGTGAGGGTGATAAAGGAAGAAAGAGTGTCTGAAGCATGAGATGAGAAATGAGAACGGTATAGAGCAGAGAAGAGGAGAGAAGAAGAGATCGATGGAGCAGAACTTTTGGAGATTTACGAAAAATAAAAAAAAATAATGGAGAAAGGATGAAGAAAGTAAACTAACACACACACACACGCGCACGCACGCACACACACGCACACACGCACGCGCGCGCACACACACACACACACACACACACACACACACACACACACACACACACACATATATATACATAATGTGGTCCTTGAGAATCGACACGTTTTCCGTTCACGAAATTTCTGTTTCAAGGCATTAGTCAGTGTGAGAGATCACCCGAAACACCACATTGTTGTGAAGTGAACTTATCAACTGTATAGCTAGGTCTTGTGTCGCTGAATGTATCTAGGGTGAGGGTGAAAGCTAAATGATCATATAGAGGCCTTGGTTGACACTTATTAACGGAGAATTAGCCTGTTCAACAACTGTGTAACAACTGAAGCTAGAATGTGTCCAAGAAATTTTAAACCCCACAATCTCAACCGTGCCTATTTGTAGATAATTTATAGTGAATGCTCTTCACCAATTTGTTAAACATGAGTAAAATTACTAAACATTCGTACTTCGCATCTAGCGTAAGAAGGTATCACCATGCGTACATAATTACGTTTGTACCTATGTTTGTTTTCTCTTACTAATTGGTGTTTCAGTATTTATTTTGATCGGCTGCCTACTAGCAAAACTGTTAAGTTGAACAATCGTTAACACTTTACATTTTCAGATTTTTCGTTGTAGCTGACTTGATCATAGAAAGACCGTTTTTAGAAATAAAAAAAAAAAGATGCACAGAAATCTGTATATTAATTTTTCTTTATCTTTTAAGGTGCCAACGTTTTCGTGTTAGCTCTATTGGAATTATATGAGTGACCAGGCCGTAGAAGTGCGACAAAAAATTTGACACATGAAATAAATGAGTATTAACTCTTTCATTACCGTATTTTTAATGAAATACCTTGTATTTTGACCAGTGAATGAGGAATTTGGGAAGGATTTCAGACCTGCCAACCTCTAAAAATCCAAAGGGAGAATACCATGAAAAAAAGTGCCCCTAAACGGGGAGAAATGAGGCAAAATGGGGGTGGATTTTATATAGTGAAAGCTATACCCATTTTTACAAGAAAAGGCATCTCTCCCGCATTCCAATTGCTATTGGGGACAGTCGAACGAGGAGAGTTGACGTGTCTGGGATTTACTTAAATTATAACTTCACTAAGATGGTATTTGTAACATATCTTTTTATATTAAATTATGTTAGAAAGTTTTAAGTGGGAACTTTTTAAAATGGATGGTTGTGTTTTATGGAAATAGAGGCGGTTTTAGGCTCACTGGTATCAAAAGGGTTAAAGAAAACTTTCTCTGTGTGTTTTTTTAAAATAGTTAAATGCCTTTTGACGATGTAGGTACATCATATTTTATTATCTAAGATACGACGCCACCCTCTGTAATGCATAAACTATAGTGCTACGTTCCTTCTCAGTGAATAAAAAAATAAATTGTTATTCTTTGATCCAACAGATTGGTAGATATCTTTTTGCTCTAATAATGGTTTCTGATTTAGGCACAAGGTCAGCAATTTGTTTTTTGTTGGGTGTGGGAGTCGATTAAATCAGCCCCAGTGCGTGACTGGTACTTTATTTTATCGACCTCGTAAGGATGAAAGGCAAAGCTAACCTCTGCGGAATTTGAACTCAGAACGTAAAGGACCGTAACTCCATGCTGCGAAGCATAGTATCTGATGCTCTACTGATACTGCCAATCCACCGCCCTTTTTTGCTCGAATAATAATGTATATAAGCTGAAATGGTATTCTGAGTACTGCAATTTAAACTCATTAGTTGTACATAAATTCTTCTTTCTTTTGCACTGCTTTTATCAGATTGGGTATGTTTTAAATTAAAGTAAAACAACATTACACAATAAACAATACAGAAAAGTATATATTTATTTTTGTCAAATATGTCATTAAGTTGATATGTTCTCACACCAGACGTGGGTGGATTTCTTTTAATATCCATCTATGAAAAGAAGCGGAGAAGTGTCATTACATCCGACGGCCCTCCCAGACGGTAGCGATGGATGTGAATGGTCTTCTGTTTAATAAACTGCAGGTCGGAGTCAACTTGAAAAACAAGAATACACATTGCATGTAATAAATAAAAATAAAAGCTAACGAGAAAAAAACAAGACAAAATATTTTTTTACATAAAACTAATAACCTTTTTCGAAATTATTTAACCATGGTAAAGAGAGACAGATGAAGTACCGAACCTGTAATCTACTGCCCCGAGCCTGTTGTCAAGTGAATCTTTTCTAATCAGAGGCGGACTGGGTCTTAAAACCATCCCGGGCGACACAGACTAACAGATTGCTGACTGCTGAGGGCGAAAGATGTTTTTATTGCTCAGCTAAAGCACGTTCCATTTTCGTTTCAACCTCTGTGCAGCGGCTATGACTTCAGTTTTCGTGACATTTTAAACATTTTAAAACTGTTTTTTTAACTGTTTTTTTCTTTTTTAATCGGGCCGTCTCTGGTCATATGCCTTTTAGTAAGCAGTATTTCAATGTGAGTCTCAGTTTACTTTTGTGAAGGACCAGTGATTAATCTGGCTCTAAACAAGTCCTAAACTAGCCATTGAAATGTTAGCAATGCTTTACATATTTGAAGATCACCAAAAGAGGTTGTGAGGCATTTGCAGCGATCTTGAGTTGTTCAAGATTAAAGATAAACCGTACAGTAATGTTTCCTTGATCGATGCATCACTTGAATCCTTCTGCTGAAAGAGACAACGTTGTCATATTCTTTCATTGTATGATGCTGGAAGTGAGAGCGGGTGATTGATAGTTTGTTGAATAAGTGAAATTATTTGTTCTCTTGGTTTCTTTGCCGACTCACTTCCAAGTATATGATTAATCAACGAAAAAGCTTGCTCGTGAATTAACATGTAAGTGGCTGAGCATCCCATAGACATGTGCACCCTTAAAGTAATTTTCAAGGAAATTCAGCATGACACAAGAAAGTCCATTTGACGAGCTTCCAAGCAGTTTCCAGTAAATCATTCACAAGACATGTGTCAACCCGAAGCTATGGTAAATGACATTTGCCCAAGATGTCATGCACTAGGATCGAACCTGGAGACTAATGATTGCGAATCTTTAACAACTCTTCCATGTTGCCTCCACACATGAACAACACATAGATATGTTTATATACACATGCATCACCGGAAAATTCGTTGAACGTTGTGATTATTTCTATATCTGTAAAATTGTCTTGTGAATACCTGTAACATCCCTTTATTTACTGCATATTATTTACGTGGAAATCGAAGCCTCTATTACAAACGTTCAATCGTGTCCGATCATTTCTTGTCACAAATGAACAGATTGTTCGACCAGAGCACACACACACACACACACACACACACACACACACACACACACACACACACACACATATATATATATATATAAACAAGGTTTAGTAAATAATGAAAAAGTTTCAAAATAAATTTTAAAAAATTGACTTTACCTACTATAGTTACCTTTACCGATCGGTTTCGAATCCCAAAAATAAAACGGAGACCATACGGCCTACGTTGCAAAGAGAGATTCTCGTCAGAAGGTTCTTTTCATTCAAAGAATATAAAATTCCTGAATTTAAATCACAAACTAGCGCTATCAAAGACTGTTCCTGGGATGAGAGTGGATGATGTAGAACAGGTTTATCAAGAGGCAAAAGGAGGTAGGTCATATATATATATATATATATATATATATATATATATATATATATATATATATATATATATATATATATATATATATATATATAACGTGTGTGTATGTTTGTGTGTGTGTATGTACTAATCTCGCGATTGTAATAAAACAAAACCTTTTTTATATATGTTATTTCACATATTAAGTTGTACGGTATTTATATATCTCTTCAGGCGAATAGTTTTAAAAAATATTTAAACACTGGGTAGCAACGTTAGCCTATTTGACACGTTGCACGAGCTAAAAATAATTGCAATCAATAGTGCGTATTTTCGTTTCTTTTATGTTCATGACTAATGTTTAGTTAAATAATCCTCGTCAACTACTTACTTTTTATATAGAAAAGGTGTAGTGTTTTTTGGAATGTTAAAACAAAACCGGTTTGATTTAAGTGTATAAAGTATAAAATAGGTACAAAACTAAGCAATGTATGCAATATTTCTTTATATTAAAGTAATAGATTGGCAGAATAGGTAGGCCATCGGATAAAATGTTTTGTAGCATTTAGTTACAACCCTTTACGTCCGAATTTAAAGTTGCCTTTCATCCTTCTAGGACTGATAAAATAAAGATCAGTCAAATACTGGTGTTGATTTAATCAACTTTCCTCTTCCCAGAATTTGCTGACCTTGTACCTAAATTAGAAACCAACATTTCTTTCTATTTTCCTTTTCTTCTTGTGTGTTTTTCTACTTTTGTTTACATGAGTTATTATTGTCGTTAAATTATGTAACTTTATAGAGGTGAGACGGATTGTGTAGAGGTGAGATGGGTTGTATAGAGGTGCCTAACTGAACAAAGCATTCAAATGGTGTATAAAAGAAAAGAACATCTAATTTTTACTGGAAGGCAAACTGACATATATTCTATGCGGTTTATAATTCAAACTCTCGGTAATGTATCGGGTAGAGCGAGGAAAAGTGCATAAAATGGTTGAATTACTATGTAGAAACATTCATGCATGATATAAACAGCAGGTCATCAGTTCATTAACAAATCAATGAAAACGTTATACTATTGAAGATACATCCTTTTGGGAGAGTCACCACTCAAATCAACTCATGGAGGACATTGAATTGAAGAAACATGTCCTAGTTAAAATTAGACAAAATGAAATCAATGTGCCATATCACACACACGCGCGCACACACACACACACACACACACACACACACACACACACACACACACACACACACAAACACACACACACACGCACACGCACACACACACACACACACACACACACACACACACACACACACACACACATATATAAATATGTATATGTATATGTATATATATATAATCCGTGATGAGTGATCCAAGCAATTCAACTATGGTGTAACCAAGCACAAGTACTGCATGCTATGGATATCCATAAGGTATTACGTATATGGTATCCGACGAAGTATCCATATTAAGAAAGAAAACGCGAAACGATTTTACGTATTCAACTTCAGTTTATTGCCTTACACTTGTTATGTACATTTCAATAGCAATAACATGTCATTAAGTAATAATTATCTAATGTATTGCCGTCAGACAGGTCTTGAAAACGTAAACAATGTTTTGTTTGGGGTTTTGGTATTTCATATGCCCGCTGTTGGAGAGATGCTCTTCATTCGGAGTACAGCAGTCATAAGAAAACGGAATTCAGAGATCCACAGACAAGAGGAGACCTTAAAAAAGCTACAGAAAGAATGCTAATGGCTGCGCAAGAGCAGGCTCTCAGAACGAAGTGGGTGAAACAACATATTGACAAGGAGGAGGCTAACTCACCGTGTAGGATCTGTGGAGAGAGAGAGAGAGAGAGAGAGAGAGAGAGAGAGAGAGAGAGAGAGGAGACTGTGGCTCACATCGTATCCGAATGTAAACACCTATCCCAGACTCACTATAAAGACTGGAGGTATGATATGATAGGAAAGGTGATTCACTGGTATTTATGCAAACTAAACAATTTACCACATTCTGAGATATGGTATGAGCATAAGCGAGAGTCGGTGATAGAAAATGATCAAGTGAAAGTACTATGGAATTTCAGGATACAGACAGACAAGAAATTAGAACACGATGGGCCTGACCTGGTGGTTTTTGAAACACTGAAACTTGTGTGACATGGAGAAATGAGTGTTAATGTGTTGGAATCATAGTGGATATAGCACTTTTATTTGTAGTAACTCAGTAAAAAAAAGGCAGAAGTCGCTTGAGGTGTAAACAGCCCTTGAACACCTCGTTCTTAGAATTTATGTGTTTTGTCGATGAATTCAAACCCTGTAAAATTCTCCATTTTCACTAAGGCAGAAAAAATATCGCTTTGTTCCATTGATATGGATTCTCCCTTTTATATTATGGGGGGCTCCTTTATCTTTTAACTGTCAAACTGTTTTGCCAGGGCTGTGGTGGTCTTCCTTTCAGGATATTTAAAGAGTGAGACACGGGAGTTGTATCATTTTTTTTAAAATGGTCTTGTACTATACCTACATATCGTTCACTGCTCTATGCATGGTTTATGGTAGTAATTTCGGCCTCATATACAATGGACATTCTATTACAGCTCTGCTACAGAGGGCTGTTTTCCTTATTTTGCATGCACATCCTGGATCTTCATGGAGTTTGTTTTCAGCAATTATTTTAGATCTCATAGAAGGTCCGTTAGGATAGCTCATCTTCACGAAGCACCTATTGAATATTTTACGGTATTTATGTTGTGGAGGTTGGGATCATAATAATATATTAGCACTCTTGCACTAGACTGAGCACTCTTTTCTTTTTTCTTTGTTTGCAACCCCCACCATATATAACTATATATATATATATATATATATATATATATATATATATATATATGTGTGTGTATATAAAACTAGATACATAAAAAAATGAAACATGTGAGGAATAATATGCAATCAAGAAGATCTATTTATCCGCCTATCTAGCCATATGTATGTATGCATATATGTATGTATGCATATATATATATATATATATATATATATATATATATATGGGGGGGGGGTAGGAAATACATTGGTTGAAAGACTTATTGGTAGAAAAAATTATTTGCAGAAAAATAATTGATTGAAAACATCAATAGAAATTTAACCAGAACTGGCACAAGGCCAGTGAGGAAAGAAAAATCAATTAAATCGATCTCAGTACTATACTGCTACTTTATTCTATTGACCATAGAAGAATAAGAAGCATATTTGACGGAGGGATTCGAACTCAGAACTGAAAGAACCGGACCTATATATCTCGAAATATTTAATCAGTCTCGCTAACGATTCTGCCAATTCCCCACCGTCAGTATACAACAGTATTAATAGCTTAAATATATAATTTACATATTTTGACGTCGGGTTAAGAGGAAGTATTTTTGATAACCATAAAACATTCACGACACAAAATCTCTAGTGGTCTTTAAAATGATATGCTTGACATACAATAAATTACTTTAGGCATTGAGTTGCATTCCCTTAGCTTCAATGATCAAATCCGGCTATGGTTATCGTTTATGGGTCTATAAAATAATCACTAGTCAACCCATTGGCTAGTTTTAATCAACTATACTCTACCCATAACGTTTGTGATAACGCAACTGTGTTCAAAATAGTTATCATTGCTATTGCCAGTAAGGAGTTAGAATATTTAAATGCGTCGGACACTATACGTAACGAACACACATGCATACACATATAGCCAAATACTTCCGACAAGATAAAGTTTCGATATAATTTCATCAATGATAAGAGGAAGAGAAACTAACGAGTTCCTGACTGGAAATGATAACAGTTCCACCAAATCCAAAAAAGTTGAAGTGTGGTGGTGGTGATGATGAGGAGCAGAACTCCGCTCATCATCACCATCACATTCAATCGCTTTTCTTTTGAAAAAGAGGCCATAGCCCTATAATATCATAGAATAAAAGGTAATATTGTAAACTGCTGTTTTGCTCTTTTAACTTTAATTTTCACACCTGTATTTCTAACTTGCATTGTGCTGTTATTCCTAAAACAGTCTTTATCACATATTTCAGAATACTTTATATAAGCTATAGGTAGTGAATTGGCAGAGTCGTTATAACGTCGGATAGAATGCTTTACGGTATTTGTTTCGGCTCTCTACTCTCTGAGTTCAAATTCAGCCGAGATCAACTTTGCCTTTCATCCATTCCATAAAGAAAAACCAGTCAGGTATTGAGGTCGATTCCTCCTACACATCTCTTTCTCACTTTCATTCTCTCACTCTATTTTTTCGGGAAGAAATCCGCTGTATTCAAACATAGGGAGGAATGGGCTTTAAAAATGCCCTAGAAACGCCGTATGTCAATACTGCGCCCTTACGAATTACCGGATCATGCATGCAGGCATATAAACAATACATATATATTTCTATAATAATATATGCGAATTTATAGTTTTGACAAAAATGAATATTGTACTTAAGTATTAAATTAAATAAAACTGTAAAATCACATATATCGTTGCAAGTACATATAGTTCTCCCGGCACTTTGTCTTTCAATTATAAGCGATTGCCGTTTCTAGAATAGAGGCTATGGAGTATCCGAAAGACGATGAAAAAAAGTTTTATTTGAAAATCGAAGCTTATTACTGATTCATATACCATCTTTGCTTGATTTAGTTACACGAAGGGTGTCTGTTTTGTAAAGAATAACAACTGTTGTATTCAATCATATAAACCGCAAGACGAGATATGGCGATGCGAGATCACATCACATCTTTTCTAGATTAAAATGTAGTTTTATCTTTTCATAATTTTTATACAGATAGATACATTCTAAAACACACGTACAGATACACATACATACAGGAATACATACATACATATATGCATGCATGCAAACATACATACACACACACACATACATACGTATACACATGATGATGATGATGATGATGGCTGCAACTCGATTTCGAGTATTGCCATCGCTTGATACTTAAGTATGAGCATCAGGGTCGTGTCTTTCCAACCCTGCTAGGGACTTGCCTCGCAAAAAATGTCACATATCAAGCGATGCCTGTGCTAGAAGCTTTTCTAAGAGAGGAAAATCTTTGCACGGAGCCAATCCCATTCTCTGAACATCGAATGCATTTGCCCAAAAAGTATAACTGATCTACATCATTGGATACAAACGAAGTCGCAGGTTTTATATTAGAGTCACCTTCTCCTAAAGAGATGCCTTCATGAAGACTAGGAGCCTCTCGCTCCACAAGAAAAAAAAAACTTTATTGGATGGCCGTTGACTCTCCTGAGTCCCTCCGCCATTTGACGGGTTTTGTTTTTCATCCCGCAGGGTGTCCAGAATCATCCTCTTCACCAAGCAAGTTTGGTGTAATTGCCGGTTTAGTCGCCGATACCCGACCATGCACAGGTTGTACAGGGTTATATGTTACCAGTAGCGCTGAAGAGCGACCTGACATAAATACATAGATACACACATATATACATACATACATACATGGTGGCTGCCAACTCGTTTTCGAGTACGGCCACTACTTTATATCCATGTAGGAGAACCCTTACCGATGCGCTGAACAAGTGTGACTTTTTAGTCCAGCCAGCGACTTGAAAACTCTGGTACAAACACTACATTTGTGACAATTATTGACACATAGTGCTGGGCCCATGGTACCATGTGATGACATACATACATGATGGCTGCCCCCTCGTTATCGAGTATGGCCATTGCACGAGGAGAAAAAAAAAAATAATAATAATAAATAAATAATAAAAAAAAATATATATATATATATACAATATTAAATAATGAAGAAAAGAGTTAAGTATGCCACAAATATTGTTGTAAACCTACTTTACAATAAAAAAAAAAGTAAGAATAAGAACTGTTCTTCTTTATGAAGCTTCCAATTTAGCATTTTGTTTAATTTTCGTATATAATATAAATGTATGTGCATTCAACTTCTATAAGTTTTTTTAATGTTTAGCCTTTGAACTTGTAATATATAACTCGTAAATAGTCACATGGAAAAACGAGGGATAAAGAAAAAAGAAAAGAAAGAGGAAGATCAGGGGGATTGAAAGCAGAGGGAAAATGGGGGTGAACAGATTTTACTGTCGACCTCTTGAAAAAAATTACAAGGCAAAAAAAAAAAGAGTAAAAATTATAATGTAACGAATTGAATAAAGGATAAATGAAGCTAAACATATAACAGAAATAACAAAATAAAATAATTGAAAATTAAAAAAAAATTAAAGCTTTCATAATAGTGTAGTGAAAAATAACCCTCAGAGAATGTTAGGAATTCAGGAGTGGTAAATGAATACAATATCTTAACTATAATAAAGAAAGGAGTGCGGGATTGCGTCCAGAATATATATTTTTTACCCCGTTTGTAAAATAAGTTTGATTACTTTGAATAAATAATTGTTTCTACTTTAGGCACAAGGCCAGCAATTACCCAGATGAATGAATATTACATAATTTATGTGCTAAATTTCGTGGCTGTTGTTTAAATATATTTTATAGCTTATTTAAAGATCTTTAAAATTCACTTCTTTAACATTTTCAAATGTCAACACTTCCGGTTAGAGGCCGTTATATTATAACACTTATAAAAATATCGCATATATTTCCGTCGCTAATTTTCTCCTAATGCAGTTTATATATAATATCGTCTTTTTTAATATCGTCTTTTTATCATGGATTACTTTACTGATTACAGAAGATAGTGTAACACAGTCTTCGTTCAATTTCTGTGTATATTGTCAATTACGGTTTTATTTGACGTATCATATCTACATGCATATATACTTGCGTAAAATATCAATATACGCACTACACATACCACCTGTAGGGTGGTTTTTCTGCTAGTATGAATAATGATTCCTCTTATTGCCTACAAATGCCCAAGGCGATAAAATAGAACGATACAAATAGAAAAATAACACAGAGTGGGGTTTACATCGAATGAAGGAAAGAGAACAACACGAAATAGAAAACAATAGGAATAACAATGATGGAATTTGTAATAAATATGCATAACAATAAAGAAGCAATAGAAATAACGAATAGCAAAAACGAATAGCAACAACGACCAATTCCCCAATATTGGGGAACTGTACTTTAGGGTAATTCCAGCGAGAATCCTTCACAAAACACAGAAGTGTAACAAGGCAAAATAGCACCTACGGCAAATACTGAAATTGCGCCAGCAAGCTATATAGTAGTTGTTAGACAATGGGATTGACAGCGCAGTTTAAATAAATGAGAGTTTAGGGTATTAAACTGCATTTTCATTTGTTCTACAGTTATCCTTTACGCTTAAGTATACGTAAAGTATTGGTAAAAGTGTTAGTGTGTTTAAAGGGAGTGATCTGTGTAATACTGATCTTTGACAAATATTAAAACCCTATTAATATATTTAACAAGTCATACTATGAGGTATGCCTCTGTGATCATGTAGTTCCCAGCACTGTATGTTTACCTATGGGCCTAATAATTTATATAAATGGTTTAATAATCCAGCCACCACAGTGTTTCTCATCCATGATAATCTGAAAGACATATCATACATCTGAAGAAGTTTCTTTTTTTCAATCTATGACAATAGCTTATCTGACTTTAATAGAAAGTGCTCCTAGTCCAGGTAGGATTTTTTCCGGGCCCCCTTTAAAATATGTAGTGACCCATACCATTCACTGAAATCATACTAAAACATTTTCCCGAGGGCCGGAACCCCCCTGTACATACCCCCTGAAGTTGAGGATGGTCGAAAAGAAGGAAAAGTCCGCTATTATTGCACCTATACTCGATATTATTTCGTCACAATGGCGGTTTTTGGGGTCGATAAACTCATTTATGGTATTGTTTTTGCATTATGACCATCCAATATGCCGGAAATCCAGGATAGCGACCAAAATCCAAGATGGCGACCAAAATTCGATATGACGGATACAATAATTTTTCACTGCGAGAGTTATGTTTTCTCATGTAATAAATAGTTTCTCATGTTTAACATCTACCGAATTCGTTATTGCTTCGTTCTTTAGCCGAACCTGTATTTCCCCGTGATCTCACATGCACCATATCTTTCGTACTTTCAGATTAACGTCCAATTTTAGAAATGGCATACAGGCACACAAAATTACCATTACGATCGTCCGCGAAGAAGATTCTCGGTGAACTGGAATATGTGGAAACTGCAGGATTCCCCAAAAAGGAATGTTATCACGAACATGATGTATCTAATGCGACCATCACGAGCAGGCCAGAGTCAGAGACCAAAAGAAGAAGCATCATTGTCCCTCTCATATGTGCTATCAGAACACTGTATTTTCTGTAACGTATATACAGTGACGATAAAACATATAAAACGGAAAATACTTCAATTATATGCAGAATTTCAACGACTATATCAAACGAGGATGAACAGGAGAAATGAAAAATACTTGGAGGAGGTTAAAAAATTTAACAACGAAGTGGATTATATATTTGATATATTGTGCGAGAACGCCGTAGTGAGGAAGAGACTAGAAAAGTACCACGGAGTCAGCATGACGGACGATGAGTGGGAATTCCTTCACGATCAGCGCAAGGACCGTGAAATGTTTTGTGAGAATTTCATAGATAAAAAGTGGGAAAAGACAATGAAAAGGAGGAAAAGTGACATTGAATCTTTGGAGAGACAGATGCAGAGAGCTGAAAAAGAGCAAGAAATGATCCAATTATTTATGGATGTGTCTTCGGACTCTACCGAAGACAACGAACAAGTTGCGGACGTTGATTTCTCATCTGACAGTGCTCCGTCGGTTCCTAAGAAGCGTAATGTTGTGGCATCATTGGACTTCGGAGATGATCTTCTACCCCCATGTTTCAGACACCTACGAATCAGTGAGAGGATAATAAAGCCGGAAGTATACGAAACTATCGATGAACTGAAATCCATAACTCATATGTCTGAAAATCAGGCTAATGCCACGATGTTGTTGGAAATAAATTGTTTGACAGGAAATGGAAGTTACATAACGAAATCGACGTGATCGATCTCGATACTTTACCTCATAAACGTAATATTCGAGAGAGCGGAAAAAGTATTGAAATGATGGCACTGGACTGCATAGTTAAGGAAATCATGTCTTCAGATACCAACAGCGTGATTACCTATCACGACGACGGGTCCAAAAAAACAAGGTGTTGGATCTTTCAGTGTACAGGGCATGACAGTTGGTGGAAAGTACAGAGCGCTTCCTACGTTACCGATAGCGTCTGAATCGCGACAGAACTTGAGTGATTTAAAATTGGCTGTTTTGTCCATACTAGAAGCTGCAAGTGAGGTACCCGTCAAATTGCTCTTCGAAAAAATTGATTTTGTGATAACTGATCAGACATCCCACAATTTCGGAAGTTGAGGCGATCCTAGCTGAAAAACTAAAGAGTGAACACGTTCCAGACCCCCTTTTCTGTAATGTTCATCCTTCCCTCATGTTCAACAGGGTTTTGACGAAGCTATGGTCTGAAATTGAAAACGAAATTGGTAGAGACAAAATCTTCTCGAGTTTTCTCGTGAATGCAACTACTAATGCCTCAAGCGTCACAGAGCAAGCCCTCAACTGTATAACAAGATTGATATGCTATGATTTCGACCACAAAAATTGGAACAAAGCGAATGACTTTGACTCGTTTATACATCCACGCAAAAACAAGTCAATTTCATTGAAAGATGAACGGTTCAATCGGCTTACCATAAATCATGCATAATAATTTTTTCAAGCCATAGACTAGAGTTAAGCTCATTTTGTCTTCGGAAATGCGTTTAAAATATGCCATTCATGAAAAATTATATATTAGTGAATATAGTTGGTTCAATAACAGTTTCCCATATCCGTCATCCTGGATTTCCGGCATATTGGATGGTCGTAATGCAAAAGCAATACCATAAATGAGTTTATCGACCCAAAAAACCACCCTTGTGACGAAAAAATATCGAGTATAGGTGCAATAATAGCGGACTTTTCCTTCTTTTCGACCATCCTCAACTTCAGGAGGTATGTACAGGGGGGTTCCGGCCCGCGGGAAAATTTTTTAGTATGATTTCAGTGAATGGTATGGGTCACTACATATTTTAAAGGGGGCCCTGCAGATATGTAAATTACCCCCCCCCCCCCCCCCCAATATAAATATGGGACACACATCGTCATTCGGTTGACTCTATGCATGGAACAGGACTGTCCCATAAGGGCTGGCCTAGGGCTACATAATAACACGACCACTAAAACAACCACCACCATCGCTTACAACAACAACGTCATAATCATTAACATACTATCAAACAAAATAACACCCCCATACAACCACTATCATCACCACTACCACATACAACAACATAACCATTACCATGTCAACCGGCACAGTATCACCATCATCCCCTATCGCTTCCACCCCCACTAATACTACTATTACCATTAAACTAAACTCCTCTCTGCCATCACCATAATCATTACACTCAACACCGTAACTAACATAACCACACTTACCATCACCACAAACATTAACGCAAACATCACAATCCATTGCTACCATTACTGTGTATTTATTTATATTTTATCAATTTTAATTTGATTCTTCTCTTTACCTGTCCATCTTGTGTGTGACTAGTTATGTCAGGTGTTGAAGGTAAATTGACAAAAATGACTATATAAGAATGTCACATAGAGGAAAAAAAAACAACAAAATCTTAACGTGGTAAAAGTATTTTTCGAAAGAAGAGGCCAGATGTCCTGTTAATGATTCATTACCCTACTTCACACACGGACACACACACATCCACGCGCGTGCAAACACACAGATATGAACATACACACATGCATCCACAGACACGCACACACATACATGTAATCACATACACGCACATCCACACACAACACACAAACAGAGTTATATATAAATATATATATATATATATATATATATATATATATATATATATATATAAAGGAAAAGTATAGAAATTATTGTAGCAAGAAGCCAACATATATATATATATGTGTGTGTGTGTGTGTGTGTGTGTGTGTGTTCGTGTGTGTGTCTATATATATATATAAGTGCTGCTTCATCCATGAATGCAAAGCATGCAATGTACGCCGAAGATTCTTGGAAGAAACAAAGCAAGTAAAACAATAACAGCGACAACGTTTTTTTCTTATAGTAGAAATTCTAATGTATACACAAACAGAACTTGCTTCTAACCATATCCGTTAGCCAAAGGCTTGGTAACAAACCTTTCACCTGATTCGTGTCTTGGAATTCAGTAGTTAATCAGTAGTTAATTTAAGTAGGTATTGTTTTAATATTTTAATTTACTTCCTTGTTGTTTGAAATTATTTACATGTTACGCGGTTAGTTTACACATTTCTTTTATTCAAAAGCAAAAAACAAAACTTA
The DNA here is from genome assembly GCA_964016885.1 of Eledone cirrhosa. NCBI lineage: Eukaryota > Metazoa > Mollusca > Cephalopoda > Octopoda > Eledonidae > Eledone > Eledone cirrhosa. The sequence continues at coordinate 358,064,721 of OZ024740.1, forward strand.
TTTAGTAAGAAAAAAAGGGGGGAAACAAAGGAAAGAAAGAATAAGGAAAAAGAGAAAGAAAAAAAGAGAGAAAGAAAGAAGTAAAAGAACAGGTAAGGAAGGAGATGGCAAGAGCTCTGGTGTCACAGAAAAGAAGGGGGAGGGGTATTGGGCTATATGCCTAGGGCAAGGAGGAAGGAGTGCTGCGCCTCGTGAACAAGGCGGCAAAAGCATTCCCCCGGACAATGGCCAATGACAACCGCTGTAACAGCCACACAGCCTCACGGGGCTCCCTCCTCAGACGAGCCGATTTTACGGAGGAGCTCGACAGTACGGGGTCCAAGTACGCCTGAGGTCTCGACGGCGACCGGTGCGAAGGGGAAGCGGCCGAAAAAAACCCCGGTATTTGTTTATTCTACGTTCTTCTGCGAGGTGGGCCGCGATGCCGGGGTTTGTGGCCGAAGCGACTAAGTTGGAGGCGGAGAACGTGTCGCAGCAGGTGGCGTCCCAGATGATGGATCTACCTCCTTCGAATAGGAAGAGGATGATTCCGTCGGGGCGCTTGCAAAAGAGTGTCTACCATTATTTTCAACTTTTTAACTGTTTGTTATACTTATGTATTGCCTGTAAAGTATTTTTAGTGAAGCCGTTTGGTTCAATTTCTTTTCTTGAAAAGAAAGGCATAGTCACTAGCGGACGGCCTATTCCGATATTAAACTTGACGAACGCAATAAAAGAATATACAAGAAAATGTAACTCTGAAAGTTATAAAAGCTAGAAATGGTCATGTGGAAATATTTCTAAATTTAAATCGTATTGTTGGCCATGTCTACTATTTTCATCAGAGAGCTCAGTAAATGAAAGATGCGGAGGTCTAAATTTTCATAATAATTTACAAGTTTAGGTTAATACAAAAAGCAGGGCGAATCGATTAATATGCTTGATGAGTAGAAATCACTTGCTATTTGCAGACATATCAAATACGTTTTGAAAAGCAGAAATATCTTTAAAAGATTAAATAGTGCATGGCGTACATAGATAAACACGATCTAGGAAGAGAAGGGGAGGCGTTTATTCAAACCAGAGAGGGCAGAGGTGGATGTTTTGTGGGAAAATATAAGGCGCTGTATTTTGTCTCCAATGGAAATGTCGGGCACCGAGGGCTGGTTAATGTGTTGAAATGGTGGACCATTTGAAAGTACCAGCTTGCGTGTGACTAAATGTTAGGGAGCTTCTTACTAAATGGTTGTAGATATTCTTATTACTTTTGAAGAATATGAAAAGCAGTGCAAGAATGGTGGTTGTGGGGTTTGAGTGTAAACATTTGGAAGGCACGCAGGAGTGGAAGTTTCAATAGGAAGGTGACAGAACTAAAAAGCAAGAGAGTAGAATCTGGCCCGTAGGTGTTCGTATAAAGAGTAAACCAGAAGTAGTGTGGTTTGTGATCTGGGTCGGCTACGTGTTAGATATACAATAGATGGCTGTCACGCTCGATTGAATAAATGTATTTTCTCAGATTTGAGTCCAAATCGGTGCTGTATGACCGGCAAAGTCGATAGAAATGAAAACATTGGATAGCAGATTTGGTGCGTTTGGGATGAGAGGAGTAGGGGAGATAGGAGTGAGAATCAAGGAGCTTGTTGAGTTATTTAAAAGCTGACGGAGGTTTCCGATACACAGCAGAAGTGAATTCTAAGGTAGAGTTAGTACAAGAGATGTTGCTATTGTACTTTTGTGGTTACATCGATGCAATTATCAATAAACTGACTGTATAACGTTAGGGTGGGTCCAATGAAATGGCCAAAAATCTATACCTCAATGAGGTTTGCATAAAATGGCCAACACTAAAAATGAAGGCAAGTAAAAAGAGAGCGCTGGTATTGGTTAGGGGATGTTAGTCGGGGAAGTACTTATCGGCTGATAGGTTTACGCTGCAGATTACCACGAAGAAGAGTTTTATATTTCTGGTGAACGGATATTTAGAATATAAAGAGGTTTAGGGTGGGATTGGTGCCGTTAATGCACTTTGGTAGGGTGGAATGGACGGTTTTTTAGTTGTTTATCAAGTTGTACCAAAAGGAGTTCGGTGGTACAATTCCAAACTGCGATAATAAGGTGGCTGGAACTGTTGGGTTTGTGGGTTTGGGTGAAGAAGTAAATGATGGAAGATTAGATTGTAATTACGATGAAGTTAGTGGAAGAGGAGATGAGTGCATGGAAAATGGTGGAGCACTGTTTCTGGTTGTGGCTGGAAAGGTCATTAGGTCGCTTGTTGTAGGAGAGAAGGGTGTTGAGTTGGAAGAACGCTTCTTGCTTGTAGAAATCGATCCCCCTAACCACCATAGTACTGCATTGTCTGCCAATCTGATATTGATATCATCCCGGTTACCGAATTTCGGATAGAGTTGAGTTACGATAGGGAAGTTTTAACCTCCGGTGCCATTAAAAAAATTATGAAAGACAGCAAAATCTAGCGGCACTTGTTAACAATATCTTCTGTATCCACGCTCTCATAGACTAAAGACAAAGAAAATCTATTCTCGTCGGGAACACTTATTCCAACAGTATACAAATTCAAGAAACTTTACACTTTAACTACACATGTAAGTGTACATGTGTGTATTGTACACACACATACTCACACATATATAGTAAATACAAATTCAAAATGTCAAAATCCAAAGAGTCGATAAACACGTCACACACACATATATATATATTACACTAAACTTATATATATATATATATATATATATATAAGAAAGTTTCGCTCGACATGGCTGAATACAATAAATATAATCTGAGTTTTTCGAATATTAATAATTGTTTCTACTTTTGGCACAAGGTCAGCAATTACCCAGTGCATTACTGGTACTTTATTTTATCGACCCCGGAAGGATGAAAGGCAAAGTTAACCTCGGCGGGATTTGAAATCAGATCATACAGGGAGGTAACTCTATGCTTCAAAGCATGGCATCCGACCCTCTACCGATACTGCCAATCCACCGCCTAACAAAATTATAACGAACCAATAAGGAAACAATACTAAGGGAAATAATTGTTTCTACTATTGGCACAAGGCCAGCATTACTGGTACTTTATTTTATCGACCGCGTATGGATGAAAGGCAAGGTTAACCTCGGCGGGATTTGAACTCAGAATGGCAACGGCCGTAACTCTATGGTGGAAAGCATGGCGTACGACCCTCTACCAATACTGCCAATTGAATACTAAGGGAAATAATACTACATATAATGATATAAGGATAATTATTTGTAACATCATCTATATATATAAAACAGAGGATGTCTGTGTGTCTGTTTCCCTAAAACTCGAGAAGTACCCAACCGGTTTTTTTCAAACTTTAAACATGTAACTCGTATGACCCCGGAAGTGTTTTGAGTAAAAAATATTTCAAATTTTCAATGCCCTAGGGACCGCATTAGGCGATTTAGCGATCTCTTTCTCTTTCTCTTAGTCTTTCTCTTTTTAGATAGATACATAGATATGACGTCGCGCCTTCATAATATCTGTCTGTATGCCTGACTGTCTGCATTACGTCATTATGACGCGATCAGTGTGTGTGTGTATATATATTCTTATGCCAGGGAACGTCTTCACGAACCAAAGTATCGTCTTCCTGTTTTCCAGATTGATTTTTTTAGTTTAAGAAGATCCCGTTAAGGTTGAAAGCAGCGATTCTTTGCTTAAACATTAATATGTTATTTTAATATAGATATTCGTGTACAAATATTTTTGCATACACAAAAACAAAATATAAACAAACAAGGCCAAAGATTACATCAATTAGTCTTAGTGTATTGCATACTGCTTTTAGGTAGAATATCCCGTTAAGGGTGAAAGCAGTGATTCTTTGCTTAAACTTTAGTCTGTTATTTTAATATATATATATATATATAATTATATATTTATGGACCGATATTTTTGCATACACAATAACAAAATATAAACAAACGTATTTATTTCACGAGGTTCGATAAGGATAAATATATATCAAATATATAAGAACCCTATAGCAAATCCCGAGCAACGCCGGGCCATTCTGCTAGTAATTACTAAAGTTGATGCTAGACATCCGTCGATTCTGACGAGTATTCCAGTTGTTTGATCAACGGATAAGCCTGCTCGTGAAATTAACGTGCATGAAGCTGCACATTCCACAGACACACGTAACCTTAATTTAGTTCTCAGGAAGATTCAGCATGACACAAGTGCAAAAAAAATGGTCTCTCGAATTGCAGGTACAACTCATTTTTTTGTCAGCTGAATCAACTGGAACTACATGAAATAAAGTATCCTGTTCAAGGACATAAAGCATTACTAGGAATCGAACTCGTCGTGAACCGAACGCCACAATCACTAAACCCCGCATCTTGACAATTAGTAAGTTATATATGTAATCACGAAATAACTAACATGACAATCCTTACAATATCATGTCTTAAATTTGTTAAATGCAATAATTATCTCTTATTTGTATGTCATAATATATGTCAAAATATTTCATCACACTTCTATCATACGACCTGATCACTTTATAATCATCAATTTTGAATCGTTATTTTATCTTAATCCGGAAACCTTCTCAACAAAAAGTCATATGTGCCTTTCATTTCCAACTATTCAAGCATCTATTTCTTTTTATTATTTCTAAATTTATTAGGTCAATGAATTGTCAGAATCGGTAGAGCGTCGAACAACCCTTTACATTCTGAATTCAAATCCTGCCGCGGTTAGCTTTGCCTTTCATCCTTACGGGGTCGATAAAATAATTTAATCGACTCTCCCCTCCTCCAAAATTGCTGGTCAGCATTCATTATTTATAAATTTATTTACCTTTCCCCTATTTCTTAAATACTTTTAGTTATTTAATGATTTTTAGAATTATTTATTATATATATTTTAATTAATATGAATATATACTTAACTATTATTAATATTTACTAAATTCTTTCTTTATCCTTCCAAACTTCTTCCCCTTTGCATTTTGTTTAATCTCAGTATCTCTCTATCGTTTCATTTAACTAAAAAGGGGGACTTTTGTTGGTTTTTGCGACGAACGCTTCCGTTTTCAATCACTTGAACTAGCCCCTGTTGAATTCTGCTGTAAATGACTAAATATGCAACAAACACATGTAATGTTAACAGGTAATGTTAACGCAGGTTGAATCAACATAACACAGTGTTTGGCATCTCCAGGCCATTTCATTTGCATGTACACCCCATCCGACGAGTGTGCACGCACCTTCTCTTTACTCAATATCACTTACTAGCTTATGTGGAGTTCTAGCTATCTTTTTCTTATCTAAGTAGTCTTGCAAACTATCAATTACTTATTCTATTACAACTATTCTATGATTTTGATTTTATATCACGATTTTTATTTTCATTTTTTAAAAAGCTATTACATAGTTCGTTATCTATGTTGTATTTTTAGCCAGTCATAGATCTCTTAGATTAAATTACATTTTCAGGCGAAGTACTGGGTTAACGGAATACCCCCCCCCCCCCCGAAAAAAACAACAACAACAACAAAAAACAACCCAACAAAAAACAAACAAACACAACTGTGGTAAATGGTAAATATTTGAACAAGAAAATACAGGCAGATTGGAAATAACCCAAGAAAAATCAGATTGAAAGTTGATACTGAAATATTCTTGATTGCAGCAGACGATCAAAGCCTTTCCATTCGAAGCCACGAAAGTATTTAATTTCGTCGCTCTGCGCGCATCTCGGGCAGGTCCGTCTGACAGCACCTCCGTGCCTGTAGAGTTTATCTCGAACCAGCAGGGCCCACCGGTAGCACTTCCAAGCGAGGGATTTTTGGAAATTATCCATCGTCCCCGGCTCGAAAGTGCTCCGGAACAGACTGGTTAGTTCGACTTCGTCGACGTCCAGAGGCTCTCCGATTGCGTCGTCGCACTTGCCCACCACTAATCCTCTATAGAACTCGAGAGTGGAAGTTCCACTGACCGCATTTCCTGCTTGGTAGAGGGCAGTGAGCGCATGGCAACATTCCAGATGCCAGTCACCCAGTCTCGGTCTCTTCTTGACCCAGGACTGCAGCTCAGTCAAAGAGACGAGCTGCGGAAAGGCCCGTCTGACAAACGGCGACCACACCTGTTCAATCGTTTAGGCAGAATATCTGGAGATGCCGCAGCCTCAGCGCGTGTCTGCGCATCATTAGCCACGGCATGCCCAGCCATCCACATAGAGGGTGAAGCAGCAGATGGACCGCCTCACCAACGGAACCTGACCCCTCCACAAGAATTTGAATTGGAGCCGCTCCAAGATGGTGAGGCGTGAACGGGAGCAAGGGACGACGGCCAGACGGTAGTAGATGACGCACGCGATGTACGCGTTCGCCACCTCCGCCCGACCTTTCAGTGATAGCTTTCTCGCGGCCCATTTCTGGGTGAGACTGACTACCCTGCCCGTCACCTCGTCCCAATTATTATCCACCTGGAGGTTTGGCCCGAACCAAACCCCGAGAAACTTTACCGGTCCGTCCGTCCAACGCCTAACGACGCTGTTGAACGGCATGGACTTTCCTCTCCAGGTGCCGAATTGCAAGCCCACCGACTTTTCCGGGTTAATTTTTGCTCCCGTCAACCTTCACGGTGATGTCGTTCGCATAAGCCGACACAGCCTTTCCGCATCCCGGTTCGAGCAGGATGCCCTGCAACAGCTCCAGCTTCCGCAGTAAAGGTTCAAGAGTCAATACGTACAGAAGAGAGGAGAGGGCACCCTTGACGGACCGATCGGGAGACCTGAAACGGTTCCGAGAGGTGGCCATTAATTTTGACCACCGAGCAGGTGCCGCAGTGCATTGCAACGATCCAGCTTTTGAAGACGCGACCGAAGCCAGCTGCCCTGAGGACAGCCTCCAGGTACCGATGGTCGACCCTATCGAATGCTTTCGATTGATCTAAATTGATCAGAGCCCCACCGAAGCCAGGTTCACACCCTACCCTCTCCATGATGTATCGCATCAGGTGGAGGTTGTCGTGTATGAACCCGGTTGGGATTGGGCAAGTTTGCGCCTCCCCAACCAAATCCCCGATGACAAGCGACAACCTCTTCGCTAACACCTTGGTCAAAATCTTAAACTCTGTGTTGACTACTACTACTACTACTAATATATATATATATATATATATATATATATATATATATATATATATATATATATATATATATGTGTGTGTGTGTGTGTGTAAAGTATGATATAATAAAAATTCACTTTAAAATGTTTTTATTGTATGTAGACCACCACATATGTTTGACAGTTGATTGACTCGAGATCATCATCAATATGTTGAGACCACCTGTCTGAGCAGCAGATCGATGCTGGTGTCAGGTCTAGCTAATCATCCGTGAAGCGTATGTAACAATCGATATAGAATAAAACATTTTAAAGTGAAACTTTATTATATCATGCTTCATATATAGACTCTGGTATAGCATCGAGGGCGCGCATTGGTTTCGCCTGCAATAATCAACAAAATTGTTAATCGACTAAATCTCTTCAATATGGTGCCCTGGCATGGCCACAGTCCAATGATAGAAATATGTAAAATCTACTATATATTTGAGTTTGCATGTGTGTATGTATATATGTTTGTATGTATGAATGTGTTTATGTGGGGTAAACGGATTTTATTTAATTTTCACAGAGGTCAAATGTCTACGTGAAGATGTTCATGCTAAAGTATACAACAAGCTACAGATACTACTTCAACATACAGCTCCCCTGAGTAAATTTCCATAGAAACCATAATGGGGCCGATTGACGCTTCATAGGGATGGATCACGGGGAATAAGTAATGGGACATGAGGCACGAGGGAGACATTGTCTGACATAGAATGAACAAAAAAAGCTGCAAGAAAGGCATTATATGGTGAAAATTGCCCGGTAACAACAGGCTACTCTGCTAGTAATAGAATGAAAGCATAATTGTTATCTTCCATCATCTCCAACCAGATGCCTCGGTTGCCTTAAAAATGTCAGGGGGACAAACCAACATTTGTTGATTCTTAAAGGAGCATATTAGTATTGCTTTCCTGGACCCGATCACATAAGTAAAATTTTACGCTAATTAAATTTTATATATTCAAATGAAGTTCAGATATAAAAAAATATAAGCTTAAAAAGAATTTATTATATCAAATAAACAAAAAATAAAACATAGACGTTTAAAAAAGTGGGGAGACTTGTCCTCTGGTCCCACCCACCCTGAAACAAGACCCTTGTCTCCAACTGTACCCTTATCAGCAAAGGTCTCTACAAGACATCAGAACCAGATGTCGACCGGTAACTCGAGTCAGCTCTGGCTGTTTCAGTTGACGATGGCCTTACTGTTCTCCCGTATATAGGTCATTATTGCAGCTGCAACGACATCGAGTGCAGGTCAGACTTCATGCGGATCATGTCTTCCCTGAACCAACATTATCTCGCCCTCATCAACTAGTACCCTTCGTGATGATGAGGACACGTGCATCGGAGTGGTCCAGCACCTTGGCCTCCGTGTGCATAAACCATATAAATACCGCTGTGGCGTCACAGTCGACGAGTTCGGACTACACCCTAGAATGCAGGTCAGTTCTCCCGACACACCTCTTTGAACGACATCACCAGAGGTGGGTGCCATGACGCAGCCAGTTTTCCATCACAACTGCCGGTCACAACCGTGGTAAAGATACGTACTTAGATGGGATAATCCTTGTCGATTAGGCCACAAACCCGGGTACACCCGCCCGTAATACGGAGAAGAGAAAGATTTCCAAATAATGGGACTTGACTAACCACTTCCTTTTCGTGATGGCCATCAGCGAGACTTTCGGTGTACTTGGTCACTGAAGTGCTGTTTTACTCCACAAAATTGGGAGGAGTGCATTCTGCCTGAGGAAGGTAGCAGGTATTTGATTTTTTCTCCGTGAGAATTTCATCGCCACTTTGTCCGAGAGTTTAGCTGAGATATACCACTTAGACTGGGATGTAGCGTTTGTCGCTCCCTTTCTCTCCCCTTTGCTATTTATTTTTTTCTATTCTTTAACATAAATGAGTCAACAAAATAACATTTCTTTTGTTCGCTTGCTACCCAAGCCACAACAGTCTCATACAAGCAATTAAACTTATATTATCCAACTTAAAAAACAAGACAAGTAAATATATATATATATATATATATATATAACACCAACTTCGTTTAACTATTATCGTGTGTGCGTGTGTATGTGTGTGTGTGTGTGCGTGTGTGTGTGTTGTTGTTCGGTTGCTATTTTCAGGTCAGATACTTTGTTTACATACCAGTGGTTTATTCAAGCAGAGCCAACAAACAGCATTGTAGAAACGTAGTAGTAATAATAACAACGGTGACGATGACAACGATAACAACGACGACGGCAACAGCTGTAACAAAAACAGCGACGATGAGGACAACAGCAATAACGACAACGACAACAAGAATAATAATGGTTTCTTAGGGCAGCAATTTTTTAGGGGTGGGCAAAGTTGATTAAATCGAGCCCAGTGCCTGACTGGTACTTTATTTTATCGACCCCATAAGGATGAAAGGCAAAGTTAACCTCGGCGGGATTTGAACTCAGAACGTAAAGGGTCATAACTTTATGCTGCAAAGCATGGTGTCTGACGCTCTCCCGATACTGCCAATCCACCGCCTGTAACAACAACAATAATGATTTCATTTATTGGCCACAAGGGCCGACATGTAGGGGACAATACAAAGACAGGGACAGTGGGGGTTTACAATACGCTCGAGTAAAAGTGCACAATGGCAAGACTAATTTAACAATGAAGATATAAAAAATATGAAATAAACTATGCATAAATATAACAAAATAAATTCCCCAATAGGGGGGAGAGGGGGACCCAGGGGTGACTCAGGTACACCACCAATCCTGAACCCCCTACGCTTCTAGGGCACCCGGGGAGAGCACCCTTCTCCTCCTCAAATTAGCCAGCCTATAGGCGCATGGTCAGAGTAGGCCCACTTACACGGGCCATTCTCGCCACATTCATCCACCTTTTAGTAAATGTACTGGGGAGGGGGGGGGGGGGCAGCACTTCTTTTTTCACCCTCACCTTCCTTTCCAGAAGAAGTTGATGAGGGATTGGCCGAAGAGAAAAGTGTCTGTCTGTCAGTCCTTTCAATCTGATCCACCATACAACCTCTTTCACTACTGCCACCAGACAGAGGAAAATTGCCTGCTCTTCCTGGCCAAAGGAAAGTGGCGGGTCTATCTTCACTATCGACTCGGCCGTTAGCCGGATCCGTTCTACACGTGACAACAGTTGTTGGACATAACTCCACAAGTCAGTAATGCACGGACATTGGACAAGTGCGTGCAGAACGGTTTCGTCACTGTGCACATCTCGGCCGGTCCGTCTGACAGCACTTCCGTGCCTGTAGAGTTTATCTCGAACCGGCAGAGCCTCCCGGTAGCACTGTCAAGCAAGGGAATTCTGGAAGCTATCCATCGTCTCCGGCTCGAAAGTGCTCCGGAACAGACCGGTCTGTTCGACTTCGTCGAAGCCCAGAGCCTCTCCGAGTGCTTCACACTTGCCCACCACTAATCCTCTATAGAGCTCGAGAGTAGAAGTTCCATTTATCTCATTGCCCGCTCGGTAGATGGCAGTGAGTGCCTGGCAGCATTCCAGATGCCAGTCACCCAGTCTTGGTCTCTTCTTGACCCAGGACTGCAGCTCAGCCAAAGAGACGAGCTGCGGAAAGGCCCGGCCCGTCTGATAAACGGCGACCACACCTGTTCACTGTTTAGGCAGAATATCTGGAGATGTCACAGCCTCAGCGTATGTCTGCGCATCATTAGCCACGGCATGCCCAACCCTCCGCGTAGAGGGTGCTGAACAATAGTGACAACGACGACAGCAACAATAACAACAAGGACAACAACAACAACAACAAGCACAAGTACAACAACAACATCTACAACAACAAGCACAAGTACAAGAACTTCAACAACAACAACACATTCAACAACAATGACAACGATCACTGTAGTAACAGCAATAACAGTGACTACAACAACAATAACAACGATAGCAATAACATCGGCAACAACAGTAACATCGATAACAAAAACGACCAAACAGCAACGACAGCAATAACAACAGCAATAACAACAACGACAGCAATAACAACAGCAATAACAACAACGACAACAGCACTGACAACGACAATAACAACGACAATAACAACAACAATATCGTCTACATCAACAATGACAACAGTGACAACAATAATACTAATAACGGCTATAAGAACAATGATAAACGACTACAGCAACAACGACAACTACAACACTAACAGCAACAACAACAACGACGACAATTACAGTAGTAACAACAACTACAATCCAACGATAAAATGTGTACGTGGTCGATTCACCTGCTAGGATTCAAAACGAAATTCGCTCAAATACACCCTATAATTTTTAAAATGACATTTATAGTCCTTCCCTATGTTGCTTCCTTTCTCTTAAAAATAAAAAGGATGCATTGAATATTGGTCAGTATAGTGCCTGATATACAAGATTGGATGGCCACGGTGGGAATACCATTGAGTCATAGGTTTATTCAACTAGGGAAGATCTGGTAGTAAACAACAACTACAACAACGAGATCCTTTATCTAGTTACTCGCCCTGCTAGAAAGAGCAGTTACGTATTCCTTGAATCATACTCTACTGTCTTAAATAAAGAAGGATACATTAAACAATGTAGTCTCTATGCAGTGGTTCCCAAAGTGGGTTCCGCAAAGGATTGTTTGAGGTTCCGTGAAAAAAGGTAGAGGAGTATATCTATATTAATACCATATAACAGTATTAGACTTTGGGGTTCCCCCAAAGTTTCTGAACCAAAAAAGGTTTCGCGTTTGAAAAAGTTTGGGAAACCGTGGTCTAGTGTATAAAAAAAGGTGGAATAGCCAGGGTCGGAATGCTGCTAACCGTAGTTCTGTTTGATTAGTGATGACCTTAGCCAAGTAACAACTACAACTATCACGGCAACAGCTACAATAAAACGACTGCAATAGAAACAGCCACAACAGTATTAAAACCAGAAATAAGACCACGAAATAGCAGCAAAATTTCACTGAAATCATATTTTACCCTCTTAAAAATGGAAGGACACGTTGGATAATGTGGACTTGCGAAACTAATAGCGACGGTGACGGCTAGAAGGGGGTTGATTAAATATTTGATCTTTCAGAGCAGAAACAGCAGCAGCAGCAGTAGCAGCAGCAGCAACAACAAGAACAACAACAACAACAAACACACAAACACACAACAACAATAATGATATTAATAACAACAGCTGTTGTAATAAATCTGGCAATGTACATACTACCACCTTGTGTCAAATGGGAAGATAAACATTTCTTGGAAAGAACAAACTAAACATTACGTATGAAAAGAGCAGGAGATTTACATAATTGGTAGGGCTTTGTCTTTCATCCACCAGCGGCCGATAAAATAAAGTAACAGCAACGTACTGAGGTAGATTTAATCGACTTTCCCCTCCCTCCAAAATTGTTGGCCTTGTGCCTAAATCGGAAACCATTATGTATGAAAAGAGCGTAGTTTTAGGCTTATGCTAAAATATACTTGAAGTGTGAATATATTGTGACCACAGCAAGTATTTCACTTTACTTTTACGTGATACTGTATATCGACGAATTGACAGAATAACCAAAGGAAAATACTGTGAGCTTAATCCTGACTAAAAAAGAAGAAAAATGCGTACTTCTTGTTTCTGTAATAGTAGCAAAAATGTTAGACAATAGTTGGAAAATCTCGTAGCTGATATCCAAAACAAAGCTGTGTATCAATGTAGGGTTATTCATAGACTTTTAAGTAAACGTACTGCTTGATCACATGAAAATCTAAACCTGTCAGTATGACATATGCTGTTCCAAAAGAAAAAAAAAACTGTTTTGAATAAGAAAAAATATCTGATTAATCAGATTAAATGTTCCATTCATTGTTGTTCAATTAGAAACAAAGTTGTATATTCGAAAATCATGTGTCGCCAATCGTAGACTGAATCGTAGCTGTTCAATCAGAAACATTTGGTTTTAGATAATTTATGTTGTAGAAAAAAGTCTTACGAGAAATGTACATTCGTATGTACACAAAGTCAATTGAGTAATGTACACCTGAATGTGTTCACACTATCTTCTTGTTTTAAAGTCAAATATGTATAAGCATATAATAACCAGCAGTAAAAGGAAAGCGCAGAAAACGTCCGGGTTTTTAAAGTGGTGACTAACAATCGACAAATAATTTTTCTTCCAGCGTTTACAACAGCTAAAATATAACCGATTCTGTTCAACCATGAGGGAGTTGACCGTTAGATAAAAGAAATATAATTGTTTCTACTTTTGCCACAAGGCCAGCAATTACCCCAGTGTATTACTGGTACTTTATTTTATCGACCCCGTGAGGATGAAAGGCAAAGTTAATCTCGGCAAGATTTGAACTTAGATCATAAAGGGACGTAACTCTATGCTGTAAAGCATGGCGTCCGATCCTCTACCGATACTGCTAATTCACCGATAAAAGAAATATAATATATATTAATTCGCAGTAGCACAAACAGAGCCTAATTCATAATAGAAGCTTGTATGAAAGCATATACATATGTTTATGTATAATAAACATACATAAATCTCGTTACGGGGGATCTGAGCTGTGACCATGTCATTGCTATCTCAGTAGCTGCGTGAGAATGTCACACATTATTGTTTCAGGATTGTTATCCGTCTTCTGGGATGTTTACTCACTTTAATGTCTCGGACCAGATTTCATCTTCCCCAGTGAGGAAATTGATTAAAGATGAAATAGAAACAAGTTTTTGTATAAAATTATTCACTTATTAGGCAATTTAAACATTGATTTTGAAAAGTTTTCCGGTGATGCCTCCCGCGTGAAGATCTAAGTAAAGGTGATGCGTCAAAAATTATTTTGAATAAAATTACAATTACGGGGGTCGATATGTTAAATATTTCTACAAACTAAAACATTATCATTTATTTTCTTGGTGAATTGATGCACCAAAGTTCCAATTAATAAAAATTGGGAACAGGCAATGAATCGAGGCGATAAATAGACTGATATTTAATAGACATGGGGACAACTCCAGATGTTTCAGTATTACGGTTATCCCAATAACAACTTTTTATTGTGTTTTATATTACATTTCTATTGGTCATGTCCTTGGTGTGCATATCCTGTTTAAAAGCTTTTGTTCGTTATGCCTCGTTCTAGTAAAACAGAATGGGAACGCGTGAATAATTACCTCACAAGTGCTTTTTCTTTTTATTAACTTAAGAAGAGAAATATTTTAAGCCATGAAAATACTAAACAACTGTTAAATGAATAAGTTCACAATGCTTTAAGAAATTTGAAGGTTATTTTGTCTGAATTTGTTTAAGGACATTATTTGAGTTTCAAGGGATTAAGTGGTGATATTTCATCGGAGTAAATGAAGAACAAACAGTCTGCTTTCGGTGAAATCCTGAATAAACAATAGTGTTTTATCATTTAACAAAAAAATTGCTTTGATATTTGTGTACGTTATGCTCAGACAGCTAATATTTTTATTTATTTTTATTGTTTTTTTTTTAAAGATTCTCATATTTCATTTTACCAACAAACGGTTTACAGTCATTGATTCATTCTTTATAATCATTCATACTAAAATCTAGTGAAAGTACTCATTTTATGATTATTTGAAGTCATTGAAAGTGTTAATTCGATAGAAGTTGTAAAGAATAGGCGAGATTGAAGGCATTGTTGTTGAGCCGATATCCTTGTATTCATGGTTATGACATTTAATCGTGTAGCAGTAATTTGAAATCTTGGCAAAGGAGGTCAGCGTGGCCACATGGTGACCTTGTTGCACAGAGATATTTAATTTCTCTTTATCTCTAACTGACGCCAGTTAGTTAAGAAAAATTGTGTAACTAGAGATTTTTTGAGATAACAATTTTAGGGGACAAAAACCTGCTCCGAGTCAATCGATACAGTTGCAGACCTTCTGTTGACCAGCTAAGATGTTGTGATGTTGTGGTCAGGGTAAATCACTTTTCCAAGCATTTCTCATTGTTATCATAATGAACACTTACTCACTTACTTGCACAGCCGCATTCTCTGGACACATTATATCAGGCACACCAATCTTCTTTCACTTATATTCAAAACAACTGTGACCACACAACTAAACAATCCAAGCGAGCACACACAACAACCGCATCAACAACACACCACCATCTCATTCCAGAATCAATCATTACTCCACAATATATTAGGACTAAGTTATATGTAAAGTTGGTATAATTCCTGTTTATAGTATCTTTAATAGTGGAGATTGAAGTTTTAGACGAAAGACTTTCATATTTGATATGAAATATTTATAATGCAGTTTCTTGCTTTTCATGACTGTTTTGTTGATGCGGTTTCATATGGAATAGGGCGTTAAGTGCTAAAATAGCAAGTTGACTTGCAGTATTGTGTACAATACTTCCGCATGGAGAAGTTGCCTTCGATAAACTCATTTTCTGACTAGGGAAACATTTATCTCTTATTTACATTTTTATGCATATAGATAGCATCTGTCCGGATTTCCAGAGCTACAAAGGAGAGAAAAATAGTATCTTCTTTTTAAAATCCAGATTTTTTTCTAGAAATGAGAAATATTTAACTTTCTTAAACACTCGATATTTAGTACATACATACCTTTTTTCTTTTCATTTTCATAAATACAAACAATTCTTACCTTTATGCTGTTATAAAATTAACAACAATCTCTAAAAGTACATTAAGCAAAACAATCCAAATATCCAACCTAACGTATCTAATATACAGAGGTATAATATATCAGTTTCTGAACAAGTACAACAGAATTAACATGCGATAAAAATCGTCACAAGAAGAAATCGACATATTGATAGATAGATTTCTTTATTAGCCACAGGGGCACAAAAGAAGGGGACAAATACAAAGGGGGAAGTTTACATACAATAAAAGCGTGTAAAATGTTATCACAGATGGAATTTAAAAGTTAGTCGATTTTCCCCAATAGAGGGAGACAGTTTATATGGGTAACACAGACCCCCGAAAAAAATGTGCAACCCTCATCTCCAGGAGTACGAAGAGCTTGTACTCCTTTCCTCTCCTCCTCCTTTTCCTCAACCTACAGGCTGATATAGAGAGAAGGCCCATTCACTCGGGCCATTCTCGCCACTTTCACCCACCTTTCATAAAACTTGCTGGGGTACAGCACCTCTCTCTCCATCCTGATTCTTCTTCCAAAGTGGTATTAGGGACGTCATAGATTCAACTTCTGTTATTGAGGTAATTTTTACTTCTCAATGTAAACCATGAGAAAACTAAAACGTATCGTCTAATCAGGCTATCTGAGATGGGTAGGGACTGACAGTAGCTTATGCTAGCTGTGCTAGCTCACCTTACAATACAAAGTGTGATGTTACAGTAGAAGTCGGGACGACTAAGTAGTAAGCATGTTTGAGTTCAGATGTTTTCTCGTGATTTGCATTGATAGATTAGAACGGCCTTTATAACATTACAAGTCAAAGCGTTAAAATCTATCTAGGCTATTTATGAATGCATCGATTTCTTTTTGTGACCAGCTTTTGTAGTCATGGCTAACACAGTAGCCTGAGTAAGATAGTGGAACATATGATTAGAAGAAATGACATCAAAAGGTGCTGATCAATTCACGGGATTCATTAGTAAGATTGACAAACTCCCCAGCCTGCAATTGTGTCTAGCATGGCGAGTGTAGGCTATATCTCCCGAGTAATATGGTGACATAACTAAAGCAACGACGCACTGTCCTACACAGCTACCAACTCAACAGCCGTAGGAGCGGTTGTATTGATGCGAGTCCAAACGGTGTGAAGAAACCCTGGGCTAGGAAGGCTCCCTGGACAATAAGAACGTAAAATTCAAGGTCATTATTTGAATAAACAGGAAACAACACTTGAACACCTGAACTGGGGCATTCTAGGATAAACGAAACAAAAAGAAAAGTGAAAAGATGGAACAATTATAAGGTGAATATTTACTTTACATAAGAGAAAATGAAAGCAACTGCCAGGATTGTGTGAGATTCGATATATAACATTAATTGTAGTTAGCTTTGATAGTACACCCCCTACAGATACACAAGTGTTTATTAAATATTCACAAAGACATAGGATACATAAAAGACAGTTATTTGTACCAACATTCAATTACCCAAATGAAGAAGTCAATGAGCTTTCGAACCAGGAGAAGATACAATACATAATAATTATAGGGGAATTTAATGCCAAGTTAGGTTAAAAACAAACAAAATAACTAATAAACAGGAAAAATCAATGTGACATTTTCAAACGGGCGAGAAAATGATACGAGTAAATGATTAATTAAATTTGAAGAAAATAGGAAATTTAAAATTCTGACAAATTCTTTTCTTTCAGAAATTGAACCGAGAGGTAACATGGAAGTGTCTAAACAGAGAAACAAAAAATGAAATAGATTTTTATTGTGAAAAATAAGCAGAGCCAATCGCAAAATGTGGTAATTATTTTACAGTTTGATATTGGAAGTGACCGTCATCTGGGAAGTGAAAATATAGTATTAACATGAAACTAGAAATTAATGAGGAAACTAATCAGGAAAAGTCACAAGTAAATATACAAGTTTTTCAATTGTATATTCAACAGAAATATAAATATGAAACAACAATAAAATAGATTTGAAGTTGAATTATGAATTAGAAAACCAAAATGTAGATTGACAGTTTTAAAATATGGTTGACAATATCAGATGTACTGAACTCAGGGTAGCAAGGAGAAAGAAACACTAAAAAGAAACGTTGTCTCAAGAAGCACATAGGTTGAAGAGAAGGAAGGAAATGAAAAAGGAAAGCAGCAACCAGAAGGTGGAATATGCAGAAACTTGTAAAACCATTAACATGTATCCAGCTCTCTTCTTGCTGGGGAAATGCTTCACCATTATAAAGTTTTTGTATACCTTCTGCAGTTCCTCATGTAATCATGTACATAACTTCACTGATCTCGATATCTGCATCCGGTGTGGCGTGGAGACAATATGCAACGTCCAGTGCGATATCACCGGGAGACAATATGCAACGTCCAGTGCGATATCACCGGGTGGCAACAAGCAACGTCCAGTGCGATATCACCGAGTGGCAACAGCAACGTCCAGTGCGATATCACCGGGTGGTAACAAGCAACTTACGTGTTAGGCACGGTGGCCCTGGTCTTCGGTCCCCAACTTTACTGGTATTGACGGTATTTATTTCTTGGTTGGACTCTTGTGCCTTTAACAACGTTCTCCGTACCACATTAGAGCCTACTATGATCAGATTATTTGAGACGGCCTACGTTACTTGGGTCACTATTAAATTTGCGAAGGTATAAGTGGAAAGATCGGCTCGGACCCAGAAACCAACAAAGATGGAATTTTCACCGGCCGACAAACCCTGTACCAACAATATTGCATTGAGTTCAAATACCCATGGTAAGTTGCATGTAATATCCCATTGTTTAGATTAATATATACATGCACCAAAACCTCTAAAATTGTTAACGATTCTCAAATGGTCGCATATCAACACACACACACACACACACACACACACACACACACACACACACACACACACACACACACACACACACACACACACACACACACATATATATATATATATATACATATTTATTTATTTATTTATTTATTTTCTTTCCAGCCGAGGGGCTGAGGCCATGCTAAGGCACTGCCACCGATGCTACACTTTCTATGGTCAGCCTTCCCTAGTTGGCCATTGATTCGAAAGGGAGTTTGTCACTGCCACTCTTATTTGTGCTTCGTCTCATGCTGTGGGTTCAACCGGGGTCTTAGCCAATAGAATGTTGAGCTGTCTCTTGAAAACATCTACATGCACACAATGTAGATATCTCAGATTTTTTGGCAGCTTATTAAAAAGCTGGGGTCACTTGATCCCCTGGCTATTGCAGTATTGGGTCCTTATTCTCGATGCGATAGATGGGAACCTTGACATTACACAGTGACGGCATGTTATTGGGCTGGTCCTGTCTTCAATGCCGAAGTATGGTGCTAACCCTTCCAGGATCTTCCATATGTATATCACTGAGTATCTCTCCCGACTCTACTCCAGGGAGTAAAGTTTAATTTCTTCAGCCTCTCCCAGTAGCTCATCTCTTTCATTGAGGCAAACATCTTGGTGTAGCTTCGTTGGATTGCTTCAAAACAGACCTATTTTATTAAATCTTTGTTGGTGTTTTTCAATAAACAAATATCATTATTTCTGACGACAGCATATATATGTGAAGGTATGTATATTTCCTCTGATAGTTTGTAAAATCTTTACATAGATCTATATGATATACATACCAACACACATATATATCCTAGAAACAATCGTAAAATGATGAATTTTTTAATATAAGGAACTTGTTCTTTGTTTTTATACATTGCTTTTATTAATTTATCTTGACTCTGTTTTCCTGTGATTTTCATCGAAAAACTTTTGAATGCCTCTTCTCTTTTCATGATATTTGGATTACATTGAGTTCTTCATACGGATTGGACACTACCTTATATTTTGGTAGATTTATCTACATATATATATATATATATATATATATATATATAATATATGTATGAGTCTCGGGTTCAATCGGGTAACCACAGTAAGGTATTCAATACATTAGTAGAGTGTATACAATATATTCGAATGAAACAGTTCTCGTCCTGTAGAAGCCACTTCTATATTAAATTTTGTTATATATACGTATATATATATGTGTGTGTGTAAGTATGTATACACACACACATACATACATATATATATATATATATATATATATATATATATATATATATATATGTGTGTGTGTGTGTGTGTGTGTGTGTGTGTGTGTGTGTGTGTGTGTGTGTGTAAAAGGTAAACAGAGATAACATCACAATCGGTACAATATATAGAAGGAATATATTAGGTTAACGCTTGAAATAGCAGGAAGAGGGTCTTAACGTTTCGGACGCTAGTCCTTCATCAGAAGAAAGAATGAGAAATAAGATAGATTAAAGGTACGGACGGGGTGGATTTGGAAAAAAATGTCTTTAGATAACAATGACAGGTCCATTCATGATATATATATATATATATATATATATATATATATATATATATATATATATATGTATATATATATATATATATATATATAATATATATATATATATATATATATATATATATATATATATATATATATATATATGTATATATATTTATATATATATATATATATAAATTAATAAAAACAATGAATAAAAACAAAGAACAAGTTCCTTATATTAAAAAATTCATCATTTTACGATCGTTTCTAGGATATATATGTGTGTTGGTATGTATATCATATAGATCTATGTAAAAATATTACTAACTTTCAGAGGAAACATACATACCTTCACATATATATGATGTCTTCAGAAATAATTGTTTCTACTTTTGGCACAAGGCCAGCAATTACCCAGTACATTACTGGTACTTTATTTTATCGACTCCGTAAGGATGAAAGGCAAAGTTAACCTTGGCGGGATTTGAACTCAGACCATAAAGGGACGTAACTATGCTAGAAAGCATAGCATCCAACCCTCTATCGATACTACCAAGTCTCAGAAATAATGAGATTTGTTTATTGAAAAAACCCAACAAGGATTTAATATAATAGGTCTGTTTGGGAACAGGTTTTGAATTGAAAAGTAGTAAGAGGTCAAGTTGATAGAATAGTAGTAGTAGAGATTTAATTTAGGGGTAGAGGAATGCAGACTTATATTTTGAATGGAAAGAATACTTTGAATGAAAAGAATACTTTGGGGATGAAAAGAGGTCAAGCCGGTGAAGAGTACACGAAAATTTGATGTTGCCAAAAATAGAAACAGTTATTAAAGAATAATGTTATAATATATATATATATATATATATGGAGAATATGGTGGTTGTGTACTTGCTAGTACGTTAGGCTTAAAAATGGAATGAGAGTAAGAAGAAAGCAAGAACTGGGGGGGTCCTCGTCATTTGTCTCCTGGGGGTCTCGGATATTTCAACGCTTTAAAGACAATATATCTACCCCTAGGGCGTTCAATAACCGGGTAAGTTATTGGGAAAACGGAGGAGGGAGAGAAGGAAAATAGAAGGGAAAAGGGGAAAAAAAGAAAACAGCGAAAAAAAAACACAACAAACCGAAGAATGTGCAGCAACTAGAGAGAGAATCCAAGATCACAGCGGTAACAGAACAAGTTCGAGAGCGTTTGATCGAACGAAAAAGGCGACTGGCCCAAGCGAGTGTGAGTGAGAAAAAGACTGCTAGATGGTCAGGTGGGGAAAAACAATGAGGTGACAGGAATGATTTATTCCCTCTATGGTCTGTGTTTTCCGTCTCAGGTACCCTTGTACAACTTTCTATGTAAATTGGTCCATTTTTTAATCTTGTTTGAGCATTGAATAGGATTTTCCAATGTTCTTAGGAGAGAGATTTATATCAGGCATTATTCCATATCTCTCCTCCAGATCAGTGACTATCCTAATGATATTATGGCAGTATCAGTAGAGGGTCGGACACCATGCTTTCCAGCATAGTTACATCCCTTTATGGTCTGAATTCAAATCCCGCCGAGGTTAACTTTGCTTTTCATCTTTACAGGGTCGATAAAATAAAGTACTAGTAATGCACTGGGATAATTGCTGGCCTTGTGCCAAAAGTAGAAACAATTATTTCCTTCATGTTCATAAACCTGGGCAAGATGGTTGCTGACCTTTTTCTTCTGTTGAAGATGTTGCTTCAGTGTTACTATGTATGTTCTTCTGGTTTTATAATTTCACAAATTTTTGCCAATAGAGAGAGAGAGTCAGTTTCTAACATAGACACAAGACTCTCTCATTGGAATTTACACAACATCAACTAGGTAGATTGTATGTATGTCTGCATGCATGCATGTGTAGGTATGGATGTTATTGTATGTATGGATGTGTATGTTTTGAGTTGTATGTGTGCATGTGTATATGCTTTGTATCTGTACATGTGTATATGCAGTTATTAGATGCAAAATTTTTGGAATGTTTTACATATTTTATAAATATAGTTTCCATTTATTAATATAGTGTATATATATATAAGTTAAAACAATGAAATAAAAAATCGAATCATTAGAAATACACTTCACTGTTTTACGATCGTTTCTAGGTGATGATAATACATCGTAACTATACTTCGTTATCGATCTATGTAAGGTTAGTTACAAAATATCAGATAAGCAGAATATTTACTTACATGCATATCACCAGCTGTTGTCAAAAGCAATACTAATTTTATTCAAAACTAGTAGTAAATTAGTATTATGTTTAGTTCTATGACCTAACTGTGATTAGGCAGCGATTGAGACAAGTTTTTGAGTTTTTCTTTGAATTACAAAGTCATAAGTGTGTTACATTTTTGAAAGTGTGTTATATTTTTTCTTAAACCATTAGGTGGTGGGAATTTCAATCAGTCTTATACCAACGGGAGGTCGTCTTTTATTCTACGACATCTTCTACAAATATACGAGGTTGGGCTGAAAAGTTCAAGGCTGTTATGAAGGTGTGTTGCTAGTGCTGTGAAATTTTGCATGGATTAATTTCTACTATTCATATTAATGACTGCATTGTTTCTTTCTAGGGATTATGTTGAAAAATAAACTTCAATCGGTCATTCCATGAGAGTATACTGGTCAGCCTATGACCTTTCAGTCTATGTACTTTTCAACTGACCCTCGTAAATGAAGTACTAATTTCTAACTATAGGAATACAATTTTATGTAGCGCCATAACTATATGAAATATATTGTTGGCTGTAATTATATTGAATCTAGAGAGACAGGAAGTGAAGTTGACACAGATAGTGCTTGAACAGTGAATAAAAAGAGACATAACTAAAAATCCTAATTCAAAAATAACTATCCAATTCATAGTGGATCTCTACTGACTCGGTAATTCCATCTTGATTTCGAGCTATATGAAGTATAGCTCTATTTTGACGAGGTTCTATGCCTTAGATAAGAAGAGAAATAAAGCTAGAGTTATAACAATCTTGATAAGTCCCTAAGACACTGAGTGAGTAGTTTCAATCGTTAATCAACCAAAAGCCTACTGTCCTTCATGGCGTCGAAGACGCTACTTTTTTCCTAAAATATGTCTCAAAAATCTACCATGCGTTCTGGAGGCCGAAGGTTGTTTATTATTTTTTTCGGATTTTTGGTTGTCAAAATTTTTGGTTGTCTTCGGCGCCGGGAAATACGGTACGTCAAAACTAACACGTCTTTATATTTTATGAATACACACAGAAAGAACATTTCAAAAATTAGCAGTTAACATAGAATTTAAAAACAATTTCATTTTCTGACATTTCAGGTTATAAACAGAACATTAAGGTAAACTATATTTAAAATAAATTTATATTTATGTCAAGCAAAGCAAATGCCGTTTAAATAACTCTTGATGAAACAGTTTTATAAGCCGGTTTCGATTTCCCATTGGAGATAAATCCAACTATAAATTTTACTAAGTTTTGCTTTTTCAAACCTGTCAACTCTACCCATCTGACGGGGAGATCTCCCACCCACTTTACAGTTTCCGCCATAACGTTTATCATTGACTTAAGGACAACTATTATGGAGTCTGTCAAGGCAACTATAGACAAAAGTTGAAATTGATGTCTCTGAGGACCCTTCGGTCATTAAATTTGCCCCCCCTCCCCCACATACAAAAATCATTGTACGTTTGTGAAAGGAGCGTATAAGATAATTAAGGATTTAAAATGTTGAACCACAAGTAATCTTTTCTTATTTCACCACGCTGTTGGAATCATGACTGACTAACGCTGGACATTTGTGATCACCGTGCTGGGGTGTGCTCCGTTTATGATGTGGTGGTTGCAGTAGTTGCAGTAGTTGAAGCCGGCTCAACCCATTCTTGGTGAACGCCGATACAATTTGAAGTAAGTAGTTAAGTATGTTATTCCTCACTTAACTTTTAGTTATTTATGCAAAAAGGATCCCAGTTAAATTTTGATTTTCCTTTGAAAGAAGAAAGAAAACACTTCAAAATAGAATCATTTACACCAAAGGTTCTCAACGGGGGGCATTAGCACCCCCCCCCCGGGGGGGGGGGGCGTTTGGGAGCAATGAAAAAAACCACAGTCATCTGGGTCAAGGACACTTTGAGCACAGCCAGTTAGACCGATAACAATGTATTTATTGACTCAACCGTAACGAGTTAACACTACGTAGATCTATTTTATTCCCTATTGTATAAATAATATTACAAATAAAAAAAATAAAAAAACACAGAAGCGGGTAGCACACACATCTAGGACAACATGCAACACATAAGCAGGTAATACACGCATCTAAGACCACATACAACACATAATCAGGTAATAAACACATCTAGGACCACATGCAACACATAAGGAGGTAGCACACACACATCTAGGACCACATAAAACACACAGGCTGGTAATACATACATCTAGGACCACATACAACACATAAGCAGGTAATACAAACATCTAGGACCACATACAACACATAATCAGGTAATACAAACATCTAGGACCACATACAACACAATCAGGTAATACATACATCTAGGACCACATACAACACATAAGCAGGTAATACAAACATCTAGGACCACATACAACACATAATCAGGTAATACAAACATCTAGGACCACATACAACACAATCAGGTAATACATACATCTAGGACCACATACAACACATAAGGAGGTAATACACACATATAGGACCACATTCAACACACAAGCAGGTAATACATACAGCTGGGACCACATGCAATACATAAGCAGGTAATACATACATCTAGGACTACATACAACACACAGGCAGGTAATACATACATCTAGGACCACATACAACACACATTGCATCATGTGCTACGGACGACGGAAGAGTAATGGTCGGCCAACATAAGAGCTTCGTCACTCTTCTGAAGAGAGAAAATCTATCTGTATTTGCTGTTCATTGTGTCATTCATCGACAACACTTGGCTGCGAAGAAATTCAGCAAGCCTCTGAGCAAGTTCTTGCAGGTGGCCATTGATGTCATCAATTTTATCAAACGGCATTCAATCAATGAACGAATTTTCCAGAAACTGTGCCAAGATAATGACGAAGAATTCGTCAAGCTGCTCCTTCATACTGAAGTGAGGTGGCTTTCAAAGGGCAAGTGCTTTACTCACTTCTTTTAACTCTTCGACTCTATCATTGAGTTTCTGCGAGGACGCAACACAAAACTGTACAAGAAAACCCTCGATGTGAGGCAACACTGCGCCTACCTCACCAACATCTTCGACAAATGCAATAGCGTCATTTTGGCTTTGCAGGGGAAGAGCATCACCTTGCTTAAAGCAAGGAATACTGTGAAAACATTCCTGGCCAAATTGAATGTCATCGAAAGAAATCTTTGTTGACGGGAATTTTATAATTTTCCTAGTGTCGCTAATGTTCAAAACATTGTAAGCGATGACCAACTCCAAATTTATACCACTCACCTCCGTGCGCTACAAGACAACATGAGAGAACGGTTTGTCGACCTTTTGTCGATGGACATCTCAATGCGGATAGCAGATGCTTTCATAGCTAACGTCGGCGGTTTGGACGTTAAATTTCAGGAAGAATTCATTGAACTTCAAGCAGATGACATGATCAAAATTAGATTTCCCAAAATAGGTGAACCCCTTTTGGGGATGCAAGAGGAAATTTAGCGTTGATTTCCACACCTACATGCAGAGGCTAAGAGATTTTCTCTGCCTTTTCTAAGCTCATACTTAGTCAAGAGGAGGTTTGGTGCTGTTTCCAGACTGCACAGTAAGGCTCGCAACCGCTACAATGTAATTACACGTGGAGATATCTGGCTACATCTTAGGAAAATTCAGCCTCACGTCAAAGAGTTAGCTAGACTGCATGAAGCTCAAGGGTCCCATTGAAATGAGCCAAAGTTAAAGTAAGTTGATTTATCCGAACACTTGGATATGCTATTGTTACAAAGCAAACTAACAATTTTTTTATTTGTAATTACAGTCTGACTGGACTGGAAACCATCTACTACAATTCAATTACTCATTTGTTGTATATATTGTATATATGTCACCCCCCCCCCCCTCAATAATTATATGTTCCTCCCCAAACTACCAAAACATCTATCTGTATATGCGCTACAATTTATGTACATGTTATGTAGAGATAGATATAGAGAGGGGGAGAATTTCGTGGTAATTGATATGGAGAGGAAGGTTGGGAGAGTATGTTGTATATAACATATAGAGTTGGGGGTTGGAAAAGAGTTCTGTGAAGTAGATATAGAGAGGGGAAGAGTTTGGTAGTGATGGATAGAGTCAGGTGGATTGGAGAGAGTGTCGTGTAGTAGATATAAATAGAGAAGGGTAGATTTCAATGCTTGTGGGTATAATGAGGGAGTTGGGAGAGATAGATATTGTTAAATATATAGAGAGGGACTGGATGAGACATTGGCGTACAAGATATAGAGGGGTAGGCTGTGATGGATAGAGAGAGAACGATTCTACATCTATTTGGATATGCGCTACAAGTTATGTACATGTTATGTTTATCGCATATCGAAGTTTTCTGGCCATTTTAGAGTACAAAGAGCTAAACTAATCACTACAACTAAATTGACCATATTTGCCCCCCTCCCTCCACTTCAGAAATGCTATATATATATATATATATATATATATATAGTCTATTTGTCCTTAATTACAGACCCTGAGAGGGTATAATAATAATATCACATCGCCATGCATAGTGATTTTAAATGTTATGGGTATAAATACGGTGAAAGGAGTATAATTTGCTAAGGGAGGTAATTACCGGTGCCCGTAGAAAGTTTACTGCATAACTTATGACCAGTACCAGCTATGGAAAACATTTTTTTTATTTAAAAGGAATTAACATATGCGGGGTTGATCAACTCAGTATAAATGATGCCGTGTTTAGGTGTGAATATGATAGACTATTGGTAAAGTCGTTAAACACTGCACACAGGTATACCTAATACAAGGGGGCACGTTGGGCTGCGAATTTGAAGGCCTAGAAAAATAATGTCAATTTGGATCGAAGTTGTATGTTCATATGATCAATTATCTAAGAAGTTACTCGGTTTCAGTCATTAAGTTCATAAGATTACTTAAACCTGGTCCGGCCAAGAGGAAGAATATAGTGGGGCGGGCCCGACTGAATATGTGCTGTGCAGCTTCCTGGTGGGAAAACAGTGGGTAGATGATGGTGTTATTCCACATTGTATAATGGTAAACCTACCACCGGCAGGTCAGTCCAGGGTGCGGTGTTGAGAGCCTCAGGTATTATAGTGGTTATTCAGTTGCTGGGGTCCATCTGTAGAATGATTGTTGTAGTCGGTGGCCGCAGTTGATGACCGTTCCGGCCCGACTATTTATGAGTTCCTGGGGTGCTTGCACTATATAATACAGTTCCATTAGGCAGAGCTGGCAGCTTTTTTTTAAATTATAAGGTGTTGTTTGGTTCACAATTGCCCATTGTGTGGTGTAGCTAATGTTGGAGTCAGTTAATTGGGTAATATAATTAGCGAGGGATGTAGAGTATCTAAGTTTCCTATTCCTAGAGTGGAGATGCGCTCGAAATCTAGTCTTGAACTACCCAGAAGTAGCTCCTATGTATGACTTAACACTATTAAAACTTGTAACTGTGCATCTATAGATTACGCTTCTAGTCAAACAGTACCCTTGAAGTGGACAGTTGTTAGGGTTACGGCAATTGCAGTGTTTTCTGGTGTCACCTCTATGGTGGTGAGGGCTGGTGTTAATCCTATTACTATTATTATCACCATTACCATAGCTGTCATTATTGTGGTTGGCGCTATTATAGTTATATTCATGCGATGTAGTGCTATTTCTATTTCTCGTGTTATAGCGTCTTCTACAGCCGTTGTTATATTTGATATGGTTTCTAACCTGGTCGTGGGTCACACTACTGGCGCTGCGATTAGTTTCTAAGGTGGTGCTATTGTGCATGCTACTGCTAATACTAAGATTCCTGTCCTGGTTACTATTATTGTTACCATGCCGTGCGACCGAATTGTTGAGGTTGACAGAGTTATCATATTCCCTAATGTTCTAATTACAGGCATGTTGTATTCTAGTGCGCTTACTGTTGTTGCTTATTGCTGTGAGGACGGCTAAATTAGGTGTAGTAGAATAAGATATCTTGACGTTATTCTTATTGAGGATTTTTCGGTATCTGCGGTTAGGTGAGAAGTTCCTCTCTAAAGCATCGAAGAAGATTCTGGGTAAATTGGAGGCCACACTATGGAACCATAAGACATTTACGTGTCGTTTACGTGTCGTTCCATATATATATATATATATGGAGACGGATAAGCCGCAAGACACGGCGTAATGCTAGATATACAAAAAGACAGGAGGGTTATAGTTTGAATGTCTTTGATCATAGATGTGCTCGACAAAGGTGACTTGTGGCTAAGCAACAATAGCCACAGCACGGTAATTTTGATGAATGTTAGTTATATTAGCTTACAGATCAGGGTTCAAATCTTCTCGCTAATATAGCTTAAAGATGGCTGAGCTCCGTTGGACTGACTTGCTCTAAATATACTCCATGTAGATATGGATCTTGTCACTACAACCACAAACCGGTTGTCCATCTTAGTATTAACCAGTCAGTGCATGGTTTCAGTGACACAATAGTGACTGGTATTTCCAGCACTGACATACAGTACAGGTTTTATATTAATAAAATCTGAAATCAACCTGCAAAATTAGAGTGTACAATGGTAAAATGACCTCAAACTAATCTTAGGTTGATTCATGTGACAGGAGTGGTTTTTTTTCTTTAAATTTCTTTAAGCTGAAAGAAAACTACAAATCTTAGACATTGCACATTTTAAACCTGTCGAAATACATTCTTCTTCAAGTCGGAACACAACCGATTTCTTCCAAAGAAAGAGTCGACTCCAGTATTGGATTGGTACTTTCTCTATCGACTTTGAAAGGATAAAAGTTGAAGTCGGTGGAATTTGAACTCTAAGCGTAATCAGCCGAAATACATACGAAGACATTTTTAACACAGACGATTCTGCGTTACCAGCGAGTCGATACTGGCAACGGGTTTCAATTCTCTTTTGCCGATTCCCTAAGCAGCTTGTGGTGTAAGTCACTAGCAACCCAGGTAAAAGTATGACTTGCTAATTCTTAAACCAAATATAATTACAGACCTGTCAACTCTCCCAGTCCGACGGAGATATCTCCCACTCATTTTGGGGTGGGTGAGAGATGTCTTCTCTTGTGAAAATCGGTATAGCTTTCATTATGTAAAATCTCCCTGGAAGGGCGGTGGATTGGCAGTATCGGTAGAGGGTCGGACGCCATGCTTTGCAGCATAGTTACGTCCCTTTACGATCTGAGTTCAAATCTCGCCGAGGTTGACTTTGCCTTTCATCCTTATGGGGTCGATAAAATAAAGTACCAGTAATGCACTGGGTAATTGCTGGCCTTGTGCCTAAAGTAGAAACAATTATGTAAAATCTCCTCATTTCTCCTCGTTTTGGCGTACATTTTTTCATGGAACTCTCCGTTGGGACTTTTAGAGGCTGGCAGGTTTGTAATGAATACTGATTTCTTTCAGTAACACAATGTCATAAACCTATAGGGAGGAGTAGTTGATTGAATCGTCTTCTAGAAATACTTGTAATTTATTTTATCGACACCTTAGCGTGGCAAAGTTGACAACATGGGATTTAAAGTAGAAACGTTAATATATATACATTTAAACACCACATTACAATTTATATGATGCTCTTACGAGTCATTCGCCTACTAACTTCAATAATTGTTTCTACTTTTGCCAAAAGGCTAGCAATTTGAAGGGAAGGGGAAAAGTCGATTAAATCGACCCCAGTGTGTTACTGGTACTTTATTTTATCGACTCCGTAAGGAGGAAAGGCAAAGCTAACCTCGACAATATTTGAACTCTGGGCGTAAAGTGACGTAACTATATGCTGAAAAGTATGTTGTCCGACACACTACATATACTGCCATTCCACCACCCTTCGTGTTCTTCGTGGGTATATAAGGTACGTTAATCGTAGTAGGGGCGATATGTGTTTTTCTCTGTTACCTTGTGAGCTCAGGAACAAAAAATATCTTGAGAGAAAAACAAGTTGTGTCGGTCAGATTTAGGGCGATTCATGGTATACTGGATTTCCCGAAGATTCTTGCAGCTGGAAGATTACTAATCACCATCGCCTCAAGATTACTAATCACTTTCGCCTCAAAATCTCTTTCCTAGGCAGTTAGTGATGCTTGGAAATGCGTATCACCAACTGTTTCATAAAACTTCATTGCACAGAAATCTTCTCATGCAATGTGGATCATAGATCTTCAATTTCAGGAGTAGTCGTTGTTGTTGCGACAGTTAAGGTATCACGTGCGTTTTGGTCCATGAAATACCACCACTTCCGAAATTTCCTTGTTCTTTAAGAAGTACAGTTATCAATCCACAATTGAAGGAGATGGCCATTATCAAATTCGATGGACAATCATAAATAAGTCTATATTCTTTAAGCAGAAGGCATTCCCGGTAAACTGTTTCATGGCGTTATAGATTTTTGATATTGGCGCAATGCTACAACTTTAGGGCGAGCGTATAATCGATTATATCAACTTCGGTATATCAGTGGTACTTATTTTATCAACCCTATAAGGATGAAAGGCAAAATATACATTGGTGAGATTCTAATTCAACATTTAAAAAGAAAATTATGATTGCTCAATGATAGCATATAAATTGCTCATATTTCTATCCTGGACTTTTTATGCAGTTGCTCGATTGGCTAGAGTGATTTATCTCAAATATCACACTCTATCATCTTAAGTAAAAAAGGGGTGTATTAGACCAGTGTTTCGCAACCTTTTGGGCCCCATGCTTCACTTCGATACCCCATCTCCCGAAAAAAACGTGCGCTCCGCCATAATTGGACAAAGTGTACAGCATAGTTTGTAGCTTAGTATATAGTATAGTATATAGCATAATATATATATATATATATATATATATATATATATATATATATATATATATACAGTATTTTCCGTTGTGTTGTAATATAAATATTACACACAGTAGATTATCAGCTCACGTAGAGTTTGCTCGACGGTTCCAGTTGTAGTTCCAAAAGTAATCCGGAGAAAAATAGAAAGATTTGAATGGATACAGTTTAGTTGAAAGGAATTTATTGACACGTGTTTCTATAACAGTTACATAACCTAAAACAGCTGCTATCTACAAACTTTTAGTTATGCAGACATTCAATATTTCAATGTTATTATTTACTGTCATTTCATCAGAATAATATTACTGAGGACCTATTTAGTTTTTATAGAGAATATTAGGAGGGAGGGGTGAAGTTGTTAGAAGAATAGTTGAAGGAGTGGTTTTTCGATAGCAGTGAGAATTCTTGGTGGCAGTAAGTAATTAGATTCCCATCTGTTGTTTTGACATTTTTTATAGAATATATTATTGGTTATTTTTCTAAATCTATAGAAGGATTAGAGATAGTAAAGATATGCGTGGTTGGTTTTGTGTTTGCACTTAATTAACATTCAGACTTAAATTTTTCTTTCAAGTGTACGTATCCTTTCACCCACGCATTCACACACAAATATATTTGCACACCTCTACAAAATACATATACTCACAATTCACATATTCATACTTACATATATATACATATGCATACACATATATATACACACATGTATTCATGTACATACATACGCGCTCATTAATAATAATGTTCGATTCGTTTGTATTATATATATATATATATATATATATATATATATATATATATATATATATATATAATGATAATAATAATAATAATAATAATAATGATTTCTTTATTAACCACAAGGGTTTACATAAAGTAGACATTAAGGACAGTGCAGGACAATACAGGACGGTACACATGGGCATTGCTGCGTGTAAAGAACAAAAACAGAGGATGTAACAAAAAAAATAACAATGAAAAATTCCCCAATAGGGGGGAGACTTCGGAGGGACATTTGTGGAGAAAGCCCAGTAAAAGGCCACAGTGACCCTGACCACCAAGGCAAGTGCCCTCTCCCAGTTTTCCACCTTTAATTTACAGATACGTACTCAGAGTAGGCCCATTCACTCGGGCCATTCTTGCTTCTCTCACCCATCTTTCAACAAAATGCTGGGAAGAGAGCACTTCCCTCTCTACCCTGATTTTCCTTTTCAAATGAAATTTGAAAAAGTTAATCAGGGCATCACCGAAGAAGTAAGTGCTCGTCTTCAGCCCTTTCAAACGTGTCCACCATACTATCTCTTTCGCCATGGCCACCAGACAGATAAAAACTGCCTGCCCTTCCCGGCTAAATGAAGAGGGCGGGGCAATCCTCACGATGGACCCAGATGATAGCCGGATCGGTCCTACACGCGACAGCAGGTGTTCGACATAAACCCACAAGTCAGCAATTTTCGGACACTGGACGAGTGCGTGCAGGACGGTTTCGTCGCCCTGCGCGCATCTCGGACATGCCCGGCTGACGGCACCTCCATGCCTGTAGAGTTTATCCCGAACTGGCAAGGCTCCTCGGTAGCACTGCCAGGCCAGAGATTTCTGGAAGTTGTCCATAGGTCCCGGCCCGAAAGTTCTTCCGAAGAGATTGGCTAGTTGATTTTCGTCGACGCCTAGAGTTTCCCCAAGTACGTCGTCGCTCTTCCCCTCCACTAATCCTCTATAGAACGCCGAGGTGGAGTTTCCACCGATCACATTGCTCGATTGGACGAGGGCTGTGAGCGCCTGAAGACATTCCAGTCTCCAGGCGCTCCCTCTCGGTCTTCGCTTGACCCAGGACTGCAGCTCCGTCAAGGAAACTAGCTGGGGAAATACGCGTCTAGCAAACGGCGACCACACCTGATCACCGTCGAGGAAGAGGTGGAGATATCGTAGCCTGAGCGCATGTCTGCGCATCATCAGCCACGGCATTCCCAGCCCTCCACGTAGCGGGTGTTGACAGTAGATGGACCGCCTGACCATCGGAGCGCGTCCCTTCCACTAAAAGCGAAAGAGCAAACGCTCCAGCGCAGTCAGGCGGGGCTTAGGGGAAGGTACGACGGTCAGGCGGTAGCAGATGACAGACGCGATGTACGCGTTAGCCACCTCCGCTCGACCTTTCAGGGATAGCTTCCTCTCCGCCCATTTCTGGGTGAGAGAAGCCACCCTGCTCGTCACCTCGTCCCAATTTTTGTCCGTCTGGAGGTCCGGACCGAACCAGACCCCTAGCAATTTAACCGGTCCGTCCGTCCAGCGTCCGACGACGCTGTTGGACGGCATGGACCTGCCTCTCCAGGTGCCGAGCTGCAGGCCCACTGACTTTTCCTGGTTGATCATTGCTCCTGTCACCGCTTCGTATTCTCTTAGTGTAGTGCCGATTGCCTCGATGTGTTTGGCGTTCGACATCACTACGGTGACATCGTCCGCATATGCTGACACGGATCTTCCGCATCCTAGTTCGCGCGGGACGCCCCTCAACGTCTCCAGTTTGGCAGTAATGGCTCGAGAGTCAATACGTACAAGAGGGACGAGAGGCGACATCCTTGGCGGACCGAGCGCATGATGTTGAACGGTTCCGAAAGGTGACCGTTCACTCTCACCACAGAGCAGATGTCGCTGTGCATGGCAGCGATCCAGCCTCTGAAGACGGGCCCAAAGCCAGCCGCCCTCAGGACTGCCGCTAGGTAACGATGGTCGACCCTATTAGAAAGCTTTCGACTGATCTAAATTGATCAAGGACCCACCCGTGCCAGGTTCCCTAGCTACCCTCTCTACGATGTATCGCATGAGGTGGAGGTTGTCGTGGATGGATCTGTCGGGAATGGCGCATGTCTGCGCTTCTCCCACCAGACCGCCAACGACAAGCGCCAACCTCTTTGCTAGCACTTTGGCCAAAATCTTGAACTCTGTGTTTAGCAGAGTTATGGGCCGGAAATTATCTATGTTATCCCCCTTGTTCGGATCCTTTCTCAGCAGTGCCACCGCTCCTCGGCTCACAGAACTGGGAATTCTCCCGTTCTGTTGCCAGTTGCAGTAGACGTCCGCCAAGAGGCCTCCGAACAAGTCTGGCATCTGTACGTAAAGTTCATAGGGCAGACCATCCAAACCTGGCGATTTACCCCTTGTGCAGCCAGTCATTGCCTCCCTTACTTCAGCGGCTGTTATCGGCTTTTCGCAACACTCCACCTCAGTGGCCGAGAGCCGCGGCAGTCCGTCGAGGTAGACACTAAAGTCCATCCCTCGACCCGGCCCACCGCTGCCCCCGAATAGCTGAGCGAAGTGTTGCTGAAAAGCTTCACACATTTTCCCGGGATCGAGTAGCATGCGCCCGTCGTGGTCCACCAAATACCGGATCGTGGCTTTGTTGCCACGACGCGCCTCCGCCACTCGGGCCCATTGAACGGCTTTCGTCCCCTCGTGTCTGAGAGCACGCACCCTAGCTCTGACAACGCAGCCTTCGTGCTTTGCATTGAAGAATTGGTCA
Organism: Eledone cirrhosa; assembly: GCA_964016885.1. NCBI lineage: Eukaryota > Metazoa > Mollusca > Cephalopoda > Octopoda > Eledonidae > Eledone > Eledone cirrhosa. The sequence continues at coordinate 358,099,524 of OZ024740.1, forward strand.
AGGGCCAATTTCGCTGCAAGCACGTCAGTCGTAATGCCTTTGCTAAGCGCCTCGACTAATTTTCTAACTAGTTCGCCCTCTGCTCTATTTTTCTCTATTGCTAAAGCCTTACTAAACCTAATCGATTCAATTCTAATCGCTCTTTTCAGAGCAAACCACCACTTTTTGGTGACGATGGCCCCCGTCAACGCCCGCTTAACTAGTTTTCTAATCCGGTCTCTGTAGGCCTTGCGCGCTGGTAAGGACGCGTTTAGCTTCCAGTAGCCGGGTCCTCGTCTATGAAGCCTATCTAAGTCAAGCACACAGATCACGAATTTGTGGTCCGTGTAGCTGACTATCTTGAATTGTGGACAGCCTATGCTAGACCTATTTATTTCCCTACAAAATACTCTATCTAGATATGATCTGGATGACGCTATACGATTTGTCCAAGTCCACATTGGCACATTCGGGAAATCCAATCGGTACCTGTTAGACAGTTCAAAACGCCTGAGCAGGTTGGTGAGGCTCTTGCACCCTCCACCCCTATCCGCTAATCCCACACAGTCCCAGCGTGCATCTAAGATCCCGTTCCAGTCGCCCACTAACACTAAAGAGCGGGACGTTTCAAGAAAGGTCTCCAGACGCCGGAAGAAATCAGGCCGCCCTGATCCTGTCGGGGCATAGACAGCCACTAGCCTGAAAGCTTGCCCGTCTCTGCTGGTCACGTCCAGCACCACCAACTTACCCTCTGGGTCCAGGAAGATGGCCTGTATGGCGAGATCCAAACCTCTCCGAAAAAGCACAGCAACTCCTCCCCCCGATCCAGGACGGCTGGGAGATGCGTATACATTGTAGCCGCCGAAGATCGGTGCGAAGGCCCGTGCTTCGGAGATTCTGATCTCGCTGATGGCCACTACATCTAAGTTTAGTGACCTGAGGTCGTTGAGCAGGTGACCCTGCTTCCATGACGACCCCAAGCCACGCGCATTTATGCTGCCTATTCTGAGTGAGGTCATGTTTAAAATAGAGTGGAAAAGATGGGAAAGACCACTTACCGTACTTTTCGTAGAGGAGGGGTGGTTTTTCCATCCCTTTTCACTTGATCATCTGGTGAAGGGACCGTTGAATCGTCCCTTCGGCTGGTCGTCGGCACTTCTATGAGTATGTCCGAATATACTCTTCGGTTGATAGTCCCTCCTAGGTCTCTGAAATCACCAATTGCGTTGGGGAATTTCGTTTTAATGTTTGTGTATTGTTTCTGTGCTATTTTTAGCAGTCTTATGTTAGTTGGCGTTTTGATTGGTGCTGGTATTATGTAGTCGTGTTGTGAAATGTCTGTGTGTTCAATTATGTAAGTCATTAGTTTCTTGTTGTGTGTATTTATTGTCGTGCATTTGTTTTTCTGGGGGTGGGGTGTGGTTCTGTTATTTTCTTGTCGTTGTTGCTGGGTGTGTGTGTTTTGTTGTTGTGTTTGCGATGTTGGTGCTTGTGGTGGTGGTGTTGAAGGTGTTGTTGTTGTTGGCGGTGGGGTTGTCGCCAGTGGTGATGGTGGTGCTAGTGTGGGTGGTGATGGTGTTGGTGGTGTTGCTGCTGTGAGTCTCTTTGCAGTAGCCTTTACCCTTTTTTCATTTCTTTCCTCCCTTTTCGAAGGCGACGATGCGCTGCTTCTGCGTTTGTGCCTTCTTACGACCTTTTGTCATCCCTCTCCCACCTCACACTCCATGTCTGATTCTGTGAGGGAGGGGAGGGGTACCAGCTCCACTCTTTCACTTGTTGTTGTTGGTGATGTTTGCACTGGAGTCTCTGTTGCAGCTTTATTTGGTATTGCTGTTGTTGTTGTTAATACTTCCACTGCTGCTGCTGTTTTTGATTTCTGTGGCGTGGGTATGGGTGCCATGGACCTATCGTTCCTGGTTGCCGCTTGTCCTGTTGCTGGTAACCGTGGAGCCGGTTTCGGAAGGAGGGGGGTTTTCTCCTTTCTCAGGGTCTTCTCGTTGCAGAAGGCCCTGAGATGAGTCTTCGATCCACAGCGAAAGCATTTCGGGCGTTTGCCCTCAACACTTATGGGCAGTTGAGTGCCGTTATCGAAGTCTATCACATCCGGGATAGCTTCGATGCACTCCTGGTTGGTTTGGATTAACATCTCAATGGAGGTGCCGACCCAATCTTCTCTTACTTTTTTCTGTACTTGCAGTACAGTTGTTTTGTCCTCGATTCCGACGAGGACAGACGCGGCCAGCCAAGAAGGGGCATCCGGGAGGACGTGGGTCAGTTTGACCCTCACAATTTTTTGCCCGCAGTAGGAGGGCACCAACACAATTTCCTCGCTCCTTGGGGTCACTAAGGATTGAGCCTTTGCCTCCTGGGGTGTGGCAAAAAGTACGTCTACGGTGGCACATTTCTTGCCTCGGGTGATGTGCGTTTTCCGCTGCCACACAGACCCCAAGGCTTTTTGTATTTGAGCCTCTGTGGCTCTTTCAACCCTACGGGATTTTGTACTTACTGTACGGTACGTGACCGTACAGTGCTGTTGGGTTTCGAAAAGTTTTTCGGCTGCCTTGCAGATTGCTCGGTGTCCAGTTTTTGACACCATCTTCTTCGCTTCCTCTAATTCCTCATTTGTTATGAGGATGGTTTCCAGGTTCTTTGCGATACCTGCAAACGAGATTGGTTTTTCTTTGCTGCTGTTGTTGTTGTTGTTGTCGTCAGAGCTGCTGTTACTTTTGTTGTTGCTGCAGGTACTACGACTACTGCCGCTGCCGCTGTTGCTGTGGTTGTTGTTGTTGTTGCTGCTGCTGCTGCTGTTGTTGTTGCTGCTAATGCTGTTGTTGTTTATGCTGCTGCTGATGCTGTTGTTGTTTATGCTGCTGCTGTTGTTTTCCTTGTAACTGTTGCTGCTGATATTACGGCTGCTACTACTATTATTCCTGACGTCAGACGAATGAAATGGGTTTTCGTATTTCCCGCACACCTTTTTCGTCGTTGTCGTCGTCGTCGTGGAGAAATCTTGCTCGCTTTGCACGTGATTTTTCTTTTCTGGCGTCGCTTGTGAAAGAGAAGGGAGGGAGAGAGACACATTTAGAGAAGGGAGGGAGAGAGACAGTCTTCTCTCTGCTGTAGTGACGATTGAGGAAGAAGAAGACGGAATGAGTGGGAGTGACCTATGAAAATTCTTTTTCGTAGCCATGTTGTTTTTTGTTTAAAATAAATATTGGGCACAAAACCCCAATAAGCGGTTATTTAACCCCGAAGGGTCAAATAACGGGCAGAAAGACCCCTCTCACGAGGAGGAGGGTGTTTTTGTCTACAAGTTGGTTAAAGTTTTAAACAATTTACAATTGTTATAGCGGTCAAAATTTACAATACCTTACAGAGCCGAGCCTCCGTCAACCATAGCATTCAATAATAATAATAATAATAATAATAATAATAATATTTCCCATTGAGCAGAAAGGGTGTAAACGAGACTCATATCGCTGTAAGGATCAGCTTTTGGTTAACAAAATGATACTGGAAGATTGTCATAATAGACACAAAAATCTATCAATTGCTTGGATAGATTATAAAAAAGCATTCGATAGTTTGCCACACAGTTGGATTGAAAAATGTTTAGAGATTTTCAAAATATCTCCCGTTGTCAGGAGGTTTTTGTCATTCAGTATGAAGACATGGAAAACAACACTCCTTTTGAATAGTGAAACAAAATCACTGGAAGCTGGAGAAGTTAATATTAATTGTGGAATTTTTCAGGGTGACTCTTTATCACCGCTTTTATTCTGCATCGCACTTATACCATTAAGTAAAATGCTCAATTAAACAAAACATGGATATAAAGTCTATGACAAAACCATTAATCACTTGTTCTACATGGATGACCTGAAACTATTTGCAAAAAATGATGAACAATTGCAAGGGCTATTATCCACTGTGGAGCAGTTCAGTGATGACATTAAAATGGAGTTTGGACTAGATAAATGCGCCAAAGCAACGTTCACCAGAGGAAAGCTGCTGAAAAATTCAGACATTAATCTTGATCGGGGGAATGTGATAAGAGAACTTGATCAAGAGGAAACTTACAAATATCTAGGTGTTTGTGAAGGAGACGGAATCAAGCACTCGACAATGAGGGAAAGGATAAGGAAGGAATGTTACCGCAGAGTAAGAGCAATCTTAAGAACGGAATTGAATGCAAGGAATAGGATCGATGCCATAAACACGCTTGCCATACCAGTAGTAACCTACAGTTACAATGTCATCAACTGGTCAAGCACAGAGATCCGTAGGCTCGATACAAAAATTCGAAAATTCTTAACCATGCACAGAATGCATCACCCTAAGGCAGATACAGATAGAATATATCTCCCTAGGAAAGAAGGAGGACGTGGGTTAATCCAGTTAGACATTGCGTTGAAAACTGCAACAATTGCATTATCTACATATCTAAGGGAATCACATGATTGGATAATCAAATTCGTTTTGAAACACGAAAGCATCAAAAGATCATACTCCATTACAAAATATGTACAAAGATACAGTAATGGACTACAAATTTCAGAAGTCCCATTTACTGCTGAAATGGAAAACACAGAAAAAGCAAAGCAGGTAAAAGTAACTGCAAAGAAAGAACTGCTACAGAAACTGGCTAAGAAATGGCAAGAAAAGCCTCTGTATGGAAAATACCCAGAACGAGCTAACAATCCTGATGTTGACAAAACTTTAACCCATCAGTGGTTGGCATCCTCTGGACTGAAATCGGAGACTGAAGGACTGATTATATCAGCACAAGATCAGTGTCTGCCAACAAAAAATTACCAAGCCAACATAATAAAAAATGGATGCAGCCCATTATGCCGTGTATGTAAAAAACAACCAGAGACCATTGACCATATAATTTCAATGCGCAGTCCTATAGCTCCAACCGAATACCTAAACAGGCATGACAGAGCTGCACAATACATACATTGGATAATGTGTAAGCATTTTGACCTGCCCCATCAAAAGAATTGGTGGGAGAATCAACCACCTCCCATACTTGAAAAAGATCACATCTCAATCTTGTGGAACTTTAGCATCCAAACAGACCGAAAAATAGATGCAAATAGACCTGATATAATATTGAAGGACTTTAAAAAGAGGGTATGCCTGCTAATTGATATGTCCGTTCCAATAGACAAGAATGTATCTATAAAAACATTTGAAAAATTGAGCAAGTATAAGGACCTAGAGATAGAAATTGGAAAAATGTGGAAATTGAGAACTAAAACAATACCAGTGGTTTTAGGCGCTCTAGGAATGATACCTAAGGGGTCTAATGATTACTTATCGCAAATCCTAATGGGAACTGCCCATATACTAAGGAAGATTCTGTCAATATAAGTACATCACAAGTCTATACACCTAAAGATGCATGTGTGAGTATGTATGTTCTTTCTTGAACATGGCGGACCTTGTTGTCTCTTGAGGTTACTGGTTGTGACTTGGTGATAACTCGTATGAACATAAAGCAAGATAAATGCAGCTGTAATAATAATAATAATAATAATAATAATAATAATAATAATAATAATAATAAAATAATTGTTTCTACTTTTGGCACAAGGCCAGCAATTATCCCAGTGTATTACTGGTACTTTATTTTATCGACCCCGTAAATAATAATAATAATATAAAACAAGGACAAGTGGTTACTCCTTCATTACGTTTATTGGTTGGCGACGCGCGTTTCGCCACCGATCAGCTCAAGGTTCGATCTGTATCGATTTAGCCCGACTCTGTAATCAATGGCTCGTAGGACCTCTTTGGTGGTGATGGCAGAATGAATGGATATATATATATATATATATATGAAAACAGGGAGAAAGAGACGATTATGAGGAAGAAAAATATATTTTTTTCCTTTTTTTTGTGTCTCTCTCTCTCTCTCTCTTTTTTTTCTGGGTTAGAAAATGATTAAAACGAAATGTTTTACTTTGTGTGAAGTGTTAAGGTATTAGTTGATTTATTTATTATTTAACAATGGCATTTATTTATCTATTTATATATTTAATTATTGTCTATTACCGGTTTCTGCATTTATATGCATTATCAAATGATGGTGAAATGTATTAGTGTAGTGTCGCACATGTTAAACAGAAGGTGCAGAAAGAATAATGTTATATACAAACAAGGTTTAAGAAGTGAAAAGAAAAAAGAAAAAGGACAAAAAAACGTGCATAATGTGGAAGAAAAGTTGATGTTATTTACAAGCACAGTCATTGAAGTTAAAAAGGGAAATCATATCAAACCACAGTCCACCATTTGCCTCCTTCACGGAACCATGGTTCAACTAAATACTCTTGCGATATTAACACATTTTGAACTGCTTAACTTCAATGACTGTGCTTGTAAATAACATCAACTTTTCTTCCACATTGACTTTTTACGTTCCACATTATGCACGTTTTTTTTTCCTTTTTCTTTTTTCTTTTCACTTCTTAAACCTTGTTTGTATATAACATTATTCTTTCTGCACCTTCTGTTTAACATGTGCGACACTACACTAATACATTTCACCATCATTTGATAATGCATATAAATGCAGAAACCGGTAATAGACAATAATTAAATATATAAATAGATAAATAAATGCCATTGTTAAATAATAAATAAATCAACTAATACCTTAACACTTCACACAAAGTAAAACATTTCGTTTTAATCATTTTCTAACCCAGAAAAAAGAGAGAGAGACACAAAAAAAGGAAAAAAAAAAAGAAAAAAAAGAAAAAAAAATTTGTTTTCTTCCTCATAATCGTCTCTTTCTCCCTGTTTTCATATATATATATATATATATATATATATATATATATATATATATATATATATATATATATATATATATATATATATATATATATATATATATATATATCCTAACTCGTGTGCCTCCTCTCCACATTTTATTATTATTATTATTATATATATATATATATATATAACAAAGGAAATGTTGTAAGGAACCAGATGGACCATAACGCACCAGAGTACTCAATACTTAGGGTAATATATATTTGTGAAATGGGTGGTGGTTGAAATTCAGTTGTGCACGGTTAAATGATAGTAGACGTGGTCGGACGGACATGAACATTTACACACCTATGTAAAAAGTGCCAAGGAAGCAAATAGACGAGGTTTCAAATCTCTAACTTGAAAAATGTGGTCCCTGGGGCCCCAAAACGGTCTATTTACTATCGCGTTCAGTGAGTTATTTCCCCCTGTTCTAATACTTTTGTCTTATTTACAATTTCATACAAATAAAGCAGTAAATAAAGGATTATGAGTTCATGCAATTGACTTATGTTTCGTCACTATATATATATATATATATAATATGAAAACGCTTTAATAAAAAAAATATCAACTGTAATGCATGTATTTATGTGTTTATATGACCGGGCATATGCAAGTAAATCTTACTTTGTGGACAGCTGCCCTTTAGCATAATATTCATGCTAGAACAGCATATATTTGAAAGTTTTCAGGGAGTTGAATTACTGATTTGGGATCGGCAGCTTTAGCTTTGAAAAAATGAAATGTGCAGTGTAAACATTTTTTTATTATTCCTCCGGGGATGAATCTTCTCTGCCTTTTTCCATCTCTTTCTTTCTCTCTGGAAGAAATCAGCCGTAGTAAGACCTAAAAAAATGGTTAGATACACCATGACGCACCGTGTATCACGGTGGAGTTGAAAAGCAGACTCAGAACATGGCGTTGTGTGGGGGTGGTTCGCAGCCCAATGTTCCAGGGGGAGCAAAAGAAGAAGAAGAAGAAGAAGAAGAAGAAGAAGAAGAAGGGGTGAGCTGGAGTCCTATCAAATATGTAGGTTGTGGCTTAAATTGAAGGTTTAGTAGAAACAATTCATGTATAGTTTTGTACTCTTCTTTTTGTCATTCATATATAAACAAATCTACTATATAAATTGGAAGTGGTCGGACGTTGTATATGTAGGTGTAGTCGGATAAACGTCGAAAATTTACACAGTTATGCAGAATGACCCGAGGAGGCGTTAGGTCGACTTTCAAGCTACAAGCTTCGATGGTTACGGAGAAAATCGATGAAACAGGAATTTCCCATTCAAATTGAACTGAGAGTAATCTGTGAATATTTCGAGAAACGTTGTAACCGAACGAAAACAGGAAGACGATATTTTGGTTCGTGAAGACGTTGCCTGGTAATGAACGGGAAAAAAGCGAGGATAATACGTCGTTATGTGGATCGTGAAGAACAATTTCATGCAAAGACAAGACCAAGTTTATGGTATAAATGGAGTCGTTAGACTAATATTCTATTTAAAATAACAGAATGATTTCCAGCCCCGGAGTTTAAGAATGATATAAATAAAATTGAAAACGAAAATGACAGAGGTTATTAAAATAGTAAAAGTAAATAGTGAAGATTTAGGCCAGTACATACGTATGCCCCGACGGACATACACATACATACGCACACACAAATACATACCCCCCCCCCACGAACGCACGCGCGTATGTATAAACCTTATGCATTTCTATAGTATTTTCACCAAACTTAAGACATAGGTTACTTATGTACTCCGGATGGTCATGGGCACTGTCATTTTTCCAGATATTGATTATAGGGCCCCCCGGCAGATAACCCCTTTAACCACTTTAACCACTTCCTTGGAGTCGAATGAAGCACTGCAGTGCAATGCAACAAAACGTCATAACTTCTGGAGTTTGCAACCGATTTTCACAAAACTTGACACATGGGCTACGTTTGTCCTACAGATGAATGTGAACTCTCAGAATTGGCACATATTGGATAGGGGACCCCTGGGGGCGGGAACCCCCTTTTGGAAAAAGCCGATGATTTTGTAAAAGTATAGTTTTCGAAGCAGCACTGAAGTATTGACATAAATGGTATACACAACTGCTATTTAATATCCGAGCAACGCCGGGTACCTCTGCTAGTATATATATATTAGACAATGTAGCTCCTGATACACACACACACAAATAGTAATGGTGACGGTTTGAACATCACAGGCTACAAGTTTGTTCGATCGGGTCTGTTCGACGAGGCAATAACAAAACAGTCACTGGAAAGGCATGAATACCGTATCCTTTCCCTCCCTGCTACATACACGCGTTTAAAAAAGAATGAAAATCCATGACGATGTAAGAATTGTCTGTTCGTAGTTCTATAAAGATTATGTCTTATTTATTCAGTGTTCACCACACACCTTGCGTGATATTGTCAACATCTTACTAACTTGTCTCTATAGCATCCTGTTACTAACTCACCTAACTACTAGCCTCCGTTTGTTGACATATACGCTATTCGTGAGTTCTCTGACATCTGTGTAATGTCTCGCGATGTCTCGTGCTCATTACATTACATTCACACCACCTACACACACTGACACATCCACACATTCTCTCTCTGTCTCTGTCTCTTTCCCTCTCTCCATTACTTTTTCTTTCGTGTGTATGCAAAAATTGTAAAAAGTAAATACGAACGGTATGGCTTGTTTGTAGAAAATTAGATGTGCATATCATTATTATTATTTTTCTAAAGGTTAAAAATCACTATTAAAGTAAAGCGCTAGACTTTAATGGTCATATAGTATGTAGTTACTGTTAAGCTGAAATGCTGATAAAATATACATTGCATTTCACCTTTCTTGTGTTGATAACAAGCGGCAAATTAAAGAAGCGTAAAGATGTCGGACGAAATAACCTGCGGTATTTATTGCAACTCTTTGAGTTTTGAGTTCAAATCCCGCCAAGGTCAACTTAGCTTTTCATCCTTCCGTTATTGATGTAAAAATGTACTAGTTTGGGGCGTTGAACTCGCAGATTAGTTAGAACGTCGGATAAAATGCCTTTAGAGGAATCCACTCTGCTGCAAGCATCCCGTCTAAGTCTCCTATCTTTTGCATTCTTATGGACCCTAAAAATGTTTATGTACACTACATAGTGATAAAAAATGTACTGGCGCCTGTTTAATCGACTACACACCTCTTCAAAATATGTGGATTTATGATGTTACATCGACCCTAAAACGTAACTGACACTCTATTGTATTTACTCCGAGCTATGTAGTTGCAAACTCATTAGGACACGGGATTACATATGTTGATATTTCCTCACATTCCTTTAGGTTCGAGGAGGTTTGCTTTCTCTTTTCATTCTTCTGAGGTCAGTAACAGACCCACCAACTCTCCTCGTTCGACAGGGAGATCTCCCACCCACTTTGGGGTGGGTGAGAGATGTCTTCTCTTGTGAACATTGGTATAGCTTTCATTATGTAAAATCTCCCCACTTTGCCTTATTTCTCTCCGTTTTGGGACATCTTTTTTCCTGGTACTCCCCGTTCGGGCTTTTAGCGGTTGACAGGTCTGCAGTAGCATTACTTGTTTTCGGTTAAAATCGATTAAACCCCTCCTCAAAAATATCCGACATTGTGCCATTGCTAGAATTTACTATTTTACTTACATCCATTGTTGTACATTGTATGTTTATCAGAATAGAGTTTGCTCTGCCGATATTGATGCTAATTCATGCAAAGACCAAGCACTTGTATTTTCGAATGCATTTTGCACCTTTTCACTTACACCTTATTTATTGATGTCAAGGAAAGGTGGTAGATTGTCAGAATTGGTCGTCTGTTAATCCCCAAAATGTGTGCGCATGTGTGTAATCTTTTTTGTTTCGTTATTTGAATCCATTTAGGGCGGTGGATTGGCAGGTGTATTAGAACACCTGAGAGAATGCGCTCTGAGTTCCTATCCTGCCAAGGTCAACTTTGCCTTTCGTCCTTCTGGTGTCGATAAAATAAAGTACCAACCTATTACTGAGGTCGATATAATCGACCTATCACCTTTCCCTCAAATTGCTAGTCTTGTGGCTAAATTATAAACCATTATTTAAATCCTTTTGATAAGGGGACGATTCCTAACATGTAAACAAAATACCATTGCTGAAACCTACATAAAACATATGAGAAAGAGATACATGTTGAACGTTAAAAACATTTTGCTATGTTCCCTTTACATACTATAATTGTAAAGAACATGTTATATTGTCACCTTTGATTAAAACACCAGTTTAGGCACTTACTATAATATGGGTAGAGAATCTATAAGTTTCAAAGTGGCAGTCTGCTGATATTCTCTCTCTCTCTCTCTCTTTCCTTTTTTTTTTTTTTTGCTGATTTTGATATGAATGTTCACGTCTTCAGATCAGTTGATTTCTATAACTGTTTAAAATCTTTCTTTTTTTTTCACAAAATAAACTATGATAGACCTGTTAAGTTAGTGTCTGGCGGGAGTTTTGATGGGAATATTCCATCAATATTGTGCTGTATGTATATATGGATCTATAACTCCTGATGGAGTCGTGTGGGCACCGTTGTAACATACTACAGCGAGTCGTGGACTTTTTAAAAACTGGTGAAACCGGTCGCCTCTTCAAATTTGAACATTTTGTGTTGAGACATGTTTATACTCATAAAATGTGCTTCTTTATATTCATTTTAAGGCAGTCATTCCTACGGATGACATTCAGCACCGGATTAAGATCTTTTCAGGCTCTAAGCAATTAAAAAATTATGGTACCCACCATATATAAAGTCTGCAAATGTCAAATGCATTTAATTTGAAAACAATGGTGTTTCCTCTTCCATTGGTGTCCCAAAAATGTGTTTATTTTGCTTAATGGTTAATCTAGCCCTGATAAGATTGTATATTGTCTTAGCAACTACAACATGAAGTAAGCAGTACGTTCATGACATGTTTGGGCAGCTGCCGGTCATATGTGTAACATTTATTAAAATGTGACAAAATAGACACACTATGTCGTCTCCTGGAAGTTTAAGTGCTTCGCTGTCTTTTTTATCTATTAGGTATTTTGTAGCTCTTGGATTGCGAAAGCATAACGTTCAAAATATGATGAAAAGTAACAGTGACGAGTTAGAAGACGTATACATTTCCTGTTAAAACTAATATCATTCTCAAATTTACTGCAGAAATGAGTAATTTTCTTCCAAGTCTTTGTTGATATATTCTAGCCTAGCAATCCTACTCTTACATAAAGCACCAACAGGAAATAGGGGATTCTTAAACTGCAGATTTTTGTTCTGTTCACCTTTGGACAATTGGCTGATGTATTTATTTTTGCTGAGGTTGTGTAGCAGACGTTGTGTGAGTGATGATACATGGCACTCAAACGCTGTCTGCAAAGACCGTAAGCCCATTTCCAGCGCGTTTCTTGTAATGAATGTGTGTATCTATGTATAATATTAACATTTTGTACTGCCTCTTCGCTTCCACGTTGTTTTTTTGTTTTTTGTTTACTGCTTCAACTATAATACATACATACATACATACATACATACATACATACATACATACATACATACATACATACATACACTAACCAAATTTAAATGTTTAAGACCTTTATTAATTAACAATTGTTTCTTCATAGAAGAATATACATTTAACAGCAAATTATTTTATTCAGCAATTTGCTATTAGACAGCACAGACCCTAGGAATCATCAGGGTTTATTAAAATCGTAAACGATTAATAAAGAACAGACATTTGAGGATCATGGATAACATGAAATTACGTATCCAACTACATAGCAGGCCCACAGAACAAGGTTTCAAATGTGTTACAACGACTAAATGTTTTTTGAAAGAACAGTAACTTTCCGATTATGAATTCAATGCAATATTCATGCCACATTCATCCACTGTGGTCTCCCCACACAAAACAAAGTGTTATGAAGATTGAAGCACCTCAAATGTCAATCACAAAAAAAATAGACGATATGATTAGAAAAGCTCAAACTCTATTCCCTCCAACGCCGCCGTGAGCGCTACATTATCTGCATGGTGTGGAAGATATACCATCAGCATTGCCCACATGATGTTGGCATCATTTTAAAAGTATACCAAAGGCTTGAGTCCCGTGCTATCAAAAATCAAAAATCAAACTCACATCTCATAACAACTTTACGGCACAATTATTTTACCCCAATTGGTCCCGCTCTCTTTAACATTATACCAAAACACATTAAAACAGAAACAGACGCCATAAAGCTCAAAGAAATCCGGGATAAATCTCCTACACTCGGATATGTCTCTACTTGAGTGGCGCTTGGTTTTCAAATCCTGAGATGAAATAATTCACCAGGTGGTGCGATTAAGTTAGACATGGCCTGAGCCAATACTGACTAAAACATACCAAAGTTATCAAAATTATATGTATATATATACATGTATATATATATATATATATATATATATATATATATATATATATATATATATATATATATTCATTAGTTAAGCAAAA
>OZ024740.1:358117868-358122868 GCA_964016885.1 Eledone cirrhosa
TACCAGTTATAACCTTACATTCGTACACTAAGTTTTTATCAAGACATTGGTTATTAAGAGGACATTTAGTTCTAATAGGGCAATTACATTACGATTAGAGAAATTAACAGAGTTATTAACAAGTGACCTAGTATTATTTATAGAAGGAATTGGATTGGAGAAATTATTTACGATAGGAACTATAGTTTCCTGATTTAGATTGGTGTTATGAACATTCAACGAAGTTACGTTTGACGTCGTATTTAAATTTACTGAATCTAGCCTAGAGTTAACATTGACGTCGGGTTTACTATTGCTATTATTATTTAATATTTTATTATTGTGTTTAGAGATAATGTTACAGATGTTGGAAGTGGTTGAATAAGAGAATTTGATTGTATGTTTGTTAAAGATCTTCCTATAGATATGCAAGGGAGGGAAGTATTTATCTATGAATAGTTTAGGAATATTACTAGTAATAGATAGAGAAAAGGGAGCATTATACCAAATCATATTTTTGTATCTAGGTCTTTTATTTAAGTTATTGGAATGTTAATAATTACCTATTTTACTATAATTCCTTCGATGATTGGTTTCTTTACTGTATTTAATTTTATCAGGATAACCGGCTTTGGAAAGCGCATTATTATAGTAATTGGCATTAGCGTCGAAGATAACTTTATTAGGTGATAGATTTGAGATTCTTTTTTCAAAATTACTGACTATAGAATTTTTAACGTTAGTGGGGTGGTTAGATTTAAAATTAACATAATTTAGATTCTCATTGTCTTTATGGTAAGGGTAATATAGGCCAGTGTCAAGATTAAGGGATATATCCAGGAAGTTAGCTAGTTTGACGTTGTTATCAAATTCAATTTTAAGGTTATGGTGCTTAAATAGATCAAGTATATTGTTCTTAATAATATTAAGGTTAACTAAGTTACAGTTTAAGACAGTAAAAAGGGCATCGTCACTTATATATATATATATATATATATATATATATATATATATATATATATATATAAGAAACAAGGGGCTGTGTGGTTAGTTGAGAAAGTGTATTTAGAAATAAAAGGAAAGCACAAACAGGGACAAGTCCCTTCTAGCAGACAACTGAAGAGGGGATCTGTCCCATGTTTTTGCTTTCCTTATATACATATATATATATAACATATATGTGTGTATGTATGTGTGTTTATACACTCATGAATATCGAAACTCTTTTCTTTTTGTACTTAAAAATAAAATGCCTTCCCAAATTTCAATATATGTATGTATAGATTAATGGATGGATGTACACTCCTTTATATTGAAACGTCTTTTTGTGCTTTAATGAAAAAGAGGGTGCCCTACCTCATTATTATTCCAACACCCACATTCCAATATATTTACAAACAATTTTCTTCTAAAACCTGTCGGTCTACTTTGAAATTCATAAATGGTTGTTAAAATGAAACTTGTAGCAATACAAGTTTCTCTTCATCTTCTTCATAATCAGTTATTACAAGGCTGTGACTAAATTTCCTTCTACTAATCATGTTTATTCAGTTGCTCACGAAAACCATGTATTCCATGACTCACAAATCTGTTTTTTTTTTGTTTTTTTTTTTACTTCTTCCTCCCATTCTTCGACTTTGGATTATTTTTACTATACCTTTAGTTCAAATTAACAAAGGAAACTCTATATGATCATAGTCTTCTCCCTCAAACAACATCTTAAGAATAGACACAATAGTTGATATAGGCTTCTAAAAAGACACGACTTGAATACCTATTGATCATATATTTCGACTAAATAAAATAACGGTCAGTATATTTAACTCAGTCGTACCTACATCTAATGTAGCAGTGACTTCATCAAGGAAGGACCAGTATTCTGACTCTTGTTTGGTGCATAAACTTACATCGCTCCCAGAAACCTATCTTTCAGCCTAAGCTTCAAGAGGCAAATCCTCCCTCCTAATGGGATCCAGTTCACAACACATTCTGACAGTCAGGGGCTTGTGAGTAACCCCACCCCCATCAGTGCAGTAATTTCTGGCGCCATAACTGAATAGTGGAGTTTCTATCCTCCATCCAAATCTAAATTATCAGAGCCACGGAACTAGTTCCTGCTCTATACCT
Organism: Eledone cirrhosa; assembly: GCA_964016885.1. NCBI lineage: Eukaryota > Metazoa > Mollusca > Cephalopoda > Octopoda > Eledonidae > Eledone > Eledone cirrhosa. Next base: position 358,119,975 of record OZ024740.1, read on the forward strand.
GTTTGGGCTGTAATGTGCCAGGTTCCAACTGTCACTGTTTGTTCTCTTCCGAACCCTCTTTGGAGTTTCGGGACAAGCCTCCCAGGACAGGTCACAGGCCCATCACCAGTTTTTGTAGACTGCAGTATACTTTTCGAAAGGCCTAAACGCGTCCCCCATGAACCCACGCGAAGGGCGATGCGGTATGGTTCTTTTTCGATCTTCTCAACATATTGCAGATTTGGTGGTCTTATTTGCGCCAGTCATCAATTTGGTACTTTCTCAAACTCGCGAAGACTATACTTTTTTTAATAGGTTTTATGCCGAGTGCTGCATGGCTGGAATGAAAATCAGTGCTGCGAAAACTGAGAAATTCGTCCACTCAAGGAAGCCTACGCAGTGCACCACATATGTCAATAGAGTTCCACTAAATAAGGTGGAGAAGTTCGAGTATCTCGGGGCCGTGTTCAGGAGTGATGGGATGGAGGAAGCTGATTTAAGTGCACTAATGCGCCAGCTTCAGCATTCGGTAATCAGAAGAAGGGAGTAGGTGAAAAAACCAAACTGGCTTTCTTCAATTCAGTATTCGTTCCAAACCCTTACTTATGTTCATGAATCTGGAATAATGGCCGAAAGAATAGGATCGCAAATACAACCCCACGCACACGTACCCACACACCCTCGTACACCACCAACTCTACACACCCTACCCCCACTAACTCCCACTCACACCTGCATTCCACCCCTCCCCACCTCCCGTCTACTAACACCCACTAACACCTCCTCACCAAACTACACACACACCAGTACACCACACTCCCTCCCTAGAACCACACACACCCTTCTCTCCCCACTCCACACTCACTCATCCCACTAACACCCCTACTAATACACACACACACACACACACACACACACACACACACACACACACACACACACACACACACACACCCTCCTCACTCCAACTCTCACACCTACCCATCCTCGCCTCCCTATCATTCCGCTGACTGCTGCTATGCCCTTCCGACCACTGTCTCAGCACCCACTGACCACAGCACTTCCACTGCTGACCACTTCCTGTTGCGCGCGCACCCCACATCTCTCCTCTTCCGACCACCGCTTCTTGGATTACCCACACGCGTTTTGACTTCCAACCAAAATCTCCATACATCCGTGTAACTTACCACTTTTCAACCATCCTCTAACACCATCACCTATATAACTCACCCACACACACATCCCAAAACAAATTTTTTTATCCACACGCCACCCACACCCACAACACGCTTAAACCACACACACGTGCTTCCCACCACATATTTACACCCTCAGCCCCCTGATTCCTCTCCCCCCACCCCCTATCCACACACGCACAGACCCTCCGACACACAAAAACACCCCCCACACACACCTTCCTGAACATGCAACCCCGTTCTTCCCCCAACTCTCACTTTCACATACACACACACACACACACACGCACACCTAACCACACACACCACCTTCAGCCCTCCCCGCTCGGACACCCCGTCTCCCTCTCCCCACTCCACCCGCCTCCACCTCTACTCACCCCACACCCTTCCACCACCTGTTTACCCCCCTTTTAATTTCAGTTTATTTTGATCATGCCTTTATTTTTAAATGTTCTCATTCCTTGTATTTTGATCATGCTTTATTTTTATTTATTATTTATTATAATTTTGTCTTTATTTGTTAATTTTTCATTCGCACCGTTTCCTTTCGCTATATGTCTCTCCACCACTCCCCTACACACCTTTTGAACTCTTACCCGAAGAAGGGCTTATGCCCGAAACGTCGTCCTCCACCTACCCCCCACTCTCCTGAGCGTGAAGCTAATAAACATTTGTCGTACTGCCTCTCTGTTCTGTCCCTGTTCAATTTTTTATTATATATATATATATATATATATATATATATATATATATATATATATAAGGAGCAACTTAACAGACACGATTTTTGACTGCGGTAAGAAATTCTTTCTTATATCAAAGTTTAATGGGCTTCCACTGATGATTTATAAGCGCCCACCTAAATATATTCTTACATGAATATATATTAGGCTTCTACATAAACTGGAAATATTCTCCCAACTTGTAGAAAACTTATAATGAAACAATTGTTTGGAAAGAGAGATATACTTTAACTTTAAATATATCTCATAAAATAATACAACTGGTTTTTCCACATTATACATATTGTTAGCACCCCAAACACTTAAATTGGGTTTATATTTAAATATAACCTAATGTTTGTTGAGTGAGATGGTTACCAGTCAGAGTTTAGCTTTAAACTATCTCTGTTATTGTATTAAATATATTTATATATATATATATATATATATATATATATATATATATATATATATATATATATATATAGTGGTAGAACACTGGAAGGTAATATCCGTAGTGGTAGAGCACTCAGTCCATGGGACGAGTTAGGTAGAAGTGGTTACACAACAGTTAGTTCACCATACCGAGAACAATTGTTTCACCTTAGCGGATCCTCAGCTCATAATGGACATGGTTATACGGAACAGGAAGGACAACCATACGAACGCGCATGCGCAGAAATGATCACTTACACAGGCAATACTAAATTGCGTGCGAGAGGTGTAAGGGAGATAACTGCGAAAGTCCGAAAGTTTCTAGTTGATAAGAAAATTAGGATGTTGTAATTCAATCCGGATCTTTGTAGTTATGTAAGAGGTGTTTCCAGAAGTGTGGACAACGTGTGAAGAATCCATTTCTCGTGTTTAGGCAATCACTATTTATTCGTTCATCAATACATAGTCCACACGACGGATTGCCCCTTGCGTATGGCTTGGACTTGCTGATGGCTTTCCATTGAATGGAGTAGTCTATACTTGAGTTCTTGAGGGACCATAC
>OZ024740.1:358137868-358167868 GCA_964016885.1 Eledone cirrhosa
TAACAGAACACACTCACTGTTTGGTTGGTTTTCGCTTTTCGCTTCTGTGTCTTTTATATCGGTAATCTAATTTATTCGGTCCTCAATGTTGCCATTGACTGACCAACGGTCAAAAATAATACAGATACAATATAGACACAAACACATATATATAGTTTATCAAAGTTCTTTCGTTGCACATCTGCAACATCGTCAGTGGTGCTATTGTTTTCTCCCGTTGCATTGTATTTTCTACGCCATCTTTATTTAGTCTGTTTATATATTTATTTATTTGTTTATTTTATTTTGTCTTCTTTGCGCATGCGTTTGCGTGTGTGTATAGTGTTTTGTTTGATGTGTGTTCGTGATTGGGTGACTGTATATTGGTTAATGTATTCTATCTTTACTAGTGTGTGTTTATATGTGTTTGTTGTTATTGTGCTTGTGTATGTATTTATTTATTTATTTATCTATTTATTTATTTATTTATACTTCTCTTAGGTCAGTGTTGTTTGTTTGGGCGTTGTTGTTATTCCATTCATTTTTTCTGTTTAGCCTTGGCCTTCTAAGTTCTATTTAACTGGCCTCTCTGATTTGCCTATCTAAACATAGAAATGAGTCAGCAGATAGGCAAATCTGAGAGGCCAGTTAAATAGAACTTAGAAGGCCAAGGCTAAACAGAAAAAATGAATGGAATAACAACAACACCCAAACAAACAACACTGACCTAAGAGAAGTATAAATAAATAAATAAATAAATAGATAAATAAATAAATAAATAAATAGATAAATAAATAAATAAATACATACACAAGCACAATAACAACAAACACATATAAACACACACTAGTAAAGATAGAATACATTAACCAATACACAGCCACCCAATCACGAACACACATCAAACAAAACACTATACACACACGCAAACGCATGCGCAAAGAAGACAAAATAAAATAAACAAATAAATATATAAACAGACTAAATAAAGATGGCGTAGAAAATACAATGCAACGGGAGGAAACAATAGCACCACTGACGATGTTGCAGATGTGCAACGAAAGAACTTTGATAAACTATATATATGTGTTTGTGTCTATATTGTATCTGTATTATTTTTGACCGTTGGTCAGTCAATGGCAACATTGAGGACCGAATAAATTAGATTACCGATATAAAAGACACAGAAGCGAAAAGCGAAAACCAACCAAACAGTGAGTGTATTCTGTTATTAATTCTGGCAATATTACACAAATATGACCCTCCCCAAGTATAACAATACTTGTTTCGACACACGATTTCATATCAAAAACCTCGCAAAACTATATATATATATATATATAAATATAAACAAAGAGGGTGTGGTACGATACCAGGTGGACCACAACGCACCAGAGTATTCAATACTTAGGGTAGTAGAGAGGGTAATAGGAAAAGAGTCACGACCCCGACGGCTGAGCTCTGGCCGTTTCGATAGCTAGATCCGAACTCGGATCCTGACTCTTTTCCTAGGGCACAAATAAATCGCTACGGCCGCTACTGGTGGAGGGCCTGGGGCATTTGCCCCCTCCCCCTCTCATTAAATCCAGCCCTGTATTCTTTTATTCTTTTACCTGTTCCAGCCATCCGGCTGAGGCCATGCTGGGGAACCGCATATATATGTATATAATAATAATAATAATAATAATAATAATAATAATAATAATAATAATAATAATAAAAAGAATGATTTGTTATGCCTTCATTACGTTTATTGAGTAGTGGTGCGCGTTTCGCTACTGATCAGCTCAAGGTTCGATTTATACAATCCCTATATATCTCTTCTCTATATATATAAAACTGAAGATGTCTATTTGCGTGTATGATGTTTACGCATTTCTACAATTCGCTACCGATTTTGATGATTTTTTTCCAATGTGCTCCAAATTTACCGACGATAGTCAACACGACATAAACATTGCCAAAAATTTCCTGCTTCTATGGAAAAAAATCGATCAAACTAAATACATGCTCTAACTCTCTCCCTTGCCGCCTCAACTGCTGCGTCACGTGCTGGTGAAGACGAAGGGCAGCGTTCCAGACGCCGACGTACGGACGCCGCTACTTGAATCTCAACGAAGACATTATATTTTGTTGTTGTACTTTTTGTAATTTTTTTTCTTTCTTTTTAGCAATATGAGAAAAAAAAGTAATATAAATATTCTGATAAAAAAAAATAGCGGAAAACTTTTTTCAGGAACGTCCGATTTTGATGATTTATTTTCCAGTGTGCTCCATATTATCGCCCCTGTTTACGCTCTTTTGTGCTATAACTCAGACGTGCTTGGCTTACAGGTTTGGCATACTATTTGACATGCATTCTTGCTACAACTTACTTAGTACTCACTTTCCACTTATTCACTGTTCAATTGAAATTTTTCGCTACCCCCCTCCCTTTGTTTTGCTCCATTACCTGCATAAATATTTACGTGATCGGTTTAATTAGTACTTCCTGTTTCCCTTTTTAAACTTACTTTTAAAACATACTTTGACACTACGGTTATGCACCCCAAGAAAAGACCACGGCTTAGTTGCCAAACTAAAGCTGCTTCTGCTGCCAAACGAAGAAGAGGTACAGAGTCGTCCCTCGAGAATTTGACTCGGTTGTCACAAAATGCAACTCGAAATGCAATTACCCGGTTAACCGAGAGAGAAGAACAGAGGACATACGGAGAGCCCCAGTTCCTACAACTATACTTTGTCACTGAATATTTGGACCAAGCGGAACGACGCGATTTAATTTCGCCTGGCAGAGAGATGAAAATTCTGTTGGAACTTCAGAGAATACTGCACGAAAACAACAACTACATTCGCAGTTTTAAATGCGCAATGGAGGCCGTTCCGGCGCCAAATTTTGCTGTTATAATCAACGCTGACAGGAAACCACCAGGCACCCACGCCGGCCATTTTAACGCTCCCACGTGCAATGAAATAGCTGTGCTTCTTCATGGAGAACAGTACAACAAGCGGGACATCATACTTCAGTGTAGGGACAATACTCTGCAAAGGATCAGCGAGACGCATAGGTCCTACGACGCATTCCAATACCCCCTTCTTTTCCCATTCGGTGACGACGGATACCACTTTGGAATTCCTTTGTGCAACAGCAACAAAACTGTTTCCTGTATGCAATTCTACACCTACCGATTCATGGTCCGCGAAGGCTACTTTAACCACCTCCACCGTGCAAGAGTACTCTTCAACCAACTTGCTGTAGACGCGTGCGCAAAGATGGAATTTAAAGGCTGTGCTATATAAGGAACAATCAAGCACGCCTTCGTTCGGACAGCTACATTCACTTACGGAATGGAGTAAGGAATGACGTCGATCCCGAGAACCTTGGAAAACATTGTATCCTTCCATCGACGTTTATTGGGAGTCCCCGATACATGAGTGAACGCACACAGGATGCTATGACGTACGTGCGTCTCTACGGCAGACCGGATCTCTTTATCACTTTAACTTGCAACCCTAAGTGGACTGAAATTACCGCGGAATTATTCCCCGGACAAAGGGCGGCAGACAGACACGACTTTACGGCACGAGTCTTCCACTTGAAATTGACAAAACTTATTGAACTCATACAATCAGGTAAGGCCTTTGGACCTGTTAGGTGCTACGTATACACCGTTGAGTGGCAAAAGAGAGGCCTGCCACACGCCCACCTACTCATTTGTCTAATAACGAAAATCAACGCAACCAGCGTTATTTCAGCAGAAATAATCGACCCAAAATTGGACAGAGAACTCCACAACATCGTCACTGCTCACATGGTTCATGGGCCATGCGGAAACGGTTTCAACATGAATTCTCCATGCATTAAAGAAAGAAGGTGCACCAAGAGGTATCCTAGGCCATTCCTCCGAGAAACTCGGACAGGTGGCGACGGTTATCCATTATACCGCCGCAGGGAGCCAGCGGACGGAGGAATTGTTGTGAAAACACCACATCACCACGTCGATAACCGGTGGAGTGTACCCTACTGCCCACTTCTGCTTAAAATGTTTAACGCCCACATTACCCTTGGATACTACCACTCCGTCAAATCAATAAAGGACGTCTGCAAGTACATCAATAAGGGGTCCGATGCTGCGTCCTTCGGTCTTACAATGGAGAACAGCCGAGACGAAATCACTCGATAACAGGTCGGCCGATACATCAGCAGCAATGAAGCGTTCTGGTGATTCTGCCACTTTGCGATACACCATAACTACCCCCCAATCAAAGCGCCTCCACCGCTGCTGAGATAGCAGGGGAACCCAAGGACACCACACTTACGGCATTTTTTAAGTTATGCCGAAACGATCTCTTCGCCAAGACCCTCTTCTACTCTCAGGTGCCATCATACTACACTGTGAACACAGACAACAGAATTTGGTTAAGAAGGGTGAAAAGACAACCCGCAAGGGACATCCAGACATTAAAATCTCCCCTACCCTTGGGAGAGTCTACATAATTCATCCTAACCAACAGGAATGCTTTTATCTCCGCCTTCTACTGCATGACGTGGTAGGACCAGCATCTTTCGACGATCTGAAAACAATCAACGGAGAGGTTTGTACTTCATTCCCTCAGCCTGCCTTAGACGGGGTCTACTGGAAGATGGCGTTCGGTGGGATGCAACATTGGCGGAGGCAGCTACAATACGCTCAGCGCGAAGTCTTCGGCAACTCTTTGCGGTGCTACTGCAGACATGCAAGCTAAGCGACCCTGTATCCTTATGGGAGAAATACAAAGAGGACCTTTCCGATGACTACATACACCAAGGACAACTGCTACTCCCTCATTCCGACGTACGACTCAGCGATGAATTCTTCAACAAAGCTCTCATTGACTCGAGGACAAAATCCTAACTGCCGGCAGAAATGACCTTCCATTCTATGGACTGCCAAAAGTTCAGCAAATGGGCCCCGACAAACTTCCGACAGGCATAATTCAGGAAACTTCCTACGACGTCCACGCCCTCGAACTGTTCATCAACGAAAACGAGCCGAAATTGTTGCAGGACCAACGGCAAGCGTATGACACAGTTTGCACTTCCATTCGTCAACGCACAGGAGTTATCTTCTTTTTGGACGCCTCAGGAGGAGCTGGTAAAACATTCGTCACTAAACTCCTCCTCGCCAAAGTGCGACAGCAGAAAGGAATCGCCCTGGCTGTGGCTTCTTCTGGCATTGCCGCAACTCTGCTGCCCGGAGGTAGGACAGCTCATTCCGCATTTAAACTGCCATTCAACGCGACTTCAGACGACACAATAACCTGCAATATCACCAAGGACTCTGACAAAGCAGAAGTCTTGAAAAGATGCCACCTAATTGTGTGGGATGAATGCACAATGGCCCATAAAGGGTCCCTTGAGGCGTTAGACAGGACTCTACGAGACATCAGGGAATGCAACCGGCCGATGAGAGGAGTACTTCTACTGCTGTCTGGCGATTTTCGACAAACTCTTCCACTTGTTCCAAAAGCCACCAGGGCCGACACTGTGGGGGCTTTCATTAAGTAATCCCTTCTGTGCATGAGGTGACAATTCTGACCCTCACAACAAACATGAGAGCCCAACTGTTCGGCGACCACTCAGCAGCCGACTTCTCGAAGGACCTCTTAACAGTTGGTGACGGCACTGCATCTTCAGATGCAGCTGGAGAAATGGCAGTCTCGCAAGTAGGCACCGTTTTCGAGACTGTTGACGACCTCACAGCCTCTGTCTTTCCCGATATGGCCATCAACTACAAAAACACGAGTTGGCTATGCGATAGAGCCATATTAGCTCCCAAAACTGTCTCTGTTGCAAAAATCAATGAGGACCTTCTGCAACGCATTCCTGGAAACCTCCATACCTACAAATCTGTGGACACAGTTGTGGACAAAGATGAGGTTGACGATTTTCCCACAGAATTCCTCAATTCCTTGGACCTCTCCGGACCGCCACCTCATGAACTGCGCCTCAAAGTTGGGGCTCCCGTGATGCTGTTGAGGAACCTGGAACCACCGCGTCTCTGCAATGGAACACGGTTAGTGGTAAGAAACCTCCTGCCGCATATAATTGAAGCCACAATTCTCACGGGCTGCGGCGCTGGGGAAAACGTCTTTATACCCAGAATACCATTAACTCCATCAGGTAAGGAATGCCCCTGTACTCTGCGCCGACTTCAATTCACCGTTAAACTTTACTTCGCGATGTCAATCAACAAGTCCCAAGGCCAAACGCTAACAACAGCAGGCCTCCATTTAGGCCAGCCGTGCTTCTCACACGGCCAATTATAAGTCGCATGCCCAAGAGTCGGATGCAAGCAGAACTTATTCATACTTGTGCCCAAAGGCAGAACAAAAATGTGGTCTACAGAGAGATGTTGTGACTCCTCTATTCAGCACCACTACAGTCTTGCCGTTCTGACATATGGTGAGTAGATGCTATTGTTGTATATTTTCAAACTTATCCGTATTTACTTACCCATGCTTATTCCCCCTATTTCCTCCATTGGGCAACCAATCTGTTTTCACAGACCATGCAGTTTCGGGACAGCACGTCCGCTGCCGTTGGTGGAAGAGGAAGAGGCCCTATTCATCTGCGAACATTTTACACCCATTCCAGGACTTCCTTCCAAATTGTTACCATTGTGAGAACGATAACACGGCCCTTTTCAGGGCCACCTCACATTCAATTGTTACCCCCTTCTGAGAGTGTTTCAAAGCCCTTTGCAGGGCTTTCTATCCCGTTGCAAATCGATTGGTTGGGCGGGAACTTATATAAATCTTTGCCTCAATAATCATAATTGAGTGGAATCATTAAGAGTACTTTAAAGCAATTAAACCCCGGGCAACGCCGGGCACTTCTGCTAGTATATATATATATATATATATATATATATATATATATATATATATATATATATATATATATATACTGTATATGAAAAACAAAATATTAGGAACAAAAGGAAAAGGAAAGCAGAGCAAATTATGCAAAGGATAAAAAAAAATAGAGTTGCGAGACAAAGAACTCGTAGAAGAAAGATATATTGGGGAATTTAAGAACTTAGTAATAAAGAGGCTAGATGAAAAGATTGAAATGAAAAAACGTGGGGATGGGTTAATGCAGCCGGTGTTGTATCTGGGTTCGAACCTTGGATTCGGAACAAGCTCTTGTGTTGGTTAGTCCTCTGCGCCGGGTGTGAGTGTCTGCAGTATGTTATCTTCATGGGCCGTGTGTTGGTTTGAAGTAGGAGTAAAATTTGTGTCCGGCGTATACAATTAATTACAAACACAGAAGCTTTGTTTATAGGGTTGCCATCATCAAATAAAACGTGGAGCGCCTCCTCCGAGCAAGAGTTAAATATTCCTCTGCCTTCGGAGTACGTTTGGGCCGTTACAATTATGCTCTACCTTAGAAGGAAGGGTATCCCTTGTCCGGGAATGCTTTATATCTGGCTGGTGAGGTTTGGCGCTTGCTTCCATTCTTGGTGTCTAAATGAATAAGTGCGTTGAATATAGCGAGATTTGAAGCAAATGCAGTAATACCGATGTATGTACGCTTTATGGAAACCATTTAATTCCGTATGTACAATCGTGTGGAAAACATGGTCACACACTTGGGTTGATACTAGTAAAAGAGTAAGTATAAATATGTATGTGTGTTTTGTACATCTATTTAGTGCGTGGAAAAAATTATTCAATCAGCATTAATCGAAACAGGTATTCATGATACAGTAGCGTATTTGAACTGTTGATAAAAGGTGGTTTGGCGATCCTGTTATGTGAAATGCGTTGCAGCTCTTGTGATTTGAGATATTTATTGGGATAGTCTATTCTGTATGGCATTACATGTGTGGTCGGCAAAACCTGCACCTGAATGTAAAACGTCATAACTGGTATGTTTTCTTTGTTAGCAGGTTTGCTGTATATCACTGCTTTGTTTTCTTTGTTAGCAGGTTTGCTGTATATCGCTGCTTTGTTTTCTTTGACTAACCTACCAAACGACTGATAGAATCACTGTAATAAGAGGTGCGCTTTGGTGCTATTGATTATCAACAATGACAATAAATCTACTCTCTTTTTTGTATGACAAGCGGCATTCATTAATATAATATCGTTCCCTTTCTGTTCCAAGAGATCCTCCATCAACTTTATTGAAGTCCTTAAGGCAAGCTTGTTTCATTGACTAGCTTGGCGAACTAAGTATTTGATTCTGTTAACTGTTTGCCTCATCAATAGCCAGATATAGAATTTCTGCATACTTCAACGATAATATGTTCTGGTTAGTTTGGTACGCAATAATTTCTTTGTGTATAATGTATTTTCTGTTTGACTTACATGTCCGATATACTTCAGAATTGTATTCTCCTTTATCACGATTGACTTTGCTCCAACCCCCTTTAACCATGCTTCTTTAAAATTGAATCCAGCTCGCTTCCATTTCCCGTATTTCAATTTCTTTTGGACGCCAAGATTGTACTCCGTATGCCAGTTGAGATCTCATACGTGCTTCAAGCAACTTTCTTCTTGTGTTCATACTAACATTGTTGCCTGTTAGTACTGTTCTCAGTTCATTAAACGTAGCTGTTACTTTTGATATTTGCTTTGGGATCATCAGAAATTATCTATCCCAAATAAATGAATTCTTTCACATTCTCTATCGCATTTTCATCCGTGCTGAAAAGTGACTCTTTCTCCACTAGCTCACTGTTGCTGAACACTTGAGTTTTCGTCTTCTTAATGACATTGTTAGACCAAATCTTCTTTTACATGTGTTGTTAATGATATTGAGCAATTTCTCGGCTTCATCTACTGTGCAACAGAACATTACCACTGCACCAATTCTACGTAAACGTCCAGTGTTGCTCTGCTCTCTATTTGAACATATATATGGGGGTATTGTATTCAAACTCAATTCCCCATCATTCAGGAAACACTTCACCAATAGCATGTGCTGCCAATTTTAGTACATAATCAATATAATAATAAAAAAAAAGATCCCTGTCTACCTAGTCTACAGCCAACAAGGGCATCGAACTGAGCCTCTATACCACTGATAGATGCTGTCGTACCTTCATACAACTTCTAGATTTCAATCAAATGTTTAGCTACTGTTCGTATTGAGAGCACTTTAAAGAGAATATTTATAAGTTGCTAAATAGCCCGAATAGTGGTGATACAGGTACATCTGCTGACATATCCGCACGAGTTGATTGACTTGAAAGGTGATGACATAGGCACGTCCGATGACGGTAGTCTATCTGTCCGTCGGGGCTGTGGAGGGCCAGCATGTGGGACCCCATTTGCTCACAATACAGAGAGATGGAGGCGATGATAGTGGGAGTTCGGCTCTTCAGTGTTCGGACACATTGCACCTGTCATGTGGATCATGTGATACTTTTCCAGTAACTAGCTGGCTACATGGAGAAATACCGGTTGGCCATTGCATCCATTACACGTATGTATCCTATGTGAGACGGGCATTGATAAAAAGAAATTTCAGATTTGAGGTTTGACTGGCATGACACAAATATAGCAATATGAGATATTCGCCTCACATTTACTAAGTTCCACACATAAAGCATTGATCAATCCACGACTATGGCAGAAAACATTCAATACTGAGTAATGGAATTGAACTTGGAACTTCTTAGCCACATGTTTACTTGTTATAAAAGGTTCTGGCTAGTTTAAATCAGTAAACACTTTGTTGTTGATTGCTCTGTCACTTTCAAGTCGAGCAGAAATTAGTTTAGAAGTAAAACCAATTTCACGCGGTGAATTGGCGGTATCAGTAGGGCCTTCAGCCAAATGCTTTAGAAGTGTTTAGTTGCGTTCTTTTAAACTCTGAGCTCAAATACGTGAGGTCAACTTAGCCTTTCAACTTTCTTGGTCGATAAAAAGAATACTATATGTGAGTAATGTTATATTGGAAGAAGAAATTGTTTTGAGTTAATCTGTCGTCTGCTAAAGTAGTTTTAATCGCCTGCAGTTACATAGGATTTATTCATTAATTTGTTTGAAGAGATAAAATGATAAGTGTGTGTAATAGGTGTTGGTGTTATTAGAAAAAAGAATCGGGTTGAAGGCGTTTCTTGGGAAGAAGAGAATGCTCTTACTTATTTTCTTTCTCCTCCCCTTCTTTCACTTACCCATTCTCATTGAAATACCTATTCCCACGCTCTTTGTGATTAAAATAAAAGCCGATTGTAAAATTATGACATTAGAAAATGGCTCACGCACTTACCTTCATACTTACACGTGTACGATTGCATAATGTATATTTAAAGACGCATATGTACGCGACGATATAACGAGGAAACTCCGTCGGTTGCGACGACTTTTATTCCAATATTCCAATCAACGGAGCAGCATATTCAAGAAATAAACGTAGAAGTGGTTGAGCCATCCATAGACACGTGTTAGCTTAATGTAATCTCAGGGAGATTTAACGTGGGACAGTGTACGACAAGACACTGAACATCAAGTAGAGTCTGCAAAATATTGTTTCTTAAACGATTTATGGCTCTCTCTCTCTCTTTCTCTCTCTCTCTCTCTCTCTCTCTCTCTCTCTCTCTCTCTCTCTCTCCCCCCTCTCTCTCTCTCTCTCTCTCTCTCTCTCTCTCTCTATATATATATATATATATATATATATATATATATATATATTTATATATATATATACGCACACATATATCTTGTAATTTGAATTAATGATGTTCTGGGCCAAGGTCAAGGTCCATTGAGCTTTTTAACTAAGAAATATAATCTTCATACATAATATATATGATACCTACTATACATAATATATATGTTATGATATCGACTATGGAAACCAAATTTAGAATCAAAAGGCCTAAGAGTAAACTTAACAAAAACTAAACTGTTAGTGAGTAGAAGAGAAGATATGACCTTGATTCCCCCACAGAAGTGGCCCTACTCAATATGTAGAAAGTGAGTAGGCATAAACTCTATACGATATACACAATGTAAATCTTCGGTACACAAGAGATGTAGTAGGATAACAAGTAAGCTAACAGGAAGGAAACACTGTTTGTAGAGGATTCACAGGGGTACCAGAGGTGAAGATAACCAGTAATGTAAGCCTATTTCAGATACAGGAAGGACCCATAAAAGTGGTTTGACAGCTTCTGTTATCTAAGCAACGTAATTAGCAATAGAGGGGGTGCTCTGAGAGCATATTAAAGATAGGATGGAAAAAAGTTCAAAGTGCTACATCCACTGTTGACCACAAAAGGTTTCTCCCTACGTACAAAAGGACGACTGTATGACGCCTGTGTGCGAGGTGCGATACTGCATCGTAGTGAAAAATGGGCTGTGACTGTGGAGGACGTGCATATAGACTGGAGAGAAATGAAGCAACCATGCTTCATTGGATGTGCAATGTAAGTGTGAGAGAGGGGCAGAGCTTGGACGAGTTCAAGTAGAAGCTGGGTTTAAGAGGAATTCGAGGTAATGCACAGGAGAGAAGACTGCGTTAGTTTGGACATGTGGTGCGCATGGACAATGATCGTTTGGTGAAGAAGTGCCGGGAAATGCCAATGAAAGGAAGTTGCGGTAGAGGTAGACCAAAAAAGACCTGGGCAGACGTTGTGAGAGCTGACCTCAAATCACTGAGACTCAAAGATGACAAAGGATCGTAACGTGTGGAGAGATTCCGTGCTGAAAAGAACCCGCCCAACCCATGCAAGCGTGGAAAAGCGGGTGTAAAAACGATGACGACGATGATGATGACGATGGTAAGCATATATATATCCTGGAGAGGAGTTGGGCTCCGCTAGGTTTAAAAAGTGCCGTAGAAACTCCGTATTTCGATACTGCATCTCTACAACTACCCCAGGAGTTACGAGACCATGCATGCTCATATGTTGAGATTAAAATAAGCTAAAATCATATAATTTTTTCGCGTATGTATATGAGAGGAGCGGTAGCCGGTTCGGCTTAAATTAAGAAACTAGTATTGGTGCTCCAGCATAGCTTTATACACATGCATGTACATGTTGTATATCAAATAATATACGAAATGAAAAGCATTTGAAAGCCTTTCACTATGAATTGTTAAGGTTTTGACAATCGTCACACATCCTTGTTTCAATAAAAGCAAGAGAGCGGTTATGCAACCTATGACTTGTCATATGGTAAATTAGTTGTCACAAAGGTTCGTTAATATCTTCAACATAAAAGTAATTTGCTTTTAAAGAAAATTGTTCAGTTGATAGTTATCAAAAGTTGTCAAGATTAATTTGAGAAGTGTTTTCTATTGGCCTAAAAGTATGTTATATCCGTTTCATATTGCTATAAAAATATCTAACAACAAAACCATGAAGATAAAATAAAACAAGAGAAAGAAATTATGAGTTAGCAATTTATTTTGATTTAGATAACTTGCGATTTAGAACGTTTGCATAGACTTTATTTACAAAGATTCGAAATAAATACCGTAAGGCATTTGATCAGACGCTCTGATATTTTCCGCCATATTACCACTCTAGACTGGGACTTCATTTTATCAACTCCGAAAGGATGAATTCAGATCGCAAAGAACCGATACAAATACTTTCCAGATATTTGTCTTTCGTGCTAACGATTCTGTCATTTCGCTACCTACCTTTACGATTTAGAAATGTATAGAAACCGGAAAGGTGAGAGGTAAACGATCCCTGGAGATAAAATCCTTCTTATAATTGTTTCTACTTTAGGCACAAGGCCAGCAATTACCCAGTGCATTACTGGTACTTTATTTGATCGACCCCGTAAGGATGAAAGGCAAAGTCAACCTCGGCGGGATTTGAACTCAGATCGTAAAGGGACGTAACTATGCTGGAAAGCATGGCGTCCAATCCTCCACCGATACTGCCAATCCACCGCCCTAATCCTTCTTATAATACGAGTAAATCAGTGTTCCCAGAGAAAATCATTAGAAGTCTGTCGTTAATATGCACAGAAATATTTGAATTTACTTTATCTTTTCGATCACTAATAAAATAATATTTGTGTATTTAGTATATGAAAAGACATATAGAAATGATGAAATGAAGCCTTCGAAAATAACAAGCTACCTGGAGATGATGTATTCAAATAAGTATGACAGATATTTTCTATTTTTTTTAAGACATTCAGTTAATGATTTGGAGAATGTGCAACATCAATGTTTTTTCTTAAGTCACAATCTCATATATAAAGTGGAAATAAAGAGCTCTAAGAATACATCCTTTAATATAATGATTTCTGATTTAGGCACAAGGCCAGCAATTTAGGGGGAGGGGAAAGTCGATTAAGTCGACCCCAGATACTTTATTTTATCGACCTCCTAAGGATGAAAGACAAAGCTAAATAGGGTGGTGGGTTGGCAGTATCGGTAGAGCGTCGGACACCATGCTTTGCAGCATAGAGTTCTGAGTTCAAATTCCACCGAAGTTAGCTTTGCCTTTCATCCTTACGTGATCGACAAAATAAAGCACCAGTAATACACTGGGGTGGATTTAATCGACTTTCCTCTCCCCTTCAAATATCTGGACTTTGCCTACAGTAGAAACATTATTATTCCACGGGGGATTGGCAGTAATGGTAGAGGGTCGGACGCCATACTTTGACGCATAGAGTTACGGCCCTTGCTATCCTGAGTTCAAATCCCGCCGAGGTTAACTTTGCCTTTCATCCTTGTGGGGTTGATAAAATAAAGTACCAGTAATTCACTGGGTAATTGATGGCCTTGTGCCAAACGTAGAAACAATTATTATTCCAAATACAATTTTCACACTTTCCTATACAGCTGTATAGAAAGTCAAAGAAACTTTTATGAAGTACTTTGAAATTATTCTTAAGATTATTCCTTTGAATAACAACTCAGTAGAATGTCATTTAACGCTATTCATGTCTTTTGCTCGCAATTAGCTTCCAGTTTCCAGATGTATGAGATATGTGCAGTGGTTTACGACTTTACGACACCATTGTCATACATAAAAGTGTCCATGTTTTGATATGCTTCCTACACATTCGACGACATGCTGAACACCGGAGCAACCCGTTCAAGATTATTTGGGATCAGTACTTCAATGGGAAAGAGAGAGAGAGAGAGAGAGAGAGAGAGAGAGAGAGAGAGAGAGAGAGAGAGAGAGAGAGAGAGAGAGATTAGCACAGCACTGGCAGTGATTTGAATAAGCAATTATTAAATAACTGATAATTTTGCATGCGAAGACATTGTCATTTAACTCCAACTATAGGAAGCGGAAGCTTTGTGTGACTGGTGAATCTAATGTTAGCTTGATGTGTTTGATTTATGATTGCTTTTGACGAAAGAGAAAATATCTGCTATATAATGTGATGGGTATGAGCACTATTCTATACCATCTTACACAATAAACCAAAGATGAGCCTTTGCTAAAAATAGTAGCCAAAGCTCACTTAAAGCACACATTACAGTTTTAAATAAAGAAAGGATTAGAGGGTCGAACGTCATGCGTTGCAGCATAGAGTTACGGCCCTTTACTTCTGAGTTCAAATCCCGCCGAGGTTAACTTTGCCTTTCATCCTTACGGGGTTGATAAAATAAAGCACCAGTAATACACTGGGATAATTGCTGGCCTTGTGCCTAAAGTAGAAACAATTATATATTGTAGTCCTACACATCTCTATAAAACGCGATGGAATTCCATTTATCATGGGTTTATTAGATCAGAGTTGGCCTATTATTAAACAACAATAACAACAACGACGACAATGACAATGACAACAACGACAACGACGACGATGTCAACGACCTTTATACAGATACATAATAATGGAAGAAGTCATTGATTGAAGTTATACCCAGTAAAAAAGTTAGATCAAAGCCACTTCTCCCATAAATATATATACATACAGTCCTATATTTTGAAAACTACAAGGCCACAAAGAGTATATGTTCAGGTCAGATTTTAGTACTGTTGAGCAGATTAGGACAAAATTCTCTTCTGTGTGAAAAAATGAAAAAAATCACAAGTTCTGTTCGTTCACACTACTATCAGTATTGCAGCTATAAATTGTACACCACACGTTATACAGTAGGTTGTACATATGCATTCCAGTAACTGGATGCGAACACGCAACATCTGATTGTCCACCGCGTTGCTAATATGTCATATAACCCATTTGAAAATCAAGACACAATTTGAAGATATATATTGATTCATTGTAGTGTATCTAAAGAGAAGTGGATCAGCCAGAGAATACCTTTTCTATTTGAGGGTATTAGGATCTCGGGCAGAAATTCACACCCCTCTTTCTAGTGGCCTTGCCATATTTGAACTCTTTAATTGCTTTCGTAACCTTAGTCTCCGAGAGGTTAGTCATTGATCCCAGATGCACCTCAAGTACATAAAAATATACTTTTTTGATCGGGTTCAGGAGATCGGCAAAGTATTTTCTCCACCTGGCGATGATGCACCTCTCTAAAGAGAGGTGAGCCTCAGAGGAGTTACTGATGACAGGTGTGGAAGGAGACTTCTTATTACAAAGTTGACGGATGGTCTGCTAAAATATTTTATTTGCTGATCTGGAGACGGATTCCAGCTTAAGCCCAAAGTCCTTCCATGTCTTAACTTTGGACGCCTTTAAATGTCTTTGCTGCAACATTTGCGTTCGGATAAATGGTGCAAAATCGAAACCATCTAATATGTGTGTCGGACTCCGCCACTCCTACTGTCACATCTGTTCAAAATTAACATGATTGAAATATGCAGCCGGGTTCGAAGTGGTTTCAAGACATGATATTATTTAACTCTTTAGAAGATGATCTCTGACATGCACTTGATAGGTTTGCTGCTGAGGGCTGCATGCCTGGAATGAAAATCCCTTCTGTGAACACTGGGACACTTGTCCTCTCAAGGAAGCCTGCGCAATGCACTCTGCATGAGAATTGAGTTCCACTGAAGCAGGTGAAGTTCAAGTATCTCGGGGCCGTGTTCACAAGTTATCTAAGCGAGGAGGCTGAATTAAGTGCAAGTATTGCAGGAGCTAGTGCATATATATATATATATATATATATATATATATATATATATATATATATATATATGTATGTGTGTGTGTGTGTGTGTGTGTGTGTGTGTGTGTGTGTGTGTGTGTTAAGTAATTCCGAAAAAAGAGAAAAGGAAAATAGAGTGATCTATGTATAGAACAGAGCTATTTAATTAGAAAGTGAACAACACAAAATATAACTACTCCATGATGACCAATCCAGACATATATTAATATTGTCTAGGATCCAGAAACCTTTGGTAATGGAGTAGTTATATTTTGTGTTGTTCACTTTCTAATTAAATATATATATAAAATAGGGTTACAGTATCGTAAGAGAGGATAGAAAGGAGAGACATAAAGAGGTGCGATACAGAATATTACATGCCAAAAGCAGATGCGTAGTGTGCTCAATGTGTGTCAGTGTGTGAGCCATACCTATAACCATCGCGACAGTGGCCCTACAAGCGAAAAACATATTAATCGAACTAATAATGCGGCTAGCTCTGGCCTGCATCATAAATACAAGGTTGGTTGGATGGGTGAATTACCATACCCACACCATCGTAGTTCGGTCAATAGAATTAACAGCAACTTGCTTGAAATATTCCCTGCATACAGGCTTAATAAAGGTGACGGTATATTACCAACACCCTCTAACAGGCCTAGGGTAACCCAGAGCCGCCGCACTAGGGGTGACTTAACATATAGGCATAATGCTAACAGAGCACGCATTAGCCAGCAGCCCAACCGCCTTGATAAGGACACCCAGCACGGCAAAAACCTCCGGGACGACATGCAAACACCGGCGTAATGTTTTATGGTTCTATCCCCCCTACTCTCGGGGTGTGGACTCCAATATACCCAGAATCTTCTTCGACACCTTAGAGAGGAACTTCTCACCTAACCGCAGATACCGAAGGATCCTCAATAAGAATAACGTCAAGATATCTTATTCTACTACACCTAATTTAGCCGTCCTCATAGCAATAAGCAACAACAGTAAGCGCACTAGAATACAACATGCCTGTAATGCAAACATTAGGGAATATGATAACTCTGTTAACCTCAACAATTCGGTCGCACGGCATGGTAACAATAATAGTAACCAGGACAGGAATCTTAGTATTAGCAGTAGCATGCACAATAGCACCACCTTAGAAACTAATCGCAGCGCCAGTAGTGTGACCCACGACCAGGTTAGAAACCATATCAAATATAACAACGGCTGTAGAAGACGCTATAACACGAGAAATAGAAATAGCACTACATCGCATGAATATAACTATAATAGCGCCAACCACAATAATGACAGCTATGGTAATGGTGATATTAATAGTAATAGGATTAACACCAGCCCTCACCACCATAGAGGTGACACCAGAAAACACTGCAATTGCCGTAACCCTAACAACTGTCCACTTCAAGGGTACTGCTTGACTAGAAACGTAATCTATAGATGCACAGTTACAAGTTTTAATAGTGTTAAGTCATACATAGGAGCTACTTCTGGGTAGTTCAAGACTAGATTTCGAGCGCATCTCCACTCTAGGAATAGGAAACTTAGATACTCTACATCCCTCGCTAATTATATTACCCAATTAACTGACTCCAACATTAGCTACACCACACAATGGGAAATTGTGGACCAAGTAACACCTTATAATTTCAAAAAAAGCTGCCAACTCTGCCTAATGGAACTGTATTATATAGTGCAAGCACCCCAGGAACTCATAAATAGTCGGGCCGGAACGGTCAATTGCGGCCACCGACTACAACAATCATTCTACAGATGGACCCCAGCAAGCGAATAACCACAATAATACATGAGGCTCTCAACACCGCACCCTGGCCTGACATGCCGGCAGTAGGTCTACCATTTTACAGCGTGGAATATAACACCATCATCTCCCCACTGACTGTTTTCCCACCAGGAAGCTGCACAGCACCTATTGAGCCCCCCCACCCCGCCTTCCCGCTATATTCTTCCTCTTGGCCGGACCAGGTTTAAATAATCTTATGAACTTAATGCCTGAAACCGAGTAACTTCTTAGATAACACCGTGTAGCATATTTTTTGTTCCCCGGTTCTAAGTGTCATATCCTGGTTTGTTATATCCCATTATTATTTTAAAAAACACCATTATTTAATCAGAAGGGCGGTGAATTGGCAGTATCGGTAGAGGGTTGGACGCCATGCTTTCTAGCATAGTTACGTCCCTTTACAGTCTGAGTTCAAATCCCGCCGAGGTTAACTTTGCCTTTCATCCTTACGGGGTCGATAAAATAAAGTACCAGTAATGTACTGGGTAATTGCTGGCCTTGTGCCTAAAGTAGAAACAATTATTTAATCAGAAGTTTGGGTTTGTGGTCAGGAGTTTGATATTTCGAAATTTTCATATTTTTCAAGAAAAAAAACATTTCTTTTTAATTTATCAGTTCATATAATTAAATCAACAGAGTATATATTTATTTTATTACACAAGCTTATCAAAAGCAAACAAGTAAAAACAAATAACACTTACAAAGCAACTTATACACGTCAGAAATGACTGGATTTCCTGGATTTGCGATTGTAGTCCAGGTCGCATTCCCACACTAGCCCCCAGATATAGTCCCCCATCACTTTTTCATTGTAGTGGCCCTGGTACCTCCGCTCTAAATCTTTCACATCTTGGTGGAATCGTTCGCCTTGTTCTTCTGAGTAGGCGCCCATATTGTCCTTGAATTTTTCCAGGTGAGCGTCCAGCATATGGAGTTTAAGCGACATCCTGCATCCCATGGCGCCAAAAGCCTTTATCAGATCCTGCACCAGTTGCTGATAGTTTTCAGCTCTGTAGTTGCCCAGGAAGCCCTTAACAACTGCCTTGAAACAGTTCCATGCTGTTCTCTCAATCCTATTGAGCTTATTGGAGAACTCGGTAGACTCAAACATCTTCTTTATTTGAGGTCCAACAAAAATTCCACCTTTGATTTTGGCCTCAGATAACTTGGGGAAGAACTCAAGAAGGTACTTAAAAGCGGCTGATTCTTGGTTGAGAGCCTTCACAAACTGCTTCATCAACCCCAACTTAATGTGCAGTGGCGGCATGAGCACAATCCTGGGATCAACCAGTGGCTCCCACATGACGTTCCGGGTCCCAACTACAAATTCTGTTCGCTGCTCCCACTTCTTTCTTTTGTAGTGGTCAGGGGTGGCTCTGTTGTCCCAAAGGCAGAGGAAGCATTGGAATTTGATAAAGCTTCCTTGGAGTCCAAGCAGGAAAGCCACCATCTTGAAGTCTCCAATGATTTACCAATTGTACTGGTTGTATTGCAGAGCTTCCAAGAGGAGTTTCACATTGTAGTAATCTTCCTTTAGGCAGACTGAATGAGCTAGGGGCAGTGTCGGGAACTTGTTTCCATTGTGGAGGACAGCCTTCAAACTTGTGGTGGAACTGTCTATAAATAGCCGCCACTCCTTGGGCACAAACGGCACCCCAATAACGTCAAACAGTCCAGGCACGTCATGGAAGAAGCAGAGGCCATCCCTAAGAGTGTAAAAGCCTGAGAAAGGTTCGTGTCAACTTCTTTGACTTGTCACCTACACTTCCTCCTTGACCAAGTTCCACTGCTTCATCCTGGAGACGAATGCTTAAAACACAACTTATCCTTTATTCAGTATCAACAAATCTCTTTAATCCACTTTTAAACAATTTTATACTTTATTGCACTTTTATAATTTTCTTTATTTTATAATTTTAATTTAACCTGAAACATATATTAAAAAAATCATTTAACATAAGCAAATTAAACTTACATACAACGTAAAATCCAGCATACAAATAATTCTAGTGAATAGCTTAGAATTTTTACAAACCCAAACTTTTAACTGTTTAATAGCACTTTTTAAAATTTATTTGGGACCTAAGCAACACAAAAAAGTGATTACAAGCCAGGAACAGAGAAAATTTTTTTTTTTTTTACACGGTGTAATTGATCATATGAACATACAACTTCGATCCAAATCGGCATTATTTTTCTAGGCCTTCAAATTCGCAGCCCAACGTGCCCCCTTGCATTAGGTATAACTGTGTGCAGTGTTTAACGACATTACCAACAGTCTATCATATTCACACCTAAACACGGAATCATTTATAATGAGTTGATCAACCCAGCATATGTTAATTCCTTTTAAATAAAAAATAAAAAAAAATTTTCCATCGCTGGTACTGGTCATAAGTAGTGCAGTAAACTTTCTACGGTAATTACCTCCCTTAGCGAATTATACCCCTTTCACCGTATTTATACCCATAACATCTAAAATCACGATGCATGGCGATATGATATTATTCGAGGTCAACTTTGCCTTTCATCCTTACGGAGTCGATAAAATAAAGTACCAGTAATGTACTGGGTAATTGCTGACCTTGTGTCTAAAGTAGAAACAATTATTATACCTAGAGGGTCGGACGCCATGCTTTGACGTATAGAGTTACGGCCCTTGCCATTCTGAGTTCAAATCCCGCCGAGGTTAACTTTGCCTTTCATCCTTATGGGGGTCGATAAAATAAAGTACCAGTAATACACTGGGTAATTGCTGACCTTGTGCCAAAAGTAGAAACAATTATTATACCCTCTCAGGGTTTGTAATTAAGGACTTTGCTATATGAGTATTTGCCTCCGAAGAGCCCCCTTGGGCGAAACACGTGTGAGAGCTATATAAAGATGTTTTAACGACTTGTAACTCTTTCATTCACTCATTCTTTTGCCTATATATATATATATATATATATATATATATATATATATATATATATATATATATATATATATATATATATATATATATATATATATATACATATATGTGTGTGTGTGTGTGTGTGTGTGTGTATATACATATATAAATCAGAATGTATTCAGTTTTAATCTGGTTCGACCATTACTCACCAGAGTACTCGATACTAGAGATGGTAGAGTATGGTTATATTATAGATAGTTCCAGACTCTAGTCGCGAACGGGTTGTTGAAATGGCAAGAGCTCAGCCGCTGGGGTGCCGACTCTTTATAATATATATATAAATATATATATATATATATATATATATATATATATATATATATATATATATATATATATATATATATATATATAAGAGAGTATTGAAGTTTGCTTGAAGCATTGTGGAACAATAAGTAAATATTTATAAGTCGTTTGGAAGCCTCGACAATGCAAATGGGTAAATCTCCGGGTAACAAGGTCCGGTGGTGGAGAGAGAGATATGTAAGTGGGTGTACGTTGAGATGCGTGGTGTGTATAAGATGTGTGAGATGTGTAGAATGAAGGGAAGAGTAAAAGAATAAAAATAATAATAACAACACAAGAAAGAGAGTTACCTTGGGAGAGATTTAATAGTCCCTATATATTTCGGATTCACATCCATCAACTGGGGTTTTTTCCGGGGTGGGGGAAAAGGTTGTCTGTCGGACAACTCGGAACGCGTCTTTCGCTGTCTGTTGATTTGAATATCTGAGGTATTCCACGAGCGCGCGTGCGCGTGAAATGGGATTGGTCGTACAGAGGTCAGCGGCCGAATGAGGGAGTGGGATGGCGCTAGCTGTCAGTCCATTTTCTGCCTGTTTGTTAAATGTTACTGTGTGTGCGTGTCTTGTTGTCTCGCTTGAGTGTGTGTGTGTGTGTGTGTGTGTGTGTGTGCGTGTGTTGTTGCCTTGTTCATCTGTATTGGCAGTGTAGTATGTTCGTATGGTGGAATGCTACTGTGTGTGTGTGTGCGTGTGTGTGTGTGTGTAGTTGTCTCGTTTTCGTGTGTGTGTGTGTGTGCGTGTGTTGTGTGTTGTTGCATCGCTTGTTAACTTAAACCAGCCATTTCATTTCGCTTCTCTCTAATCGGTTGTTTATTTGCGGTTGCAGTTGTTTGATAAGAAGCGCTTCCTTAATACGTAACGTGCCGACGTTTCTTTCAGTCGCTAGAATTGTGACAATGGGCCTTCCGTCTTTGTTTCCGCATTTGTCTATGTGTTTCCGGAAAGACGAGGCCCTGGTTTTAATGTGTTCCTTGATCCGGATGTGCAAAGGTCGAATTGTGCTACCTATGTAGTATCGGTTGCACCTGTCACATTCTATCTTATACACGACGTATGTGCGTAGGAAACAGTTAGCATGGCGTATCGGGCAGTTTCTGAGGGAGCATGCGTCAGTAGATTTCCCGGGTTTCCTGGAGAGGCATCTTCGCAGGGAGGGGCCCGAGTGGGACAGGTGGATGTCGAGGCCCTCCCTCCGTATAGCCTTGCGGATAGCGTTGGTGGTTTTCTCGCCCAGGTGTGGCATTTTAAGGAAGCACTTGCCTTGGGTCCTTCTCTGTCTCTTGCGTCTGGTGTCTCCTATTCTGTCTGTGATTGAGGTAGGGTACCCGTTCGTCTCCAGCACCTCGAGGAATCGCTTGGTATGAGTGACACCACTGGCGGGATCGCTGCATCTGTTTTTGATTCGCGCGATCTCGTTCGTGATGTATCCTCTTTTGGCACTGTTAGGGAGGGCGGACTTGTAGTGAACGAATAGGTCCCTGCAGGCTGCCTTTCTGTAGAAGTTGCAGTGGATCCCTCCTTGTTCCGTGACGTTGATTCGGAAGTCGAGGAAGGCAAGTGACCCGTCTTCGTTGGGGTGTTCAACACTGAAGTCAATGTTCTCGTCTGTGTTGTTGAACGTCTCATAGATTCTGTTCGCCGTGTCTTGGGAAGATGTGAGGATGAGGATATCGTCCACGTATCTTGAGAAAAAGGCTACGGCGTTGGGGTGGCAGGCGTTGAGTGCCTTTCGTTCGAGGTTGTCCATGTAGGAGATCGCTAGCACACCTGATAGACTTGATCCCATGGGCAATCCCACACACACGCAAACGAGACAACTACACACACACACACACAGTAGCATTCCACCATACGAACATACTACACTGCCAATACAGATGAACAAGGCAACAACACACGCACACACACACACACGCTCAAGCGAGACAACAACACACGCACACACACACACAGTAACATTTAACAAACAGGCAGAAAATGGACTGACAGCTAGCGCCATCCCACTCCCTCATTCGGCCGCTGACCTCTGTACGACCGACCCCATTTCACGCGCACGCGCGCTCGTGGAATACCTCAGATATTCAAATCAACAGACAGCGAAAGACGCGTTCCGAGTTGTCCGACAGACAACCTTTTCCCCCACCCCGGAAAAAACCCCAGTTGATGGATGTGAATCCGAAATATATAGGGACTATTAAATCTCTCCCAAGGTAACTCTCTCTCTTGTGTTGTTATTATTATTTTTATTCTTTTACTCTTCCCTTCATTCTACACATCTCACACATCTTATACACACCACGCATCTCAACGTACACCCACTTACATATCTCTCTCTCCACCACTGGACCTTGTTACCCGGAGATTTACCCATTTGCATTGTCGAGGCTTCCAAACCACTTATAAATAAATATATATATATATATATATATATATATATATATATATATATATATATATATGTATATATATATATATATATATATATCATTATCCTCACTGCGCTAATATTGGTCAGCCGAGTTGCCCCATTGGAAGACAAGTCAGATCAGATGACCGTGTATTGCTCATACATAATTGTTTCTGGTTTGGTTTCTAGGACTGGATGTCCTTCCTAACGCCAAACGCATCTACTGTGTGGACCGGTGTGCTTATATATACACAGACACACAGACACACACACACATAGAGAGAGAGAGAGAGAGAGAGAGAGAGAGAGAGAGAGAGAGAGAGAGAGAGAGAGAGAGAGAGAGAGAGAGAGAGAGAGAGAAAATAGGTAAAATCCCAACCGCGACGCCAGGCTGTTTCGGCTTGTTTCATGAATAATATAAAACAAGAAGCAAAATAGTTAGTGTACACAGAAAGATGAAAGTTGCTTAAGAATAGAAAATAAGAAAAAAAATGATTTATTCAATATTTCAACTAAGATGATCGTTAATTATGAAATGAGAACTATGAGATGAAAATTATGAGATGAGAATTTAACCAATAAGTAATCTATAAAATATTTCAATTTAGTTAATAAAGAGTTATTTCCCTCGTACATTTAATGTAGTTACCTCCCATGCTTTTATATTTTGTCACACACCTTTTCTTTTTCGTTAGGAATTTTCTTATTCATTAGGAATGACAGAATCGGTAAAGATGCTTTACAGTGTTTGGTTACGACTTTCTACTTCCTGAGTTCAAATCCCACCAATGTCAACTTTGCTTGTCATCATTCCGGAGTCGATGAAATAAATTACCAGTCAAGTACTGAAGTTGTTTTAAACAACTTTGCCTTCCCGAATTTGTTGGCCATATAGAAATCAATCTTCCATTATTATCAATCAATGAGATTGATGAATAGCAGGGTCACTTGAGTAACGGATCAAAGATGTTGTAGTAACCACATACGTCCCTTTACGTTCCGAGTTCAAATCTTAGTACCAGTCTTTATTTGCTGTTTTTAATTTTTAGTTTGGTTTAGAGGAAGGAAATATAGCATGGTGTGATGGACGCGGTTAATACACCTATTGAAAAATTGCTCATATTTAGAGGGGGTAGGATAGAATATTACCACTGGAGTATCTTCTAGAGATATCTCTTGATTGAATCAGTGAAGGTTTGGTGGTACAGTATTCAAGTTAATGAGTTTTGGGGAAGCAAGGTTAAGGACAGTATCAACAATCTCAGTTTGAGCATTTATTGAGCTGACGGCAAAAAGGCTTTTGATGGACAAGTGTGGGCATACAAGAGTTGACAGTTATTCAAAGAGAACTTCATCAACAAATGCCACAATGATGCGACGATCTTTTGCAAGCATATTCGCGTCTTAGAGACGGTCGTATGTATTCATAATATGTGTACAAACAGTTTTTACCAAATCGCTAGAGGGCAAAAGCCCACTGTTGAGTGATATAGGCGAATAGCACAAAAGTAGATGTGTCTTTACGAATGTCATACTAGTAGTTATTAAGAAGGTAGATAGATTAAATATGTTGGCAATATGCAAACCAGCACAGTCATTTCAGGATAGTACTATAAATGATATGGAATACGATACTATTATAAATGACACGGTATATGATACTACTATAAATGATACGGTATATAAGCCGTCGATTACGTATATCCTTGTGGTTCTTTAGATGATATGCATGCCTTCTGATGAAAGCCCAACTAGGTTCGAAAATACATTAAACGCGTTTATCATTTTTTTTTTCAATTTACAGAGAAATATGTATATTTGGCATGCTTACATGTTCATACTAAACATATGTACATGTATAAAGACATTTGCAGTCTAAGTTACTTCTTTTCTGTGTATATAGAAATACAACTTTATCATATACTTCGGATACTAAGCACACAACTTCTTAATACACATAACACACACACACACACGCATACACACATACACACATACATATATGGATATATAAGTATATATATATATATATATATATATATATATATATATATATATATATATATGTGTATATGTATACTCCACTTTTCCCTTTACAGCTCTGTAAACACACATACACACCCTTATATTAACATACTTTTGCTCATACCTTCGTACTTACATGCACGCACACTCTTTTACTTACATAAACACACACATTTCCTTTTAGCTTCGTACGGATCTATAATAACACACACACACACTTTCTTACGCACGTGCACAAGTATAGCTCTTTTAACAAAAGGTTTTTTTACCATTTCAGGTAGACGCGCTCCATCATCCACTTTTCTAAAAAATAAATCATACACAAAACGCCAGCACCAACAGTTTTGCAAGAGATGTCAACATGAATGGAGCTGTTATTTTTTATCTAAAGACATTTTTTCCAAATCTAACCCACCCGTCCCCTCAATCTATCTTATTTCTCATTCTTTCTTATCGAGCCCTCTTTGGATTTTGTCTTCACATTTATTATTATTACTATATATATATATATATATATATATATATATAGGAACCAGTAAGACCCCGACGGCTGAGCTCAAGCCGTTTCGACGGCTAATTCTGGACGAAATGAAAATTTATCCTGGTATTTAAATAGCCGATCTTCTCAAGGGGTAATTCCATATATGGTCAAAGTGATTGTCAAAAGTCAGTAGTAATTCTGTGTTTGCAAATTAGTAGGGGAGATGGTGGCTAAACCTGCCAGTAGGAGACAGAGGGGAGGGGGTGGAGTAGACCCAATCAAGCGTTGGTAGTGCCAGCTACAGCTGGGCATGAGGTCAAAGAAGATACTGGGGGGGGGGGGGGGGGGGGAATCGGGACGGTAGGTAGAACAATGAGGGGTAAAAATATATAAGAAAGAAAAAATACTGAGAGTGAAGAAAAGCGAATAAGTGTAAAGAAAAAAGTAAAGCAAGTTCTACGACCTAAGTCTCTAGCTATTGTTAGGCTAGATAAATAAATAAATAAAGAAAGAAAGAAGTAAAGAAAGAAATAAAGAAGTAACGAAATAAGTAAAAGAACTAGGTGGGACGGAATAGGCAAGGACCCTTTTAAGAGGTATAAGTACGTAAATCATACGGTGACGGGTCAACAAATGGGGCCAAAATACTAAAGAGACTACCACGAAATAAATAATAAAGGTTTCTATCCCGGGCACAATGCCAGCAACCACCCAGTGCAAGCAAAGTAAACTAGTACGAGATAATAATTCTGAGTCCCTAAAAAAATATATACTAATGCTAACTCTAAAAGATCTTATACAAGCTACATGAAAGTTCGTACGAAGTAAAGGTAGAATACGGAAAAATAAATTCAGAATCCACCCCGCCCAAAAGAAAAGCGAAGAAAGAAATACTGAAACGAGAAAATAAGGCATTGGGTCTACTCCACCCCCTCCCCTCTTTCTCCCACTGGCAGGTTTAGCCACCATCTCCCCTACTAATTTGCAATCACAGAATTACTACTGACTTTTGACAATCACTTTGACCATATATGGAATTACCCCTTGAGAAGATCGGCTATTTAAATACCAGGATAAATTTTCATTTAGTCCAGAATTAGCTGTCAAAACGGCTTGAGCTCAGCCGTTGGGGTCTTACTGGTTCCTATTACCCACTCTACTACCCCAAGTATTGAGTACTTTGGTGCGTTATGGTCCACCTAGTTCCTTACCACATTTCCTTCGTTATATATATATATATATATATATATATATATATATATATATATATATATATATATATATATATATATATATATATATACACACACACTGGTATCTACCTGTCTATTATAAACATTGTTAGCACTCAGACAAGTTGTCCTTTTGCGAGACAAGCCAGATCAGATGACCACGTCTTGCTTATACATATTTGATTTTGGCTTGGTTTTTACGGCTGGATGCCACTCCTGTCTGTCGCCAACGACATTTACAGTGTGGACTGGCCGTTCTTTGTCGTGGCACCAAATCGACTACTTTACAGTGTGGACTTGGGCCTGAGGTGGAAGAGGTGCGTAGGGATTGGAGAGATAGATCTACGGTGGAGTGCAGTGGAGGACATATCTGGTAAAGGGTGTGGTGTTAGGACGTTGGTTAAGTGTTAGAACGTGAGAGGTGTATAGAAAAGGGAGAGAGAGGAAGGTGGTGCATACCAGATGTATGCTTCAACTCGTGCACAAAGAATGACGGGTCTGTATTACTGCATAATGCCAGAGATCTCGATCCTGTGTCATTGCTTTTGAGAGGTGCAATTGTACGAGGTCAGCTTTTATTACCTCATCACAAGTCTTCCTAGCTTCCGTCAACTTTGAGCACTCTGCACATTTCCATATGCATCACATGTCCATACCACTGCAATCTTCTCTCCTGCACATTGCATCTGATCCCTCTTATTCTCAGTTTCTCTCTCAGTTAATTTACGCTTTGCCGTTCATCTATTACACATCCACAGGAGCATGCAAGCTTCATTTCTTCCCAAACTCACTGCCATGCAGCATTACAGTTCGTATACACGCCTCATACAATCTGCCCTTCATTTTGAGGGAGAAAGCCTTTTGTAGCTAGCAGTGGCAGTATCTCCCTAAATTATTTCCATCCTGTACACATTCTGGCTACTGTACTTTTGGAACATCCACCCCTACTGCTAATTTGGTCACCCAGGTGACAGAAATTGTTAACTAAGAATTTTATTGAGTTTGTTTTCTGTGGGCGTTTGCTGCTTACTGCTCCTGTGAAATGCTCACATGTAAAACCTGCGTTCTTTGCTAGCCTGTCTGAGATTCCACTACATCTCTTATGTACCCATAGTTTGCATTTGGGACAGAGGATGGAATTTCTACCCGTCCCTTTCCTACTAATTGAATAGGGCCATTTACCAGAAGGAATCAGGGCCTTATATTCCTTACTGCTTACTAGAATTTTGGTCTTTATCAAGTTGACTTTAAGATCTTTTGATTCCAGGTTATGTTTTGAGGTCAGGGATGTTTTTCTCTAGTGATGCCATAGATCCAGCTATGGGAGTTAAATCATTAACATACAGAATTTCGCTAGGGAATCCTGTTTTAAACTCTTCTAGCCTGGAGGACGATAATAAAAAGTAAAGGGCAAAGGTCGAAGCCATTGTGGATCACAATTTGCACACTAAACTAAATTTTAACTTTGCTGACTGCACCTCTCTACATGGCTTGCTCTTCTCTCAAAAGCCACTCGTCCACTAAAGTGGCCACCAAATTACAGAACGGGGTACCCTTTCAAAAGCTTTCTCTAGGTCAAACGTCAAATAGAGGGATTTGCTTTTTGCTAGGTATTTCATTCAGAATCACAGAAACCATCCCGTCTTCATATCATTAATTGCCTTACTTATGCTGTCTTCATATAATTAATTGTCTTACCTACTACACTGCCACTGGCCTGTACATCTGGTCCCTCTGTTGGGTCTAGTTAGGACAGGCTATCTTCCACCCACGCATTCTCCTCATTCATCAGTCTTTTATAATGACACTTCCATGCTGTCTTTTTTTCGGCATCAGTGAGGGTGCACCATTGACATCTCGGACACACCTCTCTCCAACAACATCACAATCCTGCCTGGCACACTCCATCACGATCCTGAACACCTCACGTCGCATAGCATGCATAAACTTTTTATTTTTTAATAAGAGTATACTTATCGGCTAGTCTCTCTCTTGGCCTCTTTGCAAAGTTCTCTGCTTTCCCATTTTGCTATTCTTTCCATGCCTGTCTCTTGGTTTCAATTGTTTGATTCACCCTACTATTCTCCCACCAAGTCACTCTTCTACGCCCTGGGCCTATGCTCCCACCACATACCTCATTTGTGGCCTTCAGCTGATTCTCTCAGGAACTCCCACTGTTCCTCTATATTGTATGTCGCTATTTCTCTTCCTCACTATCGAAAACGTCAAGTAGGATATTCCTAAATTTCTTATTGGCTGAGGGCTCCTTTCACTTCCATATCCTCCTCCTCCGGGTTGCTCTCTGTCTCCAAGTTCGTTTAGCTTTAATTAAGAAACCACTGACTACAATATTATGTTGGAGAGGTGCATTCCTCGTCTGGGAGGGATTTTGGTGAGGATGAAATCTAGTTGGCTGGTGTGCTTCCCTGATCAATAGGTGATCAAATGGTTGTTTGGATTTTTGAAGTTAGTGCTGCAGATCGTTAGTTCATTAGCATCGCAGAATTCTAGGAGCCTGGATCCTTCATCATTTCTAGCACCAAACCCATAACCCCTGTGAATCCTGTCGAAGCCATCACTGTGTTGCCCAACATGTCCATTAAAGTCGCCTGCTATGACTAAGAGTTCATTGTCACACACCAGGGATGTTGTTTGCACGAGGAATGTGTAAATGTTGTCTTTTAATTCGTCTGATAGTTCCAAATGTGGTGCAGATATAATAGAAACAGTTGTTCTACCTAGGACCATCCTCAGTTT
>OZ024740.1:358172868-358285368 GCA_964016885.1 Eledone cirrhosa
TATATATATATATATATATATATATATATATATATGGCAAGTAAGTAATATAATGCAATGAAATATCTATGATCGTTGGCAAATCACTGATGAGGGACTTATTTTATTACATGTTATCCATGTGCAACCTGCAGTATTCTTCTCCCCATTTTTTCATATATATATATATATATATACGATATTAACAAATGGAAACTATATTTATAAAACCATATTTATTTCATTATACATATTTCAAAGATACCAAGTTAAATTATGGTATGCCTTCATCAGACAAAATACAATATATACCAGTTTTATAAATAAACATTGACGTACCCTTTCAAAATGCAACCGTTACTTTTGGAAGACATCAGGATATATAAATATAGTTTCCATTTGTTAATATCGTATATCTACTCCAAATACTTGTCGAGTGCTTTATATCAGTTATAAAAATATTTGCTTGTTGTATCCCAACAATTTAAATAGAACTTTTGCATATATATATATATATATATATATATATATATATATATATATATATATATATATATATATATATATGTACAGGTTTAATATATATGTATTCTTCTTTATGTCTGTATTATTGTTATTATTATTATTATTATTATTAGCGCGGTAGATTGGCAGTATCGCAAGAGCGTTGGACAATATATTTTTCAGCATAGAGTTACGGCCCTTTACGTTCTGAGTTCAAATCCAGCAGGGATTAGCTTTGCCTTTCCTTCTTACGGGGTCGATAAAATAAAGTACTACTAGTAATGCACTGGGGTAGATTTAATCGACTTGCCTCTGCCCCAAAATGGTTGGCCTTGTGCCGAAATTAGAAATCATTATTATTCGGTGAATTGGCAGTATCGGTAGAGGGTCGAACGCCATGCTTTGACGCATAGAGTTACGGCCCTTGCCATTCTGAGTTCAAATCCCGCCGAGGTTAACTTTGCCTTTCATCCTTACGGGGTCGATAAAATAAAGTACCAGTAATGTACTGGGTAATTGCTGGCCTTGTGCCTAACGTAGAAATAATTATTATTTATTCTACTATGTCTATCCTGGCTATTATACTAAGAAATGCGTCGAAATAATTGCAAAGAATTAAATGTTTTTAGAACTCTCATCTGTCAACTCAATTTGTTCTTTCTCTCTCCCCTGCTCACCTCAAACTCTCTCTCTAATACTACACACACACACACACAGTAGCTCTGGAAAGTGGACGTAAGATGATGGTGAAGATGTTCATGATATATGTATGAGTGTGTATGTGTGTGTATGGCCATGTAAATATACATGCATATTACTTAGATTCAATAAACCAATAAAACAATAAATAATGTTTTATTCATCACAGATAAAACCAATTGTCTACCTTCCTGTTCAAGGTACAACACATCCAGTTTCTATTTCCACAGTGAAAAAAAAATAAAATAAAATAAAGGTATCAAATATTTTAATGTTTACTAGTTAGTGTCTTCTTTAAAAACAATAACACAAAATATTCGTAATTGATTCCGAACTTTTATTCGGATTTACGCAGGACTTTTGGACAAATTTCTGGTTATATTGGGTCTCCAAGTATAATTGTTTCCTTTTTTATTATTTCATTACATAATGTACATATATATGTAACAAAGAGGGTGTGGTAAGATACCAGGTGGACCATATCGCACCAGAGTACTCGATACTTGGGATAGTAGAGTGGGTAATATGAAAGGATTCAGGACCCCTGAGTTCGGATCTAGCTGTCGAAACGGCCGGAGCTCAGCAGTCGGGGTCCTGAATCTTTGATGTGTGTGTGTGTATATATATATACACACACAAGGGAGAAAGCAAATTATTTTGCTTAACAGAGTATCTATGCATACATGCACATGTACATATATTAATGTGTATTTGTGTGCGTGTGTGTGAGTGTGTATTATAGGTATGCATGTATCATGAAATACATGTCAGTTTCATTCCCGTTTGAGGAATGTGAAAGGACTATGTGCATTACCGGTTCTATTGAGAGTGAACTGGAGTCTGCAACTCAATGCTATTACGAAGTCCGTCTCGTGTTGGATTGTATTCCAGGGTTAAGACGGCTGTAGTGTGGTGGAGAGTGTAGATGATGTAAGTAGAATCGAAGTCAGTGTTGCAGCATGTGTATACACTTTATTGGCATATTACAATTGTTTCAATACTGAGCAGCTCAGGGTACAATCATAGTGACCGGGGCCAACACCTCTTCGACGATTCTTCAGATATGCGAGTTTATATGTGCGAAGACACATATAAACTTTATCTTTGCACATATCAACTCGCATATCTGAGGAGATGTCGAAGAAGAGTCGAGCCCTGGTCATTGTTATTGTACCCTGAACTGATCGATATTGAAACAATTGTAATATGGCAATAAAGTTTATAAATATGCTGTGACACTGACATATATATATATATATATATATTATTGCCATATATATATATATATATATATATATATATATATATATATATATATATGTATATGTATAAACCTATGGCAATAATGCACATTGTTTGATTAAATATATTATCTAAAAGGTAACACTGGTCTCGATGGTCGAACAGGTATGTTTAATGTCGAAATCATGCGCCGTGTTCTCGGAGGGATCCTTGTTGGCACCCTGTGTCTAATCACCGGTACAGTGCGGTGAATCATTCTCTGTGGAGTACGTTGGATGAAGACTTGTCGGCTACGTGGATGCATTGCTTGAGGCATTCGCGTGATGGTTCGAGATCGACCGCCACGACGTAATCTGTTTCGTAACCAATTTGATGACAAAACTTTATTGCAGCCAGAACAATCATCTATATTCATTTTCTTAGTGGGATTATTACCTAAGAATCCACAGCATGACGATATAATCTGGCATATCATGGTTAGTTTCTTGAAAATGCATATTACCGCTATCAGAAGCACAATTGCTGCTATAGCGGAGAATATATACTTCAGGTTGTCAATGCTAAACCAAGAGATAAACTCGAACATACTAAACTGAAAATAGAAGAAAAGTAATTGTCATGATTATGTTTCATAATAATAGATACAAATGCATACATACATAAAAATAAAGACATCTTTCGGTCACGAATGACCATGGGATTTTCACCTAGAAAGTTCACCTCCGAGGTACAAGTCCGGGCAAGATTGTTTGTGGAAAAACAGCAGTCGCTCATGTATACCAGTCCCCCTTCTCCACGACACTGATGTCGTCCAAGGGAAAGGCAATGGCAGATACAGCTTGGTACCGGTGACGTCGCAACTCATTTCTACAGCTGAGTGAACTGGAACAACGTGAAATAAAGTGTCTTGCACAAGAACACAGCGCAAAGCCCGGTTCGAAAATCGAACTCACAACCTCACGATTTTAAGCCCAACGCTCTAACCACTAAGTCATGTGCCTTCACTATACATACATGCTTGTATGCATATATACATACACACACACACACACACACACACACACACACACACGATAGCTGTCGACTCACAATCGAGTATGACTACTTTTTGCGCCCAATTCACATTTCCTTTAAATATGTTAATCCCCTCTCTCAAGGGTTCGCAAGATGATGATGACATGTACCAATATAGTGAGACCAAGATCCCATCTCCTGACACCAATGAAAGACGAAGCCAAACAAGCAACAGGAGATTTGTAAC
The DNA here is from genome assembly GCA_964016885.1 of Eledone cirrhosa. Classification (NCBI taxonomy): domain Eukaryota; kingdom Metazoa; phylum Mollusca; class Cephalopoda; order Octopoda; family Eledonidae; genus Eledone; species Eledone cirrhosa. The sequence continues at coordinate 358,176,554 of OZ024740.1, forward strand.
TGTTCCCGCCTACACCACGCCATCCGTATATCCTGACGAGTGAGTAGAGTAAGGAAGTGGCGGTATTCCATTTTCACAGACGTACATGATAATTTGAACGCCCGACGAAATGTCTACCATCTTTGTTTCCAAGTAGTCTGAGTCTCTGATATGCACTGATGGGGGCGAAATGGAAGTGTGTGTGTGGGGGGAGGGGGGGGGGGAGAATGTACCTAGTCATCAAATGCTACAGCGACTGACGTTTGAGTGCCATACTTTAAATGTTTAAAGTCATTATACTGGTAACAAACAAAACCAAACGAGACGACCAGACTACAAGCACCGCAACTTTCAGATAAGTGTGTTTATTCTCTCATTTTCATTTATATAGACACGTAAATGCACATATATTTGCCTAAATATATATACACACTATTGAAATAACCTTGACTCTCCTGAGTTAATTCATCCTTCAGGAAATTTTGTTTCTCATCTCTTGTTACGTATCCCCAAATCACCCTCCTCGCCAAGCGTGCTTGGGGAAATTGCCGATTTGACGATCAAGTCATGCAGCATGCTGTACTGGATTACATGTTACAGTATCTCTTACATACTTCACACACACACACACACAAGTGAAATTATGTAAGTCAGTTTTTTTTAAAGTTCTTATGCAAATTTCAGCAATGGAGCTTTCCTTCTTTGTTAAAACCAGCTTCCTTATGAAAAATATTTCAAAGAAATATGAAAGTAAAGATAATATACATACATACTTACATGCGTAATCATCCTTAGCACTTGCCTTAATCTTTCTTTCTCAGAATTGCATCCTTATTTTCACTAGTTATTATTGCCAAATCAAATTGAATTCTAACTACATTAAGTAATCCTTATTTCTCAGTCTTTTGGGAAATAAGAACAAATTTATTTGACTTTGTAATGCGAATCATCATCATCATTTTACGTCCGCTTTTCCCTGCTTGCAAGGGTGGGACGGGAACTGATTCTGGCTTGATTTCTACAGCTGGATGCCCTTCCTAACACCAACCTCATTTACAGTGGGTGCTGGGTTCTTTTTTGCCGTGGCACCTCCACGACCACTTTGCAGTGGAATGATCGGGACCCCAGTCCCTATCATCTCATTTCTACAGCTGAGTAAACCGGAGCAATGTGAAATAAAGTGTCTTGCTCAAGGAAACAACACACCACCCGGTCTGAGAATTGAACTCACAACCTTTCGATTGCGAAGCCAATGCTCTAACCACTAAGCCATGTGCCTCCATGTGCGAATAAATAAATAAAAATAAAAATAAATCCCATACATTATGCATAGAAAATTATAAAAAAATTATTTTAAAGTTAACAATTTCGGGAAAATGTAGATCACTATTGTTTCTCTTGTTTTATTGATCATACGAATGTATAACAAAATTATGAATGACGCGTTTTTCAAAACACTTTAGTATTACTATAGATTTTATAAAGCCTTAGATTATATCTTTAAACATTCATGTTTAAAATATAATTTAATGTATTTACTGTGCGGTGTAGTAATTTAGAAGAAATATATGAAAAATGTTAAGAAATAAAATAAAATGACAGAATGAAATTAGAATCGAAAATCCTCTGAACATTACACGTCGAAGTTTTAAATCATTTATGGAATTATTCTTTAGAGGTGTAGAAGTATATCTGAAAAGATGTAGAAGTATATCTGAAATAAAAATGTCAAGAAGAATAGTTAAGTTGTCTCAAGAATCTATAAGATTGTCATGCTTAGAGCGACATATAGCTAGAATGGTTTCTATCACATCTGTTTAAAAGGAACCTCATTAAGATTATATTTAAAATTGTGCTGCCAGATACAATAAGCTTACAAATTCCGTTGATGACGACATAGTGAAATATAATAATCAACGTCGGAACTTTACAATAGAAATATATCTTAGAAACTTTGGTATTTGACAGGAGCAAACTTCTATTCAGAAGCTAATGTTCAATGCTTATTAGAGCAAGACCGCTTGCTCAATCTTCGTTGCTTCATGATGGTTCAATTTGTTCAATTTGCTCAATTATGGGGAACGGGGTTCTGAAAATTATCATTAGTTAATGTAGTTTGTTGTTCTCAGAGCCCAAAAGCCTGGAATACGGTTTCTACATTTGTAAAATTATATCCCAAGAGATTGTTATCAGGCGGCTAATTTAAGAATCTCATTTGTTTCAGCATAGGTTGTTCAGTGGAATGCAGAAACACCGATTCTCGATGAAATGGCAACAGACATGGCCATGTAGTTAACAAGTTTGCTTCGCAACTACATTGATCTAGGTTTAATACTTCTGTGCTGCACTTTGGGAAATAGTCATCTACTATAAACTCGGGTTGACCAATATATTATGGGTAGAATTTGGTTAGTCAAACATCTTCACAGGAGTGTGCGTGGTTATATAAAAAAAAAAGTGCCACCAGGCCGGTTATGTATGAAAAGAAGATTGTAAGGTAAACTCACAGTTGGCAATTTCGTTGGAAGATTCTTGTGTCAGACACAATATAAAGCTTTACGGATATTCAGAGCAAGAAGTCACTGTGTGACAGAATAAAACGGTGAATTTAGTTCGACTAAAACCTCATTACAGGTCGTTGATGAAAGACACACAAGGTGATAAAGCATAATATACAGGAGGAAACAATAAATATGAAAATAAGAGAAAGGGGGAATAGAGGGACAGCCTAGGCGATATATCTCAGCTGTGCCACACGGACAAGATGGTGAAAGCATTGCCATGGAGAACAGCCAGGGACATCCGTTGCATCAGCTACTCCACTTCATGTCAATCCTTCCTCAGGCAGGATGCACTCTTAATTTTACAGAAGAAAGCGACAATTCGGGGTTAGAGAACACCGGTCCTCAAGACGGTGACCGACACAAAGATCAGTTAACTCCCGGTAGGTATAGTCACAGGTAATGACATGTCCCCATTACATTCGAGATATTAGATAAGGGTGATAAGAAAATATATGGTAGAGTAAAGTAAAGTTACATTTTTCGGAATGTATTCAACATACTGTCGTGCGTTTCCATAAGACCTGGTAGAACCTTGATGAGAGTTAACGATTTTTGCCCGAATAAGGGGTGTCCAGATATAGAACAACCTATATCGCACGCAAACGTAGAATTTGGAGACTATTGTTATAGCACTTGGTATTAAATATTCTATTATTTCACTCGTTGAACCGAAGCCATGTTATGGCATTGCTTATTTGGTGTAGTCTTAAACACAGATACGCACACACACACACATGTATATGCATATATATATATATATATATATATATATATATATATATATATATATATATATATATATATATATATACATACATTACTATTCTATTCAATTAAGGTAGAACTCGATGTAGAATTGATATTTTTATGCTATCGATATATTGACTAATCGATAGCATACATACATACATATATACATACATCCTATAATGGTATCTGTAATAACGAACGCGTAACCAGGGAATACTACACCCGATTAAGAAAGATCTGGTCATCGGAACTCTCTGCGCAAAACAAAACAGTGGCTCACAATGTGTTTGCTGTGCCTGTCCTAACACCAACGCTTGGAATACTCAATTGGACGATAGACGAAATCCGAGCAGTTGATGTTGGAACTCGAAAAATACTAAACAACACCGGAAACTTCCACATCAACAGTGACATAGACCGCCTTTACTTGAAACGTAAGCAGGGAGGCAGAGGCCTAACATCAGTCCAGACAATATTTGAATGTCGCATCATATCCATCCGACAACATCTACGAACTTCGAAGCGTAGGAACCAGTCTCTCGAGCAAGTCTATCTGCATGAAACAGATAAGATAATGAGAGTTGGGAAGGAACTCCTCGAAAGATATTCCCTGTGTGATAATCAAAAACTCACACCCAGGGAAGTTGCTCAGCAGTATCGCAGTGAATCCATGGATGAAAAACTGCATGCTTATCAGCAAAAAAATCATGCATGGATATGTTGCCAGGAAGCTCTAGAGTGAGAGTAATATAGATAAGGAAAGTAGTCTATCTTGGACCAACAACCGCTATATTGGCTCCCACTTTGAAGGATACGCTTTTGCAATCTAAGAACAGGAAATTAACACGAAATACCTGATTCACAAAAGAGATAGGGATGCAGGCAAAACACCTAGATGTGATAACAAGTGCAGACTCTGCAGAACTAACATCGAGGATATCACCCATGTCATCAGCAGCTGTCCAAAGATGTCATCGCGGTACTATCTACCTATGAGGTATGATGTAGTGGCCAAAACCCTGTACAATGCAGTCCGTAAAAAAAGATAGCCCCGATAATAAATACATTAAAAGCTACAGCAATGTGGAAGACATCCACGTACATAATATGAAAGAGTACTGGTGGAATGTTCCAGTAAAAAACCCCAATAAAATGCAGGCATAACAGACCAGATATTATGATATGGGACAGAGAGAAGAAAGCATGCACAGTAGTGGAAATTAGCTGCCCAGCTGATGCCAATATAATATCAAAAATTAGTGAAAAGGAGAATATTAATGCAGAACTGATGAGAAATCTGCAGATACTCCACCCTAATTACACCTTCAGATTTATGCCTGTGATTGTTGGGGCACTGGGATATGTTAGTAACTGCCTCAATACAAATTTTGAGAAGCTAGGCTTCACAGTAACAGAAAGAACACAACTAGTTAGGAAATTACAAGTACAATCCATTAATGGAACAGTAAAAATATGTAAAACATTCCAAAAATGTTGCATCTAATAACTGCATATACACATGTTAACTTAAACATACACATCCACACATACAATAACATCCATATCTACACATGCATGCATACATAATCTACCTAGTTGATGTTGTGTCAATTTCAATGAGAGTCTTGAGTCTATGTTAGAAACCGACTCTCTCTCTATTGGGAAAACAATTTGTGAAATTATAAAACCAGAAGAGCATACATACATACATACATACATACATGATGGCTGCCCCCTCGTTATCGAGTATGGCCATTGCACAATAAAAAAAAAAAAAATAAATAAAAAATAAAAAAAAATAATAAAAAAAAAAAATAATAATAATAATAATAATAATAATAATAATAATAATAATAATAATAGCAATAATAATAATAACGACAACAACAATAATAATATACATATTCATATATATATACACACACACGCACGCACATAAGCATATCTACACACACACACACACACACACACAAACACACGATAGCAACTAACAGTGCTGCGATCGAATGTGGCTTTTTAGCCCAGCCAATGATCCAAAATGTCTTGCACAGAGTCGGCAACCAAAACATTTACTGGGAATAGTCGGCTGTGGTTGGAGTTCGTGTACTTTTGCATGTCGCTTGAGTCCTCCTGCTGATTTACATTCTCTACCACATGTTTGGCAAGCATGATGAGTAGCATCTCCAACAGCAGCCTGGTAGTCAACCACTGGTCTTACTTTATGACTGCGAAGATGACTTTCGAGTCCAGCTTTGCTTAGGCAGAGTCTCGCACAGACGCTGCATGCCAGAAACATAGGAGGACCCTCGCCGTCTGGAAGTGCAACAGCAATACCCCTCCTCACGTCCCGCTTTACTTTCTCGTGTGCGATTCGAGATGCCTCAAAGGCAACTTTTCCCTCATATACAGTCTTTCTCCATTTATTACGATCAGCAGCAATATTTTCCCATGTATCAGCAGAGATGTTAGCGTCTTTCAGAGAGGCCTTCAAGGAATCCTTATACCTCTTTTTTGGTTTATGTGGCGGTCGTTTTCCTTTAACCAACTCTCCATAGAAGAGTTGTTTTGGTATTCTAGAATCCTTCATCCTGGCAAGGTGACCACTCCAACGGAGTCGCTGCTTAAGCACAAGAGCTTCTATACTGTCACACATAGAGCTTTCCAAAATCTCGACATCACTGATGTGGTCCCTCCAGCGAACGCCATGTATCCGTCTGAGACACATCTGATGGAAACGCTCCAATTGCTCAAGGTGGCGTCGATATGTGACCCAGGTCTCGCAGGCATAAAGAAGACAAGAGAGTACACATGCCCTGTACACCTTTACCTTTGTCCTCCTGCATATGTCTCGCCGACCCCAGAGTCGCCTTTCTAGCTTTCCGAAAGCATCACTTGCTTTCCTAATCCTAAGTGAGATTTCACTGTCAAGGTTGCCGTATCGATTGACAGTGCTTCCCAGGTAGACAAACTGATCAACCACTCCAAGTCGCTTGCCATACACATAGATGTTTGGTTCAGTGTACTGCCTACCAGGTGCAGGTTGGTACATGACGACGGTTTTCTTGAGACTGACAGTCAAACCCAGGGCAGTGCAAGCGTCAGAAAATACATTCAAAATGTGCTGCATATCACTCTCTGTGTGCGCTACAAGATCGCAATCATCTGCATACAAGAGGTCTCTTATGACTGATGTAAATACTTTTGTCTTCGCAGCAAAGCGCCTGATGTTAAATATGCTGCCTGAGGTTCGATATCGGATGTAAACACCATGCTCGCAATTCCTGAATGCAACACAGAAAACCATTGCAAAGTATATGGCAAACAGGGTCGGTGCTGGAATATCCCCCTGTTTCACTCCATTTTTTACTGAGATAGGCTCCGACATGTTACCTCCGACATTAACCCAAGCCTTCATGTCGTCATGGAAAGACCTAACTAAAGCAAGGAACTTATCAGGGCAACCAAGTTTCTGGAGAACCTTCCATAATGCATCTCTGTTGACAGTATCGAAAGCCTTTGTCAGATCGACAAAAACCTGATACAGATCCAAGCCCTGTTCAATGCACTTCTCCTGGAGCTGTCTAGCTGAGAAGATCATATCAGTAGTGCCGCGTCCAACACGAAAACCAGATTGACTTTCAGGAAGGACACAATCTGCAATGTGTGTCAGCAGACGGTCCAGAAGCACCCTACATAAAACTTTCCCCACGACAGAAAGCAATGATATACCTCTGTAGTTCCCACAATCATTCCTGTTACCCTTTCCCTTGTACAAGACCACCATTACTGCATCTCTCCAGTCCTCAGGCACGGATTCATTAGCCCATATCCTTCCAAACAGAGAGTGAAGATGTTGCAGGAGTCTCTCACCACCATATTGTAGGAGCTCAGCATGTATGCCATCCATACCTGGAGATCTTCCACTGTTCAGCTTCGAAATAGCCACTGCAACCTCCACAAGTGTCGGAGGCTCTGCGAGAGCTACTTTCACAGGACTTTCCGGAATGAGATTGAGGAAATCTTCACTGACGACAGACGGCTGATTCAAAAGATCATCAAAGTGCTCCCGCCACCTTCGTAGAATTCCCTGTGAGTCACGAAGAAGTTCTTTGCCATCCCTGCTGCGAATCGGTGTCACCAGAGAAGAAGACGGTCCATAAACCTCACGCAAGAGACTGTACAACAGCTTTGTGTTATTGCAATCAGACGCAGTTTGTATCTCACCAGCCTTCTCACTCCACCACTGATCCTTCATCTGAGAAAGACTCCGCCTAACACGTGATTTTACATCCCTGAGCTCCTCATGCAACGTATTCCTCTCCTGTGGTCTTGCCGTCAAGTAGCGTGACAGAGCGCGCCTCTTATCAGCCAACAAGTCATCTATATGCACATCTTTCTCATTAAACCAGTCCTGATGTTTTCTCTGCACCAATCCCAGAACACGTCTGCCTACATCATAAACCGACTTTTTAAGGGTCGGCCAATCCTCACCAAGATCTGCAGCCTGCATCTCTTCTTCCAATGTCCTCTTCACATTTTTATCCTTAAGACGAGCAGCATTCAATCTTTTGGGCAGGGTAACACCAGGAGCCCGGATTTTACGTTTGGTGATTAGATTCACTTTTGCGCGTACCAGGCGGTGGTCCGTCCAGCACTCAGCTCCACGAAGAACACGAACACACCGCACATCCTGTCTGTCACGCATCCTGACTAGGACGTAGTCCAAAAGATGCCATTCCTTAGATGCAGGATGCATCCATGTGGTCTTGAATTTGTTCTTTTGTTGGAACATGGTGCTGGTAACACACAGATCCAGCTCCTCACACATCTGCAGCAAGAGCATACCATTGCTGTTACACTTTCCCACCCCATGCCTTCCGATTACATTCCATGTGTTAAAATCCCTACCCACTCTAGCATTAAAGTCACCAAGCACGATGACTTTGTCTGCCTGAGGGATATTTCTTAAAACACCTTTCAAGGCATGGTAAAAGGACAGTTTTTCTTCATCGACAGAATTCATAGTTGGAGCATACACACTCACCAGGGTAGCATATCTTCCCTTGTCCAGCGGAACTCTCATGGACATAAGACGCTCACTAATCCCCACTGGGAATTCTTCCAATTTATTCACCAGTACAGTCTTAACAGCAAATCCTACCCCAGCCTCTCTTCTGGTTCCTTCATCTCTTCCTTTCCAGAAGAATGTATATTCTCCACAAAATTCCGTAAGATGACCATCTCCAGCTAACCTCGTCTCAGACAAAGCCACGATGTCAAGATCGTAACGTCGAAGCTCCTTCGCAACAAGAGCGGTCCTTCGTTCAGGACGCTCCAAAGAATCCCTGTCAAGCAGCGTCCGTACGTTCCAGCAGCCAAGACTAAATGCCCTGTTTGGCTCTATTACAATGGCACGATGACGGGCGGGCCCAGGTTGTGATAACTTGGGGCCCCTGCCCTTATTGCCAATGATCTCTTTTGTTCCAGAACCCAAATTGGCAATTATCTCGTTTACATTGTTCTGGAACATCATTGAATTGGAAAAAAAAAAAAAAAAAAAAAAAAAAAAAGGGAGAAAAGAAAAAAAAAAAAGTAATAATAATAGTAATAATAATAATAATAATAATACTACACTATTAATAATTATTAATGCACTCGTGCAATGCCTGTGCGTGACGAATATTTTTAAAGTGAGGAAAGACTGTGCACTGAACCAATCCCACTCTCTGAGCGACAGTAGCTATAACCCGAAAAGAAGAAAAGATCAACATCATCGGTAACTACTGAGCCGCAGGTTTTATATCGGAGTTAACCCAGTTTCCTGAGATGCCTTCTCCTAGAAGAATACCCTGACATGGGCTAGGGGTTCTTCATACATACATACATACATACATACATACATACATACATACATACATACATACATACATACATACATACATACATACATACATAGCATAGCGGTCTGAACAGTTTTCTTCTACAAAATTTCTATACAGAATGCACTGGCAAACTCGAGGATAGAGTAGAAGACACCAACCCAATGAATCAAACATTAAGATCGAATTTGCTAAAATTGCATTATTGCAATGCGACCTTCTTAATCACCCTGTCATACCGGCATGTATAGCCATTATTGTTGAATTGTACTGTTTGATCAGCGCTGCGGAGGTACTAATATAATTGTCTTTGTCACTTCAGTATATGCTGACCACCTAGAAATTGAAGGCCCTTCTCAGCTGGGACAAAGGAGCGTCACTTTAAATAAAAACATTCTTACTGATATTTAGGAGGAGATACATTTTGTATAGACTTTAATAAAATTGAAGTCAAGTATTTCCTCATGAAACGTCTGGCAGCACATTATTCCACGAATATTTTAATTGGTGCTGACAAACCCTTGTACTTCCCGCTCATATTACTAAGTTACATCTCATTTGGTTTGAACAGCATGAATCGTGTTAGTATATATCAAGACAAAATATTAATTTTTTTTTTTGTAAACATGTTTTATTTTATAATTTAATAGAATTACAGACAATAGACCAATTCAGTTGTATAAATAGCATTACAAATATTTTTTTAAATTTGAAAGAAAACTGCAAAGGCATTTCTGCGGACAATGGTCAGCGACACCCACTACAACAGCCACCCCACCTCACAGGGGTTCCTTCCTCAAACGGGCTGCTGACGATCCGATTTTAAGGAGGAGCTCAGCAGTACGGGGTCCGAGGATGCGAAGAGGAAGCGGTCGGACAATGCCCGGTATTTGCTTGTCTTCCTGTCCTCTGCATTGCGGGCCCAAGTACCGGGGTTTGTGGCCGAAGCAAATAAGTTGGATTCGATAAATCATCTTCACCTTTTATATGTGGCTTAGTGGTTAGAAGGAGGAATTTGTAGTTATAAGGTTGTGATTTCGATTCATGGACAGAGAGACGCGTTGTGTTTTCGGCCAAGGCGCTTCATTTCACGTTGCTTTTATAATATGACTAGAATCGCTATCATTATAACAGTCAAGAAACCTTGTACGTGATACAACCTCGTAGGAGACAAGCTAAACCTACGTAGTTGTGAGCTGTAAATTTCCTAAAAAAAACAAAAATGAAATTTACGCCTTATGTAAGAGTTTATCTATTTACTAGTGTACGTGTGCCGTTAATAGGGGTTTGGCTTCTTTTAATTTATACACAATTACTGGACAAATACTTTATTTTATCAATCTTGGAAAGATGAAAGGCAAAGTTGACCTTTGCGAGATTTGAACTCAGAATGTAAAGGTTTGGAACTAAATACCACAAAGTCTTTTTTCTGACGCTCTAACTCGGCCAACCCACCACACGCTTGTGTTGTTAACATTGACATCATATATATGTATCTTAATTAAATGTACTGAAAATGATTATAAAGGTTGAATAAATGCCGGAATAACAGGAAATTGAGTTCTGTTTAAAATAAAACTAAAGGAAGGCCGACATCATTGAATATTAAATTTAAACTTGTGATGAATACTTCCTCTCGCTTCTTATTACTAGTCAGTATTTCATATATATCTCAGGCGTTGCGCTACTAATCATACGTACATACATTCACACATGCACATATTTCGGGGTCCTGACTCATTCTTATAACCATACTCTACTACCCCTAGTTTCGAGTACTCTGGTGAGTAATGGTTTAACCAGTTTCTTACTGATTCCATTTTGATTTCTCGGCGGCGCTGACCACCAGTCATCTATTCATAGCTAGTCTTTCAAAATATTTATTTATTAAACATACCGTATATCTTAAGATATACGAAATTCACATACATATTTGTATACAGCTTTGTTGAAGCTAAATTCTAATATATATATATATATTATATATATATATATATATATATATATATATATATATATATATATATATATATATATATATACGTTATTCCGGGTTGAATCGGAGGTAACCACAGTAAGTAAGGTACTCAATACATTGCAGAGTATAAAAGTTTTAATATAGAAGAGATTCTACAGGACTAGAATATATATATATATATATATATATTTATATATATAAAAGTGTATATAGGAAACACCGCTTCCAGAATCACATATGGCAAGATGAGCATATATTGTTATAATAACAGGCGGGTTTATTATGGTGAGTAACCTTGTTCTGGTGACGCAACTCGATGGAGCACGCAACTACTGATATATTCATGTTTATAGGTTCTGATGTTTCCTGCCATGGTGTATGGATGAAACACTGTTAGCTAATAAAACAATGTATTTCTAAGTACTCTTTGGTTATTCCTATAACTATATATATATATATATATCATCATCATCATCATCATCAACGTTTAACGTCCGTGTTCCACGCTTGCATGGGTTTGGACGGGGGTTTTCCCACTTGAGGCAAGAGTGATTATCTTGCTCGCATAGGACTATCTGGTGGGTTTTCTACAGCTGGATGCCCTTCCTAACACCAACCACATTTAGTGTGGGGCTGGGAGGTTTTTACCGTGTTGCCTACACGGCCACATTACAGCGTGGACTGTCTGGCGGGTTTTCTACAGCTGGATGCCCTTCCTAACACCAACCACATTTCCAGTGTGGGGCTGGGAGGTTTTTACCGTGTTGCCTACACAGCCACATTACAGCGTGAACTGTGTTTTTTGACGTGACACCTACACGATCTCATTTGTTTCGGCCTGGATGTTGTGGCACCAACATAACTTTACATTGAAAGGGGCGGTGTGGATGGGGTGGGGGTAGTGGGACGAGGGTGTATTTTGTTAGAGATGCCTACTGACTGTAGTAGGTTTTACTTTGTATTTAGGTAAGGCCGGTCTTCTCTATTACTGAGTACCGCCAAAGGTCTCGGTCCAGTGACATTGTCTGGGTGAGGTGTAAGTGTGTTAGGTCGGAATTTATCAGCTCGTCCCAGGTTTTTCTGGGTCTGCCTATACCGTGGCTACCGTCTATCTTTATTGCCCTGCACTTTGTTATACAGCTATCGTCCTTCATGCGCATCACGTGACCATACCAACGTAGCCTTCTCTCGAGTAAACAACATCTGATCCCTCTTATTTCTAATTTTTTCCTTAGTTCGTTTATGCTTTGCCGTTCACGTATATTACTATTACACATCCAGCGGAGCATGCAAGCTTCGTTTCTCTCTAGTCTGCGTATATCCTCTGCACACAATGCCCAGGTCTCACTGCCATGCAACATTACTGTTCGTATGCAGGCATCATACAACCTGCCTTTCATTTTTAGGGGGAACCCTTTAGCGGCTAATAGTGGTCTAAGCTCTCTGAACTTTTTCCATCCAGTTCTGACTCTAGCTACTGTACTTTCAGAGCACCCTCCCCCACTGCTGATTTTGTCACCCAGGTAACGGAAGCTGTCCACTATTTCTATAGAACCCTCTGCGCAGTTGAAAGAGCTAGTATTCTGTGGGCACTTGCTGCTACTTATTGCACCAGAGCACCGGCCACATGTAAAATCTATGTTCTTAGTTAGCTTACCTGTGATCCCACTACATCTTTTATGCACCCATACTTTGCATTTGGGACATAAAATGGAGTTTCTACCTACGCCTTTCCTACACACTAAGCATGGCCACTTCCCGGAAGGGGCCGCCGCCTTATTTTCTTTCTTACAAACTAGAACTTTAGTCTTAGCCAGGTTAATTTTAAGGCCTTTTGATTCTAGGCCGTGCTTCCATGTTTGGAATTTCTTCTCTAGCTCGGCCATTGATTCAGCTATGAGTGTTAGGTCATCTGCGTATAGGAGTTCCCATGGGCAACCGGTCTTGGACTCCTCTGTTATAGCCTGAAGGGCAATAATAAATAGTAGGGGACTGAGAACAGAGCCCTGATGGACGCCAACTTTTACGCTAAACTCTTCACTATATTCGTTGTTAATTCTAACCTTGCTGACTGTTTCTTTATACATGGCGTGTATAGCTCTCACAAGCCATTCGTCAACACCTCGTTTTCTAAGAGCCCACCATATAATGGAACGGGGGACTCTGTCGAAGGCTTTCTCCAAGTCGACAAAAGCTAAGTATAGGGGTTTACTTTTAGCTAGGTACTTCTCCTGTAGTTGTCGTACAATGAAAAGAGCGTCTGTGGTATATATATTATATATATATATATATATATATATATATATATATATATATATATATATATATATATATATATATATATATATATATATATATATATATATATATATATACATATATACATATATTGTTATACTTTGGGAGGGTCATGTTGCCAATAAGAAACACACGCACCAGTTGCTTTCACTTCAATTTATTATAATAAATTTATAAATTTAGGAATTTATAAATTTCCGGTTGGTTGGTTGGTTCCACAACCAGATGGTTGTTTATATATTGTCAAAGTTCTTTCGTCACACATTCTGTGACCTCTTCAGTGACTGGGGATTCTTTTCTTTGTTTTTTGTGCCTCTCCTTTGTTCTGTCCTACGCCATCTTGAAATATATACATATATATATATATATATATATAGTTATAGGAATAACCAAAGAGTACTTAGAAATACATTGTTTTATTAGCTAACAGTGTTTCATCCATACACCATGGCAGGACAACATCAGAGCCTATAAATATGAGTATATCAGTAGTTGCATGCTCCATCGAGTTGCGTCACCAGAACAAGGTTACTCACTATAATAAACCCGCCTATTATTATAACAATATATGCTCATCTTGCCATATGTGATTCTGGAAGCGGTGTTTCCTATATACACTTTTTCTCTATATGTAACGGGATAGCCATCACGATTTGTATTTACTGTGGTATAGTTGTATGCGGTGCGGTACATTGGTTGAACGCCAACTTGGACATACAGTGAATTTCACCTGGCACGTTGGATTGAGCGACCGAACGTGAGGATTTTGGGGAATGCCAGTCTCTGCGGACCTGGCGTGTTTTCAATTTCCTCACATCTGTGCCAGCTGTATATGTACCATATATTTCTTTAACTCGTCGTACTTTTTTTATTTTTTATTTTGGATTTTGGGTGTATATCCCAGACCGCCTATGGTGATAAATCCCCTGGGTATAGGTTTTGGAAAAAGAGTGTTATCTCACTTAACGTTCGGAACTGGAACATATCGATGTGGTTAGTAGGGCGCGGATATGATAAGGAGAATCGACCTGTTACAAGGCGATATAATTGGAGTACACCATCCCTTATATGGACTATCATACATGTAAGGCTGCACCACTGCTAACCAACTATTCTTCTCACAGACTCATGCTTGCAAACTCTCTTAATCTGCCTGTACACCCTCTTTTTGCACTGCTTGTGCTTTGATGCATCTATGATTTTCTTTGTCTTATATTTCTTTGGGGTCTCCGGGCTTTTTGTTCCTTTATTGTTTTGTATTTTTATATTTATCTCTTTTATTATCCCTGTATTTTTGCACTATTTTTATTATTTTCTTATTGTTTCTGATCATGCTGAATAATACCCTCACTCTTCCCTTGCTACCCTTTCCCAACCTCTTTATCATCTATTGCACCATTTAAGTGATAAATTTTTGGTGTAATTTTTAATTTTTAATTTTTTATTTTTTATTTTTAAATTTTTAAGACATTTTATGACACTATGTGCATCATGTATTCTGTCTTTTTCCATATAGCGCTGGCCTCGGGACCCCCCCCCCCCCCCCTGCTGGTCCTTTAACCTTGTTCTGGTGACGCAACTCGATGGAGCATGCAACTACTGATATATTCATGTTTATAGGCTCTGATGATTCCTGCCATGATGTATGGATGAAACACTGTTAGCTAATAAAACAATGTATTTCTAAGTACTCTTTGGTTATTCCTATAACTATAACGGCTCTGTAGTATACTAGTTATCCTACATTGAGCTAAAACCACACTGTCATACCAAGGGCAATATATCTGCATGTCTGGGCATATTGATATATATATATATATATATATATATATAAAACATTTTTTTTCTGATTCCGCCCAGCCCGTCCTTTCAATCTTTCTAATTTTTCATTCTTTCTTCTGATGAAGGACTAGCGTCCGAAAGCTCAGAGTTTATACTATTTCCATACAACGACTTCGCTTCTATCAGACGAACAACAAGAAAGAAAAATTAAACAATATAGAAAGCAATTTACAAGATTTTTTTAATTACTATCTTCAGTAACTACAATGATATCATCATCATCATCATCATCATCATTTCATTTTACGTCTGCTTTTTCCCTGCTTGCAAAGGTGGGACGGGAACTGATTCTGGCTTGATTTCTACAGCTGGATGCCCTTCCTAACACCAACCTCATTTACAGTGAGTGCTGGGTGCTTTTTTTCCGTGGCGCCTACACGACCACTTTGCAGTGGAATGATAGGGACCCCAGTCCCTATCATCTCATTTCTACAGCTGAGTAAACTGGAGCAATGTGAAATAAAGTATCTTGCCTGATATAATTTCATTAACTATTAACTAATTCATCAAAATAACATAATTATTACTTTCTTAACAAAGAAATATTTTCGTTAATTTATAAAGTGTCGGTCAATGAAAAAAGGAACGTAACACTATATGATCTTGGCAAATGTCCGAATGTTCGTCAATGTTTGAAAACAATACTAATGATTAGTGGCATGAATAGAAAGAAATATCTGTTTTGGATATTGAGACAATGCTAATATAAATAAGTGCTGTAGAGCTTGCCTGTTGTTAAGAAGTTTATTCAGAAGCAAATGATTCTGAGCTCGATCACACCACGCCAGACAGATTGACCAATATAACGTGAGTGAAATTTAGATGACGGATATATAAGAAATGCAATTACACACACACCTCTCTCTCTCTCTCTCTCTCTCTCTATATATATATATATATATATATATATATATATATATATATATATATATATATATATATATATATATATATATAGGAACGAGTAGGACCCCGACGGCTGAGCTCAAGCCGTTTCGGCGGCTAATTCTGGACTAAATGAAATTTTTTAACCTGGTAAAGGAATAGCCGAGCTTCTCGGGGGGTAATATTCCATATATGGTAAAAGTGATTGTCACAAGGATTAGTCAAAGCTACCTTCCTTCCACAAAATGCCATGATAGAATTATGTGTCTCAGCAACAAACTTTTGACCATGCTGCTCTTTTACAACAAGATCTGGATGTCATATACAAATGGGCTGAGGACAACAACATGCAGTTTAATGCTGGAAAATTTCATGCCGTACAATACCAACCTGCAAACACAAAGAGAGTACAACACAGCTACACCAGACCAGGAGGGATCGAAATCGAAACGAGACCAGGGAATAGACATGAGCGACGATGCATCTTTTTCTTCACACATCATGAGGGTGGCACAATGTGCAGATTACCCGCTGACTGGATCTTGAGGACTTTCCGTACAAGAGACCATGTTGATACTATGGAGGACATACTGTGGTCACCCCATAGTATCAAATTAATCACGGAGCTTGAGGCAATCCAATGAAGCTACACCAAGAGGATTGCCACGATGAAGGAGGTGAGCTACTGGGAGAGGCTAAAAGAACTAAAACCCCACTCCTTGGAACGAAGACGGGAGAGATACGCAATGATATACATATGAAAAATCTTGGAGGGACTAGCACCAAATTTTGGCATTGAGAGCTGGATCAACCCCCGAACAGGACGTCACTGTGTGGTTCCAAATGTCACGTCTTCCACATCTAGAATAAGGAGCAGATATTGCAATAGCCTGGGGTTCAAAGGGCCTCAACTCTTCAACAAGCTGCCAAGAAATGTGAGAGATCTGCATGATGTGGTAGATAGTATTAGCATTGCGACCGGTAGATAGTATTAGCAATTGGAAACGTTGTTTCCGCGGTCCGATTTAACGAGCTCCATCCCTCTCATTAAGCGAATGCGGTCTGCAATCTTGGCGATCGACTATTATATATATATATATATATATATATATATATATATATATATATATATATATGTGTGTGTGTGTGTGTGTGTGTGTATGTGTGTGTGTGTGTGTGTGTGTGTGTGTGTGTGTGTGTGTGTGTGTAATTAAGGACAGTTTTCCGAATGAGATCGGAAAGAAAACAATTAAATAAGGAACTCAATATGTTAATAGAAAAGAAGAATATTTCTTTTATAGAATGACTTCTATAGAACCACTAGAACGGTTCCATTTGTATGAAATCACCAGGAATGGACATTCTTGGTGATTTCATACGAGCAACATACGGTCAACTGACAACTCGTCTGAACCATGCTAGCGTGATGATAATGAGGATGATGATGGTGGTGATGATGGTGATGATGATGATAAATAATTGCATCTTACAGATAGTGCATGTCTTCTGGCATAGTTGTATGTATATAGTGATAAAAAGGCAGATATAGATAGAGAGAGAGAGGTACATAAATAGTTAGATTATATTGGTAGATAGATACATAGATATAGATAAACAAAGAGATGGAGAGTGGGTAGAAAAACAAATAACTTTCTTAAAATTGCATATTTTGCTGAGAGATATTTTCTAAGTCGTAGATAACGATTATCTTGATAAATTATATAGAAAAAAAAAGTTGTTATTTACACCCCCGGACGCTACCAGAAGTTCTGTGTGACCTTAAGGACCATCAAACTTGATGGATTTATTAGAACCATCTATTTTATACAAAGACAACTTATATAATAAATATGATTTGTGAAAAAGTGAATTGAATATATTATTATATTTGGGGCTGGTCGTGTTGCCAATTTAGCCAATATATATGTACGTCAATACTCATCTTTTTCCATTTCTCCGAGTGGTGTGCTCGTGCGGAAAGATGCTATGAAATAGCTTATATAATTGTTTCTACTTTTGGCACAAGGCCAGCAATTACCCAGTGTATTACTGGTACTTTATTTTATCGACCCCTTAAGGATGAAAGGCAAAGTTAACCTCGGCGGGATTTGAACTCAGAATGACAAGGGCCGTAATTCTATGCTACAAAGCATGGCATCCGATCCTCTACCGATACTGCCAATCCATATATAATAGAGTGAAAACCATTAAAGACGGAAAAAGCAGTTGCCATCGACCGCTACGAGAAATCGAACTCTGTATCTCGTAACCATTAATAATCATATACATACATACTCACACATAAATACAGTGGTGGACTGGCCAGGTTGCCAGGTTGCCCAATTAAGCAAAGCATTTGGTCAACCAATTCCCCAGGGAATTACTAGAAACCGAAATATGCGATAGTGCAAATAGCTGCGATTAATGGCCGATTCAGCCAAGTAGCACGAACACTTTTTTTAAAAATTATTATTTGAATATGGGCGGTGAATTGGCAGTATCGGTAGAGGGTCGGACGCCATGCTTTGACACATAGAGTTACGGCCCTTGCCATTCTGAGTTCAAATCCCTCCGAGGTTAACTTTGCCTTTCATCCTTATGGGGTCGATAAAATAAAGTACCAGTAATACACTGAGTATTTGCTGGCCTTGTGTCAAAAGTAGAAATAATTATTTGAATATGGGAAAACCAGCCATTAATCGCTCGTATACAGGAAACTGACTGGCCAGTCTGCTGATATGCAAATCTGGCTGGCTGATCAGTGGATCTGCTAATATGTAGATCTGACTGATCAGCCAGTCTGCTAATATGCAAATCAGGCCAATCGGTCACTGTATATTTTAGAAAATATCATATATTTTCGCCTGGTCTGACAGTTGGGAGGTGAACACTGAACTGTACTGATGAAGGGTAATGCCCAGAAACCATAGTGTCTACAGTTCTGTTTACATGCCAACACAAGAGCAAGGATGAGGGGCTCATTCTACTGACATGGCTTTAAAAAAGAGGTTGTTTGCATAATTGCAAACGAATCGAATATTATTATTAATATTCGAAAAACTCAGATTACATATATATATATAAATATATATATATATATATATATATATGTATATATATATATATATATATATATATATAATAGAGAGAGAGAGAGAGAGAGTATGAAAGACCAAAGGTCATTATTGAAAGTCTCTGGATTTCGCAAAATACATATTTTTTATTGGAGAAGGTAAGATATTTTTTCCGCAAAAATTTGATTGCACTGTTTTGTTTCCACTTATGTATTTTTTTGGAAACGTTATTCATTCATTATCAAATTAAATGATAGCATTCTATATGTAGGTGGACTCCTTCATCTGGCAACCAATATTTTTAGACCTAGTCCGCCACTGTATATATATATATATATATAATGCCAATCATTGTAAGTTTGAATCTGTTATGCAAAAACATATATATGAATAAAGTAAGACCAAATCATAGTAGATTCAAATATCTTTCTCCCTGTGCAACAGAAATGAAACATGGATTACAGGTTAAAATATAGTCTAGATGTGAAACAAATCGAGGATGTAGTTTATAGAACACCCAAATGATTTAGAAGTCGACCTTAAGTAGGAGCAATAACATTAATAAAGACTTGAACAACACCACAACACTTTGTTTTGAAAATTTTGAAAGTAGGTTTATAAGTATGAATTTTCAGAGGAGTTCAAAACCGGCTGCCCATGGGAACTTCTACATGCAGATGCTCTAACGCTGATAGCTGAATCGATGGATGAACTAGAGAAGAAATTTCAAACATGGAAGCATGGCATATAATCAAAAGGCCTAAAGTTAACTAGTCTAAGACTAAAGTTCTAGTATGTAGGAAGGAAAACAGGGCACAAGTCCCCTCTGGGAAATGGCCATGTTCAGTGTGTAGGAAAGGAGTAGGCAGAAATTCCATTTTATGTCCCAAATGCAAAGTATGGGTGCATAAAAGATGTAGTGGGATCACAGGTAAGCTATCTCAGAACGTAGATTTTATATGTGGCCAATGCTCAGGTGCAATAAGTAGCAAGCGCCCACAGGATACTAGCTCCTTCTATTGCCCAGATGGCTCTATAGAAATAGTGGACACCTTCCGATACCTGGGTGACAAAATCAGCAGTGGTGGAGGGTGCTCAGAAAGTACAGTAGCCAGAGTTAGAACGGGGTGGAAAAAGTTCAGAGAGCTTATACCACTATTGGCCGCTAAAGGTTTCTCTCTAAAAATGAAAGGCAGACTGTATGATGCTTTTATACAAACAGCAATGTTACATGGCAATGAGACATGGGCATTGTGTGCAGAGGATCTGCGCAGACTGGAGAGGAATGAAGCATGCATGCTCCGTTGGATGTGTAATAGTAATATACGTGAACAGCAAAGCATAAATGAACTAAGTGAGAAATTAGGTATAAGAGGGATCAGATGCTGTTTACTCGAGAGAAGACTACGTTGGTATGGTCACGTGATGCGCATGAAAGACGACAGCTGTATAAAAAGTGCAGGGCGATCAAAATTGACGGAAGTTACGGAGTAGGCAGACCCAGAAAAACCTGGGACGATTTGATAAATTCCGACCTTACACACTTACACCTCTCTAAAACAATGTCACTTGACCGAGATCTTTGGCGTTACGCAGTAATACAGAAAACCCGCCTTGCCTAAGTACAAAGTGAAACCTACAGTCGGTAGACACCTCTTAATCAAATATACACCCCCTCCTACTACCCCAACTCCCCCACCTCCATCAACACCACCCCTTTCTCTGTAAAGTTATGTTGGAACCACAACATCCAGTCCTAATTAAATGAGGTCGTGTAGGTGTCACGACAAAAAAAAAACACAGTCCACGCTGTAAAGTGGTCGTGTAGGTAACACGGTAAAAATCTCCCAGTCCACATTGTAAACGTGGTTGGTGTTAGGAAGGGCATCCAGCTGTAGAAAACCTCCCAGACGAGCGAGACGACCAATCTTGCCTCAAGTGGGACAATTCCCGTCTAAACCCATGCTAGCGTAGAAGATAGACGTTAAACGAGGATGATAATGATGATGATGATTGAAAAAAGCTGAAAAGGTTTACTGGGAACCCTACTCCCAACCAGGATCGAACTTCAGACCGCCGTCTATGATTCCTCCAACTAGGCCACCGAGACAGCTACAAAAGTAAAATGAAAATTGATAATTATATACCTACTTTCAAAATCAAAGTTAAAAAGATGTGGTGTTGTTCGTGGGTTTCCTAGAGCTATTAGTAATATTTAGGGTCGACTTGTCAATCTCCTGACCCTTTGGAAACAAGCTTATTCCTATGTGTGTTTAACTGTTGAATTAATTTAATTTTCATTTGATTTGAGTTGTAGTGTAAGGTGTGCCCTTGAGGTGTAGTGTTAAAAGTGGTGATGGGTTCAAGTCTGACATTGTTATATATTGGGTTTAAAGTTTTGGAAGGAGTGTCGGAAGCGGTGCTGGCACGACGCAAACACTTCCGATTTTTTATTAAGGAGGTTATGGTTTGAGAAGATTATAGTGTAGGTCTCTAGTAGACAGAGGTTGCAGAATTTATTAGGTGGTTTGTACGATGCCGCCTTACCTATCACTTCCCATTTAAGTGTATAAGATCTATTTTTAGTTTTTAGATAGTGTATGTAGCTAGATAGTGAAGTGGAGTTGGCTAGACTGTGTTTTTTGAAAGAATTGAGGTGTGAATTGTATCTGGTTTTGAAGCAGTTCGAAGTAGAGCCTATATAGGTTTCAGAGGAGTTGCTAGTTATGACGGTGCATGAGTATATGATGTCCTTGATTAAGCAGTTTTTATCTAAGATTCTATTAGATCTACAGTTACAATTATTTTGGATGTTAACCTGCCGGTTATTATGTTGTGTAGAAGTCTGGTTGCTAGTTATTACATTATGGCTATGGGGGTTGTCGTTCCCAGCGTTATTGCTTACACTAGTGTTATTACTATTATTACTATTGATATCAGGGTTTGTAGATATAACGTTGTTTAGAAGGTTTACCTCCTGTCGTGTTTTAGTTTGTTGGAAGTAAGTATTAATTTTTCTTTTATTGCTACTAGCTATGTGGTATGCTATGTTAGAGTAGGAGATTTTAATTGTGTTTTTGTTTATAAGACTATGGTACTTGTGGCCAGATGGGAAGTTTTTATCCAGGAGTGAGAAGAAAACCTTAGGTAGGTTGGTAGAGACGTTTAGATTGAAAGGTGGGTTGAAAAATGTATTATTTCTTCTTCTATTTTTGTTTTTTATGTCTGGTGCGATGCTTCCGTTTATGATATTTTGGTGACTTCTGTGGTGTGGGTTACGTTTGTTGCCACTCTTCGTACTAGTGTGTGTGTGGTTATTACTCCTATTACTATTTTTCCTCATGGACATATTGTGCGAAATAATGTTGTAACTATCTGTTTTTGTAGGTAGGAACTCGATCTCATTATTATGGCCTGATCTAGCTAATGCCTGATTATAATATTGTGAGTTTTTGCTAAATATGTTTTCGTCATAAGATAGATTAGAGATTCTATTGGATATTCCCTTAGAGATAGAGTTTAATATTGATCTAGGGTGGTTAGACTTGGGCACCTACTTTTGGGGTAATTACTTTCAACTGCTTATATAGTAGTTGAGGGTGGTTATACTAGGGGTGGGTGTTCATGGGGTATCACTTATAATTATGCAATACAGTCTATGTAAGCTTTAAACACCAGATTCGACAATGAATTACTTATGCAAATGTATTTGTATGTATGGAGTGATAACATTGGATATATATAAGATTAATTTATTAACATAAGAGATCTGTATAACCTATATATTGAGTGCAATGGATTGTGTGGGAATGGGAAGTGAGTTATATATGCAAGTACAGCTTGATGGATAGATTAATGTCATCGTAAATGAGGGATGTTTTTGTCTGCCATGGAGATGTATTTGGATTTGCCATGCAGACAGCCAAACGCTGCTCCAGAACTTACCAGGGGTTATGTAGACATAGTACTAATAGGTCCCCTGACATGTTCTGTGAGTAGACTACATTTGCAAGGAACTTTGATATAAAGATGTGGCTTTTTGTATGGAATGCCCAGCTGTAGCACTCTATGATAGGGAGTAATCATCCTAATATAAATACCTTTAGTACATCATGATAGAGTAGACTGTTTAAAATTGGAAACTGGATATAAATATATAACCGTCTATATAAGGGACTCAATTGAGACACCTTATAATGTATGTTAGAACAATAATTTAGTTATGAAAATCAGCTAGTTACCTCCCCTTACGCATAAACCCCCCTTAATTACACACATACTTCCGGATAATAAACCGATGTAAATTCTCCCAACAGAAACAACCTACTCTGTAAAATTGGATGAAAGAACACTGAGCCGCAATAAGCTAAAATAATTTAATTTAATGCATCAAACATCCAATACGGAATCATCGTTACTAATGTGATGGATGTATAGACTATATATTACATTTCCTGAATGTGAAAATGGTGGTGGATACGAAAACCATAACTCTCTTTTGCTTCTCCTTTCTATTTCTATTTTTCTGCACACATACTTTTTTATCATATACAAAAAATACCTTACCACTGCAACCTCCATAATACTCTTACTTACCCACGTAAAGTGCTTGTATTACATGTAACACCCTGCCACACAATAATCATATATAAATGAGACACACATAACTAACGTATATAATAACTACTACATCTGACTAACAAACTATCCTCTTGCATTGTTAACTGCCGAATGTATTTTAATTTTGATATTGATCTTGACTTTGAATTTGAATTGCTATACGGAAGTAATATAATATAATATATGTCACTGTACATCAATATATACATATGTATCTGTCTGTCTCTTGCATTGGAAAGGAGGTCAATCATGTGTACAAACATTGAAAAATGCTCCGAAGACTCCAAACCGAAGTTTGGATGGAGCAATTGTAAGTTAATAAATGGTTTGAACATAGCTTTGATTCTTGTGAATTCTATATAACTGCTATGTAGAACAACTGATGTTATTACATTGAGCTTACTGGTAATAAGGTAGTAATTAATTACTGACCTTCACTGTTTAGGGTTGAAAATATATATAACTATAAAAAGTTTTAGTATATACATAACCATAAATAGTATCCTTAATATTATATATATATATATATATATATTAGAAAAGGGAACTAAGGTTCTATACAAAACAGTGGATATAGAGAAAAGGTGAAGTTGGAAATAGCATGGAAAATATATTTTAGGGTCTGTTTTTCTTTTTTTATCCTTTCTTTGATTCGTCAAAGTGACATTATTGAAAAGATGACATTATTGAAAAAAATGAGAGAGACAATTCTTTTAAAACAAAATTTTATAATGTATTTAACGTATATAAAGTTTAACCGGTTTCGATGTATTATTAAAATTAATTTTATCAAATGTTGAGTATTGAAATAAAAAATTAAAAAGAATTAATAGGAGTTAAAAATTAAAATTAAAGATATAAAATCAAAATTAAGAGTTGGAGTAAGTTTTCCCCCATCTTTCTTGCTCAAAATTGGGCTGGAGAATGAGTTCTTGTTAATAGAGAGGTGGTAGTGAAGATAGTAGCAGCTATGTTGGTGATTGTGTTTCTACACAGAACAATGTTGTTTTGGGGGGTTGCAAAGGAAACATCCTGTAACTATATATATGTATATCTGATTGTGTTAATTGACTGGTCAAGAGTTCAAAAAGGGATGGTGAATTGTAAGCTAGAGTTAAATTCTATGGCAGCAGCACGATTGTAAGAAAAATTCTATTATTGGAATATGATTTTAGGGAGTCTGTGTATAGTGTGAGGGTGTATATATAACAATACAGGGACCTGTGACAGACAGGCTGAAAACACACACACACACACATGTGTGTATTGTTATATATACACCCTCACACTATACACAGACTCCCTAAAATCATATTCCAATAATAGAATTTTTCTTACAATCGTGCTGCTGCCATAGAATTTAACTCTAGCTTACAATTCACCATCCCTTTTTGAACTCTTGACCAGTCAATTAACACAATCAGATATACATATATATAGTTACAGGATGTTTCCTTTGCAACCCCCCAAAACAACATTGTTCTGTGTAGAAACACAATCACCAACATAGCTGCTACTATCTTCACTACCACCTCTCTATTAACAAGAACTCATTCTCCAGCCCAATTTTGAGCAAGAAAGATGGGGGAAAACTTACTCCAACTCTTAATTTTAATTTTATATCTTTAATTTTTAGTTTTTAACTCCTATTAATTCTTTTTAATTTTTTATTTCAATACTCAACATTTGATAAAATTAATTTTAATAATACATCGAAACCGGTTAAACTTTATATACTTTATAAAACTTTGTTTTAAAAGAATTGTCTCTCTCTCTCTCTCTCTCTCTCTCTCTCTCTCTCTCTCTCTATATATATATATATATATATATATATATATATATATATATATCTATATATATATATATATATATATATATATATATCTATATATATATATATATATTTATATATATATATATATATATATATATATATATCTATATATATATCTATATATATATATATATATATATATATCTATATATATATATATATATATATATATATCTCTCTCTCTCTATATATATATATATATATAGATATAGATATATATATATATATACATATATATATAATATATATATATATTTGATATATATTTATATATTTATCCTTATCGAGCCTTCTTTGGATTTTAGTCTTCAAATTTATTATTATTACTATATAATCAATTTATTATTATTACTATATAATCATTGTAAGTTTGAATCTGACATGCATATATGACCCATGTGGTCCTTGGGCACCCTCAGTTTGATATGCCTGGGTTAGGAGACCTGAAGTAACAGTATTTTTTCTAACCACTGAGCATTTTATAAATCCATACATTTTCACTTTCAACCTAGAAAGTGAAAATATATGGATTTATAAAATGCCCAACAAACGTGGTATGACACTACGGTGTTCCGTTTATCTAAAACTACATTATTCAATATTTCCTTTTTGGGATTTGATTTCATGTAAAACTGATTGCGATTTCTAACTGGATAATCTCATCCTTTTTTTCATATACATTGTATTTGGGATCACATAATCGAATGTCTTGTTTTAAAAGACGACAAATGTGTTATTTAAAGAAGAGTTAGCTGCTGTTGTAGGTCAAACCAGCACGTTGGAACTGTTTCGCCAGTGAACTCGTCGGAGACGGCAGAGTATGTTAGTCAACAACCCTAGATCTCGCGTAGTCGCTGTAACTGCCTTGAGCCTAATCCCTTTTCTTTTTAATGACATCATGTTGTTTATTTAAGAAGCTTTCATCATTTACACCTCTATTTACTTTAAGTAGTTCTAATGTGTACATTGTCAATGCTTTTGTCAACACTTCACTTAGTCATCATCATCAACATCATCATCATGACTGCAAGCATATTCAACATCGCTATTACTTCCACTACCACCACCACCATGCCCACAACGCCCACCATCGTCAGCAGCATCAACAGATCCACTAACACTATCACCATCACTAATCCACTTCAGTTTCAGCAGCAGCACACCGCCACTATATCATCAACAACACTATGACCACCACCACATCATCGCTAACTTGGTCATGATGTCGATGGTTTGTATTTATTTGATTTGTTAGTCTCCATATTTGCATATTCCTATCAATTCGACTAAGCTACAATGTTGTCCCTCTCAGCCATTATTGCGCTGTGTCAATTTTCTCACCAGATCCAATTATCTTATATCAACTTAAAGGAACAAAACGTCTGTCTACTTCAATATCCTTTCTTAGTTTTAATGTCTTCCTCTAGATTTCCGAAAAGCTTCTTCACCACAAGACAGGTAAACAGGAAATATGTGTTCCATGTCCTTCATAGAACATTCCTTGTGTGGAATGGAATGCCTTGAGTATTCCAATGCGATGAGCATCCCAGTTATTCAATAAACAGAACTTGCTCATGAAATTAACGTGTAAGTGTCTGAGCATTCTACAGACATTGTACGATTAACGTAATTCTCAGAAAGATTTGCATATCGAGTGAGTTAGTCGGCCGGGTGTACCGTAAACGATAAATGGAAAAAAACTAACTCACTCGATATGCAAATTAGGCTGCTCAGCCGTTAATATGCATAAGGAAAGTATATACTTTCAAACGTTCAATCGACTGACAGGAAGGTATACGGTGCTGATGACAGCTAATAAGCTAGAAACTAGTTCATCGTTCCTTTGTCAGTGTTGAACAAAAAGGTAACGATAGTTGCCGAACACTGTACGGCTAATAATTCGGGCTGTTTGTTTACAAACAAACCGAGCATTATAATAAATGTTCGGTAAACCCATACGTACATATATATATGTGTGCATGTATGTATATATATATACATACTACTGTACGTCTGTATACATATATGTATGTACGTATACATACTGATATTTAAGTATCAGCCGTACTAAGAGTGAGAAATGAAATTTCATTTTTGCTATATATATATATATATATATATATATATATATATATAAGACGTCGTATAAAATGCTTTACGGTATTCTTCCCACCCCATTGCGCGCTCTGAGTTCAAATCCCACCATGGTCAACTTTGCCTTTCATCCTTTCAATGTCGATAAAAAAATGTACCAGTCCAGTATGGGGGTCGATTCTTCCTCTATAGAAAAAAAGCAACTGTGTTCAGACCTGAAGAGGGTTGGGCTCCGCCAGGTTTAAAAGTGCCCTCGACACGCCGTTTGACGGTGCCTCAACGACTCCACAAGGAGTTATGGGATCTTTTCCCTTTAATCCTTATATATATATATATATATATATATTGTTATACTTTGGGAGGGTCATGTTGCCAATAAGAAACACACACACCAGTTGCTTTCACTTCAATTTATTATAAATTAAATTTATAAATTTAGGAATTCATAAATTTCCGGTTGGTTGGCTGGTTCCACAACCAGATGATTGTTCATATATTGTCAAAGTTCTTTCGTCACACATTCTGTGACCTCTTCAGTGACTGGGGATTCTTTTCTTTGTTTTTGTGCCTCTCCTTTGATCTGTCCTACGCCATCTTGTTTTTGTGTATATATATATATATATATATATATATATATATATATATATATATATTAGCCGTAGCGTTAACAGCCTAATTCGGAATAGAGGCTTATATGAAAGCATATACAATATGCTTATGTATAATGATGCTGTGATTATCACTCAGTTACCTCAATAACTGTGTAATATACTATTTCAGGATTTATTAATTCATTATCAGTGATATGAACTCCCTCGGCATTAAGATATGTAGATAGATGGAGATAGATAGATACAGGGGCGGTGGAACTGGATGGGCCAGGGACACCAATTATATTTTTCTTCCCAAACTACAAAAAAACATCTATTTTTATCGCATATCGAAGTTTATTATTATTATTGATATTTGATAACATCTAAACTAATCACTACAACTAAATTGATCAAATTTGCCCCTCCTCCCCAATTCAGAAATGCTTCCGCCGCCCCTGATTATATATATCATCATCATCATCATCACCGTTTTACGTCCATTCTTCCACGCTAACATGGGTTAGACGGGTTGTCCTGTTGTAACACCAACCTCATTTACAGTGAGTGCTGGGTGCTTTTTTCCGTGGCGCTTACACGTCCACTTTACAGTGTGGGCCGGGTGCTTTTTTGTCGTGGCACCTCCACGACCACTTTGCAGTTGGGGGGAGGGGCATATTGTCTATATGCTTCAGCTTCGGCTTGTACCCATGGGGGGTCGGGTCTTCTGTATTACTGCGTGACGCTACAGGTCATGACACATAATACAGGTATGGAAATCTTTATTTGCATATAGTGAGAACTTTATAGGATGGTGTCAATTATCGGTAGCATTAAGACGTACCGTGTAGTGAGGTCGAACCTGGATCTTTTATTAATTTCATTCATTGGACTCTGGGTAGGTTAGGGTATCATATTCAAATGCCTAGTTTATTTATTATATTGGTACTTTTATTTTATTGTCTTCGGAATAAGAAAACAATCGAAGTCAATGTGAGCGAAAATAAACTCGGAAAGATTACATGCAACTAAATGTTGTAAAGTAATGTGTTCGCCGAGCCAACGATTCTGCCAACGCCATATAGTTTTATCATATTAGTTTTATCTTGTTCTAAGACCGAGGAAAAGGAAATGAAGTGTTTTTATATTATCTAAATATATCGAAATGAAATAGGAATCTGATTTAAAAGCCAACAAAACATTCTTAATGCGATATTAATGCTTGGTTGTCTGAATCATTTATAAAAGGAGCAAATAATTGTTTTTACTTTTAGCCAGCAATTATTCCAGTGCATTACTGGTACTTTATTTTATCGACCCCGTAAGGATGAAAGGCAAAATTAACCTCGGCGGGATTAAAGGAGCAAATGATAACTACAAAACACACACATACATATACCTATACACACACACACACACACACACACACACACACACACATACCTATACATACACACACACACACACTCACATATATATATATATATATATATATATATATATATATATATATATATATATATAATATATATAGTTCAAGAATAAACATGACAAACATATGCAAAAACATTCTTTAGGTTCACACACAACACACACACACTCACATATATTTGTTAAACAAATTTCAATTTCTTTGCTTTAAAACAATTTTGTTACTGTGCTGCAAAGATTTAATGTATAAAGTTGATATCTTCTGTTACTATATCTCTAATGAAAGATACTGCCTATAGAATTTAAAATAATCAACAATCGGAAGGGATGGTTTTGCTGTTATTGTTGCTTCTTCTTCTTGAGAGGGTCGTAGATGCAGAGTTCTCAGACACGCTTTGTAGAGGGTCTTATCTGAAGCAACCGTTTCTAAATGATGCGGCAGGTTCCCCAAACGAGACCAACCAAGCTTATGGATGTTATCCCAACATGCTGCTCGGGGGCTGGGGTGGGGATGAATCTGAAATAAGCGGATGGGGGGGGGGGGGGGGGGGGGGCTGAAAAACAGTTTTCCTAGGTTGTCTCCGTTGATATTTTTAAAAACCAGAATTGGTTGATTAGTTTACGTATTGAGACTCCAACCCATCCTATATATGAGATTTCTAATGTACTTTTTTGTCATGTATGTTTTTTAATGTATAAAGAAAATTAATTGTATGAGCGGTGCAGGGATGGGGGCAGGGAACATCTGAAAAAATTAAGCGGGTGCGGGGACTATTCGAGAGCCGAGAGTACCTGAGGGTCTCCTTTGCTCGTAAAATCTGTCCAGCAATTCTTTCCTGAGACATTCTAGCTAAGTTTTCGTTTCTAGAGATATTCAACTGTGTTCAATATTTTATATATAAAACAAAAATCAAAGATAATCAAACAAACCAATTACCCTACGATATATATATTCTTTAGTTATTTTGTTTAAAACATCACGGTCAAGGCCATGCTGGAGCAATATGATTCAGAATTAGGTCGGAAATATACTTACGTTTAGTCTGTTAAGTGTTTTAAACTGGCAATCAATAAACAGTAAAATCTAAGAAAATAATCCGGCACTTCTAGCAAATATGAACGTTATTCCGATATAAGAAACGGCGAAGACTAAATTTTATGGTGTGTGTGTTCAAATAAGTATATGATTAATGAGTGAGTGAGGGGACAATAAATCGACACTTTATTCATATATGTAGTGTATGTGTGTATGTGTATATATGTATGTGTGTGTAATGGGGTGAGGGTCGGTTCTCATACACACATACATATACATATGTTTATAAATATACACTTACATTATATATAAGGGCTTGATGAAGGGGTGTTGTGGTTTGAAGCTTGTTCGAAGTAATATTGTTTATGTATCAAACATCTGGTCAAATACTTCTTTAAACAATAGCAGAACTAGTGGGTGTTGGAGCAGGAACCTTTTAGCTCGGCACAAGAAGTAAACATTGACCCCGGGTGGTCAGTGACAGGAAATAAAAGATTTAAACACAATTACACACACACACACACATACATATACATACACACACACACAAACATACATGCGCACTTACACATGCACATATATACACACTCATACATACACACACATACACACACACGCACATACTTACACACACACACAAACATACATAAAGAGTAAAAAAATAAACACCGTATTTAAAGTAGTCCTTAAAGAGGGTGTCCAGAGAGGTGAAATGTGGAATGTTCTACAATTAGATACACAAACTACTTTGTTTTTATATCAGTTAACCATTACGAATTCTCTGACCTTTTTAAGCACAGATTATATAAAAAGGGTCGGTGGATTGGCAGTATCGGTAGAGGGTCGGATGCCATGCTTTCCAGCATAGTTACGTCCCTTTACGATCTGAGTTCAAATCCCGCCGAGGTTGACTTTGCCTTTCATCCTTACGGGGTCGATAAAATAAAGTACCAGTAATGCACTTGGTAATTGCTGGCCTTGTGCCTAAAGTAGAAACAATTATATAAAAAGGGTGATGTGCTCAAGCGCATAGATGCTATAAAACAGCATACAACGGCTTCTTTTCCCGTCTTCTAAGGGTCTTCACCCCATTTTAGAGCATCTATGCGCTTGGGCATATCATCCTTTATAATTATATGTATGTGTATATATATATATATATATATATATATATATATATATATATATATATATATATATATATATAATTACAACAGTGACATAAACAGGTACTCAAGTTTCGCTGGGTTCTGGGCCCCAATTCGTTCAGCTTGTCAGGATTTTTCTTATGACAGGCTGAACGAATTGGGGCCCAACGAAACTTGGGTACCTGTTTATGTCACTGTTGTAATTATTTATACTAAACTCGTCCTATGGACTGGGTGCTCTTACTCTTGGATATTTCCACTTAACTTTTACTTCAGTATATGACGATAAAAATGTATTTCATTTAGTCAGTTTTTTTAACATAAGCTATTATAACACACAGGGTAGCAGATTGCTAGACTCGTTAGAGCGTCAAACAAAATACTTTACAGCATTTAACTATGCTCAAATCCTGTCAAGGTCACCTTTGCCTTTCATCTTTCTGAGTTCGATAAAAGTACTAGTTATGTACTGGTGTCGATATAACGGACACCCTCCTCAGCAAAACTACAGATCCTGTGCCGCAATTTCAAATAACTATTTCTAACACAAAGTTTATTTTTTGGATTTCGTACTTTGTGACTACGAAACTAGATTAATTGTTTCTACGTTAGGCACAAGGCCAGCAATTACCCAGTGTATTACTGGTACTTTATTTTATCGACCCCGTAAGGATGAAAGGCAAAGTTAACCTCAGCGGGATTTGAACTCAGAATGGCAACTAGATTAATAGACCCTCATTATAGTCATTATTTTTAACGGACCCGTTCAAATCCCGCCGAGGTTGACTTTGCCTTTCATCCTTACGAGGTCGATAAAATAAAGTACCAGTAATGCACTGGCATAATTGATGGCCTTGTGCCAAAAGTAGAAACAATTATTTTTAACGGACCTATATCGAAGAATTAATAGGTATATACGCGAGATAGGGTAGGGTTTGGATAGGAAGGTGTGGTGGTCAACTGTAGGAGTGGTCTATCGACTGGCTATACTTTGAATCGCTAGGGATTAGGATAAAGGAAGTGGAGGTGATCAAAGAGAGTGGTAGTATCAACGATAGAGGGTGTTTAATGTCTACGTGGTTGATGTCTTGGCAGGAATTGAGTGACCTCTAGAGGCCATTGAATGAGGAGAGATACCATGTTTAAAAAAGAGGAGAGAGAGAGGCAGACAGAAGCGAAAAGGGGTAAATAAACGCTGGTGACAAAACAAATAAAATAAAGTGGAAGTAGATCAATAAACAAGTGACAGAATGAGCGTTTAGTGGTTAGTATTGTTACTAGAATCATCATCATCACCACTACAACTCAGGGCTGTTTTTGTCCTTTTGTGGCCAATAAAAGAAATTATGATTATCATTATCAATAGTATTAATATTAGTGTTATTATTTAACTTTGCATATTCATCCTTACGGGGTCGATAAAATAAACTACCAGTAATGTACTGGAGTCGTCTTTCCCCTCCCCTTCAAATTGCTGGCCTTGTGTCTAAAGTAGATTCAATTATTTATATTTTTATCATTATTATTATCATCATCATCATTGTCTTCATCGCCATAACCACCACCATCATCATCATCATCATCATCATCATCATCATTGTCTTCATCGCCATAACCACCATCATCATCACCACCACTACCACAACCCTCCTCCTCCTCCTCCTCCTCCTCCTCCTCCTCCTCCTCCTCCTCCTCCTCCAGGGAAAGTTATTGAATCATAAGCTCGGGAAGAATCCTGTACAATTGAAAGTTAATGAAAAATCGTTGAATGAAACGATTGATGGAAAATTATATGATGCCCCTCAAATCAAGAACAATTTCTATAAGGTAATATTACTGAACAAATAAAGCATAATGACAAACATCATCATTATCGTCATCATCATCACCATCATCATCATCATCATCATCACCACCATCACCATCACCATCACCATCACCATCATCATCATCATCATAATCATCACCACCATCACCATCATCATCATCATCATCATCATCATCATCATCATCGGATCGAAAATAAAGAACTCCAGCTCCATAGATTTTAGAGTTAATGAAAAATAGTTTAATGAATGCAAAACTATATAGAATCTTGGATAATTCCCCCAAGTTAAGGATAGTGAACAGGATACAACATTTAGGCCGTGAAGAAATGTTATCATTAAAACAAAGTAAAAACCGAGGAATGAATTGCGATTTGACTAAACTTTAGAGATATGTTCTCGTAGACGCAACATGGTTGAATCTGCCTTGTGAGTGAAATTGGGTAGATGAAAACTGTTTGGAAGCCTTGTTATACACTGTGTCGCGCCAAATCTCGTTGAGCAATTCGTTAAGGGTACACGTGTCTGTGGAATGATCAACCACTTGCAAAATAATTTCACGAACAACTGGAACGCTCATCATCGAAACTGACTGAGGTCCATTTCAATCTCATTCCATTCTATGGATATGTTCTGTAGTATGGTATAATATCAAAACAAAACACTGTTAATGCACCAATGTTTTATGAATTAATGCACTGGGTAATTGCTGGCCTTGTGCCTAAAGTAGAAACAATTATATATAAATCGTTCCATATAATTTACTTAAGCCTATGGTAGAGTCTCTGTGAACAGTTAAAGGCATGAAATTCCAACTCATAATTGAAAGATTGAATCTAGTCCTGTTGGTCCTACGTTATCTGTCCTCAAATATACTATATATACAGCCACGTAGTCTAGATTTGTGTATTACATACAACCATGTGTGTATGTGTGGGTATATATGTGTGTGTGAGCGGACTTGTGAAATACCAAACCCAGCATGAGTCCATTGAAGTGTGTCGGACGGAGAGTAGCTGATGGCCAGTTTGGCAGCAAATATTGACCAGAATTTATGATGACGTAGAAAAACAACAGCCAATAGCAAGACAAGGGAGGAAGATGTTTTTTGAAGCTAACACCCCAGTGAGAAAATTTGTTCCGAAAGTATTGCATGTGTCCGAAGAATCTGCAGATCTAGGATCAGACAGATCCATACAATGATCCTGTCTCGAGCTATCTGCCGGCGAAACAATTGTAACACACAATAAACTGAGTTCAGATGCATCACTGATTTTTCGTTTTATATTATATCACACTCTGCTCTGTAAGAACATAGAGTGCTCAACTGGCATACCGCCTATGGAAGCATCATAGCTACCATTAAACACACACACACACACACACACACACACACACACACACACACACACACACACACACACACACACACACACACACACACACACACACACATATATATTGTGTACGGAACCTATTCCATTGCTCATAATTTGAATTTGACCGTCATAAACCGGGGTTAGCTCCCTTTGGAGTAACATGTGCCTTCACAACCGGACTGGCGGCTGAACGAAAGCCTGTTGAGAAAGTAAATCTACTGTTCGATCTTCCAGAAACTTAACTTGCATACACTGCAAGCGGATTTTGTTGATTTCGGATTTACAGAAACCTAACTGAGATATTGCAAAATATCGAAGTGATGGTCCGGGTTTGTTATATATATATATATATATATATATATATATATATATATTGTTATACTTTGGGAGGGTCATGTTGCCAATAAGAAACACATGCTTTCACTTCAATTTATTATAAATTTCCGGTTGGCTGGTTGGTTGGTTCCACAACCGGATGGTTGTTCATATATTGTCAAAGTTCTTTCGTCACACATTCTGTGACCTCTTCAGTAACTGGGGATTCTTTTCTTCGTTTTGTGCCTCTCCTTTGTTCTGTCCTACGTCTTCTTGATTTTGTGTGTGTTGTGTGCTTAGTTTGCGCATGTGTTACATTCGGGTGTCTGTGTGTGTTTTTATTTGTTTATTTATTTGTTTATTTACATGTTACTAGTTAGTTGTTTGTTCTATGTGTGTATGTTTTCATTTTGTCCTTAATTGAAAGTTGTGATGTTGCTATTCCATTCAGGGTTTTCTATTTAATTTTGATTGGAGTTCATTTATGTTTATTGCCTCTGTGATTTGTCTAAACATTGCGTCTTTTCTGTGTGTAGAATTTATTTATATTTCTATGTTCTCTAATTTGCCCTTATGTTCTATTTTAGCATATTGGTGGAGTACTGATGAGTCTTTTCTATCTTGAAGTTCTCCTATGCTACGAGCTGAAAGCAACTGGTGCGTGAGTTTCTTATTGGCAACATGACCACCCCAAAGTATAACAATATCGGTTTCAACACACGTTTTCAGATAAAGAATCTTGCTAAACAAATTCAGAAACGAAATATATATATATATATATATATATATATATATATATATATATATATATATATATATATATATATATATATATATATATATATATATATATATATATGTGTGTGTGTGTGTGTATATGTATGTATTTTTTCTCGCGAGTCAGTTCTTTGGTTGCTACGGACCCCGCGGCTGAATTACCAGTCGCTATCTTCAATTTGCAAATTGTATGTTATTACTCTGAGGTTTTATACCTTGTCGAGTGCTTGGCTGCACTTCTGAATGCATTCGTCGGCTTAGCTGCGGCCCGAGCTTCGAATATGCTGTACGTCCATTTGTATATATATATATATATATGGTCGTTTATTTTCGGCTTCATGGGTGATTTTAGGCATGACCTCTATGTGTTGGTATTTTAACGATAGTTATAGCTCTGATTTTTCCAAATTATTAAGCCCTCTGCCACATATATCGGATATTGTTTATCGTGATTTCGTGGGCTGATATTCCGATTCTCGATTATTCTACTATATTTAGCTCTCGACCCTAGCTATTGACCAGTTAATTTTATTGATGATTTTTTTTGTTGATCTTATTGACTGATGAATAGCTCTTGTTTATTTTAACATGTCTGTTGAGCACTCTGATTCGATATGTGATAATTTGTATTCTTACATAATTTACACATCACCGAATTCTTTCGCTAATATAAGGGTTCCCTCCCTTGCTGAATACCATGTGCGTTATTTGGCTTCGGGGCCCCTCTATACGTTGATAAATACTCGTTGATAAAGCTTTCCTCGTTCCTCTCTTCTCTATAAGTCTTATATATCTTTTATGTAGGCTGATAGTGATTGGATTAAGGAATTGCAGAAACCCAAGAAGCTAGATTTAACATCATTCTAGCTGGTCCGGGTAAGTTTTTTACATTCATTTAATTTATTAATTTATTGATATTTTATTTGAGTGACTCGAATCTTCCTGGTCGTTTATTTTCGGCTGCATGGGTGATTTTAGGCATGACCTCTATGTGTTGGTATTTTAACGATAGTTATAGCTCTGATTTTTCCAAATTATTGAGCCCTCTGCCACATATATCGGATATTGTTTATCGTGATTTCGTGGGCTGATATTCCGATTCTCGATTATTCTACTATATATATATACAAATGAGATCAATCAGATCTTTGATCTGATTGATTAATTTGTATATATATATATATGAAATATGAAATATAAGAATCAAAGAACTGTTCAAAACATTATTGTGCTTACAGCTGTTTCCTCCAAACCGAGGTTTGGATTCTTCGGAGCAATTTATTAATGCATGGACAGTTATATGACCTCCTTTTCAGCCGAGAGACATACCAATACATATTCAAACATTGATACATATTCAAACATTGTGGGTCAACATTCATTACAGAATTTAGAGTGGCAGTACACACTTCGAGATTACATTTATATTAATAGGTACAATCAAAAATCAAAGATATAGGTTAAAGTACAACATGAAGATAAGTGGTTATATAGTGCAAATGTTATATGTGTGGCACGCATGTGCGTCTTGTTTATATAGTGTGGCAGAGAGATATGTGTGGTAGAGGCACTTAGGTAGGTAAATAAGAGTGTTAGGTTGGTAGATCTGGTGGCAAAGTCTTTATATGATTGATGTAGTCTGTGTGTGGAGAAATATTATAAGCATTAAAGATAGTGCAAGCATTAAAAGTGTTATAAGTATTGGAGATGCACAGCGCAGGGATGTCAAGTAATTCATGTACTTCGGCATTTTCATGGTCAAGGGAGTGTATATTTCGATTATATGCCTTTCACATAATCCACGACAATCCAGTTAGAGATCGTAGTCTGGTGTTCTTTAGTTCGATACAGGAGGTTGTTACGTTTCGAGAAACGCCATTGAATACCGGAAGTGTGTGTGTGGCTAAGGGGAGTTAATGCATGCGGGGAGGTAACTCTGGGGTTTCCATATCTAGCCATTAAAGTGTGTCCCAATATAGACCCTAAATTCTATGGTGAGGTGCACCTTCCAAGAGAGACTTTTAAAGCATAAAGTGTACTAACTATAGAGTAGTTTAACTAAATTATGCTGAAGGTGATCATATTATTATTAAGGTGGATTAACCCATCATAAGGTGCTACAAATGGAAATTATAGATGATGAGCGAGGATTCTAAATTAATGATCTCTGTGGTTGTAGTCTGCTCATATGGCCAAGTGCGGTGATTGCAGGATTGCTTCAGGACCCAATGATCTCTGGTAAGATCTGGGTCATCACTTGCTACATTGGATGTCGAAAGATAATCGTCCCCAGGCAGGCCGAAGGTCAATCCGCAGTCCTCGCGACCTCTCTCTGACCGTCAGATCATCCATATACGTACAACCCGCACGGCAGTTGCATTGCATTCACTCACTGCGCTCCGCAGCCCGGTCCTACTGGTCAACAGCGCTACTCGATTAAATCATTTT
Organism: Eledone cirrhosa; assembly: GCA_964016885.1. Classification (NCBI taxonomy): domain Eukaryota; kingdom Metazoa; phylum Mollusca; class Cephalopoda; order Octopoda; family Eledonidae; genus Eledone; species Eledone cirrhosa. Next base: position 358,215,301 of record OZ024740.1, read on the forward strand.
ACATCTGTCTAAGGAAGGTGTTTCCTCTGCCCAACACCATCCAACCGATCAATTCATGCTCAAATTACCCTTAGAGCGGTGTATTGTCGTGGATTATGTGAAAGGCATATAATCGAAATATACACTCCCTTGACCATGAAAATGCCGAAGTACATGAATTACTTGACATCCCTGCGCTGTGCATCTCCAATACTTATAACACTTTTAATGCTTGCACTATCTTTAATGCTTATAATATTTCTCCACACACAGACTACATCAATCATATAAAGACTTTGCCACCAGATCTACCAACCTAACACTCTTATTTACCTACCTAAGTGCCTCTACCACACATATCTCTCTGCCACACTATATAAACAAGACGCACATGCGTGCCACACATATAACATTTGCACTATATAACCACTTATCTTCATGTTGTACTTTAACCTATATCTTTGATTTTTGATTGTACCTATTAATATAAATGTAATCTCGAAGTGTGTACTGCCACTCTAAATTCTGTAATGAATGTTGACCCACAATGTTTGAATATGTATCAATGTTTGAATATGTATTGGTATGTCTCTCGGCTGAAAAGGAGGTCATATAACTGTCCATGCATTAATAAATTGCTCCGAAGAATCCAAACCTCGGTTTGGAGGAAACAGCTGTAAGCACAATAATGTTTTGAACAGTTCTTTGATTCTTATATTTCATATAACTGCTCTGTAAATCATCTGATGTTTTTACATTGAGCTACTTAACTTACTGGTAATAAGGTAGTAATACATTACTGCCTACCACTATTTAGGGTGTGTGTAAAATACTTACAACTGCTTAAGGTTTTGTGTTTACATAACCATAAATAGTATAACTAATACTATATATATATATATATATTTATATATATCCACCTACATACCTACCTGTTTACTTCTATCAAGCTATCTATCTATTTATTTCGTAAGATTGAATCGAGAAGGGCATGACTATAAAGCGAGCTTCTTAACCACATGACTGCTTAATCTCCTGTTATGTTTCTAAGCGTTATCATTGCAATAAAATAAATGATGAATTCTAGTATCTTTGATTGATATAGCATCATCTATTAAACAATTATTGTGTTAAACATTTAATGATTTCGTGATTTAGCCTTCGGTCAGTATTAAATGTTAATAGCTGTAATCATAAACGAAAGATTGCGTTATCAATATTCTTCAGTTAATTCTCTGGTAAGCACTCACCCTTAAAAGATCTGGAGGTATATGAATGCACTAAATTTCATATACATCTCATTAAAAGGGTTTGCTTTTCATAATCAACACTGCATCACCGAGCCAAAGATTTAATCGAAACGAGCTCACCGGATCGACTAAAATGTGTAGCTATATCTCCCTCCTCTACTGTTGTAAAATGATAAGGACATATTGGAAAATGGGGTTCTAGATATACTGTGCCTCAAAAAAAAAAAAAAAAAAAGCGAAAAGAAACAAATTTTGACATGGTTCGTGTTTGAGGTATTTCGATCTTTGATCTGATTGATTAAGTATGATCTGGACCTAATCAACAACAATAACTATAACAACAACAATACTATACTCATTATCTGACAGAGATATACTGTGCGATGTTGTTATGTAAGTATAACTACAAGGAAATCGTTTCATTTTGATTGTAATTAGTCGTGTCTCTGGAGACCGTTTAAAGTCTTGAAAAGATTCAAACAAGTTCCATTATATGTGTAGGAATGTAAGGGTGGCGGATTGGCAAAATTAGTAGAGCGTCAGACACCATGTTTAGCGGCATAGAGTTATGACTCTTTACGTTTTGAGTTCAAATCCCGCTGAGGTTAACTTTGCCTTTCATCCTTACGGGGTCGATAAAATAAAGTACCAGTAATGCACTGGGATCGATTTAATCGACTTCCCCCCAAAACGAATTTTGGCCTTGTTCCTATAGTAGAAATCATTATATATGTAGGAATGTAGGCTTAGGTAGGAATATAAACACGAAAAAAATACATTATTACAGTAAATATACCTAAATATAAACTGTTCTTTCCATGCAAGGCACTAATGGTGCAATATTAACTACAGTGTACAATAAGATGTGATCTACGTAAAGATTACGTGTCTCTATTACTGCAGTAATAAAAACTCTTTCCAAATATTGTGGTACATTCTGGCGAATTCCAGTTGAATAGAAAATTATGAGAATTATAAATAGTGTCGGCAGGAGGCCATACCATTTTATTTTAATTTTACTATATCAAACACTTTTACTAATTAGAGAATATTTGTGAGCTGAATGTATTTTTCTTGAATTTTGTCCCGAGCAAGATGGTTGGATAACATCCATGAGCTTGGCTGGTCACACTTGGGGATCCTGCTGGATCAGTTGGAGACATTTGCTGCTGATAGAACCCACTGGAAGGAGTGTTTGAGGACTCTTCCCCCACGACCCACTCAGGAATAAGTGGGCGAAGGAAAGAAGAAGAAGAAGAAGAAGAATATATATCAATATAATGTTCCACACAGATTAAAGTCAACTAAATAGCAGAAGAGGGATAATATGACAGCTGAGTGATTTTATAGGTTGTTAGTCTACAGTAAAATGCAAATCCCAGGATCTAAAGAAACTGCTGAAGGTTTGTGTTGAGAACAACTAATTAAAAGAAGAACCCCCTTCCACCTCCTCCCCATTCTTCCCTGACACTAGAGTCCTTGCCATTCCCTCCCTTTTCTGTTTTTTTTTCTTTATATTTTCCTATTTCACATTCCATCCTTCTCAATCTAAATTTTCTTTTTTTCTATTCAACTGTATTTATATGATATATTCCATAAATAAAATTACCACAATAATCTATTTGATGGAATGTTAATAAGTTCAAATGCCTCGAGGAGTGCAAAGTCTAATAATGGTTGGTATCGGAGTCAGGCGGTGAATGTCAACTACCCAACCAACTTCTCTTGTTTATTTTAGTTTGTTGTCATTTTACTCTCTGGTCAAGAGCAAGACCTTGAAAACTTAGACTTCACTTGAAATTATCAATATTCACAAGCAGGAAGAGAACATAAAATAAATAAGGAAAAGTGGAAATGTGTGAGAGGGGCTGACACTATATCTCTGGATAGGCGGTGTGTCTCACGATGAACACACAGCGACACCTGCTTCATCAGTCACTCCACCTTCACAGGCTGGATACACTCCGCCATATTTTCTGTGGTAGGAAAGTCGACAATTTGTATTTCCTGATCAATGGAGTACTATTTTTATATGCATAAATCCAGAGAAAAGAGGGAAAAAACATTTTGTAACATTTATTTTTTTCTCGATATACATAAATAAATATCTTTCGCATCCACTCAACCACAAAATATCCTTATATCTCTCTTCAAAAAAAAAAAAAAAAAAAAGGACATATATGATTATGTAGACCAATGTCCGATTTTTCTTATAAAAAACAACAGCCAGAATGATAATAACAAAAACAACATCAATAAGAACAAAACTGTCTATCCTACTATCTATCCTGTCTCGGATTCTGTCTAACACGTGGAAAACACGCTGGTGAGTAAATGTTTTAATTTCATTGGAAATTGCATGAACTGAATCTACATTCTTACACCATTTTGTAGATAAGCTGCCACCCTACACTTTGTAGGTGGTAGCAACCCCAAATAATAAGCCCATCAGGGCGAAAAACGGAGAAATCCCACTAAATTTCTACCGGAATTTTGAATATAGCCAAAATGGCCAAATTCTTTGACCTCATCTTCACAAAAAACACATCAGAGAATTGTGGAGATGGGCTGTTAATCTCACCTTCCACAGTACTAGTAGCAGGTGAAGGCTGCCTGCCTGCTGCTATCACCAACAACAACAACAACAACAGTAACAACAACTGCAACAAAAACAACAACAACATCAAAACTGTCAGCCAACAATTAGACAGAGGTGGTGGAGGGACGGTAAAAGTGTCAAGCCAACAAGCAGCTCGCACCGCCTCATTGAAACACTTCGATATGTTTAAAACCCACCCTGACAACAACACCAGCACCACCAACACGAAAACTGTGAATGACACAAACCAAAACAACGCCATCAACAACAACAGTGACAACGAGAACAAGAAGAACAACAACGACAACAAAACCACAACCAACAACCAACAACAACAACAACACCAACAACGGAAAAAACGAAAACAACATCAACAATAAGAACAATAATAACAACAACAAGACCAATAACTGCAACAAGGAAGTAAACGACAAAATATTTGCTCAAACCGTAAAGAAAACGGTAAGCTACACTCCGGTAGATATTTCAAATGCAAATGAGCTTTTGAATAACGCCAGACAATATGAAACTTTTGGGGAGAACGGATCATTCTCCATAAACTCTCCCCCCAGATTTGCGAAGAGAAGCTGCCTTGAAAACTATGATTTTCAGGACAATCTCAAACAAAACACGAAAACCGACTCAACTTTCACAAGGCGAAATTAAGTTGGCTTTAAAAAATGCCTTAAAAGGCATTGCTTTTATTCAGAAGGGTAGACTCTACGGGAGTTTATCCATTCTAATGAAAGACCAATTGACGGGCACAGAAATATTCTGTCACCAATTGTGTCACCGCTGTTCACCTTTTTCCCCACTTACATGGGGAAAAGGATACAGAAAATAAAATCCAAAGTATCACACCAAATATTGATATTTGGTGGGTACTATGTGGATTTTTAAACCACGAAACAGACTATATAATATCGGTAGGTAAGTCCTCCGGCGACCTGTTCAGCGGAACTAGCCTGGAAGTTCTGGTCCAAATGACACCAGAACGAATAGCTAGAATCCCGCAACGTGTGTTGCTGGATGGGCTTATATACATAAACATTTCGATCGAGGGTAGACGGCCCTCATGTTACCACTGCTCAAGCAGGGGTCACCTGAGAGCTTCCTGTCCTCGGCTAACTAGCCCAAAAAAGGCTCTACTGACAACACCAGCACAACAATCACCACCACCACTACCACCACCACCACAACAACAACAGCATAAAAAAATAGTGACAACAAAACAAACGACAAACACAGTCCCACCCAACCCCTCCCCACCTAAAACAACTCCAGAAACACCCACACACATAACAGCTCCCCAAAATGTACCCCTCCCAACAACACGGATGAGGCCTCATCATCGTCACCCAGTGACGATGAGGGAGAGCCTTTCCGACCAGTAAAAAGAAAAAAGAAAAGACATAACACAAACAAAAATGCAACAAACACAAACACCAACACAAGCTACGCAAACAGCACAAACAAAAACACCCCCTCCTGAAAACAAAACACCTACTACAAAACGTAAACACACACAAGAACCACAGACAAAAAGCAACCCAACACAACAAAAATGTTACACCTACATAAATACTAACAATAAAACTTCAACAGACACCATATATAAAAACCCTCCGGTGCAGACCGAAGGGAAAACTTTTACACACTCTTCGGAGAATCCTAATCTTAAAATGATTAAGACCTCCATGGACACACATAAACAGTTAAAAGAAAAATTTCCTAACGATGTAGGTAACTCCTGCGTCAAACCCTACAATCGAGTCCTGTTAAAATGCTCCCCACCCCACCCCCATCCCACCAGACACCCCTCCCACCAAACATCTCTGTCCCCACCCCTCCAGAGACCACCATCCCACCAAACAACCCCCCAACACCCCCATGGAAATTGTGCAGCCTGGTCCCCAGGAGACGAAGAGGTGAGTGATTTCTTTTCCTCTTCTTTTAATTTTTCAGCACCAACATGGCCAATATAAGAGTTGGATGTGTGAATGTACGCGGCCTGGGGATGCCCTGGAAACAGGGTAAACTCTTAAACGACCTCAGTTTATCGGCCGATTTGACCTGGCCGATAGATATCGACTAGATTTTCCAACTGTGCCACAATGGACGTGGACTAATCGTAGCGGAACATCTAGATCGTACCTAGATAGGGTTCTAGTTAGAAAGAAGGATAGGGACATGTTAAGCTGTCCACAAATGTTCATGGTTGCCTATTCAGATCACAAATTAGTAACCTGCTTAGTCAACCTTGACAAAACCCTTAGACAGGGACCCAGCTACTGGAAGCTGAACTTGTCGTTACCGACATGCAAAGCCTACAGTAGACGGATTAGCACTTTAGTTAAGCAGCACTTGACGGGGCCCATTGTCAACAACAGATGGTGGTACTCTCTCAAGAGGGCAGTTTAGGTTTTAGTAAAGAATTATTGTAAGATAGAAATAAGACCGAAAAGGAACTGGTAGATAAAGTAGAAGAGGCACTTAGGAGTGGCAACTTAGACAGCGTGCTAGCGACGAGAACGACTTGGACCAGTTCTTCGACGCAAAGCATGAAGGCTGCGTTGTCAAGCAAAATACGTGCTCTGGGAAACGAGGGAGCCAAAGCTGTTAGCTGGGCCCGAGTGACGGAGGCGAAAAGTGGCAACAAGTCCACGATTCGGTCTTTGAACGACCAAGACGGACGCGTGATACGTGAGCCGAAGAAAATGTGCGCAGCCTTTCAGCGGCACTTTGCTCAACTGTTCGGGCAGGGCGGCGCGCCGGGAGGGGCTATGGATTTCGGTTCATACCTCTACGGCCTACCGCGACTATCGGACAGCGAGGCGAAGTTCTGCGAAAGGCCGATTTCGGCCGCTGAGATAGGGGACGCACTGAGCCAATGCGGTAAACGCAAATCTCCAGGTCTCGACGGTCTACCCTACGAATTTTACGTAGCAATGCCGGACTTGTTCTCCGGTCTCCTGGAAGCGGTCTACTGAAACTGGCAGCAGAACGGGAGAATTCCCACTTCTGTGACCAAGGGCGTAATCACGTTAGTCATGAAGGACGAGAACAAGGGGGATGACATAGGCAACTTCCGGCCCATAACTCTGCTCAACACAGAGTTACAGATTTTGGCCAAGGTGTTGGCAAAGAGGCTGGCGCTTGTCGTCGAAAACCTGGTGGGAGAAGCGCAGACATGCGCAATCCCGACCAGATCCTTACACGACAACCTCCACCTCATACGCTACATCATAGAGAGGGTAGGGTATAAACCTGGCTTCGGTGGGGCCCTGATCAACTTGGATCAGTCTAAGGCTTTTGATAGGGTTGACCTTCGTTACCTGGATGCGGTGCTCGAGGCGGCAGGCTTCGGACCCGTGTTCAGGGCTGGATTGCTGCAATGCACAGCAGCAACATCTGCTCAAGGGTCATGGTGAACGGCTACCTCTCGGAGCCGTTCCATATCACGCGATCCATCCGACAGAGATGCCCTCTCTCCTCTCTTCTGTACGTACTGACTCTCGAGCCACTACTGCGGAAGTTGGAGCTATTGCAGGGCATCCCTTTGGAACCGGGACTGCGAAAAGCGGCGTCGGCCTACGCCGACGACGTGACAGTAATGGTGTCGAGCACCTCGCAAATCGGGGAGATCGGCACCTTACTGGAGGAATACGAAAGGTTCACAGGAGCGAAGCTGAACCGGGACTAATCCGTCGGTTTGCAACTCGGAACGTGGAGAGGCAAACCGATGCCTTCCGATGACGTCGTCGGACGCTGGACGGAAGGACCGGTAAAGCTGCTCGGGGTCTGGTTTGGTCCGGACCTCCAGGTGTAGAAGAACTGGAACGAAGTGACGGCCAAGGTGTTTGCGCTCATCCAGAAGTGGGCCGAGTGCAAACTATCCTTGAAAGGTCGAGCGGAGGTGGCGAACACTTTTATAGCGTCCGTCATCTACTACTGCTTGACCGTCGTGCCTTGTCCAGCCAAAACGCTCACCAAAATGGAGCGCGTGCTCTTCCAATTCCTTTGGAAGAAACGGGCTCCTTTGGTGAGAAGATCCATCTGCTGCCAACACCCTTCTAACGGAGGGCTGGGGATGCCGTGGCTGACGATGCGCAAACACGCGCTCAGGCTGCGGCACCTCCACGTATTCCTCACCAGACAACCGGTGTGGGCCCCGTTCGTGAGGCGAGCCTTCCCACGTATCGTCTCGCTGACCGAGCTGCAGTCCTGGGTCAAGCATAGACCGAGGAAAATGGGCGACTGGCACATCGAATGTGCTCAGGCGCTCACAGTCCTCTGGCAAACGGACCCCGCGATCAATGGAGACTCCACTTCGACATTCTATAGAGGGTTGGTCCGCAGCAAGTGCGACGACGCGCTCGGAGAAACTCTAGGCGTAGAGGAGGACGAACTGGCCAGTCTGTTCGGTAGGACCAATGGACAACTTACAAATGTCCCTGGCCTGGCAGTGCTACCGAGGAGCTCTACCAGTTCGAAACAAGCTCTACAGATACGGGCGCCCGGGTAGGGACCCTTCGAAAAAGATCTGTCCGAGATGCGTGCGCGACGAGGAAACCGTTGCACACGCATTTGTACACTGCCCGGGCGTTACCGACCTGTGGGGCTATGTAGAACGACTATTGTCGCGGGTGGGACCAATCCAGTTGACCACCGAGTCCATTGTCATGATCAAACCGCCACCCTCCTTCAAAAACGAGGGAGAGGCGGTTTTCCTATGTGTTATGGCTATGGTGAAAGAGGTTATATGGTGGACGAGGTTAAAAGGCTGAGGTCAGACACCTTTCTCTCCGGCGAGCAACTGATTCGTTTTTTCAAATATCATTTTGGAAGAAGAATCAGGATGGAGAGAGAGGTGCTGTACCCCAGCAAATTTTATAAAAGGTGGGTGAATGTGGCAAAGATAGCCCGAGTGGTTGGGCCTTCTCTCTATATAAGCCTGTAGGTTGATGAAAAAGAGGAAGAGAGAAAGGGAGTACTCACTCTTGGTGCTCCTGGAGATGAGGGTTGTACATTTTTTCGGGGTGTGTACAACCCCTGTGTAACACCTCCCCCCTATTGGGGATTTAAATTGTTATTTGTTATTGTATTAGTTTTATTTTCATATACCTGTATGTAAACTCCCCATTTGTATTTGTCCTCTTCTTTTGTGCCCTTGTGGCTAATAAAGAAATTTATCTATCTATCAATCTATCTACCTACTAACCTATCTGTCTGTCTGCCAGTCTGTCAATCTGTATGTATGTATGTATGTATGTATGTATGTATGTATGTATGTATGTATGTATGTTTTCTCTTTCTCTTAATTTTGAGTATATTTTTTTGACCGGCCACCTTCCTGGTGGCAAGGTTGTAAAAGAAAAGAAATTGTCATCCCTTGAATCGCAAGAATGTTTTGCAAATTTTGAAGGTGCCAGCTATCGCAGCCATTTGTAGACTATGAATTAGGGAGCTGCGCTTTTTGTCCGCAAATCCAAGTTCAGTCATACTTTGGTCCAAGCGGGTTGGTATATAACCCGTAGAACCAATAATGATGGGTATGAAGCTAAAGGTGTATCTTGGATACTGGATTTGTAAACTCCTCATCAATGGTCCGTAGATGTCCTCCTTCTCCTGTATTTTTCTGACAACGTTTACATCAAGTGGGCAGCTGATCTCCACAACAGAACACGTTTTCAATGTGTGGTCCCAAACTACAATATCAGGCCGGTTGTGCTTTAATTTGGTGGCAGTTTTTATTTTCAGGTTCCACCAGTATTCCTTAGTGCCATCTGTCTCAATATATTCTTCCTCGTTTGTTGTTAATTTTGTTTTCCGAAGTGCGTTCCAGATGGTTCTAGCTATCCCATCGTGTCTCATGGGGAGGTAGTAGCGAGATGACATTCTTTCGCAGCTGGCAACAATGTGGCTTACATCCTCGATCTTTGTTTTACATAGCCTACATTTATTGTCAGCTGCTGGCCCTCCTCTTTTGTGCAGCAGATATTTGGTAGGGAGTTCTTGTTCCTGTATTGCATAGAGATATCCCTCAAGGTGTGATGTCATAAACTTGTCGGAACTCCATGCCAGGCTTTTTGAGTGGTTTATCCCCTCTATGGTCTGTGTTTTACATGCACAACTTTTTCTGTAAATTGGTCAATTTTTTAATCTTGTTTGAACATTGAATAGGATCTTCCGATTTCTCTGGGTGAGAGATTTATATCAGGCTTTATTCCATATCTCTCCTCCAGATCAGTCGCTATTCTAATGATATTTCTTTTTTCATGGTCATAAACCTGGGCAAGATGGTTGCCAATCTTTTTCCTCTGTTGAAGGTGTTGCTTCAGTGTCACTATCCGGGTCTCATATGTTGTTAATATTGATTTTAGACCCCGGCCACCTTCCTTGCGTGAGAAGTATAGCCTATCCACATCACCATTGATGTTAAAGTTCCCAGTAACACTGAGAAGTTTTCGAGTTCTAACATCCATCTCACTTAGTTCTTGCAATGACCAGTTCAGTAGGCCAAATGTTGGCGTTAGAATTGGCACAGCATAAGTATTGTGGGCAATGTATTTGTTGTATGCTGACAGTTCTGATGACCATATTTTCTTTACTCTTCTGAGGTATTCAGTTCTGGTTCTCTCCTTATTTATGGGTCCATCATATCTGACATTCTCATCCTGTCCAAGATATCTGTAGTTGTCACCTGACTGCAGAGGTTGTATTGTCAGGCCGTTCATCTCTAGATTTCTAGAGGAGGGCACAGCTCTTCCACGTTTTACTGCCAAATATGCACACTTGGACTCACCAAATTTCATTTTGATGTCGGTTGAGAATTGTGTAATGAGGTCCAATTGTTTCTTGATGTCATTGATATTTGGCCCATACAACTTCAGGTCATCAACAAAGAAAAGATGGGAGATACTTCTGGTCCCACTTCTTTGTCCACCTTGTTTCCTGAGTAGGTAAGATAGTGGATTCAGTGAGAGAACGAAGAGTAGCACTGACAAGCTATCACCCTGAAAGATGCCCTTCTGGTAATGTATCTTATCAGTCTTAACTTGCTCCTTCTCACCTCTAAGGATCAAACTGGTGTACCAGTTCTTGGTCAGGCGTTCAACAGCAGCTACCAATGGTTGTGGGACTTTAGCTAACTGTAAAGCCTTAACAATCCACCCATGAGGTATACTATCAAATGCTTTTTGATAGTCCAGCCACACGACAGTCATGTTTCTGCGATTCTTTGTTGTTTTTTCCTGAATCATTTTGTTAGTTAGTAGGTGATCTATGCAACCCCACACCTCCCTCTTTCCACCAGCTTGCTCAGGTGTTATGATGTTGTTGGTAGCACAGTGATCCTGTAAGAACAGGTTAAGGCACCCAGTATATAATTTATACATGATGTTTTGGCAGGCAATTGGGCGGTAATTTTTAGCAAGGGTGGTTTGGCTATTTTGGGGAATGAGGAGAGTAGAGGCAGTTGATAACCATCTGGGCAGTTCTTGTGTGCCCTTAATGGTTTCTGTAAACAGCCGTATGAGATCTTGCCGATAGAAAGTGAAATTCTTCAACCAGTATCCTGTAATGAGGTCTGGGCCTGGCGATTTCCTATTCGACATTTTCTGTAGATCTGTTTCCAGTATTGACTCATCTATGTCATATTGTTTTGTCTGGACATGTTGGCAGTAGTCCTGTTCCAGTTCTTTTAGCCAGTTAGCTTGTCTGTTGAATCCGTCATCCGTTTCCCATACAGATCTCCAGTAGCTCTCAACCTGTTCTTTTGAAGGGGTGTCATTTACAGAGATTGAGCTTTTGCCACCGAAGCTGCGATAAACTGATTTAGGATCTCTGGCAAACAATCTATTTAGCACTTGTCGTTTATGTGCTGTTGACTTATATTTTAGTCTTTCTGTTGTAGCTGTGAGTTGTTGTTTCAACTGGTGTAATTTGGAGTTCAAAGTTTTAAATTTTGTATCTCCAAATCTTCTCTCTAACTTTTTCTTTAGGTCTTCCTGGTGTTGTGTGAAGTTGCTCTCTATGTTGCATTTCATAACGACTGCGATGTGTGAGATACTTCGTCTCAGGGACAAAATTTTGGTTTTTAAATTTCGCATCCACGCTGGTTCAGGCTTTCTGTTTGTATCTTGATTGCGTGGTTTTAGATGTGTGTTATATGATAGCAATGTGACAGCTGAAACATATAACAAAACATTAAGCGTTTCAAATGTCGTTTCTACACCTTTAGATCGTATAGCCTTCAGATAATTGCCAGCTATTTCGTTCACCGCTTCCAATTCCAATTTAGTGGGTTCTTTACTGACTCTAGTGTTGTATGGTCTGTCACTCACATTAAGGCTGTGTATCTCTTGAAACATATCATTCCATATCACTTGTAGGGAGCCCACAAGTTTTTGGTGCTCTGTTTGTTCAGTAGAGTCATGAATTTCAGCCTCGTTGTTGATGTGGTGACAATTACTACTAGAGTCAGCTGACCTTTCTCGCTGTTCTTCAGTGGAAGTGGGATGAATTTCAGCAAAATTGTTGGTGAGCTGTTCACTGTTAGATTTAGCTGGCCATTCTCTTTGTCTGTCAGTGGAGGTGGGGTGGTTGTCTACAAGGGCTGTATTTGTAGTATCACTCGATTCCGTTAGATGTATCAATTTACATCTAATGATACGTTTTGCCTGTTCATTTAAATGCTTTGGAGAAAAGTCTAATTCTGGGTGTTTGGAGTTCCATAAAGTTTTTAGCCTTTGCATAAAACCGAACTTTTGGGGTTCAGATTGTTTGTATGCTTCATATAATACTTTGTTAAGCTCGTTATGTATGTATGTATGCATGTATGTATGTATGTATGTATGTATGTATGTCAGGTCACCAGTTGGTGTTACTGGTAACATGTATCCCAGTACAACCTGTCTCATGATCGGGTCGTTGGCGATTAAACTGGCAACCCCACCAAGTTTTCTTGGTGAGGAGGGTGACTTTGGAGATCCTGCAGGACTAAAAACAAAACCTGTCAAAGGGCAAAGGAGCTCTTAAGAGTCGAATCCAAAATCACCGGGATAGATGACCCCTTAGCCTTTGTCAAGGCAGAATTCTAGGAGAAGGAAAACTCTGATATAACACCTGCAACCCTGATGGTATCCAATGATGTTGACTTGTTCTTCTTTTTGGTAAATATCATCTTGGTTAAGAGAGTGGGACTGGCTTTGTGCAGTGCCTTTGCTCACTATAAAAGCTTCACGGCACAGGCATTGCTTTATATCTGGAGATCTCTCTGCACTTGTTGTCACATGGTACCATGGGCCCAGCACTATGTGTCAATAATTGTCACAAGTGTAGTGTTTGTACCAGAGTTTTCAAGTCGCTGGCTGGACTAAAAAGTCACATTCGTTCAGCGCATCGGTAGGGGTTCTCCTACATGGATATAAAGTAGTGGCCGTACTCGAAAACGAGTTGGCAGCTACCATACCATGTATGTATGTATGTATGTATGTATGTTTGTATGTATGTATGTATGTATGTATGCATGCATGTATGTATGTATGTATGTATGTATGTACTATTTATAGCTATTAATTTATCTAACTATCTATCTAAATAACCCATTTGTGGCGCCTCCCCCCTATTGGGGATTTCGATTGTTGTAATTGTTTGTTTTTATATTTTTTACACGACTGTATGTAAAATCCCCGGCATGTCTTTGTATTGTCCCCTTTTCTTGTGCGCCCTTGTGGCTAATAAAGAAATCTATCTATCTATCTATCTATCTATCTATCTATCTATCTATCTATCTATCTATCTATCTATCTATCTATCTATCTATCTATCTATCTATCTATCTATCTATCTATCTATCTATATATCATCATCATTCGTCGACTACTGTCGAGATGATGGATCTCACTCTCATGCCCCATAATTCCCTGTCCCCCATCGCTGCCCCAGGTCCCGTCTACTGATTCCCGTATCCCTAGAGATTCCTACTCCTAGTCAGACTGGAGTCAGGGTTCCAGGGCAACAGAGCGGATATGATTTCATTGCTGGCACGGTGACAGTGGCCAGCAAATTGAGCTCTCCGGGATTTTAGAAGGGCAGAGGCTCGAGGGAGTTTGCCATAGATTTTAGACAAGGTGGGATGTCGTTTCCAGGATAGGTTTTGCACTCTCATTAAGAGGCGGGTATATGTGCCATCCAATCTCCTCTCAAGTTGTGATGTTAGTGTCCAAGTTTCAGATCCATAAAGTAATATGGGCTTAATGGCTGCTTGGAATATTTCCAGTTTTAGCTTGTTGGTAAGTTGAGATGTTCATATGGCGTGCATGTCATTGCACGCTGACCATGCCATACCCTTCCTGGTTAGAAAATCTTTTTGGAGGAGGAGATATATGAGCCAAGATACTTGTATCTTCCACCTGCTTAAGGGTGGTACCATTAAGGGTTCTGATGGGGTAGTTTGGACTGTTTGCGCATCTGTTCACATACTCAGTCTTGGGATAACTATCAACTGCCATCCGTTCAGGTTTCAGAGCCTTTAGGAATCAACACCTCTCCTTTCACTATGCCTGAGCTCAAAGAAGCCATCAAACAGCTCAAAGCCTCAAAAGCCTTTGGGCCGGATAATATACCTACCCTGATTTGGAAGGATGAGCATTTCCACATCCTTTTGCTCAACTTATGTAACCATACTTTCGAGACCAATAAACCACCTAGCGTCTGGCATGCAGCTCAAATTATCCCCATGCCCCAAAAAGGAGATCTTTCTTTAGCCACCAACTATAGAGGAATTTCTCTCATGGCAATTGCTGCAAAAATATACAACAAGCTTCTCCTGAACCGCTTAATTCCATTACTTGAGCCAATCCTTCGTAACAACCAGAATGGATTTAGGAGAGGTAGATCAACACTTAGCCAGATTCTCTGCCTTCGCCGATTATAGAGGAGTCCCAAAACCGCAATCTAGACCTTGCACTCATCTTTGTTGATTTTTCAAAAGCCTTCGACTCAGTTGACAGGTCGGGAATGTTTGAAATTCTACAACTTTATGGGATTCCTGATAAAATCATCGCAGCCATACGTGTAATGTATACAGATACCAAATCAACTGTCCTGACCCCAGATGGGGAAACACCACCTTTCTCAATCCTCGCTGGAATTTTACAGGGCGATACCCTTGCCCCGTATCTATTTATCATTGTTGTGGATTATGTTTTGCGCATGTCTGTGGATAGGATTCAGGATAGAGGATACCAACTACAGCCTAGGAGAAGCTCATGCTACCCAGCAAAATACTTGACCGACACCGACTTTGCTGACGACATCGCATTGATCAGTCGGTCACTGGAAAATGCTGAGAGTCTTTTGAAGTCATTAGAGCAAGCGTCCAACTGTGTTGGACTGTACCTCAACGAATCTATATATATATATATATACTCCTCTATAACAAGCTAAAGACAGAAAAAAAAGGCGTGAAGAGAAGAGGGAGTGGGAAACTCTACACTCATCGCAGGATAGCATACCTCAGCTGTACCCCACGGGCAGAGAAATGCACAGCTAGCTAGATATATAGCTATCGACAGACAAATGGTTGTAGATAAAAAGATAGATAGTCAGATAGATAGATAGACAGACAGACAGACAGATAGATAGATGCAGACAGATCAATATAGATAAACGATAAATAGCTATAGACAAATCAATAGGTATAAATAGATAGTTAAATAGCTCGATATATATAATTATACAGCTATAGACGGAGAGATAGACAGATAGACGTTATTGTTTATTTAGCCCGCATTGATAGATCCAATTTCTACCATAAGTCTTCATTCGCGAAAGATTGATATGGCTGATTTGTTTCTGATACAGACCAGCCAACCTCTAAATACCCAAACGGTGAGTACCATGAAAGAAAGTGTCCCCAAACGGGGAGAAATGAGGCAAAATGGGGAGATTTTGCATAATGAAAGCTATACCCATTTTCACAAGAGAAGATATCTCTCATCCACCCCAAAGTGGCTGGGGGATGTCCTTGTCGGACGGGGAGAGTTGACAAGTCTGTTGACATATTACAGAAAAAAAAACAAGTATGCATTGTTACCCGCAAAAAATCTAAGAACTGTTCCACTTTATACTTTGCTGTATTTAGACACACTTACTCAACTTTCTGAGCAGCGTATCTTGCCTTTCATCGGAATTGATGAATTAAATAGTTTAGTTCTAAAGCCTGTTCAGTTGACTTCTTCTCTTCCCAAATATTTCCTCTGACCTTCTATCTGTATTAAAGCTTAATATGTTTGTTTTCAATTGAACATTGCCGTTGGCAAAATCGGCAGAAATGTGTTTAATTAATGTCTCTCTACGTACAAATTTCAAATCTCAATGAAGTTGACTTTGCTTCAAACACCAGTGAAGTATTGGGAGTGGACGTGGTTGAGAACACATTCCACCAAAATGTGTGGCCTTGCGCCCGCCATAAACATTGTGTTATTATTCCAGGGGCGGTGGAAGCATTTCTGAATTGGGGGTGCTAAATCTTGTCAATTTAGTTGTAGTGATTAGTTTAGCTGTCATTATCAAATATCAACCAAGATATAAAAAAAAACAACTTCGATATGCGATAAACATAACATGTACATAGATTGTATCGCATATACAAATAAATGTGTGGTTTGGTAATTTGGATGGCGGGGAATATAATTATTGGGGGTCGCCTCCCTGCCCCCCATCCAGTTCTACCGACCCTATATTCAAATATAACCTTATGGGAATAAGTAATCAATTTCTACCATACAATGACTGCAGTATATTACCGTTTGGTCTCAATTGTCCACAACCTTAAATTGGTAAGTCAGGCTCAGTAATTGCTTAGATTCAAATGAAGTCTGAGAAATTGTTTCGTTTCATTTCTCACAAAAGGGACATCGAATAATCTTTTTGTGACAAATGCCACGTTAGTCTAGAAATCTATTGATCTCAGTTTACTAATCATTTGTGTTTGTACTGAAGCTTCTAATTAAGTTGTCTTTTTTCTTTATATATTATATATTCATAAGAACGTGCTGTATACAGATCGAAAAAAAGAAAGAAAGAAAGAAAGAAAAACATGTTACCGTTAATACTAATTGCTAAAAGTATTTCCCTGCTGATATCTAACTATCAATTTGAAAAAGAATTTATTTAGGATTCGGATTTAGGAAGTATGCGAAATTAGATTAATGATAAACGTAGATTGGAGATATTCTTGTAATAGAGTCGAAGATTCCACGAGACGAGCTAATAGTGATGAATACAAACTTAGTAGATAAATCAAAGGGCCGTAGTTAGTCGAATTGATAGGAGATCCCTCCACTTGCCAAAAGATTAATGGTTCGTATTTCATCATCGGTGCTGCAATAAGATCATAAACAATAAACAAGTCCAAAATATGACATGAAATAATTAAAATAATATTATCCTTGACAAATATTATTTTGTCATCCCACGCACAATTATTTCTAATTAGCTATTTAATGCCCACTGCATTAAATACGTTAACACAAAATTAACTGTTTTTTTCCATAAGGATGGCGTCCCCGAGATATTACAACGAAGATTTGTTGAAGCAGAGTAAAAGAAATAGTGTAAAATAAATGTTTTCTGAGAAATATCTGCATGGTATTTTGTCCGCGGGGTGCAGCCCAAACACCACCCACCCTAGACCCAGAGCCCATCACCCCCTCCCTTTCCCTTCCCTTCCTTCTGTGGCCCAAGAGTTCTTCCCGTTTCCTTCCCTTTCCTCTCATTTATGGCATTTATAGTCATTTCCTCTACTTTCCCATACAACCAGATCTGCCCTTAACCCCTTCTCATTTTCCCCATTATTTAATTTTATCTTGCTTTTTCATATTTCCATCATTGTATAATTTTTTATTTATTTGTAATGCTATTTATATGACTGTGAATAAAACAAATTTTAAAGGTAATGACAGTTAAGTAGATGCAGTTCTGCGTATTTAATAACACATCATAAACTATCTTGCTCGGGGATAAAACGTGCTGCCGGAATTGAAATTACTACGTTACGATCGTGAGTCGAACATCCCTTATTACTAAGTCATTAGTCTTTACTGTCCAACTCAGTATATTGCCTGGTTTAGGCAAAAGGCCAACAATTTTAGGGGAAGGGAAAGTCGATTAAATCGAACCAGTACATTACTGGTACTTTATTTTATCGACCCCGTAAGAATGAAAGGCAAAGTCGACCTCAGCAGGATTTGAACTCAGAACGTTAAGAACCAGAAATAACCATTTGACCGATGCACTAACGATTCTGTCAATCCACCACTCTTAAGACAGCCATTTAATAAAATAACATTTTATGTTCTGGAGTCTCGAGCTATATAGGTGGCATTTCTAAAATACGTTTAGCGTTATTAATGACATCTAAACTAGCTGGTTTCACAAAGCTGTTAGCATATCTCTGTATTAGACGAAGCAAATATTTGATTGGGCCTGAGTCACATTCAAGTAATGCCTCGTGTCATTTCTCTTACAATAAGTAAATACTTATATATTGTTTTTTTCATTTGCTTTCTGTCCTACACATTTACGAACGAAATGGATATTACTGATTTAGTTTCACTGTTAATCCATTAGTCTCTCACCGGCACTCTCTTCCCTCGTCTCTCCCCCCCCTCTCTCTCTCTCTCTCTCTCTCTCTCTCTCTCTCTCCACACACACACACACACATATATATATATATATATATATATATATATATATATATATATATATATATATATAAATATATATAAATATATATATATATATATATATATATATATATATATATATATATATATATATATATATATATATATATATATATATATATATATATATATATATATAATAATAATAATAATAAAATTGAAGACTAAAATCAAAAGAGGGCTCGATAAGGATAAATATATATCAAATATATAAGAACCGTAGAGCAAATATTTATTAAATTTGTTAAATTTATTAAATTTATTAAATCTGTTATTTTAATAAATATATATATATATATATATATATATATATATATATATATATAGAAAGATTTGAATGGATACAGTTTAGTTGAAAGGAATTTATTGACACGTGTTTCTATAACAGTTACATAACCTGAAAACGGCTGCTATCTACAAAGTTTTAGTTATGCAGACATTCAATATTTCAATGTTATTATTTACTGTCATTTCATCAGAATAATATTACTGAGGACCTATTTGGTTTTTATAGAGAATATTAGGAGGGAGGGGTGAAGTTGTTAGAAGAATAGTTGAGGGAGTGGTTTTTTGATAGCAGTGAGAATTTTTGGTGGCAGTGAGTAATTAGATTCCCATCTGTTGTTTTGACATTTTTATAGAATATATTATTGGTTATTTTTCTAAATTTATAGAAGGATTAGAGATAGTAAAGATATGCGTGGTTGGTTTTGTGTTTGCACTTAATTAACATTCAGACTTAAATTTTTCTTTCAAGTGTACGTATCCTTTCACCCACGCATTCACACACAAATATATTTGCACACCTCTACAAAATACATATACTCACATTCACATATTCATACTTACATACATATACACATGCATACATATATATATATATACACACATGTATTCATGTACATACATACGCGCTCATGTGTATACATTTTCATACTCAACTTATCTTTATATACACACGTATAGACACACACATATATACATACATACTCTAGTCTATGTGTACACATATACACATACATACACATCTATATACATATATATATATACACACATATATATATATATATATAAGCACTTTAATACATGAATACACTTACATCTAACTATACACATCAAACATATATATATATTTACTTATTTATATACATTTTCACATATATATACATACTTATGGACGTTTTTAGACACGTTCATTATCGCATATTTGCACCTATTCTCATCAATATATCTTTCCATTATTAGTGTGGTAATTTAAGGTTATTAATATATGTTGAGAAGAGATTGTTTTTATATTTTTCTAACTAGATTGAGGTTTATATAGTTGGGGGGATGTCCCTCTTTTATGTAATATTCGGCTTGTAGTGGGAAAAAAGGGTTTTAGTTCTGTGACGGCAGAATAATGTTCATATACACATATATATATATATTTATATATATACAAGAAATAGGATTTCGCTTCAAGCATAGCTTTATACAATATGTATAAATATTTCGTATCTGCAAAGAAATACAGTTTTAGGAAGCCGTAGCTATGCAAACACCGTATATACACACACACACACACACACACATATATATATATATATACACATATATACACATATATATACACATATATATATGTGTGTGTGTGTGTGGTGTGCATATGTATGTATGTCGGGTCACTTTTGAGTGCTACTGGTAACATGTAACCCAGTACAACCTGTCACATGGTCGGGTCGGTGACTAAACCGGCAACCCACCTAGTTTACTTGGTGAGGAGGGTGATTTTTGACACCCTGCAGGACAAAAACTAAAACCTGACAAAGAGCGGAAGAACTCATAAGAGTCAACGGCCATCCCAAAATGTGTAAATATCTATATACATGTATATATATGCATATATATGTATATATGTATATACATATATGCATGTGCATGCATATGCACGGGGACATAGAAATAATCGGGCAGGATACCCGATCGCGCGGTTAAACCACTGGAAGTGAAAGACCTCAAGACTTTGTCAGGGCATTCTTCTAGGAGAAGACAACTCAGGAAACTGGGATAAGTCCGACATAAAACCTGCGGCTCAGTAGTTAGCGATGATGTTGATCTTTTCTTCTTTTCGGGTTATAGCTACTGTCGCTCAGAGAGTGGGATTGGCTCAGTGCACAGTCTTTCCTCACTTTAAAAAAAATCTTCATGCACAGGCATTGCATGATAGCATTAATTAATAATTATTAACAATGTTATATCGTGCAATGGCCATGCTCGATAACAAGGGGGCAGCCATCATGTATGTACCTCGTTTTTGTATTTGTTTTGCAAGATATTTTTTTATTTGTTGTAACAGATATTGTTGTACTTTGGGAGGGTCATGCTGCCAATAAAAACACACGCACCTGTTGGTTTTCACTTCAATTTATTATTATAATTTCCCCGTCGTTCGGTTTAATGACCGTGTGGTTGTTTATTTGTTGATTGTCAACGCCCTTTCATCACACATTCTGTGACCTCCTCAGTGACTACATTTGTTGTTACTTGTGTCTCTTATTTGTTGTTTTACATCACTTTGTCTTTGTGAAGTCATATTTTCTAATTATAAAGAAATAACATTTTCTAAAAATGTGTTCATTAGCTGCCTCAGTTTATAAACGGGGTTTTGATTTTCCTTATTTGTCCCTTACACTTTGCAGTTGATTATCGCTTTTTTTTACACCAAAGTGGGGCATTTTCATATCAAAGAGGTGGGAGGCATAATCATTTTTGAGATGTTGAGGTGGGGCATGGTGCACAAAAGGCTGGGAACCACTGATTTAAACAGCATCGCTTTTATTCTACTGACAAAGAATAGTGGTATTTCGGGCATCCCCTTATCTTCTACAACAACCATCTGATGTCTTGAAAGTAGAGAAAGTTTGATGAATTGAAATATCTTTTGTTAAATATTGTTCTGATAACGATTTGATGTCTATAAAGTAGAAAAGTTTCGATGAATTGACCAGAGAATTTGTGTTAAAAGTATTGTTCTTGAATGTTTAAAGAGGACATCTTGTAGAGAGTCTCAGGTCACATCTACTTTAATAGGCCCCACCCAGCGCCGATAGGGCTCCAAGCTGATGGGAGGCATGGGGGAAAATGCCCCATCTGCCCTGCTATAAAGGCACAAACCACTTTAGTTCGATGCATAGATTTGTAGCCACTCACTGATAATAAACTCATACGTGCAAGCGCGTGTATTTTATCACTTGTCGTTCAGGTCAAGACAAACTAAAAACGTTAATAATTATATAGAACCATTGATGCTTACAAAATGAAAGTATTTTTTCTCTGTAGTAATCTCCTTAATAATTACAAAGAGAATTTAATAGCAAATACTAGACAGTTAATCTACTTAAATACCATTTCTATTCGGATACTGTAAAATAATGACAGATGAAAGAAACCACACACATACACGCACACACATATATATATATATACATGTGTGTGTGTGTACACACACACACATATATATATATATATATATATATATATATATATATATATATAAGTATGTATACGTATATGTATACAGACGTACAGTAGTATGTATATATATATACATACATGCACACATATATATATGTACGTATGGATTCACCAAACATTTATTATAATGCTCGGTGTGTTTGTAAACAAACATCCCGTATTAAGCCGTAGTGTCTAGCAACTACCGTTGCTCGTTTGTTCAACACTGACAAAAGAACGCTGTACTAATTTCAAGCTTGTTAGCTATCGTCAGCAAAGTATACCTTCCTGCCAGAAAGTATATACTTTCCTTATGCATATTAACGGCTGAGTAGCCCAATTTGCATATCGAGTGGGTTAATCGGCCGGGTGCACCGAAAACGATAAACGGAAAAAATGAAACGAAATTTCATTTCCCACTCTTAGTACGGCTGTTACTTAAATATAAGTATGTATACGTACATACATATATGTATACAGACGTACAGTAGTTTGTATATATATACATACATGCACACATATATATATATGTACGTATGGATTCACCAAACATTTATTATAATGCTCGGTGTGTTTGTAAACAAACATCCCGTATTAAGCCGTATATATATATATATATATATATATATATATATATATATATATATATATATATATGTGTGTATATTTATATATGTATACAGTGTTGCACCCACACACACTTATATCAACATATATAAAGACAAACAGACTGTCCTACTTCCTACAAGTTATTTCTTTGTCAACAATATTATGAAAACTACTTCTATTTCCAGTCATTTATATACAAGTCACTTCAAAATTATATATATAACTTATAATATATAATTTCTCTCTCTACCTTTGTACTGTATTCGCTGCTAAATGGTTAGGGAATGTGTATCGCAGGTACATGGTTCTGGGTTTAATCTCACCGAGTATCACCTTGAGTAAGTGTCTTCTACTATAACTTAGGGTTGACCAATACATTGAGTGGAATTTGATAGAGGGAAACCTGTGAGAGTGATATAGAGAGTGAGAGATCGAAAAAAAGTGAGTGAGCGAGAGAAAGAGGGAGAAAGGGAAAGAGAAAGAAAGAAAGAGAGAGAAAGTGAGAGAGTGAGAGAGAGAGAGAGTGAGTGAGAGAGAGAGAAAGAGTAAGAGACTGAAGTGATAGAAAAAGTAAGAACAAAACAGAGTAGAGTACGGTATAAATTGGGAATATTAGTTTAACGCTCAGTTACAAGTTAAAATCAGTACATAAAGTTTCGACCCACGGCCTTCATTAGATATGGTAGTAAGAGGAAGAAAATGTAGGAAAAGATCAAGGAAAGCAGTGCTCAACATATTGCCAGAAAGCTTATTTAGTATAAGCAAAGTTTCATACACTTAACATAACATGTATGTACACATACATGTTAAGTGTATGAAACTTTGCTTATACTTAATAAACTTTCTGGCAATATGTTGAGCACTGCTTTCCTTGATCTTTCATCTACAGATTTAAACCCCTTCCCATATATATATATATATATATATATATATATATATATAGGAAAAAGTATGACCCCGACGGCAGAGATCAAGCCGTTTCGACAGCTATTTCTGGACTAAATAGCCGTCGAAACGGCTTGAGCTCTGCCGTCGGGGTCATACTTTTTCCTATACCCACTCTACTACCCTAAGTATTGATTACTCTGGTGCGTTATGGTCCATCTGGTTCCTTACCACAATTCCTTCGTTATATATATATATATATATATATATATATATATATATATATATAATGTAACGGAATTATCGGATAAAATATAACATCTAGTGCAAATCCAAATAGATGTGTGTTTTGGTAGTTTAGGGAGAAAAACATTAGGAGGAAGGAAGCATGACCCCCCCCCCCCTGCCCACCAGTTCCACCGCTCCTATATATATATATATATATATATATATATATATATATATATACGAGGTATCGTTTGAGGTTATCCAATGAGAGGTAATGAGTAATCTGTACCGTAAAGGATTTTAACGTCCGGCGTTGGTTGACTCAACAAGATGTTTAGCAAAACACTGTTTTCATAATTTGCCTGGTATAAACAGTATTTAAAACCGAATTTCACAATCACATTGTAGATAGCGATTTTAAGACGCAATCGATTACATACTAGGCAATGAAACATATGTTAATGCTTGAAATAAAAACCCTATTTATCCATGTTAATCTTCATTCATCCTATAATAAATATTTGCTCTACGGTTCTTATATATTTGATATATATTTATCCTTATCGAGCCCTCTTTGGATTTTAGTCTTCAAATTTATTATTATTACTATATATATATATATATATGGCTATTGGTGAGCTTGTTTACTCTAAAGTTTCACCTGTGCACTCACAGGATCTTGTATGATGATCCACCAAACTCTTATCCTCTCCATGTCTATCATACAAAACTCTTTTTTAATCCACCTCTCTGTATCTACTAAAACCAAACTCTCACCCGCTCTATATCTATATATATCTCTCCCATATGTCTCTACATAACATGTACATACATTGTAGCGCATATACAAATAGATGTTTTGCTAGTTTGGGGAGAAAAATAAAATTATTGGCCTTCTGTGTGTATATATATATATATATATATATATATATATATATATATATATAACGAAGGAAATGTTGTAAGGAACCAGGTGGACCATAACGCACCAAAGTACTCAATACTTAGGGTAGTAGAGTGGGTAATAGGAACGAGTAGGACCCCGACGGCTGAGCTCAAGCCGTTTCGACGGCTAATTCTGGACCAGAATTAGCCGTCGAAACAGCTTGAGTTCAGTCGTCGGGGTCCTACTCGTTCTTATATATATATATATATATATATATATATATATCCAAAGTATTGGACATCCTGCAGGACTAAAAACAAAACCTGTCAAAGAGTAAAGGAGCTCTTAAGAGTCAATGGCCATCCAAAATCACCGGGAGAGATGACCCCTTAGCCTTTGTCAAGGCAGAATTCTAGGAGAAGGAAAACTCTGATATAACACCTGCAACTCTGATGGTATCCAATGATGTTGACTTGTTCTTCTTTTTGGTAAATATCATCTTGGTTAAGAGAGTGGGACTGGCTTTGTGCAGTGCCTTTGCTCACTATAAAAGCTTCACGGCACAGGCATTGCTTTATATCTGGAGATCTCTCTGCACTTATCGTCACACGGTACCATGGGCCCAGCACTATGTGTCAATAATTGTCACAAGTGTAGTGTTTGTACCAGAGTTTTCAAGTCGCTGGCTGGACTAAAAAGTCACACTCGTTCAGCGCATTGGTAGGAGTTCTCCTACATGGATATAAAGTAGTGGCCGTACTCGAAAACGAGTTGGCAGCCACCATATATATATATATATAATGAAAAGAAATAATGCAACTGGACTCTTTTAAGAATATTTATATTTATTTAATTTACCGGTCTCACAGTTCTTTTGATTTTCAAAAGTAAAATTGAGATGGAGGATTTTTGTTTCTGCTGTGGTGTGTCTAAAACCTTACTTTCTCATATATATATGTATATATATTAATAAAAGGAATTCCAACTTTGTCTGATTTACTCGTTTTATTTACAATCCTTTAAAATTATAATGATATTATAATGAAATAGTATGGTAGAATATTAAATGTCAAGTGTTAATTGAACAAGTACTTTCGCAATCTTCAGGTTCATATTCTGTGGTGACAGTCAAGTTTGTAATTTTCACAGTTGAAAATTGCAAACTTGACTGTCACCACAGAATATGAACCTGAAGATTGCGAAAGCATGAAAGTACTTGTTCAATTAACGCTTAACATTTAATATTCTACCAAACTATTTCATTATTATATCATTATAATTTTAAAGGATTGTAAATAAAACAAGTAAATCAGACAAAGTTGGATTCCTTTTATTAATATATCATACACACCCGTGTGTATATATATATATATATATATATATATATATATATATATATATATCAGATAGAAAAATGCGTACAGCAAAAAAAAGTAATATTGTTGGAATATAAACCTTTAAAAAGACAGGACAAGAAACTAAAATAAAACTTTAAAAGAATAGGACAAGAAACTAAGATAAAACTTTAAAGAATTGGACAAGAAATAAAAACATTTTACAATAATATTAGTGGCAACATTTTTATTTGTAAAAAATCGAGTTCCACATTCATAGGCTCTGGGTTCCACATTCAGAGGTCGTCGTCAGACCGGGGGAATCATTTGATCCTGGTTTGAACACCAATTGGGCCATAACCATACCCCTATTTCATCATTCGGCGACACACCTCATGTGTCATGCATAATGTGAATGGACCCATGAGCACAGATCTTGAGCAGCAGCGGACGGTCTTGTCGTCCCGCTCATCCTTCTCCCGTCCATCTTCTCCTTGCATCTTGTCCTTGAGTTCAAGTCCGGCAGTCCAGATGAATGCGTGCCACAGCTTTCTGGTACAGGAAGGGGGAGCAGGAGGACTGGAGGGATGACGGGACAGAGGGAGGGAGGATCGGTGGTTGAGGGAGGTGTCGTAGTCGGTGGTCAGAGTCGACATCTTGTCCCGGTCATCTTCGTCTGGTGTTGCGGGACCAGAAGTGCATTCTTGGAGGAGACCTGCAGCTGCATCGGCCAATTCTTCTTGCAATGGTCATTCTGACGGAGCAGAACTGCTCAGCCAACCAACCCCAACCAGAACCAACCGCTCAGGGGCAACGCACAATGAAAGCATGACAATTATTATGCACTAATCAAGAAGATACTGGGGCATAGCACAGGAAACGAATAAAAAAATTTTGCCACTAATATTATTGTAAAATTTTTTATTTCTTGTCCAATTCTTTAAAGTTTTATCTTAGTTTCTTGTCCTATTCTTTTAAAGTTTTATCTTAGTTTCTTGTCCTATTCTTTTAAAGTTTTATTTTAGTTTCTTGTCCTGTATTTTTAAAGGTTTATATTCCAACAATATTACTTTTTTTTGCTGTACGCATTTTTCTATCTGGTCTACTATTTTTTAAGGCAATGCAAGCAACAACTATCTAATAATTAAATGATCATAGTGAATTACTGACAAGTGATTGACATTTTAAAGTTCTTTTGAGTATAATTGCAATCTAGTTGAGGCAACTGGCTTAATGACAAAGCTAGTAAATCATGAATGCATTTGAGATGATTAGTGCATAATAGTGAATTGGTGAAACTTGTGCATTTCAATGGTGTTACAACAATAGATGTAAGTTATATAGTAGTAATACTTTATCATTTTAACTTTTTAGAATGGACAAAAACCCATGCAAAGAAATGACTTTGACTGCAGTGATTCTCTCCAATTTACTTACAAAGCAAAACGTGGTCAAATACCTTATCATCTCTGATAAAATGCCCATTGAATCACTGAAAATCGGATGCATGGAATTCCTCATAAAATGCACCTATGAATCGGAAGCCATCACATATATCAATGGATATAGGGAGTTGTTCACACTGGAAGACCATCACATCATTTGTGACTTCATCAGTTATCTCCACGATTATCTCAGACACCCAATGCCATTGATGAGAGGTGATCCAATGTGTGAGCATGTAACTAATCTTATAGAAGTTGTTATCGACCACCTGGCTTTTAGAGACATTTGACTGATTTGACTGATAATGATGTATTTTAAAAAAGTATGTGTACATTCTTGTTACTATTTTAAGGCAATGCAAGCAACAACTATTTAATCAAATTTAAATTTAAAAATGACCATTGTGCATTACTAGTATGATGACATTTTATTAAGTCACAAAATTAGTCAGTCAGCCATAGAACAAGGATCAGGTGGCAAAAACATTGGCAAAAATTTGTGTCAATTTAAGATTCCCAACATTGTTCAAATGAATCATATCTGGTTTGAAGTCAGATTTGTCAAATTTTGACCAATTTTCAATGTTATGAAGATTGAGCAAGTTCAATTTTTGAATCATTTCTTTCATGCAGTAATTAAACTTTTCCAAACGTCGTCATTTCTGGATTACCTCCCCTAGCATCACGCTTACTACTGACTCACTTGAACACAAGATTTATCAGCAAACTTTGATTATAAACTTTTTCCCGCTGGACCAAATTTCTAGATTTTTAAGCCAAAAGATGCGTAATGATCTACTGTTCATGCTCATATAAGTGTTATCTCAGTTAAATAAAGTAGAGCCGCGCTGTACTGTCGTAAACAGACGATTGCCAACGAAAACACGACCACAACAATATTACTAAACGGACTACCGTCCGTTTAGGATATATATATATATATATATATATACTTCTTTATTCTTTTACCTGTTCCAGCCATCCGGCTGAGGCCATGCTGGGGCACCGCCCTTGTTGCTACACATCTATCTCCAGCCTGTGTTGGCTGGCCATTGGTGTAAGAGGGAGTTCGTTGCTGCTGCCCTTAGGTTTACCTTCGTACCGTGGTGTGGGCTTATCCAGGATCATTGATAGCAGAGTGTCAAGATGTTTCTTGAAAACATCCACGTCTACATCATGCAGATCTCTCAAATTTCTTGGCAGCTTGTTGATGAGTTAAGGGCCTTTGAACCTCAGGCTATTGCAATATCTGCTGCTTATTCTAGATGGGAAAACGGGACCTTAGGCACCACACAGTGACGTCCTGTTCGGGGGTTGGTCCAGCTCTCAATATATATACATAAAGAAACAAAGGGGGAGAGAGCGATAGAGATAATGATAGAGTGAGGGTGAGATTCTTATTTTCTGTTTGTTTCTCTTTCTTTCGTCTTCATCTTCTTTTTTCTCATTCTTCCCCTCAACAACATTTCGCAAGGGGCTTTAGCGATTTCTTTCAAATTCATACGCTAGTGGAAGGGGGAGGGGGGATTTGTTAACATTCTGAAAAAAATAGTGCTAAAATTCCAAACCATGATTATGTGGATAAGTGGGGGTTATCTGTATTTCTAATGCGGTGGGCGGGGATGGAAACGGAGAACAAAGTTTATTTTCATCTGCATTAGAAATATACACATACATATGCGATGGAGTTTCGCACCCACTCACTCTTATATATATATATAAACACACACACACACTCACTCTTTTACACATATAAAAATAAAATAAATAAATAACTCATATGTCGATCCCGGCATATTTGAATTCAAATTAAGTAAATATGTTAACTGTGGCAAATGTCAATCCAAAATCTAAATCTAATAATACTGGTTTCTATGTTAGGCACTAGGCCAGCCATTTTTTAGGGTTGGGATAAATCGATTATATCGATCCAGTACTTTATCGGTACTATATTGTATAGACCCGGGAAGAATGGTAAGGTCTACCTCAACAACTCTAAAGCATTTTTTTCGATAGGTTCTACCAACCTATCGACTTTAAAGTCTGATAAATAACATAAAGCGTTTGATCTTGTCTAACTATCTATTGCGGTCAAAAGAGAAAGAGAATGCAAGTAATGTCACATAAGGCATTAAATAGATTGCTACTGTCTAAATGACATTTAAAATAGCTATGATGTCAGATATTTTGCTGGAAAATGTAATGTTATCAAAGTATTTATTCCTTTATGCTCTTAACAAGTGCATTAGCAAAGAAGTGGAGCGCGGTTGCGGACTCAGCGCTTAGGTTAATAACAGTTAGTATGTTTATTTTTTTCTTTATCTATTCATTTTTAGATTGGGAACAAAATCGTTTTTGTTGTTGGGAATATAGTCATTCGAATCACTGCTGTTATTGCTTAGACGAATATTTACCCTGATCGGGATAGTAAGGTGCAGTGTATTCCTCGGACATTATAATAAACGTGCTTCATAAAAATAATGAGCATGTTCTAAGTAAAAAAAACAACAACGACGAAAAAACAACAAAGAAAACTATCAGTAGCTAAACTAGATACAAACACCTATATTTGCTATACATTAAAGAACCAAATAAATCGCTATCTGTGTATTCCACGTACTATGCGATGAATTAATTACTTGAGAATTTTTGAACGGAATTATCTCTAAATAGTGACCTGATTGATTTGCCAGTTTGGCTCTAGGTTTCTCTCCCACCGAAAAGTTTCTTGGACTAAGAGAAGATTGATTTTAATACAACTCACCATCTTTTTATCAGGCTTTCGTTTCTTTTGCTTTTTAAACGGAAACAAACCAACTTTCGTCATTTAAACTCCTGATTGTGGAAACGATAGTTTTTTTAAAGTCTTCTGTTTAAATATTTAGTGAAGTAATCCAAACATTGTTATCTCAGTGTACATGAATTTAGTGGAATGATTGTGTTAGGAGGTGTAAAATACATTCGAATTATATTTGTATTGAGTATACAGTCTCATGTATTAAGTGAACCTGAATTAACTGTCGCCTTCAGTTTTCCTTAATTCAGCTGTAATGTTCTTTTGTTAACAGTTAATTATCCTAACACAATTTACATCATTTCCATTTCTGTTTATCTGATCTATATCTGTAGTGATTTCACAAGCCCCACGCTCTTCCAAATTCTCTTTCTTTACACTCTTCTGATCACTGTACTTCTACAGACAAACGCGTAGCTGGCCACATACGTAGACTTACAAACATAGCTATTTACACACATTGTGATATATATATATATATATATATATATATATATATATATATATATATATATATATATATATATATAGAGAGAGAGAGAGAGAGGATATATATATATATATATATATATATATATATATATATATATATAGAGAGAGAGAGAGAGAGAGAGAGATAAATATAGACTCAAATATAATTAGGAAAATAGATAATTGTATAAGTAATAGTAAATATACAGATAGATAGATGAGTAGAGAGTTAGACAGGTAGGTAGATATGTAGGTAGATTGTTAAACTCCATACAGACGTTTCGTTGTTCTATTATAACGTTTGAACTCTGATCAAAATTAGGAAGGTACAATTTTCTTGCTACCCATCGTAATTATAACCTGTCGCTCATTCTCCTGTTTCAGTTCTAATGATATAGCTAACTGAATACTCTGAAATTAAACACATGACACAAGTGGTTGTGACTCAAACAAAAATATATAGCATAAAATAAAAACTAAATATTCCTTGCGCCTTACACGACACTTTGTTTATGAATTTTGTTAAAACTTTTTTTTCTATTCGTGATACCTAAATTAAAATTTATGTCTAACCTTAAATTAATTGATATAGAGAATAGAAATTAATTTAATTGAAATGAAAAGTAGGTAGGCAGCGTTTATCCAGTTTCCAAAGCAATGGATAAAAAAAAACTTGCTTTTCGTTTTGTTTTAAGTGCATATCTAAATGAAGTATGTGTCTTTTGGTGAAGTCTAAACTCGTGTTTATACCTAGGGAAGCAGAACGGTAGAAAGAGCTGTTTTGTGGTGATGTCTATCTAATTAGTGTTGATACTGTAGTTGCTGCTGTTGCTGTTTCTGAGGACATACTGTTGTAACATTTGGGACTTGAACAGTTAGTCTTCTCAGAGTCGGCGTAAATATTAGGCCAACTAGGCTGATGCCTAGTGCAGGTTTCAGAGAGGCGCATCACTGAATCTTAAAGACTCACAGTTTTATACCAATTTGTATAATTAACTTAAATATATAATAATTTCTTGCGACCAATAAATAAATAATTAAACATCATTGCTCCGTAACAGCGTTGTGAAAATATCCAAGATGGTGGTGGTGGGGGTGGGGTGGGGTGTGTGTGTGTGTGTGTGTGGGGGGGGGGGGGGGGGGGCTGTTATATGGTGTTATGACCTATAATATAATTTGGCATGTGCGAGGGCTGGGTGTGTAGTAGAAAATGTAGGCTTAGTAGTTTTTAGTGTTGTCAGGGTAAGAAATGTTAAAACCTAGGTTGGTCAGCTTGCCAAATTGTAAGGTGAAATTATTTTTTCTGGGTGTAGAGAGGGCATAACGCCTAGGACGTTTAAATATGCAGGCGCCGGTCCTGTATCTTCCTCTATATTCTAAACACGGTCGGGTATTTATCAAAAGAAATTTGATCATGTTAGGCGACCATGTAAAATCTTGGCTTGTTGGCTAATCTAATTGTCATTGATATTAGCTACTGTTGTTGATTAATCCCGATTCTACATGTGACTTTGCTTGCAAATATTAATTGTTTCTACTTTTGGCACAAGGCCAGTACATTACTGGTACTTTATTTTATCGACCCCGTAAGGATGAAAGGCAAAGTTAACCTCAACGGGATTGCAAATATTAATGTAATCATTTCATGTACACGCGACATTAAAGAGGACATAAGCTTAACTCCCAATTTCTGTAACTTTATACGAATGAGAGTTAAATCTTCCACATAAACAAGATAATAATCCATTGCGTGAGAAAACGAGAGAGCCTCTATGTGATCATTCAATCTGCTAGAAATAGCAGTAAAATCTTCGCCAAATCACACCCATCAAGCTTAATCAAAGAATGATACATCAGATAAGGTAGTCCAAGGAATGCCAAATTAAGAGTGGGGTGGTCACGATGAGAATGTATATGATCATGGTTGACCTGGGATAAAATCTATAGTCTGTCTCAAGCCTGGCAGCTCATCAGACCTGTGTTTAGACCAGTTTCCGTGGCATTAAGCGACTTAGAGTACATGACTCCCCTCTGGTCCATCACAGGGTTAAACCATCAACTATTGTTGGTACTCAGTTTCAGCTGAGTATACATGAGCAATGTAAAATGAAGTGTTTTGCTCAAGAACACATCATACAACCCAGTCCAGGAATCGAATCTAAGACATTATGATCGTAAGCCCAACACATTTACCACTAGGCCACGCGCCTTCACGACCTTCATAGTCTTGGGCTAAGCAATAGCATAATTAGTCCATTGGGAATAAATTTCGCAGCTGTTCCACCGTTTATTCAAGATACATGGAGACAGGGCCTCCAAGAGAAATTTTGCAAGGCGGTACAAAACCCATTTGGGGCCCGAAATAGGCAAAGATTTTTCTCAAAATGGATGTTGCATGGTTGTTAAGGCGCCTTCTTGGCTCTTGGGCCCCGCAACAAAGTGCCGACTGGATCCCCGTCACATAGACCCTGCATGGAGACAATAAAATGTTTGATACAAAGACTTGACAACACGATTAAAATATATTTGAACTTAATAAATAGATGATTATTCTGCACTATATTCATGTAGTCAATTATAGCCAATTGCTGTTTATGTACAGAAAAAAAAGAGCATATCTCTTTATTTAGTGTTTAACTTTAAGTTGATAAAAACAGCTGATAACCAAGTCAGTTCTTTCCTACACACATATATCGTGAATGTGTCCAGAGTCAGAATGCTTTATCTTTGATTTGCAGATTAAAATTTAACATTAAGTGCTTAATTTGACTGCACATACTTACACACTCACATGTGAGTCAGAATACTTTCTAATTAACAGTCATACGCTGTTTAATTAAAAAGAATTATACTAGTTGTGTATCGTCACATTTTTAATGGAACAAAATTATGTTGCTTTCTTTGAAAAGCTGAAAGAACTGGCATAGAACGCCGGATTACCCAGTACTAGATTTAGACCTTGTGGGGCCCGGGGCAGTTCAGGTTATGTGGCCTCTCATATTACAACACACAGACACAGATACACACACATACACGCACACACATGCGTGAAGAAGCAGGAAGAGAGAGAGAAAGGATAGATAGATAGAGAGGAAGAGAGCGAGAGAGAGAGAGAGAGACTGCAGAGACTGAATAGAGAGGAAAAATTTCAATTTCTTAAAATAAATACATCAGCCCACTACCAGATATGAGGTCAAATAATGGAAGTAGCAAAAGAATGGCTATTTTATGCACACACACACACACACACACACACACACACACACACACACACACACACACACACACACACACACACACACACACACACACACACACACACACACACACATACACATACACATACATAAACATAAATATATATACACATCAAGCATCATCATTGATAAACTATGCATGCACTCAAACACATGCTATATACAGCAGCTCCCTCTACTTTCACCAACTGGTGTCGTTAAAGTAAAAAAACAAAACATTATAAATTAGCTCAAAGCGACATCAATTACATTTTTAAAAGCATACTCTCTAACAGATACAATTATATTTATGATCAGGGCCCCATTCTTAAAAGGTCGCAGGAGCTCTGATTGAAGTGGAGGCCCTGCTCGAAGAAGTATCCCTGTTCGAAGAGGAGAACCCTGTTTGATTGGGGGTGGGGCCTGGGCATTGCCCCTATCCCGATAAATCTGAACCTGGAACTACTTATCAGCCGAAGAGAAACTGATCAGTTACTACTCTTCCGCTGCATTCCTGCTAAAAACACCTAATTTATGTATATTAAGTTTAACAAAATAAATAGGTACCATGGATAGGTAAATTTAATTGCGGTAAGCAGTGGGACAAAAAAAATCTGTTAATCAGCGAATGTTTCATTAGGTTTCTGTAGTAAAGTTAAATCCGTCTATAGGTAATGCTAAAAAGAGTTTGTCTCGCATTTAGTGGATAGTTCTACATATTGTTGGTGGTGCTGTGTAGTCCCAGATCAGTTATCATCGAGCTGTCATATGACTAAAAGCATTTCAGCAGTGAGCATACTATCTTTTGTCAGACATAATTATCTAAGACTGCATTGCGTATTGTATACTTCCCTTTTTAAAACAATACTGAGTAATTTGAAGGAGATTAGGATGTTACTTCTAGCAGCATGAATAATCATCTAGAAACCACTCATTGATTCGCACATATTGTTTAGGAACTGTAATATCATAGCTCTTCTATATTTTCTTTTCTAATGATTTGCAATCATTCTTTTCTTTTTATTGCAGTTATTCTGCCAACGATAGATCACTCCCAGAAATCCTCTTGCCTCACATTTTCCCACTTAGCCACCGTTTTGTTTAATTTCTTAATTTTCAATTCCTACATTAAATTTGAACTCTCTAATCATCTCTTTCTGTACCTAATCCTCAGTTACCTTACTCTCGTTTTAAATAAATCTTAATCCTTCATCTATTTAAAAAGTAGCAGTATCAGCAATGTCTAGTATGGTTCATTTAACTGACTGTTTCATCTCACAAAATGAATGTAGTCTTGTGTTTATGCCATTTTTTCATGGCGTGGTTAAAGGCGGAAAGGCAGCAACTATGATATTCTTCGGGGCTTCTGACATAGGCGGAATACTTACAAACCATTGCAGACCAATGACATAGGTGGAATACTTACCAAAAAATCAATTCCTTTAAATGCACAAAAGGGCCAGTTGGGAATGTTAGGCTAGGTAATGGATTAAGTCTACCATCCCTGCTGCACAGTTTTAATCTACCAAATTTCCTTTACAGGATTTTGGTCGATATTAGTTTATGGTAGAAGACACTTGCCAGTAGTACCGCGCAGTGGGATTGAACCCGAAACGATACGGAAACGAAGCAAATTTCTTAACCACACAGCCCATTATATACAGAAAGTAAAGTTAAGCGTTTTAGTTTACTGTGAGTAGAGGAAATATATATGTCAAGTCGTGCTATTGTCCAAAGAAAAGTCCTTCTACACAAATAAGTATTACTTCATATTTGACGGCATCCTTCTGACTCATCACACTTCGAACCATTTCAAACCAAGCAACCCACTTTAGTGACTATCCTTGAAATTATACACAAAATCAACATCAACAAGACTAACGTCAACAACTTCAATAGACCCACTCAGTATTTTAACTGCACTGACTAATAGACATAAACGAACACCTACGAGAATTTAAATTGTTTTGCGAAAATCATGAGATAAGGGCATTGGCAACTGCCCTTCGAAATTAGGAGGAAATTCCGGTAGAGCAAGAAAGAAAAAAAAACACGCAAAGAAATCGAAAAAAACCCATTCTTCTTCTTCTTCTTCTTCTTCTTCTTCTTCTTCTTCTTCTTCTTCTTCTTCTTCTTCTTCTTCTTCTTCTTCTTCTTCTTCTTCTTCTTCTTCTTCTTCTTCTTCACCGATCTCATGGGTGTCATCCAACCAACTTGCTTGTGGTCTACTCCTGGATCACATGTTAGTTGGTTTTGCTCGTAAAATTTGTCCATTGATTTATTCCTTAGACCTTGTAACCATATATCCATATTACCCGAGCTGTAATCTCTCAATTCAGAGAAGTAGTGGCTCTACCCGGAGTGACCATCTCATCTCCGAGCTACACACCATCGATAACATTACTCCAAAGACCCTTTATAGGAACCGCATTTCGGCCGCTTGTATTCGCGATCCTATCCGTTCGGTCATTACCCAAGATTCTTGACCAGAAGTAAGAGTAGGTACGATTTCAACTGCTTTATGGATTTCGAATTGATCTCCATAATATGAATTATACTCTTATGTTACATGTCCTCATGTCAAAGCTAGAACATATTTTTTTCACTAAATACTAGCTGACAACCAACTGAGCACATGGATGTTGACTTTCTAACCACATATCCATAGTACCAGAGAGGCAGCGGCTCTGCCCAGAGCGACTCCCTCATCTCCAAGCTATGCACCCTAACGAGTAACGTTACTCCAAAAACGCTTCGAAGGGACCTCATTTCGGCCACTTCTATTCACAATCGTATCTTTTCGGTCATTATCCAAGATTCATGACCAGGGCTAAGAGTAGGGACGATCACCAACTTTAGGATAGCGAATTTGGCTTTTACACCTACTTTTACTTCCTCTGAAGATTGAGTTCTGAAGTAACAACAATTGTTTCTACTTTTGGCACAAGGCCAGCAATTACCCCCCAGTGCATTACTGGCGCTTGATTTTAGGCAAAGTTGACCTTGGTTGGATTTGAACTCAGAACGTAAAGGAGCATAACTCTATGCTGAAAAGCAAGGTGTCTGACGCTCTACCGATACTGCCAATAATGGTTAGTTAATAGCCGGGCAATAACAGAGTATATAATAAGCAGTGCATGATATTATTATATTTGTTTATTTATTTTATACACACACACACACACACACACACACACATATATATATATATATATATATTTCGTTTCTGAATTTGTTTAGCAAGATTCTTTATCTGAAATCGTGTGTTGAAACCGATATTGTTATACTTTGGGAGGGTCATGTTGCCAATAAGAAACACACGCACCAGTTGCTTTCACTTCAATTTAATTTATTATATATTTATAAATTTACAAATTTATAAATTTATAAATTTCTGGTTGGTTGGTTGGTTCCACAACCAGATAGTTGTTTATATATATATAGTCATAGTTCTTTCGTCACACACTCTGTGACCTCTTCAGTGACTGGGGATTTCTTTCTTCGTTTCTGTGCCTTTCCTTTCTTCTATCCTACGCCATTTTGTTTGTGTGTGGGTTGCGTGCTCAGTTTGCGCATGCGCCACATCCGGGTGTCTGTGTGTGTTTGTGTTCATTTTTCTATTTTTCTATTTTTCTATTTATATTTGTTTGTTTATTTATTTATTTATTGTTGGTTGGTTGTTTGTTCTATGTGTGTGTGTGTTTTCATTTTTTCATTTTGTCTTGTGTGTGTTTTCATTTTGTGTGTGTTTTCAATTGTAAGTTGTTTGTTCTATGTGTGTGTGTGTTTTCATTTTGTCCTTAATTGTAAGTTGTGATGTTGCTGTTCCACTCATATTTTCTATTTAATTTTGGTTTTAATTCTTTTATGCTTACTGCCTCTGTAATTTGCCTAAACATTGCGTCTTTCTTGTGTGTGGATTCTATTTTTATTTCTATGCTCTCTAATTTACCCCTGTGTTCTATCTTAGCATGTTGGTAGAGCACAGATGATTCTTTACTATCTTGGAGGTCTCGCCAGTGTTCATTTATTCGTTCCCCTATACTACGAGCTGTCTCACCTATGTACACTATATTTTTGTTTCTACATTGTCCTTCAGTACATCTTATGCTATATACTACATTTCTAGTTTTACAGTTAATATGGGGGCTTATTTTACAGGTTATACATTTCTTATCTATACATGAGGGTCTTTGGAACGGGTATGTCTTGCTAATAAGTGTTTTTACGGAGGTACCAGGTCTTTCTACTATCTTAATATTGAGATTATGTTTCTTTAGGGCCCTTCTAAATTTGTAGGCTAGTTCGCCTCTAGGGGTTGTATTGATGAACATTACACTCTGGTATTTATTGCTATCATACCATGAGTTTATTCTATTGGCCTTGTTCTTAGTTCTTTCTATTCTATTCCAAAATTTGCTCCTATACAAGGGGCAGGTCCCATTTATGTCATTATTTACCATTTTTTCCCATTTGGTTCTGGCTCCTTTATACACTCTGATTCTATCTCTCTGATTGTAGCCAGAGAACTGCATACGGTGGATGAAGTGTTGTATGTGTCTCTCTAGTTCTTCGGGGTTGCACATGCGGGACACATTTCTCATCACCCGTACCAAATCCGCAATCAGTATGTTGATTTTGGTATGGTCCGAAATGGCCGAGTTTCGGTGGATCAGATGTTTGGAAGTCATGGGTTTGGCATAATGGGAATGGAGGATTTGTTTTTGGTTGTTAATAGTATCTAACCAGAGCTCTGTGTCTAGTACAGGTAATCGATGGTTGGGGTGTCTACTTGGGTAGTCTATAGTAACTCTAATGCTCTGGTGGATGGAGTTTGCTATTTGCTGGATGCTTTCCATTGTGTTTTTCTCTGGTTCCTGACTGTTCTTTAGTGGGGGTGTCTTAACTACGATGTTTATATCATCTACGTAGCGGGAGTACATTATCAGGGTTAAGCTGTCTTCTAATTGTTCATTAAGTTTTTGTTTAAGTCTACTGTCCCACCATACCATGAATAAGTTAGCTATGTCGCCTGCAATGCTAACACCAATGGCTGCTCCTTCCTCTTGGGCATATGTTTTACCATTAAATTTGAACATATGTTCCTTAAGGGTTAATT
The DNA here is from genome assembly GCA_964016885.1 of Eledone cirrhosa. Classification (NCBI taxonomy): domain Eukaryota; kingdom Metazoa; phylum Mollusca; class Cephalopoda; order Octopoda; family Eledonidae; genus Eledone; species Eledone cirrhosa. The sequence continues at coordinate 358,254,384 of OZ024740.1, forward strand.
TTATGCTGGCCCCTACCGCATGTGCAATCATTTTCTTCAGTTCATCGTGGTTTTCGGGTGTCCGTATGGCTCTGGTCCACCCATTCCATCTATCTGTGTGGGTTTTCTTGGGCATTGAGGTAATGGTAGGTGGTCTGCCTCTTGCTGGTCTTGTAGGGCACAGGTTGCTAAGGTCGTAAGTGTCTAGGTAACTATTGCTATGGGTAAGCTTAAGTAGAAGTCCCAGCTCACTGGTATCAATCCCACGGAACTCAACCTTGCTCTCGCTGATCATTTCGACGCATTTCTCCACAGCAAAATCCACGTCAATAGATGGATACAGGGACACAACATCCATACTGCCTATTATGCAGTTTGTTAGGTCCCCAGATCGGTTGCCCGCGCCGATTCTGCTGAGGAGGTCCTCGGTGCTGTCACACACATCTGGGGACATCTCAATGATGGGGCGTATGATCAGGGAGAGGAAGTAGGACAGTCTGTAGTTACTAGCAATGTTAGCCCCACAGACTGGCCGTGTTGGTGGTCCCGCGACAGGGTCCCAGCCCGTTTTATGGTCTTTTCGAAGCCCATACAACGCCGGCACGTCATTGTTCCAGGCCTGGAAGTTGTTGGCAGTCCTTTTGTTGGGCTGCATTATATTTGTCCACATCACCATATGGGCATTGAGGGTTTTTTCTCTATCCTCATGCTCCTGTGGTGTTACCTCTCTTGTGTTAGTGATGTGGGGTTGCATTGCCTGGATGTAGTTTGGCAGGCTGTCAACCGACATTCTGCCAGACTTGTCTGTTGGAAAGCATGCTATCTCTCCATTACGCGAGCGCTGCATGAGCTTACGCAAGCCATTTGCAGATTCTTCTCCCAGTTGCTGGGCCTCTATTCTATTATGCTTCTTGCTATACTGTTCTATAATATTTCTAAGTTCGGATTTAGCTATACTAAATTGTGCTTCTGTTTGTTCATCGACCTGCGACGGCAACTGCGTGCGTTTGTTAAATGGCAAAGTCGTGGCGTGGACTCGTCGTAGGTCGAATGATTTATCGGAGGGGTTATAAAACGGAGAGTTCCAGGCTGCTGCTTTATGTGTACTAGTGCCCCTTGTACAGGAGCAAATTTTGGAATAGAATAGAAAGAACTAAGAACAAGGCCAATAGAATAAACTCATGGTATGATAGCAATAAATACCAGAGTGTAATGTTCATCAATACAACCCCTAGAGGCGAACTAGCCTACAAATTTAGAAGGGCCCTAAAGAAACATAATCTCAATATTAAGATAGTAGAAAGACCTGGTACCTCCGTAAAAACACTTATTAGCAAGACATACCCGTTCCAAAGACCCTCATGTATAGATAAGAAATGTATAACCTGTAAAATAAGCCCCCATATTAACTGTAAAACTAGAAATGTAGTATATAGCATAAGATGTACTGAAGGACAATGTAGAAACAAAAATATAGTGTACATAGGTGAGACAGCTCGTAGTATAGGGGAACGAATAAATGAACACTGGCGAGACCTCCAAGATAGTAAAGAATCATCTGTGCTCTACCAACATGCTAAGATAGAACACAGGGGTAAATTAGAGAGCATAGAAATAAAAATAGAATCCACACACAAGAAAGACGCAATGTTTAGGCAAATTACAGAGGCAGTAAGCATAAAAGAATTAAAACCAAAATTAAATAGAAAATATGAGTGGAACAGCAACATCACAACTTACAATTAAGGACAAAATGAAAACACACACACACATAGAACAAACAACTTACAATTGAAAACACACACAAAATGAAAACACACACAAGACAAAATGAAAAAATGAAAACACACACACACATAGAACAAACAACCAACCAACAATAAATAAATAAATAAACAAACAAATATAAATAGAAAAATAGAAAAATAGAAAAATGAACACAAACACACACAGACACCCGGATGTGGCGCATACGCAAACTGAGCACGCAACCCACACACAAACAAAATGGCGTAGGATAGAAGAAAGGAAAGGCACAGAAACGAAGAAAGAAATCCCCAGTCACTGAAGAGGTCACAGAGTGTGTGACGAAAGAACTATGACTATATATATATAAACAACTATCTGGTTGTGGAACCAACCAACCAACCAGAAATTTATAAATTTATAAATTTGTAAATTTATAAATATATAATAAATTAAATTGAAGTGAAAGCAACTGGTGCGTGTGTTTCTTATTGGCAACATGACCCTCCCAAAGTATAACAATATCGGTTTCAACACACGATTTCAGATAAAGAATCTTGCTAAACAAATTCAGAAACGAAATATCGTAAGCCTTAGCCAGGCTAACAAGATACTGAAAACCACCATGTTCTGTTGTCTACGAAAAACCATAACATCTCGACAACTACACTTCATAAAACTGTGCACCACTTCTAGAATCTACACCAACACCATCAATACCGACGTTAGAAGATTACAACTCACCAAAAAACAAGCAGATAGGCTAAAACGAACTTTAATTCTAAACATAAAAAAGAAGATCTATAGAGAATTAAGTCATCAAGAAAAACTAAAGCGTAACCTAATAGATGAAATATCTAAAATCACCACACCAGCAGAAAAACTAACATTTATAAGCCTTATACGCCCCGAAGAACAGTACATTACTCAAGAATGTAATAAGCACTTTAACAGAAAATTAAAGTGGCTTAAACAGGCAAAGCTAAATCGGGATACTATAGAGTATACCAATAGATATCCCGACAAAATTGACGGTATCAACATGGCCGACACCTCATTATCTGAAGAGTTCAACAATGAAAATACCAACATTTATGGAAACACGGAAATAGATAATAATGAAATGTCTGTGTTACGTCTGCCACCCAAATTTGCGACATTCAAGAAGGTAAATATGATTAGTTGTCTGTCAGAAATAGAAAAATCATTTACGAAACTACGCTGGAGCATCAAAAACAAAAACAAAAGCAACAATATACGCACACACATATACAACACACATCCCAACAACAACAGACACACAGACACAAACAACAATAACAACAACAATAGCAACATACCCAGATACAACAACAACAATAGCAACATACCCAGATACAACAACAACAATAGCAACATACCCAGATACAACAACAACAATAGCAACATACCCAGATACAACAGACACGCAGACACAAACAACAATAACAACACACACGGAGACAACAATAACAACAACACACACATCAACAACAACAACAATAGCAACATACCCAGATACAACAACAACAGACACGCAAACACAAACAACAATAACACACACAACAACGATAACACACACACACACGGAGACAACAACAACACACATCAACAACAACACACATCAACAACAACACACACGCATTCAATGCCTCTCACCACCACCACAATCTTAACAAACACACAGACACAGAAAACAAGTAATGACAGTAGCACAGAAATCAGAGAAATAAGAGAAAGTAATAGGATTAAAAGGAAAAGGAGATGGGAGACTAAGGACAAAGAGAATAACCAAGACGAACACACAGACACACAAAATAGGGTAGATAACAACATTGAGCCAGTGGAAAGAGACAGGAGTAATTATGAGAGACATAGAAATAACCATGAAGCTGAGGCTGCTGCTGTTGGTGGAAATAGAAACAACACAACTAACAATAACAATAGCACTAGTACACATAAAGCAGCAGCCTGGAACTCTCCGTTTTATAACCCCTCCGATAAATCATTCGACCTACGACGAGTCCACGCCACGACTTTGCCATTTAACAAACGCACGCAGTTGCCGTCGCAGGTCGATGAACAAACAGAAGCACAATTTAGTATAGCTAAATCCGAACTTAGAAATATTATAGAACAGTATAGCAAGAAGCATAATAGAATAGAGGCCCAGCAACTGGGAGAAGAATCTGCAAATGGCTTGCGTAAGCTCATGCAGCGCTCGCGTAATGGAGAGATAGCATGCTTTCCAACAGACAAGTCTGGCAGAATGTCGGTTGACAGCCTGCCAAACTACATCCAGGCAATGCAACCCCACATCACTAACACAAGAGAGGTAACACCACAGGAGCATGAGGATAGAGAAAAAACCCTCAATGCCCATATGGTGATGTGGACAAATATAATGCAGCCCAACAAAAGGACTGCCAACAACTTCCAGGCCTGGAACAATGACGTACCGGCGTTGTATGGGCTTCGAAAAGACCATAAAACGGGCTGGGACCCTGTCGCGGGACCACCAACACGGCCAGTCTGTGGGGCTAACATTGCTAGTAACTACAGACTGTCCTACTTCCTCTCCCTGATCATACGCCCCATCATTGAGATGTCTCCAGATGTGTGTGACAGCACCGAGGACCTCCTCAGCAGAATCGGCGCGGGTAACCGATCTGGGGACCTAACAAACTGCATAATAGGCAGTATGGATGTTGTGTCCCTGTATCCATCTATTGACGTGGATTTTGCTGTGGAGAAATGCGTCGAAATGATCAGCGAGAGCAAGGTTGAGTTCCGTGGGATTGATACCAGTGAGCTGGGACTTCTACTTAAGCTTACCCATAGCAATAGTTACCTAGACACTTACGACCTTAGCAACCTGTGCCCTACAAGACCAGCAAGAGGCAGACCACCTACCATTACCTCAATGCCCAAGAAAACCCACACAGATAGATGGAATGGGTGGACCAGAGCCATACGGACACCCGAAAACCACGATGAACTGAAGAAAATGATTGCACATGCGGTAGGGGCCAGCATAAAATTAACCCTTAAGGAACATATGTTCAAATTTAATGGTAAAACATATGCCCAAGAGGAAGGAGCAGCCATTGGTGTTAGCATTGCAGGCGACATAGCTAACTTATTCATGGTATGGTGGGACAGTAGACTTAAACAAAAACTTAATGAACAATTAGAAGACAGCTTAACCCTGATAATGTACTCCCGCTACGTAGATGATATAAACATCGTAGTTAAGACACCCCCACTAAAGAACAGTCAGGAACCAGAGAAAAACACAATGGAAAGCATCCAGCAAATAGCAAACTCCATCCACCAGAGCATTAGAGTTACTATAGACTACCCAAGTAGACACCCCAACCATCGATTACATGTACTAGACACAGAGCTCTGGTTAGATACTATTAACAACCAAAAACAAATCCTCCATTCCCATTATGCCAAACCCATGACTTCCAAACATCTGATCCACCGAAACTCGGCCATTTCGGACCATACCAAAATCAACATACTGATTGCGGATTTGGTACGGGTGATGAGAAATGTGTCCCGCATGTGCAACCCCGAAGAACTAGAGAGACACATACAACACTTCATCCACCGTATGCAGTTCTCTGGCTACAATCAGAGAGATAGAATCAGAGTGTATAAAGGAGCCAGAACCAAATGGGAAAAAATGGTAAATAATGACATAAATGGGACCTGCCCCTTGTATAGGAGCAAATTTTGGAATAGAATAGAAAGAACTAAGAACAAGGCCAATAGAATAAACTCATGGTATGATAGCAATAAATACCAGAGTGTAATGTTCATCAATACAACCCCTAGAGGCGAACTAGCCTACAAATTTAGAAGGGCCCTAAAGAAACATAATCTCAATATTAAGATAGTAGAAAGACCTGGTACCTCCGTAAAAACACTTATTAGCAAGACATACCCGTTCCAAAGACCCTCATGTATAGATAAGAAATGTATAACCTGTAAAATAAGCCCCCATATTAACTGTAAAACTAGAAATGTAGTATATAGCATAAGATGTACTGAAGGACAATGTAGAAACAAAAATATAGTGTACATAGGTGAGACAGCTCGTAGTATAGGGGAACGAATAAATGAACACTGGCGAGACCTCCAAGATAGTAAAGAATCATCTGTGCTCTACCAACATGCTAAGATAGAACACAGGGGTAAATTAGAGAGCATAGAAATAAAAATAGAATCCACACACAAGAAAGACGCAATGTTTAGGCAAATTACAGAGGCAGTAAGCATAAAAGAATTAAAACCAAAATTAAATAGAAAATATGAGTGGAACAGCAACATCACAACTTACAATTAAGGACAAAATGAAAACACACACACACATAGAACAAACAACTTACAATTGAAAACACACACAAAATGAAAACACACACAAGACAAAATGAAAAAATGAAAACACACACACACATAGAACAAACAACCAACCAACAATAAATAAATAAATAAACAAACAAATATAAATAGAAAAATAGAAAAATAGAAAAATGAACACAAACACACACAGACACCCGGATGTGGCGCATGCGCAAACTGAGCACGCAACCCACACACAAACAAAATGGCGTAGGATAGAAGAAAGGTAAGGCACAGAAACGAAGAAAGAAATCCCCAGTCACTGAAGAGGTCACAGAGTGTGTGACGAAAGAACTATGACTATATATATATAAACAACTATCTGGTTGTGGAACCAACCAACCAACCAGAAATTTATAAATTCATAAATTTGTAAATTTATAAATATATAATAAATTAAATTAAAGTGAAAGCAACTGGTGCGTGTGTTTCTTATTGGCAACATGACCCTCCCAAAGTATAACAATATATATATATATATATATATATATATATATGTCAGGTCACCAGTTGGTGCTACTGGTAACATGTATCCCAGTACAACCTGTCTCATGGTCGGGTCGTTGGCGACTAAACTGGCAACCCCACCAAGGTTTCTTGGTGAGGAGGGTGACTTTGGACATCCTGCAGGACTAAAAACAAAACCTGTCAAAGGGCAAAGGAGCTCTTAAGAGTCAATGGCCATCCAAAATCACCGGGAGAGATGACCCCTTAGCCTTTGTCAAGGCAGAATTCTAGGAGAAGGAAAACTCTGATATAACACCTGCAACCCTGATGGTATCCAATGATGTTGACTTGTTCTTCTTTTTGGTAAATATCATCTTGGTTAAGAGAGTGGGACTGGCTTTGTGCAGTGCCTTTGCTCACTATAAAAGCTTCACGGCACAGGCATTGCTTTATATCTGGAGATCTCTCTGCACTTGTCGTCACATGGTACCATGGGCCCAGCACTATGTGTCAGTAATTGTCACAAGTGTAGTGTTTGTACCAGAGTTTTCAAGTCGCTGGCTGGACTAAAAAGTCACACTCGTACAGCGCATCGGTAGGGGTTCTCCTACATGGATATAAAGTAGTGGCCGTACTCGAAAACGAGTTGGCAGCCACCATATATATATATATATGTGTGTGTGTGTGTGTGTGTGTGTGTGGACTACACCTAAGTGGACTACCTATAACAATAATCAGTTATCCCGTATATATATATATATATATACCTACACGTGCATCATTATGTACTACTGGGTACCCGTGGTTAATCCTTAGGTAGTCCACAGCGAACATGTATTCAGTTTAATCAGTTTTATAGTAAAACTATAGGAGGCGAATTGAACATTGGATAGAATGCTTTATGATATTCGTTCCGGGTCTCTGCTCTCTGAGTCCAAATCCCACCGAGGTCAAATTTGCTTTTCATCCTTTCGAGGTCAATAAAAAAAGAACCAATCTAGTACCAATCGATTCTTCCTCTATATCTCTTTCTCATTTCCTCTCTGTACTCAGATCCTGGAGAGGATCCATCCATACATACATACATAGTAAAACTGCAGTGCCTGTGTGCCGAATATATATATTTTAGTAAATTGAAATGAAAAGTGTTTGGAAATGCGTCAAAAATTTAGGCTAAACTATGAAAGAAATCATACAAGGCACATAATTCTCATTCAAAGAAGCATGATATTTCATCGATTGCAAGCCTCGATTTGGTGAATCAGCAACTGAAGTGCTCCAGAATCAACTGCCAAAGCCTGGCTTCGCATAACTATTTTTCAATCTGGATGAAGTCGTTGCGGAAATGAAATCACAATTTGATAATAACCAAGATATATTTTGTGCACTCGGCTATATTATCCTCAATATTGATGTATCAGATGATTCAGATGACTACTGTCAACTTGGTATTGATTTGGATCTCTTAAAGGTGGAAAAAAAATCTTCACAAAGTTTATGACGGACTGTATACATCTATCGGGTTCGCAAACAACTGCTACCGATGTTGTTAAAACTGTTTACAAGAACGGTCATCATATTGTACTGCCAGTCAGAACAAAATCACCGATATCTTTGTCACCATTCGTGCTCCATCGGGTTTTGTAGTACACTCCATCACCAGTTCGGGATTAATGAAGCTATATATGAGGAGTACAATGTGTTAAACACACCTAAACGGTATAACAATACTAAATATTGAGGGAAAGAATGCCAACATGTCTATTGACAAAAATGGTGATAAAATAATTAATACTTCAGCTGTTAAGAAAGCCAGAAAACAGTATTTATTTTAAATAATGTCTAGAGCTGTGGGTTGGTCGTGTCGGTAGGGCGTCAGACAATATGCTTTGCGGCATAGTGTTACGGACGTTTACGTTCTGAGTTCAAATCCCATCGAGGTTAGCTTTGTCTTTCATCCTTACGGGGTCGATAAAATAAAGTACCAGTAATGTACTGGGGGGTGATTTAGTCAACTTTCCCTTTCTCATCAAATCGTTGGCGGTACTTAAATTTAAAACTGTGTCTTGTGTGACGTCCGCTAATTGTGTATCGTCGAATGATAAAAAGACATTTTAAAAAAAATTGGTATGTGTGTATTTATCTACGAAAATATGAGGCAAATCAACTTCTCTGCCCACGTTAACTAAAACACCCCGTACACCCATGGTGGCTACTATAATGTTTGTTGTGTATACGAACAACTCATCGAAAATTATATTTTTTCAGGAAATCCTGTTTATTAACTATTATGGTAATAGGTCAAATTTCTATAGTAGCGCCGCCATCGTCTTTTGTTTTGTTATCCACCAAAACATTTATCAATATTGATTTACAGTGACTCATATCTTCCCGACAAAGTTTTTTTTTTTCCAAGAAAGTATTGTTTTCTTTTACTGGTTTCCAGTCATGCAACAGTCCTATAATAGAGTCTTCTTTAAGTTAACTGATAGAGACAGCGTAGGATGTCCACAATTTAATCTGACGGGTTACACAAACCACAAATTTGTGATTTTCGTGGTCCACATAAATAGAACACTGAGATAGGGGCACAGAGTAAACAGCTATTTTGTATTGAGCAATCGATTCGTCAGAGATGTTCTTTTATATCTCTTCTGTATGTGCTGGCTCTCGAGCGAGCCACATTTGCGGAAGCTAAGACTGTTGATGGGACTAGGCTTTCGAACTACATGTGAGAACAGTGTTGGCATGTGAAAATGACGTCACCGTTATGGCGTCAGACACCACGGAGTCGGGGGTGGTCAGTAACGCTGTAAAGGAATATAATGTGGTGAAGGAAGTAAATATTAACCACAGACAAGTTTGTGGGAATGCGGCTCAGCACCTGGAGAGGCAAGTACATGATGTCGGACAATGTCGTGAGGCACTGGATCGATAAACCAGTTAAACTGATTAGACTCTGGTTTGGTACAGACCTCCTAGTAGACAGAAACTGGGATAAGGTTACGAACAGGGTGGTTTTACTTACATAGAAATAGACCGGGAGGAATCTGTCCTTCAAAGATCGAGCAGAGGTGGAAAATATTTACATCACCTCTGCCGTCATTTACCATTTGATCGTGCTCTCTTGTGGAAAAGCTGAATTTTACTTATCAAATGGTCTACCTGTTGCCAATACTCCCTGTACAGGCGACTCAGCATGTCATTGCTATTGATGTACAGGCATGCGATGGGGCTACATCATTTGCAGTGATTCCTGGACAGGGAATGTGTGTAGCAGCTTTATTTTCAGAAAAGACCAAGGCAGGGCGCCTGACATCAGAAATAATTGTCAAGGTGCTTACAGCTTTCTATCAGTCGGGCAAGACAATTAATGGAAGTTCCACATTAGCTATATATATATATAGAGAGAGAGAGAGAGAATTAGTATATTTACCAACATATGCGTACAGATGTACACTAATGCTAGCAAATACATAAGTTATGTCATAGTTTGTCATTATACCACCCCACTCCTTCTGACTAGCCCCAGTGTCACGTGATTGATTCTTTAGAATCTGCCATTTGACCAGAGACAGTGAACTTTTTCAGTGCTATGGAATTTAGTCCCCGCTAGCTGTTCCATCCACCGAATTATTATTTTTATATGAGTCCCTAGTGTCCGCGCATTGCCTGGAGACTTAGCTGAGAATAGACTCCCTGATGACGTAATGAATTCTCGATGGTTACATTGCGTAACTATCTTTATCCCATTACAGAAACTAATTAGTTGGAGTGAACATTTTAGTAAGTAAGTTAATTTTTAATTTTTAAAATTTTCTTATTTTACCTCTTTCATATATATATATATAGGTAGTTTCCCGAAATCTGTAGTTTCCTGCAATGCTGCCGGTTCAAAATAAACTCTATAGGCATGCAAGTGATGTCAGATCAGCCCGTTCGAGATGCGTGCAGAGTGATGGAACTGCTCTGCGTGCACTCGTTCAATGCTCCTGTATTGTGGATTTATGTTGAAAAATTGTTGTTGCATGTAGGACGGATACGACTAAATCCATCATGAAGATCACCCCGCTGCCTACCTTTAACAGTTTTCCTATGTTTGGTGGCTATGGTGAAAGAGGTTGTGTAATGGACAAAACTGAAAGAACTGTAGACAGACACATTCTTCTCCAGTCAAGTTCTCACCGTCTGTTTTGAAGTTTCACTTGTAAAGGAAGGTGAGGGTGGTGAGGGGGTGCTACTTCAGTGAATTTATCAAAAATTGCAAAAGTAACAATAAAATAAAAAAAAAGGAAAGAGTAAATGAGTCTACACTCAGTATGTGTCTGAGGGTCGGACAATGACATTTGGGAGAGGACATTCGCCCTTAGTGGTCAGGAGGGTTGTGTCTCTATAATGGAGACGGATTTAAGAAGAAAACAAAACCATATCATTTTAAATACTATGGTTTTAAACGCACAAAAGAATATAAGAAACACATCCAACAAGAATAACAACAGTAACAACAATAACAATGAAAACGAAAAAAAACAACAGCAGCAAGAAGAACAACGATAAAATCGAAAAGGACAATAACAATGGAAACAACAACAGCAACAGCAGCAACAACAATAACAGCAACAAAAACGAACCAACGAACAAACCAGCTAATAGTACTGCCAAAGCTTCTTTTGCTAGAGACATCGAGTCGTCTTTCAGGAAAATAAGCTTTTCTGGAGATGAAGAAGCCAATAACCTTGTAGAAATGATTGGTTATATCGTCAGCCACAAGAACCACGCCGAAACAATTCAAAAAACGATACATCACACAGTGACATATCGTGTTATTGGGTTAAAAACGAGGAAGGTAGATAGAGCCACAGAGTCTCAAATTCAGAATCCTTTGGATTCTGTATAGAACCTAAAACCTATATACAAAGAGGTAGGTGTTTTGGCACAGTGGAGGTGAGATTTGCTACGGAGGAAAAAGCAAGACCTCATTCCTTGAAGCTCCTACAGAGTACGAGATCCTGCTCGTCCCAATATAATGTGGAATGATACTAGTAAGGATCCGAATTTCACAAATTCCACCGCAAATAGCCATTTCTTGGCTAATAGCAGCAATCATGGTAGGCATTAAGGAAAATTCCAAAATCCTCGAGGTCTACCAAACAAACCCTGATGGGACAAACTCTACAGGCATGGATGTGCCGTCAGTCGGGCCTGCTCGAGATGCGCACAGAGCGACGAAACCGTCCTGCGCGCACTCGTATAGTGTCCGAGCAATGGTGACCTCTGGATTTATGCCGGACACCTGCTATCGCGTGTAGGATAAATCCAGCTATCAGCTGAGTCCATTGTGAAGATTGCCTCACCGCCTTCCTTTAGTCACAAAGGACAAGCTGCTTTTATGTGTCTGGTGGCAATAGCGAAAGAGGTTGTATGGTGGATACATTTAAAAGGGTTAAAGACCAGCATTTTCTTCTTCAGTGATGCCCTGATTAACGTTTTCAGGTTTCACTTTAAGAGAAAAATCAGAATAGAGAGGGCAGTGTTGCCTTTGAAGCAGTTTCTTGTAGGGTTGGTGAAAGAGGCGAGCGTGGCCGAAGTGAATGGATCCACTCTGAATGAGCGTTTGTAGATTGGAGGAGGACAACTAGGACAGGGCATTTGCCCTAGAGGTCAGAACATGCGTAGTTTTATGGAGATATTTCTACGTCTCCTCTCTATTGAGAATTCCCTTTGTTTAATTTTATTGTTACCTTCCTTTTTCATTTTTCACTATTATTAAATCTGTTTACACGCAAAACCCACAAACCAGCACACACATACACGCGCGCGCACGTGGACACACACACACACACACACACACACACACACACACACACACACACACACACACACACACACACACACACACACACACACACATTCTATGTTTTCATCCTGTGCAGATCAGGCCCGAGGATGTAAAAAGAATCCCAGACCACACCCGTCTCTAGAACGGGAAGGTATTACATATAATGACTGTGGGCAAAAGGCCGCATTGTTTCGTTTGCGCAGAAATAACCCATTTGCAAGCCTTCTGCCCTTAAATGCTGAAAGGTGCAAGGGGTCGAATGTCTGCGCTGCTCTCGGCACCGGGGCGAGGACCACCACCAACACCAGAACCGGCAAAACCACCAGCAACAACACCAACGAAAACGCCACCACGAACATTGGTCAACAGGGCTCTCCCATTCCCTTTCCACCCCAAAATACACACATGAACAAAAACACAAACACACAGACAGACACAGACAGACTTACAGCCATCTTCCAGTAGTGAAGATAAGGAAAAACCCAAATCCCCCCAAAAGCAAAAAACAAACAAAACACACAAAGAAAAAAACTCCACAAATCCACAAAGCACAAAAACGCGCACGGTAAAAAATGCAGACCCCCCCCCCCACGCAAACATTTCCCCAACAATACCAATACCAACACCAATACCACAAACACCATCACCATCACCATAATCCCACAAACGCAAACAACCTAAACAGACAGAAGAACAAACACACACACACGCAAACATCTAAAACCGCACACATCGCACCCACAGCAAATACAAACACAACCCAAACAACACCAACAAAACTATCACGTAAACAAATGAAACCGCGCCAACAAAACATACAAACATTTCTAATACACGCGCACTAGCCCCCATTTTCGACGGCTATCAGATCTTCGCATCTGTTAGTAGGCCGGGAATGGGAGATGCGGTGGCAGTGCTGTTTAGGAAAGGCCTGGATCTTGAGGTAAGGTCGATCTTCCGGGACCCGGATGGTAAGTTGGTGGTCCTGGACGTGAACAATAGTGAAGGTGGTGCCTTTAGACTGGTGGTCGTCTACGCCTCTACCGGGGCCGGACGGCCGGACATCTTTAGACGCCTGGAAGCCATCTGGGTACGTCTCGCCTTTTACTGTTAGCGGGGGACTGGAACGGCATCTTAGACGCACGCTGGGGTTGTGTGGGAGTAGCCGATAGGAGCGAGGGTGCAAAAACCTCAAAGACCTGATCAGCCTGTTCCAACTGTCTGACAGATACCGACCAGATTTCCTTAATGCGCCAGTGTGGACCTGGACCAACCGTATAGGGTCATCTAGATCGTATATAGACAGGACTTTCATTAGGAAAATAGATAGAAATAGTGTAAGCTGTCCACGTTTTAAAACGGTCACCTATTCAGATCACAAGTTTGTGATCTGTATGGTCGACATAGATAAGACGCGTAGGTTAGCACCTGGTTACTGGAAGCTGAACATGTCGTTTCCGGCACGTAAGGCTTACAGAGACCGAGTCAACAATTTAGTTAAGCAAAAGTTGAGAGGGGGGTGTCGTCAACAACAGGTGGTGGGGGGCTCTCAAAAGAGAGATTAGAAAATTTCGATAGGGTTTAGCAAAAAAGTAGCGTTAGAGAAAAATAGAAAGAAGGGGGAACTGGTAGCTAAGTTAGACTAGGCTATTTGAGGTGGCATTGCAACTGACGTGCTAATGGCGAGAATAGCATTAGACCATTTCTTCAATGCGAAACATGAAGGTTGCATTTTCAGAGCTAATGCGCTTTCTCTGAGGAACGAAGGAACCAAAGCTGTTGGATGGGGTCGCGTGGAAGAGGCGCAGCGTGGTAATAAAACCACAATTCGGTCTTTGACGAACCGAGACATACACGAGCTGAGCAATTCCAGGCGGATACGTGAGGCCTTTTGTCAGCACGTTGCTCGGTTGTTCGGGGGAAATTGCTGCGCCTCTCGACGGCCAACTCTGAGCGCTGCGAAAAGCCGGTAACTTTAGCCGAAATTCAGGATGTCCTTGTCGGCTGCACGAGGCACAAGTCACCCGGTTTGGATGGTCTACCCTATGAGATTTACGTTAATAGGCCAGACTTGTTCTCCAATCTTCTCGAAGCGCTCTACTGCAACTGCAACAGAACGGGAGTATTCCCAGTTCTGTGAGGCGGGAGTAGTGAGCTGATAAGGAAAGACGAGAACAAGAGGGACACATTAGATAACTTCAGGCCCATAACTCTGCTCAACACAGAGTTTAAGATTTTGGCCAAGGTGTTAGCGAAAAGGTTGGCACTTGTCGAAGATTTGGTTAGGGAGGCACAAACTTGCGCAATCCCGACCAGGTCTATACACGACAACCTCCACCTCCTGCGGTAAGAGAGGGTAGGGTGTGAACCTGGCTTCGGTGGGGCTCTGATTAATTTAGATCAATCGAAAGCATTCGATAGGGTCGACCATCGGTACCTGGAAGCTGTCCTCGAGGCAGCTGGCTTCGGCCCCGTCTTCAGAAGTTGGATCGTTGCAATGCACTGCGGCATCTGCTCGGTGGTCAAAGCTAATGGCCACCTCTCGGAACCGTTTCAGATCTCCCGATCGGTCCATCAGGGGTACCCACTCTATAGAGGATTAGTTGCGGGCAAGTGCGACGACGCATTCGGAGAGGTTCTCGCCGTCGACGAAGTCGAACGACCAGTCTGTTCTGGAGGACTTTCGAGCCGGGGACGTTGGATAACTTCCAGAAATCCCTCGCTTCGCAGTGCTACCGGGGTACACTGCCGGTTCGAGATAAAGTCTACAGGCATGGAAGTGCTGTCAGACGGACCTGCCCAAGATGCGCGCAGAGCGACGAAACCGTTCTGCACACACTCGTCCAGTGTTCGCGCGTTACTGACTTGTGGAGTTATGTCGAACAGCTGTTGTAACGTGTAGAACAGATCCGGCTATCGGCCGAGTTCATAGTGAAGATCGACCCGCCGCCTTCTTTGGACAGGAAGGGCAAGCAATTTTCCTCTGTCTGGTGGCAGTAGTGAAAGAGGTTGTATGGTGGACCAGATTGAAAGGACTGAAGACAAATACTTTTCTCTTCGGCCAATCCCTCATCAACCTTTTCAAATTTCACTTAGAAAGGAATGTGAGGGTGGGGTGAGAAGTGCTGCCCCCCAGTACATTTGCTGAAAGGTTGGTGAATGTGGCCAGAATGGCCCGTGTGAGTGGGCCTAGTCTGATCATGTGCCTGTAGGCTGTTGAATTTGAGGAGGAGAGGGGTGCCCTTCCTGGGTGCCATCTAAGCGCCGGGTCGTTCAGGATTGGTGGGGTACCTGAGTCAACCATGGGTGGTTATCCCCCCTATTGGGGAATTTTCGTTGTTGTATTTTTCTTGTTTCTTATTATTGTTTTCCTATTTTTGACTCGATTTTTATGTAAAACTCCTACTGTCCCCATCTGTTGTATTGTCCCCTATATGTTGGCCCTTGTGGCCAATAAAAGAAACCATTATTAGGTTGACTTTGCCTTTCATCCTTACGGGGTCGATAAAATAAAGTACCAGTAATGCACTGGGTAATTGCTGGCCTTGTGCTAAAAGTAGAAACAATTATTAGTAGTAGTCCCTTTATGATCTGAGTTCAAATCCCGCCGAGGTTAACTTTGCCTTTCATCCATACGGGGTCGATAAAATAAAGTACCAGTAATGTACTGGGTAATTTCTGGCCTTGTGCCAAAAGTAGAAACAATTATTATTATTATTATTATTATTATTATTATTATTATTATTATTATTAGTAGTAGTAGTAGTAGTAGTAGTAGTAGTAGTATGATGATGAAGATGATAATTTCAATTTATCTTTTTACTTCCTGTAGACAAGGACCCAAACTATGGGCCTAAGACACTACTGGAAAAAATCGACACTTGATTGACAGTACTCACTATAGTAAACAGCTTATTTTCAGTAGGGTGATCTTCTGGACTGTATATGAGGGGGTGCTGAAAAATTCATGGCTTTAAGGGTATCGCGAATGGATAAAGCTGTTACTTTTACAGGGGAAGTAGGACTGCTGTAATAAGTGAAAGAATCTCAGAAAGAATATGTTGAATAAAATCATAATTAACTGATCCTCGTGTATCTTTTTTTAACTGATCCTCCTGCAACCCAATACCAGGGACTTTTCGCCATCCCTTCGTAGACGTTGATGTTGCCTTAGATACGATTAATAAACGTTTCGACTCCCTTCGTAACGTGTCTTAGATCTCCGAAAACTACTGGAATTATTTCTGTCTTCATGTTCCACAACTTGTTGATTTCTATCTCGAGATTTTTGTACTTGGATTGTTTCTCTGTGACTCTCCCACAGATATTCCTTTAGATGGCATTGCTATATCCAATGTTCTCAAATAAACAACGTTACACTTGATAAAGAAGCATTTTATGAAACTTTATTTGAGAAGCATTTTCATTTATTTCAAAGTAAATTTGTAAAAGCACAAACGATGACATCGAATCTATGCTCTCTTATAGTCTTTCGTGGAGCAACATAAAGATTAGCTCGCATACACATACTCCTGATTTCTTTCACTCCTGATCACTTATTCACACACACACACGAGAATATTATGTAAAACAACATACATGGTATGAATTACGTAATTCAATACAAGTGTTTATCTTTTAACATTGTTCAACAATATTTCTAGGACTAGTGTACCTACGCTGTCAGTAATGACGGTAAATAAATTTAACGTATTTAAATATTTAATTAAATAAATCACAAAATTAAATATTCCTGTGCAATTTCTTTCTGATAGTTTGTCACGCATGTGTGTATAGTGTATACATGTTTGAATGATAAACAGATAGGCAGAGAGGAGGGGGTGGGGGTGAGAGAGAGAGAGAAAGATATTTAGCAATGTTAGAGATTTATAATTAGACTTTCACCTCAATTATTATATTGCTTTTCACTCACTCATGCTCTGTTGGTGAATTGATCACATCATTATACGTGATATATATATATATATATATATATATATATACAGCTGTCCCCTAAAAATGTATACACATTTCAACAGCATTCTAATAAAAGTGTGCATACATTCTTTTTGGGACACCCTGTATTTATGTATATGTAGTGATGGGGGTCACCATTATGTAGTGAATATGTGCGTTCTTTGCAGGATGAATGATAAAAAGTATGATGCCAGAATTGTCATGTTGTCAATGTTTATTTTACAATAACAAAATTCGCTTGTTGGTACATCGAATATCGAGTAATAAAATCATGACAGCAATTATCACTACATTAGTTTCTTACTAGCTTCTTCGAGCTAGCGTAAATGCATGTATCACAAAAACGATATAGTAAAAGTTGTGTTGAATTTTACAGTCGTACAAAAAATGACAGGAAGACGCAAGAATAGATCAAGCGTAGAAGTGAACAATATAATGTAACCTACTGTGTATGTGTGTGTGTCTATCCTTAGTATACGTTGTTCGTGTAGTAGTAGTCAATCTGTCGAGCTGGTATGAAATGTGAGAGCATAATAAACAAACTGGTATTCATGAAGAGACATTACACAGTGTTAGCAGAACTTTTTTCTCTCGTCTGTGTTATCACTATGTCTGCTTCCTTTCTCGAAGCCATTGTATTTATAATACCACTATAGCTAGAAGGATGTGGGTTGATTAGTAGCAGACATGTGTGTTTCATCTGTCAAGTACCTGGGGAACTTGAAAAGGAAAAGACCCACATTTTTTATCAAGTGGTTTATACGTTTATCAGAGTTGTCTCTTGACAGGACAATAGTGGGAAATCCCAACAATAGGTGGTTTTAGAGGCGAGAAATTTTAGATTCGGTTTCGAATCTTCACCAGGTAAAACATAGTCGAATTCTGTTATATATATATATATGTGTGGGGGGGGGGGGGGTGTACACATCCCAACCTACCACAGTAGTCAGCTCCTTCAACCCCCAACCCCCTTTTGAACTATTGACCACTAGATTAAACAAAACAGTCACAACACATTCCTCACACCAACAAAACAACTTGGTCTCATTACCTGCCAACTTTTCAGAAGGCATGATGGAAGAAATTTTACTCAAACATTCGTTTTTGATTTTAATTTTAAACCCTTTTTTAAACTCCCTTTTTAATTTGACAAGATGGATCTTAATACATCGAAACCGGTAATTTTCTGATACACTTTATATACTTCATAAAAATTTTTCAAAAAAGAATTGTCCCTCTCTTTTTTTAATAACATTATCTTTTTAATAACACTATCTTTTCAATAATGTCACTTTGACGAATCAAAAAAGGAAAACAGACCCTTAAATATATCTCCCATGCTATTTCCAACTTCATCTTTTATATATATATATATATATATATATATATATATATATATATATATATAATTGAAAATCATAAGTGATTTATAATCCCTAGGTTAACAGCTGAAACAACGTGAATAAATAAGACAGATCTAGATAGAAAATGTGGGTCTTTTGTCTTTAATCCGAAGCATGGGAAGAGCTCATGTCTTTCGCAGTCCCTTCGTGACTTGTGACATTGATACGGTTTGAGTTCAATTCGAACATCCGAGAGTTGATGTTTGTGAGAAAACACGTAGACATCTCAACAGTGGGTTGGGATAAAAACAACAACTTTATACTGGTCTTGTGAGAGAGTTGGATCATTGTATTCAGCGAGACGGATTTGTTGGGAGATCTTCGGCGGAATTAGTATACAATTAATTAGTTTAGAGAAACAAAGAGAATTTTAGTAGCGATCAGGGTATTAACTGGGATGTAAACATTATCGCTAAGAGGGTGTGTGTGGTTCTGTTTACATCACTTAAAGTGCGATTATTCACTTTATGTTCCCTATGTTCTTCATTTAAATTATAATTACAAAGTTACACTCACGTACACACATACACATACATACTTTCATACATACATACATATACACAAACACACATACATACACAAACACACAAACATACACACACACATGCATACATACACACAGATACATACATACATACATACATACAAGAAAGACATGAAATAAAAGATGGCATTGATCTCTTTCTGAAGAACAATCGAAAATCCTACTTAACACAAGAACGAAATGGGTACTTGAAATGGGTACTTGAAATGAAACACACAGATCATAGGTGGAAATAACCCCTCTAAGAATCTGGTAGGCAGTACCAACACCTTACGTTGAAGGGTACTTCCAAACAATCCACCAAGTACTTTTGGAATGCAGATTATGCCAATTGTGAATGCCTTATCGATGATATCTTTCCATAAAGCATAAAACATCTACAGGCACTCACCTGCTACATATACCTCCTCCCCACACACATATATACACACCAGTCTTGCATCACTGATGTTGTTGGGTGTGAAATGACCTTTTTTGATACGGCACGTGACAGGAGTTGTCTTACCTTGTCCTAACTCTCTACTGCAAAAATTACAACAATTTGGAATAGAGTTCGAAAGAAAAATAGCAATAATAAAAGATTAACATGTTGAATCTGGTGGCTCAATCTTACGAATAGAGACATAACGAACCTAATATTGTTGCTTGGAACGAAAATAAAGACATGCCCTGTGAGGGCAAGTTAATTGCTTACTTATCAATGTGACAAGAATAATAAAGGAGAAAGAAGACATTTATGGGCTATTGATGTTGGGTCTGCAAATCCAGTACCTATAATGTTAGCTTTGGTCAAAATAAGCTTTAAATATTCAGTCAGAAAGAGAAATCATCTAGCTTTCAATCAATCTATCAACCCATCCATCAATCCATCCATCCATACACACATACATGCATACATACATCCACGCACACATACATACATACATACATACATACATACATACATACATACATACATACATACATACATATATGGTGGCTGCCAACTCGTTTTCGAGAACGGCCACTACTTTATATCCATGTAGGAGAACCCCTACCGATGCGTTGAACAAGTGTGACTTTTTAGTCCAGCCAGCGACTTGAAAACTCTGGTACAAACACTACACTTGTGACAATTATTGTCTCATGGTCGGGTCGTTGGCGACTAAACTGGCAACCCCACCAAGGTTTCTTGGTGAGGAGGGTGACTTTGGACATCCTACAGGACTAAAAACAAAACCTGTCAAAGGGCAAAGGGGCTCTTAAGAGTCAATGGCCATCCAAACATACATATATACATACATACATTCATACATACACACATATATACATACATATATACATACATATATACTTACATACATACATACACATATATACGGTTAGATAAATTACACAAGCGGGTTTTTAAAACCCTAAAAGAGTGAATATTATTGATTGTCTGTTGGATTGCAACCAACCAACCTACCAGCCAACCATTCAGCTTTCGTTCAATATTTCCCTAATGTAAAAATCTCTGATCTAAACGCACGTATCTGAATGGCAAACTACAGAACAGTCATTTGTCATTTGGCAAATTCATCCCATTACCAAATAATTAAATGTGTTTATTAAGGGCGTATGCACATAGTTATTTATGTATATATCACGTGATTGTATCTACAGACACATGCAAATATGTTTCAAAGTGTTCTGGAAGATTTCTTAATTTTTACGTCGCATATTACTAAAATGTTTGTTACGTTTATGTGACGATTACGTGGGGATTATTTGTTGTTTGAACGATCACTATTTCATCTTCTTTAATATCTTCTGATGCTTCTTGCAATACAAGCCAGCATTCTCGATGTCCGTTGACACTTGCGTAGTCTTCAGCCGTAAAATTTCGTAGTTTGTCACGATTTTTAACATCAGCATTTCGACTTAGAAGAAATCTGACAACTTCTACATGTCCATATTTAGCTGCGGTAATCAGAGGTGTTGAGCCATCATATTGGTCACGTGCATTAGGATTTACATGTCCCTTGCCACATAACAATTCGACAAAATCTAATTGACCATTCTGACATGACTGCATCAAAGCGTGATGTCCCCAAGAGCCAGCTTTTTTATCACGAAGGTAAACACTCAAGAGATATTCTGCTACATGGTCCTGCGAGTTGTCCCATGCCAACATTAACGGAGTGATGTTATTTGCATCATGAACATCAACATTAGCTCCGTAATGAATTAACAGTTTCACACTTGTTAAGTAACCGCATGCCGCAGCAAAATGCAAAGCTGTTCTTTTAGCTGGAATAGAAGCATTGCCTTTGGCTGTTCGATTGATATCGGACCCGAATTCTAAAAGCAATTCGAGAATCTCTGGATTTTTACAAGCTAAAATTATAGGTGTATTATCTGGTGTTGTTCCTATATCGGGGGAAGCACCACCTATTAAATGCTTCATTACGCATGCGTGGTGACACTTTTCAATGGCAGACAACAGTCCCTGGTCTTCACACGAGTCTGCACATGGTCGTATGGTTTGTCTAAGTCGAGGACCAGTAAGGACACGTTTAGATGATGGTCGACGAAGAACTGAAGAAATTCGATTCGCTGTTCGACTTGTATTGATAGTCAGCCTCCTTTTCAAGCTGAAAATAAAAAAAAATGTAATAATATATTATGTCCACTATATGACCATGTTGGTAGGTTCAGATGGTTAACATTAATATTTTGGCAACAAACGTAGTTTTCCCCTTAAGCCGACTAATTGAATGCATAAAAATGATAGAAACTATTACCAGGAATATTGTACAAGTAAATCTCCTAACAAGATCCTCGGTTATATCAGAGAGTCAGATATAAATCATAACACAGAGTAGCATAATTTATCTCCGTAAGCAGCGGTAGCTACAGCAACAGCAACGTTGTAAAATTGAGGAGCATTTCGTTATATTTTAGTGGTGAATTATATGCTTATTATGAGAGAGGAATCTCATTTTCAGAAGATAGTTTGTGTACTAGACAAAGATTCACCTCCTTACACATAATAGCATAAGATATAACAGGTTTTTTTTTTTACAGTTTAATCATACGAGAAATGGCAGTGTATTCGCAGGAGTCCCATGACATGGGCGGAAACCACGACTTTTGGCAGTAGTGAATATAAGGCAATACATCAAGATATAATTGTTTCTCTATTTTCTATATAATTGTTTCTACTTTAGGCACAAGGCCAGTAATCACCCAGTGCATTACTGGTACTTTATTTTATCGACCCCGTAAGGATGAAAGGCAAAGTCAATCTCGGCGGGATTTGAACTCAGATCGTAAAGGGACGTAACTATGCTGGAAAGCATGGCGTCCGACCCTCTACCGATACTGCCAATCCACCGCTGAAAATAATTGTTTCTATTTTAGGCACAAGGCCAGCAATTACCCAGTGCATTACTGGTACTTTATTTTATCGACCCCGTAAGGATGAAAAGCAAAGTCAACCTCGGCGGGATTTGAACTCAGATCGTAAAGGGACATAACTATGCTGGAAAGCATGGCGTCCGACCCTCTACCGATACTGCCAATCCACCGCTGAAAATAATGATATATAGTTACCCTCAGCCTGGTGACCAAGTCTGAATGTTAACAACAAAATGGATTCCACAAAATTTTGTAAGTATTCCTTAAGATATATTTCTATTTATTGTCACGAGGGCGCAAAAGAAGGGGACAAATACAGGGGGGGGGGGGGGGGTTACACATAAAGGCGAGTAAAGAAAACAAATAACAAATATAAAATTAACAATAAAGTCCTCAATAGGGAGGAGGCGTTTTGGGGGGGTTGCACACACCCCTGAAAAAAGTGTGCAACCCTTCTCAGGAGCACAGAGAGAGGGTGCTCCCTCGTTCCTTCATCTTTTCCATCTACAGGCTGATGTAGAGAGAAGGCCCATTCACAGGGGCCATTCTCGCCACTTTCACCCACCTTTCATAAAAACGACTGGGGTGGAACACCTTTCTCTCCATCCAGATCCTTCTTCCGATTCCTTAAGATATCCTTGAAATCAGAGAGGTCCAATAGATACACACTCAGAGTTCATAATAAGCTTCCCGATGGGAAAACCTGCGTTTCGTATCGTAAGGTAAGGAACTACTAATGAGTTATATAATACTTTTACTCTAGCTTTTATAAAAAAAACTGCTACTCTCTAGGATATCTATTTATTATTAATAATAAATTAGTACAATGCTAATGTAGAGATAGAGACTGCTATCCTACTTGCTGGCAGTCCAGCATTCTATCGATTTCTTCATTATCCATTCTCCGTCGAAAATGTTTTATATATACCCTGTATATCTAATTCTGTTAATATTGCACCTCTACTGTCTGCAAAAAAGAACATATTGGATAATGTGGCTTAGAGTTCACTATACAACAACAACAATAATAATAAAAGGCATGATGACCATGGCTGGAATGCCATTGATTATAGGCCTACTATGTCGGGGAAGTGTGTGTGTGTGGGGGGTAGAACAACCAAACTAGTGTGTGTAACTGATCGACACGATGTTATTTGACCTAGACGAACGTTGAATATTTATATATTCCTTGTCAAGTACAAGTACAATATATATATATATATATATATAAGATACAATACCATTGTCTGAGACGTTGTGTATTCATTTTCTCACGACCCGATACAAACAATACTCAACCAGAATTATATATTTTTCTCTGGCCTATTTTGGTGACACAGAGTTTTACTAGTTTCTTCGAAATTGGGAACTAATATATTTTTGTTTAGTTAACTAATAATACAAATGCATGACTACGGAATATTTTAAAACATTATAATTATTTACTCTCTCTCTCTCTCTCTCTCTCTCTCTCTCTCTCTCTCTCTCTCTCTCTCTCTCTCTCTCTCTCTCCCTCTCTCTCTCTCTCTCTCTCTCTCTCTCTCTCTCTCTCTCTCTCTCACATATATATATAATAGTAATGAATATAGTCGAAGATGCAGCTGCAAGTAGCAGATTCGCATCAGATTGGTTTTCGAAGTCTGTCACAAAGCACTCAAAGATAAAGTAATTTATAAATTGCTCCTCAGAGAGAACACAAGAAGTTAGGTAATAGTAACACAATAAATAATGCGGCCAGAGGCATGTTGTCACAGTAATACTACAACAACGAAAAATACAGACATGTAAGAGACGAATCTGGACCTGATCTATAGATATTAATCGATAAATATCTTCCTTGGGTTTCTGGGAATCCGAAAGTTACAAGTCAGTAATATATCCTAAGATGGAATAGGGATATATATATATATATATACAGATAAATCTACCACCCAATGGTAGGGTCTAAACCGTATAAAGAACTGAATGTAATCCGTATGTAGAAGATTTTGTGAAGCAAAGTTTAAAATACAAAAATTTTATCAACGATATAAGTCAAAATAGTAATATTAAAACAATGAAATTAAACACAAAACTGTTAATTCATAGTAAAACTCATTATTTTACGATCGTTTCTGGGGGGTAGTTCCCTGTATGTTCATTCAATTATTGATCTATGTAAAATATATTACAAAATATCATAGATCAATAATTGAATGAACATACAAGGAACTACCCACCCCAGAAACGATCGTAAAATAATGAGTTTTACTATGAATTAACAGTTTTGTGTTTAATTTCATTGTTTTAATATTTCTCTCTCTCTCTCTCTCTCTCTCTCTCTCTCTCTCTCTCTATATATATATATATATATATATATATATATATATATATATATATATATATATAATTTTATACAGGTATTCATATTTTAATATATATTTTAATATATATTTTTTATATTTATATATATAATTTTATAACTCCCTATATATAGTTGAGCTCTCTTTCTTGTCCATTATCCATATTACAATGAAAAAACAATACTTCTTTAAAGAATATACCAATACCTTCTAAGGTATTCTTACTTCTTATGATACAAAAAACCAACCAATTCATCAAAAGGGTCAGATGGAGGGCCTACCACTTTGATAAAAAAAACAAAATGTACTGATAAGAAATATTTATATGATTTCACTACATATAAGAACCCTCCACACAACCCCTTGTTTGAAAACTTCGAGAAAGACCTTTTTAACTTAATCAAACACCTCAAATTTAAGAAATATAAATCTAATTTTCAAAAGGATCTTGATTCTACCCTATTGGATCTAAAAAAAATCTAACAAAATCTATGTCCACTCTGACAAAACTGGAAATCTGTACCACATGGATATTGATAATTACAATGAGTTCATTTATAAAGAACTCAGGGAAAATTATAAAAAAACAAATAATGCGGCACTTACCAATATCAACAACAAAACACACAACATAGTAAATAAACTCAATATTGAAGATAGAACTGAACCTTTGGCACTGAAAAAACCACACTTTAACCTGAAAGATCACAATTTTAACTCTATAAGACTTCTAAGACTTATATGCCCTTCCAAATCTGACATTGGCATCATTAGTAAAACATTTTAGATAGAGTCATCCCACAATTAAGAAAACACGTTAATTTATCACTCCGGGAAAACACATCCCAGGTAATTAACTGATTTACTAATATTAGAAATAAATCATCTGCTTCATTTCTACAATTCGATATAGATGCTTATTATCCCTCTATATCACCCATACTCCTGAACAAAGCCTTGATATTTGCCAAAAATAGATCAAACTTAACTATGGATGACATTAATATTATCACGCACGCTAGACAAACACTACTGGAATTTCAGAAGGAATACTGGACCAGAAATACATATAGTAATCTATTCGACATTACTATGGGCTCTAGTGATTCTGCCCAAATTACCGATCTTGTGGGCCTCTTTCTTTTATTTAACATAGATGCTTCTTTTCCCCACCTTAAAGGTGGTTTATATCGTGATGACTGTCTTCTTCTTTCCACTAACCTTAGCCTATCAAAAATTGAAAAAAAAAACTTATTAGAACTTTCCTCAAAGACTATTATAGTCTCACTATTACATTTGAAAACACCAGTAAAGTAGTTAATTTCCTTGATATAACTTTAGACTTATCTACGGGTATCTATCAACCTTACCATAAACCTAACCAAAACTTACATTACATACACTCACAATCCAATCACCCTAGATCTATCCTTAAAACCTGGCATATAATATCTCACTCAGAATTTCTAACCTTTCATCTAACCAGGATATATTCGATAAAAATGCTTCCTTTTATAACGAAGCTTTAGCTAGAAGCGGCCACAAAAACAAATTAGTCTTGTACCAATAATACTACAAACATACAACCCAATATTACCAACAAACACCAAATGAAAAATACACACCTAAATGCCACTCACACTATACCCCAAAATACCAACTTAAAACTTAATTTCTCTACCTCTTCTCACATACAATAGAATAACTTTTAAAAAACCATTCATCCTAATACTCCAATATATGTTAATAACATTACTAACAAAATTCCTAATAATCAGACTAAAACACCTAAATCAGTGAATCTAACTAAACATGTATAATAAATTCATTAATACTAACTCTCTTAGTAAACACCAGGATACATCGTATAAAAATAAAAATCAGCATCGAAACCGTAATAGACGAATTACTTAGTATAATGCTGCATTTAATCTACAAATTAAAGATAATATCCCTAAACATTTTTTTTACTATCCTAGAGAAAAACTTCCCGCCAAACCATAAATACCATCAAATTTTAAATAGATCAACGGTCAAATTTTCCTACTCCACTACCAAAAATATACAACAAAATATAAGTGCCTACAATGCATATAAATGTAAAAAAAAGCCATGACTATACTACCAACACATCAAACTAACCATAATACTAAAATAAACCGCAGCAAACCACTATCTCCTTCACATACAACAAGTCGAGTAAATTCCACACCTAATTTGACTAACTCCCCTGATATAATATTCACGAATGGTTGTAACTGTAGAAACAAAGCAAATTGCCCATTAAAAGGAAATTGCCTTATTAATAACATAGTATATAAATGTAAAATTAGCACTAAGGACTCAACTTATTCATATATAGGAGCTACTTCTAACCAATTTAAAGTAAGATTTAATACCCACAAACGCAGTTTTAAAAATGCCGCATTAGCTAATACAACATCCTTGGCTGAAATAATTAATAATTATAGAAAAAAGAATATCGATTATAACCTGACCTGGAGTGTGTAGATTATGTTCCCAGGAACTTTTTGAAATAATGAAATCTAAGGATATCCTATTAAATAAGCGACAAGAATTAATCATATCGTGCAATCATAGAATTAGAAGAACTTTCAAATATTATAAACCTAATTAATATACACTTTTATTTTACAAATTATTATAATTAGTTTTTTTTTTTCTTTTTAATTTAGTTAACCTATAATTAGTATTTTACTACTGAGAACTTCATAATTTTATTTCCCTTTTACAGCTATCTTTTCCTAAAATGAATACCTATAAGTATACATATAAACTATTTTAATTTCCTGTTATGAATCTAAATTCCTTGTAGTCTATATAAGTTTGTTATAAATTTTTTTCCTTCGTTTTTAACAACATTCTTT
This sequence comes from Eledone cirrhosa, assembly GCA_964016885.1. Classification (NCBI taxonomy): domain Eukaryota; kingdom Metazoa; phylum Mollusca; class Cephalopoda; order Octopoda; family Eledonidae; genus Eledone; species Eledone cirrhosa. The sequence continues at coordinate 358,282,361 of OZ024740.1, forward strand.
AATAACATCTAACTCTTATTTATCACATCTATATGAATTAATATAAATTTATCCCTATAAGTATACCTATCAATTAAATTAATTTAATTTCTTTTTATAGATCTAAATTCCTTATGTTTTTAATAAGATTGGTATTTCTCACTAACACATTTATCCTAAAATTTTATTCTCCTTCGATTTTAACATTAGCATTATTCTTTAATAACATTAAATTTTCGTGTACCTTTCACCGGCTTGACCTCTTTTCATCCCCAAAGTAATATTTTCATTCAAAGTATTATTTCCATTCAAAACTGAAGTCTGCATTCCTCTACCCCTAAATTAAATTTCTACTACTACTATTCTATCAACTTGACCACTTACTACTCTTCTATTGGTCAATTCAAAACCTGTTCCCAAACAGACTTATTATATTAAATCTTTGTTGGTCTTTTTCAATAAACAAATATCATTATTTCTGAAGACAGCATATATATGTGTATCTATATTCCCTCTGATAGTTTGTAAAATTTTTACATAGATCTATATGATATACATACCAACACACACATATATATCCTAGAAACGATCGTAAAATGATGAATTTTTTAATATAAGGAACTGTTTATTTGTTTTTATTCATTGCTTTTATTAATTTATATATATATATATATATATACACACACACACACACATCTGAATGCATGCCTGTTGCGCCAGAGTTACTAAACACGTACAAAAACAACACAAACAATACCACAAAATTATTAGGCTGTATCTGTAGAGCGTCGGAATCATGCTTCGCAGCATAGAGTTACGCTCCTTTACGGTATGAGTTCAAATCCCGCTGAGGTTAGCTTTACCTTTCATCCTTACGGGGTCGATAAAATAAAGCACCAGTAATTCACTGGGGTCGGTTTAATTGACTTTCCCCTCCCCCAAATTTTGCCTAAAATAGAAACAATTATCATTATTGGCAGTATCAGTAGAGGGTCGGACGCCATGCTTTCCAGCATAGTTACGTCCCTTTACGATCTGAGTTCAAACCCCGCCGAGGTTGACTTTGCCTTTCAACCTTACGGGGTCGATAAAATAAAGTACCAGTAATGCACTGGGTAATTGCTGGCCTTGTGCCTAAAGTAGAAACAATTATTGTTAGGGATCCCCGACTTTGTAAGCTGTGCCCAAATTTCCACCATCCCTAGCGCTGCCAGAATCATACACGACATATTGAGCCTCTAAGATCAGAGACTGATCTGAGGCCAATTAATACCCTTCACCTAGCAACTGATTGGTAGAGAAACCTTACAAAAGAAAAATAAATCATTATTGAGTTCGATTACCATTACATTCTACTCTGCCTTTCATCCTTCTAAAGTAAAGTGCCAGTCAAGTATAATTGGCTCACCCCCCCCCCCCCACACACACATTGTTGGCATTGTGTCTAAATCAGAAACCATTATTATTCACCATTTCTGATTGAAGAATTCTATATTATTTATACACCACCAATCTGTTTCAGTTTAAAGTTCAAATAATCGTATACATGTAAAGTATGCCCCCAAATCTATTAATGCTCCAAATTATGTACGCTGCCCATTCACACTATTCCTTACCATTTACCCCGACTACATTAATTTCAAATGACGCTTTCAGTTTCGCTCGATATTTAGAATATATATCTTTCTCATATCTTCTTTGAAAAGCACTCTTTAAAGACCTCCATGAAGAAGGATGCTATATAAGCTAACAGTTAAACACTTAGTAGAATTTAATTTTTACTAGAAATTGAGAGATAATCCCAATTTTGAAAAAGTGAGACATGAGAGATTATTCCAATTACTGAGGGATCTCCTTGTTAAGCCTCCCCGGTAAAGTCTATGCTAAGTGTCTAGCAAAGAGATGTAGGGAGATTGTCGAGTCCAAGTTAGCTGATAAATAGTGTGGTTTTCGCCCCGGACGCAACACAGCCGACCAAATATTCACACTGCGGCAAGTCTTCGAGAAATTGTGGGAATATAGCCAAGAGGTATATTCTTGTTTTGTAGACCTCGAAAAGGCATATGACCGCGTTCCTTGTGACTTGCTGTGGAATATTCTGCAGGAGTATGGGATCGATGGTGAACTTCTTGCTGCCCTGATGTTTCTATACGTATGCCCGAGTATTAGTGTTCGGATAAATGGTGTTAAATCGAAACCATTTAATGTGGGATTCGGCCTTCACTAAAGGTGTGTACTGTCACCTCTCCTGTTTATTATTTTCATAAACAAGATTGACATGAGCAGCCGGGTTGGAAGTGGTATCACGACTGGCGGGTGTAAAATCAGTAGGGTGAAATTTGCAGACGATATGATGTTACTTAACTCAACAGAAGGTGATCTCCGACTTGCCTTTGATAGGCTTGATGCCGAGTGCTGCATGGCTAGAATGAAAATTAGTGTTGCGTAAACTGAGACACTCGTCCTCACAAATTTCACTGACAAGGCATTGGTCAACTCAAAGCTATAGTAACAGACACTTGCCCAAGGTGTCACGCAGTGGAAGTGAACCAAAATTCACATGTTTGCGAAACTAACTTCTTAACCTGCATTATTTAATCACACATCTATATATGGTAATTCGACTTGATGAAATCGGAACCAAATCTGTCCCACAAATCATGCTGGATAATGTAGTCATTGATATGCTGTCTGAAAAAGAAAAGTGTAAAAGCTACACTACCAGTGATTGATGATGATACTTTCTTTGTTTATTACAGTGTCACAGTATACATGGTTTATTACGCAAATATGTTACATACCTCCCTGGTGTTTTGTAAATATATGTAATTTTTATTCAAATACTTTCTGTTTGACTCAGCTTTATAAGTGGTTATGTAATTTTATTTGCCTGACATCAATATATATATTTGATACTCCTCGTGTATTTACATATCTTTCACATTTAATTTATTTACTTACCTTAACATTTGCAACTTCCAGTTCAAAGCGTTTAACTTATCTCTATATATAAAACTGTTATTGTCTGT